>CANTUV010000011.1:18250000-19500000 GCA_947685225.1 Garcia nutans | reverse complement strand
ACAATCCAAATAATAAAATTACAATCCACAAACATAGAAATAATCTTCATACAAAGAATTATAAAATTCTGGCTTAATTAAAAGCAAATTAAGAATAATCAAAAAATTTACAATCCACAAACATATCTTAATATTAACTCGTTAACAAAATATAGGGTGTACCACATACGATAGTCCAGCTAGCCGGTTAGCGGGCAGGGGTCAAGGGGGTGGCACCTCTTGGGGGGGATCGGGCCCAGCCCCTCAAAAGATAAATGATTTACCATACTCATTGAAAGAGTTGCTGCCTCCAAAATATATGTTATTAATTTAGGATTTAATCCTAAAACTAGAGTTTGGATTGTCAAATTAGGGTTTACAATACATAATTAGGATCACAATGTAAACAAGATAGAAGGAATGATAAGTTGTAGTGAATTTCACAAAATTATATGAGGATGATACTTCACTAAGCTAAATAGATTTAATTGATAAAGATCATACCTTCATTGTAGGTTCCATCAAACAATAACACTGGGCCAAGCCTTTTAACAACACAATCCTTATGTGAGGATTAATATAGGTTACTGCCTTAAAATTCTACAATTGGTTTGGGTCAGATGAATTTTGGCTAAGCATAATAACCTTTGTGCTTGCTCTCTGCCTTTTTTGTTTTTTCATTTTTCTATATCACTCCATGTATCTTTTATTTCTGCTTCGTTCTTGTCTAATTTTCCCCGTCCTCTTTTTTTGCTAATTGTGGCTGCCCGCCATTGTTGATTGTTAATTGCCTTTTATAGATAAAATTAGGGCAACAAACCAAAGGCTAAATCTCGGCTAAACAATGCCGATTCTATTAGAAAACCCTTTCTCTTGCGAATCCATTTGAGTCTAAGTAGAATTAGAACACTTGAAAAGTAATTTAGGCCTCGATTTAAAACTCATGGCGAATTGGCCATAAGTATGGCCAATTCGTGGGCCATTTTGACTTTTTAAATCTGACCTGAGTTGATTTAGGCTTTTTAAATGGACCATATTGGATTCAACCTTTTAAAATTGGACCGAATAAATTTAAGGCCAAAATTAAGGGTCTATATGCTACGTTTGCTCCCATGGCCATACTTGATACTATTAAGCTCATTTTTGCATTAGCAGCAGCAAAGGGATAGAAAATATTTCATTTTGATGTGAAGTCTATGTTTTTGAATGTTGTACTTCAAAAGAAAATATATGTAAGTCAATATAAAGGTTTAAAGCTAGCTAGGAATGAAGATAGAGTGTCTAAGTTGAATAAGGCCTTTTATGACCTTAAGCATGTTCCAAGAGCTTGGTATAGCAGAGTTGATGATTATTTTTTGCAACAAGGAGTTAGGAAGAGCATGAATGAGCACACTCTTGATTCCAAAATTGGTTTAGATGGTAATATACTTATAATTTCTTTATATGTCGATGATTTGTTGATTATAGGGAATGATGAGCAACTTGTTCAATAATTCAAGTCACACATGATGAATGCTTTTGAAATGTCTGACTTGGGATTGATGAAGTTTTTCTTAGGGATGGAGGTTGAACAATCTGAATTAGGTATTTTACTTACTCAAAGGAAATATACTCAATAAATTTTGAAGAGGTTTCATATGGAGAACTCCAAATCAGTGAGCACTCCATTGGTGCATAATGAGAAGTTGAAGAAAGAAGATGGGTCTGAAGGTGTTGATGCTACAATTTACAAAATTTTGGTGGGTAGTTTGCTATATTTGACTGCCACCATACTCGATTTAATGTATGCAACTAATCTTCTTTCAAGATTTATGGCTTCTCTAATACAAAATCATTTTGTTGTAGTTAAGAGAGTCTTGAGATAATTGAATGGGACATCTAATCTAGGTGTAACATTTTTGAAGCAAAATGATTGTGTTTTGTATGGCTATTAATAATGATTAGGATGGTGATGTCAATGATTGCAAGAGCACATCTGGTTATTTGTTTCTCTTAGTTCCAATCCATTTTCATGGAGTATGTTTTAATTAATTATGTATATATTTTTAGGGTAATTTTATTAGTTTTAAGTTAATTTTTCTTTTAATTTGTGTTTAAAGATTGCTTGAAGTGTTTTCTTTAAGTTAAAGAGCAAAACAATGGAGATTTAATTCAATTTGATGGATGAAATTTGGAGAAAAGCATGAGACACAGCCAAGACATTTCAGAGCTTGGTCGTGTCCCTCATCAAAGGTAAGAAAGACAAGGAACAAGCAAGACACGGCCAGCACAACTTGGCTTGGTCATGTCCATCAAGAAGTTTAGGCAGTAGAGAACATAAGCAGTATCAGATGACACGACCAAGCCACTGGCAGTATCAGATGACACGACCAAGCCACTGGTCGTGTCAAGCTCTTGGCCGTGTCTCACCAATTGAACAAAACAATGAAAAAGAGGAAGAAAGTGGAAGAAGTGGACACATGCAAGTGACACAGCCACGCCACTGGCCATGTCACTACTTTCTTAAAGAGCAGCCATGGACATAGCCATATGGCTTGGCCATATCACAAGAAGGATGAGTGACACGGTCAAGTCACCATGACTTGGTCGTGTCTCCTATAATTCCTTTGAATTATTTTGCACGAAGTGATGGACAAATGGGGGACAAAAGATCAAATTTTTGAAAAGAAATATTAAAAATGAGTGAAAGGTGGGTAGATTTATGGGAAGAAATATTAAACAAAGAAAAAAAGGGAGACAAAGAGGTGTGTATGAGTTGGCAAGACATGCTAGGTGTCTTAAAAAAATTAAAAAGAATTGAAAGTGGAAATATACATACACGTTGGAGGCTCTATCGAAGGGGCCTAGTTCTTAGTTTGGTTCTTATTTTGGGAGACAAGACATCATTCTCTCTTCATCTTCATTTCCATTCATCTTTCATTTCTTCCATAGATAAGAGTAAAGACAATTCATGGGATTAAAGTGAGTGAACAAGCTTTCAAGAAGGTTAGTGTTTGAAGAAGACTTGATTGAGGAGTGCAAGCTTGAGAGAGTTACCACTCCACCTTTCAAGAAGAGAGCCATTGATTGAAGAAGGCTTGGAAGTTCTTCATCACATCAATGTGAAAGCTAGGAGGAAGACAAGTAGTTCAACTCTTAGCATCTTTAAAAGGGATTTTTTATATTCTCTCTTTTAATTTATTTCTAGATTGTTGTTGTTTTATTATGAACATTAATATTACAATGTATAATTTTGATTTGATTTATATTGAGATGAATATTTATTTTAAATTGATGATGAGCTAATTTACTCATACCTTGGGTTGTAATAAATTTGATTAAATGACTTAATTTGATAATTCAATTAATATACCTTGTTATTTGTTGATTGCATTAGACTTAAGGTTAGGTTGATAGATTGGTCACCTATTGATGTCTTAATATTGAACGATAGACCGAGAGGTGAAATTCGATATCGAAACTATGTAATTAACCACCCTAAGAATGAATTAGACATATAAGTTCTAAGATTTTATTAATTTGCAATTTCAAAATAATTGGTTGTCGTTAATTCATAAATGTGAAAACTAATGAATTGGTAATTACTAATTAAACTCAATGAACAAATTAAAATACAAGGTTATATTAATAGATAATTTGAGAATTAAGCTTTGATTAAATTGATCTATAACCCTATACACTATTCTAAGAATTGAATTAATCTTGCACAACATCACTCATTTAACTTTTTAATTTTAATTGCTTTTCACTAATCCAATGATATACACTCAATTTTATTATTTTGTTTTAATCAAAATATTGCAAAATAATTCCTTCCTTGTGAGATGACCTTGGGGCAATCACCATTACTACAACTATCTCGTATTCTTGCAAGTGCCGCTTTGTAGTAGTGTTAATTAGAGTGCAACAGAGTACAAAGAAGTAAAAAGTGGTTAATAGTAGTTTGATTCCTTTATTTTAATTGTTTAATTATTTAAAGTGTTTATTTTTGAATTGCCTAGGTGATTTATGTAAGGATGATCCCATGAAAATGAACTTGTTCCATATATAGACGATATTCATAGATTTTCATGAACTGAGGGAGTAGATCCTTTGGGACAAGAAAGAGAAGAAACCGAAGAGCAATTTGAGGAGAATACGAAGGTAGAAATGGGTGACATAGAGGAACCACCTATGAAGGAGTTTTCCAGATCGATCATTAGAGTAACCACATCATGTATTTAGTTGAGTAACGCAACAAGAAATTATGAACTCAAAAATACTCATTATAGTATGCTGCCATCCTTCCACGGATTGCCGAATGAAGATCCTCTCAACTTCATTTGAGATTTGTACACAATATTTCATACCTTCCCTTTGCAAGCATTAACGGAGGATGAACTCAAAATGAGATATTTCCCATATAGTTTGAAAGATAGGGAAAAAGCATGGTTGATAACCTTACCGGAGAATTCCTTGACCACTTGGACCGAAGTCTATAATAAATTTATGAGAAAATTGTATTCATACCAAAAGACAAAAGAGCTTAGGGGGAGTATTGCAACTTCACCTAATTTGATGGAGAACCATTTCATGAGGTATGGGATCACTTCAAATCTTTATTGTTTCAATGCTATCATCACTATTATCCATAATAATTGCTCAATCAATTCTTTTATAATGGGCTAACTCAACAATGTCAAAATACAGTGGATAATGCTGCAGAGGGGTAATGGGTGAGAAAATAACTGCTGAAACAATTGCATTATTTAAAATTTTGGGAGAAAATTCTCAACAAAAGAGTATTGGAAAAAGGAGAAGAGGAGTATATGAATTGAATGCAAGCTTAGAAATGGCAAGGCAAATTGCCGAGTTGATAAGGCAAGTTAAATTGTTGAATACTAGAGGAAACTTGCCGATGCCAAGCCAAGAATTATGTGCATCATGTGCTGTAGTAGGCCACAATGCAAATGTATGTCCTTCAAACTTTGACCAATTCAAATAAGGGCAATAGCAAGTTTTTGCTTTTGAAGGGTTCTAATAAAGGGGAAGGAATGACCCGTACTTAAATTCTTATAGCCCCGGTTTGAGAAATCATCCTAATTTTTCATGGAAGAACCAACAACAAGCTCCACCTCAATATTCCTACCAACCTTATCAAAGGGGACCCAATTTCAAGGGCAAAGTCCAAATCATGAGCAAGTCAAGAAACCTTCACTTGATGACAATTCGAATACTTTCATTCAAAGAAGCACTCAAAATCAAGAGGTGAACAATAAACGGTTTGACTCTTTGGAAGCCTCAATTAAGAAGGTAGAAACTCAAGTGGGTCAATTGGCTAATCAAATACAAGCTAATTAAAAAAGAAAATTTCCAAGCCAATCGGAGCAAGCCAAAGCAATCACAATTTTAAGAAGTGGTAAGGTACTTGATAATAAAATTGATGATTCTTTGGATGTGGGTAAAATGCAAGAGAATGGTGAGGAAATGCAAGAAGGAAAAGCTCAACCAAGTGAGCCGAAGGAAGTTAGTGAGGAGGCATCAGTTGCACAAAAGCTGCATAAATCTCCAAATTCATACAGACCACCATTTTTGTTTCAAGCAAGTTAAAAAAATGAGAAGCATGATAAGTAATTTTCTGAAATTTATAATATGCTCTCAAAGGTAAGTATTAACCTTTCCTTACTTGAGGTGATTAAAAATATGTCATCTTATGTCAAATTTTTTAAGGAGCTTAACATTGAAAAGAAAAGGTGTGAGTTGAATGAGAATGTGATAGTCTCAGAAGTAATAAGTGTTATTTTACAACACAAGTTACCTCCAAAACTAAAAGATTCTTGAAGCTTTATAGTTAGCATCTCTATGGGGAATGAGAAAGAAACTATTGGTATGTTTGATTTAGGATCAAGTATTAATTTGATGCCATACTCTATTTACTTAAAATTAGAGCTAAGGGAACTCAAATCAACTAACATGGTTTTGCAACTTGCGGATAGAACTCTTAGATACCCTAAGGGAATCGTAGAAGATGTTCTAGTTAAGGTAGGTGACTTGATTGTACCCATTGATTTCAATGTCTTAGATATGGGGGAGAAAATTTCTAGAAATTCTGAACATACAATTTTATTAGAGAGACCTTTTATGGCCACAAATAATACATTAATTGATGTTAAAAATGAAAAATTGACCATGATTGTTTTAGGTCAAACTACAAAATTTTTAATTTTTAATACTTTTTCCATTCTCACTACTGTTTTGTATGAAGACTACTCTTTCATTGATTTTACTAATAATATTGTAGATGAAGTTTTCTTATAGAAGAGTGGTGAAGACAAGTTAGAAAGGGCTCTAAATTTGGAGGAAGAAGTTGAGAGTTCAAATGAGGAGAGTAAGGAATGCAAGTCCATGTTGGACAATGAGAGTGTTGAGGAGGAATTTAAACTTGAAGAAGAGGATATTCAACCAAAAGAGGTTGAACTTAAGGAACTCTCAAAGCATTTGAAGTATATCTTTCATGGGGAGAATAACTCTCAACCAGTGATAATCTCTGCTACTCTTAAAAGTGATGAAGTAGATAAGCTTGTAAAAATAAGTATTTTTGAGTTCATAATTTCTCACATCATTTCACCAATGCATGAATAATGAACATAATATGGCAATGGTGTGAGAATAATATTGTGGAATAAAGAATATGTAAATGAGTATTGCTTATAATGTTGGCATGATGAGATGCATCTGATGATAGATCTATTGTTACATAAATGAAATTTTATGAAACAGATGATGTAAAATTCTAATGAAATTGTTCATGACTATGTGACATGGAAATTATGCATTAAGATTTAAATATTTTATTATTACTAAAGTACATACCACTAAGCTATATGCTTAGCATGATATTGTGTATTGTGCAGATATTAAAAGTGTAGATTAAGATGAACTGGAATGTGATTGAGACTTGAAGTTAAGGGTGCCATGAGACCAATTTTGAATGTGTTGCATTCATGTATTATTTATGTATTATTGTGTAATGTGAATTTTGTATTGTAAATAAACATCATTTATTTTGAAAAATATTACATATGTACATGATACTTTTGGATGTAAATTGATGAATTGATAATATTTTGGGAGAAGTGAAGGATTTTGTAAAAATGTGTATTTGGGAGAGTTGTGTAATGCAGGATGTGCTTTTGGGATTTGATAAATTATAGACAAAATTATGACGAATTTTTTTTAGAGATTTTTTTTATAAAATTTAAATTAATTTTAATATTGAATTAAAAGGGCTAATATTGATTGTTAAAGTGATACTCTTATATTTTATATGCGTAATTTATATATACGAGATATATATATTATACATATATATAATATAAAGATGTTACATTAACAATAAATATGGAGTTTTCATATAATAAGCAAAGGATTTTATGAGTAAAATAAACTCAAGTTCAATGTATGCTTTTCTATTATAAGTGTGTGTATATATGAGTATAAATATACATAACTGATTTTAATGTTATTTAATTTTAATAATAATTTTCTAAGATAAGAGTATATATATTTACTTAATATGACTCTTTCTTAAAGGGAGATTTATTAATTTACACTAAATAAATATAAAGGTTATAAAGTGGCTTATAAATCCTTAATCCAAAAGAATATCTGTTGTTTTTAACCTGTAACACTCTTTTTCAGAAGACTAAATTGACGCCACTAAGAAGACCTAAATTTATACTACTTTGGGAGGCTAAATTTGTTCTGCTTTGGCTAAATCTACGAGACCTAAAAAGACAAATTCGCATCACTCACATAAAAGATGAATCTACACCACTCATCCAGAAAGACAAATCCATGCCACTCAATCAAAAACTTAAATCTACATCACTCACCTATAAGGTGAATTTGCCTCATTCAATCAAGGAAAACAAATCTTGTTACTCACCAAGAACAGCTAAATCTGCGACATTCGATTAAAGGCCAATCAACTAATCAATCTATCAAAGATTAATCTGGACCACTCGTTTGGCCTCCCCAAGTATTCATTAAGAAACCCAAGTCAACACCACTTCTCTTGTCATTCCTAAGCTGTTTAAGAGGAGGTGTAAAACAAGGTAAGTATACTCTATCCATTTGCAACTCCGAAGGAAATCCGCATTGGTGTCCTTAGACTCTTTAATAGAATTTAAAAGGATCCCTTTCAAATCCTAAAAAGTAGGGGCAAAATATTAGCATTATATTTTTTACTTATCTTGATTTCGTGATAATACCCAATGATAATAAGTAGAGAAACATCTTGAAAAGAAATATTTCTCTAAGGACACACGAAATGAGCAAGAAATTCTCTACAATGTTATTTGGGTTTTAAAGAGATAGAATTAAGAAATTGGGCTTGAAGATGTGGGCTTAATTGCAGAACTAGGATAATTCAGAGTCCAATTGAGCTTAATTAAATAAGAGGTAACCTCAGATTTAATTCATCTAACTGGATTATGATTAGGCTCCTAAAAATGTCATTGATGGGTATTACGATAAAATGTTGGGCTTAGACCAATTAGGCTCAAGTTAGATGGATTAAAATCAAATATTTTTCTTCGATCCCGAACCAACCACTTGGTTGGTGAGTATAACCACATGGCTCATCGAAACCATCACCCGGTATGATTTGTTATGATTTGTTCAGATTAACCACCTTGGATGTTAAACCTGTATAATTTTGATAGTAGTTGAAGTCTATCCCTTATCTTCAAAACCATATGATGGTAACTATGCATCTTCATCTCCCTCTACCAACTCCGAAAAATCTATCTTTTATCTCTCTCCCTAAAAGCCTATAAATATACTTTTTTTTTAATAATAAGTATTATTAAATGCACTAAATAAGTATTAATTATATTCGCACTAAATTAACCTATTAAAAAATAAAATACTCTCAATAAATAATAAGTGAGAAACTGTAAATTTTTTTTCTTCTGTTTAAATTTAGGGGTCGCCTAATTAATAAAAAACACAAAATATCTTAATTTACAGTCTTTTTCTTTTTTTTATTTATAGAATTTTCTTTTAACAAAAGCACACAAAGAAAAAGGTGAGGGCAGAATTAAAATATATATAAATTAAATTAAAAATATTAAGCATAACAAATATTATATTAGGTATAATAAATATTTTATTTTTAAAAATAATTATATTTTAACTGAATTATTAATATATTATTGAGTTAAATACTCTCAACAAGTGATAACTTCTTGAATATACCCTCTTCCATTCATAACTTACCATCAACAATTATTCTGAACAAATTATAACAGTGGAGATAGATTTACATAGTTTTCTTTGTGGTAAGGGTGAACCACTAATTTAGAGAGATAATATTTTATTTTCAAAAGTGTTTCTTGAGTGTTTTATAATAAAAAAAATGTGTTTTAGAGTTATCTAAGATTTAAATCCATTTTGTATTAGAATTTCCTCTAAGTTTGATGTTATTTCTAAAAGAAGTCTTCCCCTTTTGATTCAACAACAAGACTAGTTAGGTCTTGTTGGTTGGTATCCATTAAGTGGGATCCACTACTTAATTAATTAAAAAAAGAAAGGAAGAAGGAATTTAAAACATGGTCAAAGTTAGGCAAGGTTTGGTGGCCTAATTTTAGGCCAAATTTTTGTCAAATTTTTGGCATCTCTCTTCTATAAATAGAGGAGAGAATTGCCAAGGGAGACATAAGCCACAGATCATTTATCTGTGAAGAAGAATTGAGATTTTGTGAGAGTTCAGTCTTAAGAAGGGTATTAAGACTAAGGGTCGAGAAAAATAGTGAGGTTTAGGAAACACTTTTGTGAGTGCCACTTTTTTTTGTATTAATCTCTTTATAAGCCTACTATTTTAATAGTGGAAATATTATTCGGATTTTGGACGTAGCCCTAAAAAGTTAAGGGTGAACCACGTAAATTCTTGTGTGTCATATTTTATTATTCTGCTATTTTTATTTTTCTCGTAATTTTAATTTCGGGGCCCCAACAAGTGGTATCGGAGCTGAAGGTTTCAGCAGGTCCAAATAGCTATATCGAATCCGTGAATATATTTTAAAAATAAATATATCACGACGACAAGAAAATTACGACGGGTCCATCGGTGCAGTCCGATCGAAAAGAAGTTGCAGAATTATTTTTAAGTGAATAGTAATATAGTAACCCAAAGGTGGCATACTATTCACATATAGTACTATTCACGTATATGTTACTATTCGACATATAGTACTATTTACGTGTACGGTCACTATTTATGAATATAGTTACTGTTTACGTATACTATTACTATTCACGTATACTACTAATCACGTATACAGCACTATTCACATATACGGATTTTTTTGTTGGTGGTAGTATTCTGCACAAATCGAAATGGACGATAAAACGACAGGCATGATGGTGAAACTCAACTCATCGAACTATGTAGTATGGAAGATATTAATGGAAGTGTAACACCCCGATACTCCATATAAGTACCATACATACACCTGGTATACATACAGTAAGTATACAAAGTATAAGGATGTCACTTTTCGTTACACTTTTAAAACCTCTAACAAAGTTCAAACCACAATACATAAATTTAAAGAACATTTACAAAATCATTATACTTTTAATGATCTTACATATATATCATAATCTTATCTTTATCAAAACTTCATTTATACATATAAATATACTCTTGTCAGAAATACGTCATAATTAAAAATTATACATGTATGCATCACCCTCTAGTTGGTCTCGACAAACTCTTACTCTTCTCGCGGCATAACGAAAGACTTCATATCTTCCACCTAGACACCTGCGCGATTACACATCCGCGCTAAGCCCGAGAGCTTAGTAGTACAAATATAACATATAAACATACATTATAGAAATTCTAACATATAATGAAATATCACTTCCATGCACCATTAGTTTCTTATCATGTTTTTCCTTTTGAATTGCACCCTTCTTATATCTTGACTAATTTCATATATTATATACATATCATTATCACCAACCACAATCCATCATTAATATTCACAATCAATATTTCAATATACACATTACACATCATACTTCATAACATTGTTTTATTCACAATTCAATAATCTAGAATCATATTTCCAACAAAGTCATCCATAGATCTCATTACTCATTTATTTCAACATTTGTATATCACATTGACAACAACGACATACTCGGGCCCAAAAGACACTAATATGCCATTCAATTTTCAGAGTTAATGCTTTGGTTTTATTATCACATTATCATTATCATAGACCCAACTAGGCTTCAAGGATTTAGGTTCAACCAAGCTTCAAGGGGAACAAAGCATGCTAAGTATCAACCCAACTTGGCTTCAAGAACCAATCCAACCTAGCTTCAAGGGTTGTAACATCTCAATTAGGCTTCAAGGACTAGACCCAACCAAGCTCCAAGGGGAGTAAAACATGTTAAACTTCTACCCAACTTGGCTTCAAGGATCAAGCCCAACCTAACTTCAAGAGATTGTTATTAATATTACCATGCCACCAACAACAAACTCTGAAAATGGAATAACACATTAGCTACACCATTCATTGATCATCTCATCATCAATATCATTTTCAATTCTCATCATCATCTAGGCAAACATGCCTTATTTCTTTCAACCGAATCATCATAGCCAATCATAATGGCTTCACATCACATTTCAATCCACATTATAACAATTCATCTTTCAAATACACAATCATTTACATCATCATATCCTCCACATTTCATATTTCATCATTGATATATACAACATCAATTACATTAACTAGACAAACATATCATTATTCAATCATATCATCTAGGCATGCTTCAATCATATTATTCACATCATTATAACTCAGAACATTAGTTCACATCTCTTTATGTCTCAATTTACATTCAGATAATTCATCATAAAAGTATTTATCATAATAAATTGCATTGTACATACCTTTTTGAATGATCCTCGTCTCTTTCACACTATACAAGTCATAATACTTGTCACATTATATTAACAATATAATAAATTAATTAACATTGTTTTAAGTATTAAAATCCTATAAGAGAATGCATAAAACATAACATTGTTCATATAGTATCATATGCATCATCAAATGTATATTCAATCTCATCAATACAAAAAGAGCAAAGAACCTTCACAGTAACCAACACACTCAAGGGACACGGCCAAGCTTGTGGCCGTGTCTCTCAACACCAAATCAACAGAGGCAGACACGGGCAAGGGGACATGGCCGTGTCTCTCAACAAAATTCAGGCAGTGGCAAACATGGGCAAGGGACACGACCGTGTCTTCTCCAAAAATCATCCAACACGGCCAAATTTCCATAGACTTGGACGTGTCTCTCAAAAATACTTTAGTTTGGCCGTGTCTCTTCCTTGGTTTGGCCGTGTCTCTCATGTATACAAACCCTAAATATGGCCAACTCACTTTTGATTGAATAAAAACACATTATGCACAATACAACCTCATTCAAATGGATGTAATCAATGTTATTAACACATATTCATCACAATATTCACATTAACACTATATCAACCATACAATCAATCACTTACCACATCAAACCCTAAACCAACATCAATCTTCTTCTTTCAATATCAACATCCACTTAACTTACCATCTTCAAACAAAACCAACACCAATTTAACCTTTTTAACTTACAATCCATTTCAACACTTATAAACACATCTCAAACACCCAATTCATAAAATCAACAAACCACAACTCATCTTCAAACGCAACTTCAACAATAACAAAGGAAAACAAGAAAGTACTTACCTCAATTGAAGAAATTTCACAAATCTCCAACTTAATCCTTTGATTCTCCCTTCAATTTGATGTTTAGAACTTAGAACACCTCTCTTCCTCTCCCTTTCCTTTGATAGCTGGCCACACCAAAAGAGAAGAGAAGAAAATAAAATCAAGTCAAACTTCTCTTCTTCTTTTAATCTCCACCAAGCAATTCTAACAAAGCAATTACCTAAATGCCCTCATCCATTTAACTTAACTCTTGTCACTTATATGCCCGTTTAAGTAATTTCACATATCACAAATAAATATCCTCTTCCATTGACCATCCCTTTTGACTTATGTATATGTTATTTATACTTTCATATATGCAACATATACACTTCCTTTAAAAATTCTTTTCTCTTTCAAATTAACATATACATTCAATCCAATTAAAACAACAATATTATTCAAAACTTCTAGGGCATACATTGGGATATTACAGGAAGATCTTTTATGTTGCAAAGATATCTTTGATACGATTGAGTTGAAAAGTGTCATGCCAGCTTCAACAAATGAGACCGAATGGAAGTCGACTACCAGAAAAGCAGTCGCAACTATTAGGTAGTCTATTGAAATGAGCGTCATTAACCATATCGCTCATGAGAAAGATGCCTATTTAATCTGGAAGAAGCTGGAAGATATGTACGAAAGCAATAATGCTTAAAACAAAGCTTTTCTAATCAGAAAGCTTGTAAATCTGAAGTACAGAGATGGTGAAAGCTCTTCAGATCACTTGGGCAAATTCCAAGAAATTTTGAATCAACTGACGATGTCAAAAATAGTGCTAGAAGATGAGGTACAGGCACTATTCTTATTGAGTTCATTGCTGGACAGTTGGGAGACGCTGGTTGTCACGCTCAGTAATATGCCAGAAGGAAATCTGACCTTAGCAACAGTTAAGGAAAGTATTCTGAATGAAGAAACCAGACGTATAGAGAATGGTACGAGTAGCAATTCAGATGCACTCATTTCTGTTATAGAAAGAAAGGGGAGAAGAAAAACCAGAAATCCCCAAAATCCAGACAAATGTGATAGTTCACGGAAGAGATCCAAGTTAAGAAAAGGTGTCACTTGCTATCACTGTGGCAAGCCTGGTCACATCCAAAAGCATTGCAGAAAGTGGAAGAAGGAACGAGCCAAGGAAAATGATGAGGAGAAGAAAGTTGATACGGAGGTAGCCTCAGTAGCTATTGATGTTGATGCATTTGGTGATGGAAGTGCACTGATCTCTCATGCTGGTCTCAGTGAGTGTTCCACTAGTCAAGATTCTCTATGGATCATTGACTCTGCATGTTCATATCATATTTCTTCTAAGAAAGAATATTTTTCATCACTTATCCTCGGAGATTACGGCCATGTCAAGACATTGAATGGCACTTATGTGAAAAATTGCGGCATTGGAACAGTATGCATCAAAACCAATGCTGGTTCTGATCTCTGGTTGGAAGATGTGAGATACACTCCTACGGAAAATTTCAATCTGATCTCAGTTCATCGTCTTGATGAATTGGGGTATGCAAATCTGTTTGTCAACAGCATGTGGAAGCTTTCCAAAGGAAACCTGGTGTTTGGTAGAGGAAGAAAGTTCAACACCCTCTACTACACCCCAGCCAAAGTTTGCACAGGAGTGGTGAATGCAGCTGAAGATTCATCTGCTGAATTGTGGCACAAACGACTTGGTCACTTGAGTGAAAAAGGAATGGAGACTCTCACCAAGAAGAAAATGCTATCTTTGAAAGGTTTGTCTCTGAAAACATGCACTGATTGTTTGTCTGGTAAACAACATAGAGTTTCCTTTCAAAGATCTCCTTCTCCATCTATAAAGCCTGGTATTCTAGAATTGGTACACACTGATGTTTGCTCAATGATTGACAAATCTTTGAGTGGATGTTTGTATTATGTAAGCTTTATTGATGACTATTCTAGAAAGGTGTGGTCTTTACCAATGAAGTCAAAAGACCAAGTACTGGAGATGTTTAAGGTCTTTCATGCCAATGTTGAAAGATAAATGGGAAGAAAGTTGAAATGTGTTAGAGCTGATAATGGTGGTGAGTACAGAGGACCATTTGAGAAGTATTGCTCAGAACACGGCATCAGATTTCAGAAGACAGTTCCCAAAACTCCACAACAGAATGGAGTTGCTGAGAGAATGAACAGAACCATTGTAGAAAGAGTTAGATGTATGCTCTCTCATGCCAAACTTCCAAAGACCTTTTGGGCTGAAGCAATGAGAACTGCAGTATACTTGATTAACCTTTCACCTTCAACCTCCCTCAATGGAGATGTTCCAGAAAAGGTGTGGTCAGGAAAAGATGTTTCTTACGATCATCTTAAAGTATTTGGTTGCAGGGCTTTTGTTCATATTCCAAAAGATGAAAGATCCAAGTTAGATTCGAAGTCAAAGCAGTGTATCTTCTTGGGTTATGGAAATGATGATTTTGGGTACAGATTATGGGATCCAGTTGAAAAGAAGCTCATCAGAAGCAGAGATGTAGTATTCCTGGAGGACCAAACCATTGAAGATTCTGAGAAAAATGAAAAGTCAAAATCTGTCAATAAGTTTCCTGTTGATCTTGATGTAGAACCTCCTGTAGTACCACAAGGTGATAATGAAAATGAACCAGAAGATGATGGTGAACCAATTCAAAATGATGCTGAACCAGCTCCTATAGAAGAACCGCCTCAATTGAGAAGATCTGCAAGAGGCAGAATACCTTCTCAGAGATATTCTCCTAATGAGTATGACTTGCTGACTCAAGGGGGAGAACCAGAGGACTACCAGGAGGCAATGAAAGATTCTAAGAAGAATGAATGGTTGAAAGCCATGCAAGATGAGATGAAGTCCTTGCATGAGAACCACACTTATGAGTTGGTGAAACTGCCTCAAGGTAAGAAAGCACTGAAGAATAAATGGGTGTTCAGGGTGAAGACTGAACAGAACAGCTCACAGCCAAGGTACAAGGCGAGACTGGTTGTGAAGGGATTCAGTCAAAAGAAAGGAGTTGACTTTGAAGAGATTTTCTCACCCGTAGTTAAGATGTCTTCTATCAGAGTTGTGCTCGATTTAGCAAATAGCTTGAATTTGGAGATCGAGCAACTTGATGTAAAGACCGCTTTCCTCCATGGTGACTTAGAGGAGGAAATTTATATGGAGCAACCTGAAGGTTTCAGAGTCAAAGGCAAAGAACACTTGGTGTGTAGATTGCAGAAGAGCTTGTACGGCCTCAAACAAGCTCCCGGATAGTGGTACAAGAAGTTTGACTCTTTCATGGTGAATCACGGGTATGAGAAAACTACTTCTGATCATTGTGTATTTGTGAAAAAATTCACAGATGGTGACTTTATTATTCTCTTGTTATATGTGGATAATATGTTGATTGTGGGTCATAATACTAAGAAAATTGAAAGCTTGAAAAAGGAGATTGCAAAATCCTTTGCCATGAAGGATTTGGGATCGGCAAAACAGATTCTCGGAATGAAGATCTCTAGAGACAGGACAAAAAGAAAGTTGTGGTTGTCTCAGGAGAAGTACATTGAGAAAGTTCTTAGTAGATTCAACATGAGTAACGCAAAGCCAGTTTCCACTCCACTTGTAGGTCATTTCAAATTAAGTTCCAAACAATGTCCTTCAAGTGAGGAAGAAAAAGAAGAACTGAAGAAAATTCCTTATGCATCTGCCGTTGGTAGTTTAATGTACGCCATGGTATGCACAAGACCAGATATTGCTCATGCTGTTGGTGTTGTCAGCCGATTTCTTTCAAATCCGGGCAAAGAACACTGGAATGCAGTGAAGTGGATTCTCAGGTATCTCAAAGGGACTTCCAAAACTTGTTTATGTTTTGGTGATAACAGACCTGTGTTAAACAGTTACACAAATGCAGATATGGGTGGAGATGTTGATTCACGCAAATCAACTTCTAGATATCTGATGACCTTTGCAGGAGCAGCAGTTTCTTGGCAATCAAAATTGCAGAAATGTGTTGCGCTATCATCGACCGTGGCAAAATATATAGCTATCACAAAAGCTAGCAAAGAACTCTTGTGGATGAAAAAGTTCCTACAAGAATTGAATATAGAACAAGAAAGTATGTCCTGCTATGCGACAGCTAAGCGCTATACATCTCAGCAAGAATTCGACCTTTCATTCAAGGTCAAAGCACATTGATGTGAGGTATCATTGGATACGTGATGCGCTGGAGATGAAGTCATTTCAGATAGAGAAAGTTCATACTGATGACAATGGCGCGGATATGATGACAAAGGCTTTACCCACAGAGAAGCTTGTTACTTGCAGAAGGATAGCCGGTATGGCTAACGTCCCTACTTAAATGAACAAGGGGGAGATTTGTTGGTTGATGTCCATTAAGTGGGACCCACTACTTAATTAATTAAAAAAAGAAAGAAAGGAAGAAGGAATTTAAAACGTGGTCAAAGTTAGGCAAGGTTTGGTGGCCTAATTTTAGGCCAAACTTTTGTCAAATTTTCGGCATCTCTCTTCTATAAATAGAGGAGAAAATTGCCAAGGGAGACATAAGCCACAGATCATTTATCTGTGAAGAAGAATTGAGATTTTATGAGAGTTCAGTCTTAAGAAGGGTCTTAAGACTAAGGGTCGAGAAAAATAGTGAGGTTTGGGAAACACTTTTGTGAGTGCCACTTTTTTTGTATTAATCTCTTTGTAAGCCTACTATTTTAATAGTGGAAGAATTATTCGGATTTTATCATGTGGACGTAGCCCTAAAAAGTTAAGGGTGAACCACGTAAATTCTTGTGTGTCATATTTTATTATTTCGCTATTTTTATTATTCTCGTAATTTTAATTTCGGGGCCCCAACAGGTCTAAAGGTAACCGCTCGGATTTAAACTCTTATTTGTCATAAGTTCTTATTAAGTTCATAGCATTTTTCTTATTTGATCTTTATTTTAGTGTTGGAGTGCTGAGATTTTTACATAAAATCAAAGCAAAATCACTGATGTAATGGCTGTAGGGTGGAGTGTTATTTAAGCAAGTTAGTTTTTTGTATTTGTAAGTTAACTTGTCAGATTAGCTAAGACTATACATGTCCTATTATTAGCTTGGAATTATATATATGTGTGTGTGTGTGTGTGTGTGTGTGTGTGTGGGCAGAGAATGAACGTGATTGTGTGGGAGAAGAAAACAGAAAGAGTGTTTGTGTACTGTGAAGGAAGAAACACAGAGAGAAGAGAGCAAAAGAGAAGTAAAAGCGTGTGAGCTGATTTTGTGAGTTAGAGGGGAGAGTTCTAAGTTGTAATATGCAGAAAATGAAAAAGAAAAAGAAGAAAAAAAATGTTGTTTTAAAGAGTTAAATCTTTTGTTTTCCTTTCCTTCAGTTCATACTCTATTTTCTTTGTTTATATATGTGTTCTGTTTGTGTTTCTTCCTCCCAAAATTCCAACAAGTAAATTAATGCACTAATCATATTTTATCATAGGATTGTAATGTTACCTAATTACCTACCAATTACTTGACTAACCCATTTGCTTCCATGATATATGGAAGCATAAAGGAGATTTATTATTATTCTGAGTGCTTGCCTTATCATTATCTTACCTATTGTGTGCACGTTGCATTAGAATTACATTGGGCTTAATGATAGTAATAAGAAAACTTGTGTTTAGATTGCTCGACATATAACCTGGTAAGTGTCACCATTGAATGTAGTCTCTGTAGAATGATAGATTGGTCCCTACCATAGGGTTAAAACACTTATGCCAATCCATTCAATTTTCGGTTTGTACCAAGTGGTGACTCCCGAATTCCACTTCTAGACCATTCCCTCCTATAGAAAACCTGCAACTTATTGAAGTTGTAAAATTCCTTCAAAAATGACAGCTGAAGCAGTAGTTTGTGAGAGAAAGAGTGAGAGAGAGTGAGAGTAGCAGGAGAGCGAAAGTAGCAGAGAGGAGAGCAAGAGCAGTAAAAAAAAGAGTAATTGAGTAGAGAGCAAAGTGACAGAGGGAGAGAGTAGCTAGGTGGAGCGAGAACATAGAGAATATAATAAGAAGCGAGAGAGCAACTAGGTATAATGGAAGAGCAAATATAAGTATGGAACTTGCATAGTAAGAGGAAGCGAGAGAGCTAAAAGAGTAGAGAGTAGGCAAAAAGAGCGTCATTTCAATTCATTATAGTTTATTTATGAAAGGGTAAAGCTATAGAAAGGAGTTGATTTAGAATGGATATGGTCGAAATTAAATTAAAGAAAAGAACTTTTCTATTGACATTATATATAAAAATTACAAATAAATACAACTTAATAATTGATAAGAACTTGTTTTATTATTTTAAATTATAAATACATAACAACATATATAAATATATAAAGCACATTAGAATTATAACAAAAAGAAAATCGGTATTAGAAGAAAAATTAGTGAAAGGCGAGCAGCGAAAACTGCCTAGCAATACCCAAGTTCTTACTGTTTCATAAAATGGTCGTATACTCTATTTCATAATTTCCTTTTCTTGGTCCACTTCCATTACCTCTATAATTGCAAAATTTGTTCCCTTTTCCATGAATTTTTCATTGAAAAACAAGCTACTTCCAAAGCTAAAAGCAAATCCATTTTACCATATTCAATCCATTACCCACCAAAGTTTTCATAGATTGCTTCGAGCCAAATCCACTCGTGCATATACTCGTACAACGGAGAATAAAGAACATGGGGACAAAATTAGAAATGCAGATAAAGATTTGCATGAAAATTTGTGTTTATATAAAAGCAAAGGCCAACACCTTCTTACTAACCCACGAATTCTTAATACAATTGTTCGTAAATCTGCTATACAGTTCACTGATACTGTCTTAGAGATTGGACCCGGCACTGGTAATCTCACTCTCAAGCTTCTTGAAATTGCTAAAAAGGTTGTTGCCATTGAAATTGATAACCGAATGGTAGAGATTCTTCGTCAACGGGTTTTTGACCGTGGGTTTCAAGATAAGCTCGAGGTAAGTTAAATTGACTGTTATATGTTCGTTGAAATGCCTGCAAGAAGCTATTTTTGGCTTTTTTTTAATATATATATATTTGCAGATTATACGCGAGGATGTATTGAAGGTTAAGTTTCCTCAGTTTGATCTTGTTGTGGCAAATATTCCATATGGAATATCATCCCCTCTTGTGACTAAATTGGTGTATGGAGCCAACCCTTTTCGAAGTCTTACACTTCTACTTCAAAAAGAGTTTGCTCGGCGATTATTGGCTAATCCTGGTGACTCTGAGTACAACAGATTGGCTGTAAATGTGAAGTTGGTGGCTGAAGTGGAGTTTGTGATGGGCGTGAGCAAGAGGGACTTTCTTCCGTGTCCAAAAGTTGATTCTTCGGTAGTTATAATCCGTCCTAAAGCTGAAATCCCCAGTGTGAACCTTGATGAATGGTGGGCATTCACAAGGACTTGCTTCGGCAAGAAAAATAAGACCTTGGCTGCATTGTTTAGGCAGAAGAAAAAGATCATCGAGCTATTTAGATTATCTAAGATGAACAGCTCACTTAGTGAATGTAAAGCCACTAGCAGAAACTATGATTTTGTTGAAGATGATGAAGCAGAGGAGAGCGACGAAGAAAGTTGTCATCCATGTTCTTACTCGGAAATGGAATTGAGTTCATACAAGGAGAGGATCATTGATGTTCTAAAAACTAATGGTTTTGAAGGGAAGAGACCTTCAAAACTGTCTAACGAGGAGTTACTGAAATTACTTTCTTTCCTTAATCAAGCTGGAGTGTATTTTCATGGTCAAACAAGGTTAAGGAACACTGAAAATGATGCAATTGCTGCTGCTTGTAGCTAATTATAACTAGGTACTAATAGTGCCTAAATATATTGTATATGTACTTTCATCATTGCATTGTTAGATTGCCAAAGAAAAAAAAAGTATAGGAAGTATTCAAAATTGGGATAATGACAGAAAAAAAAAATAATGAAATATGGGATTAGCTCCAAACAATTTACTACTTGCTTGATATTAGTTCCAAACAAGTTATGGTTAAAAACATTATAGCTTGAAGTTTGAACTATTTAAACATTTTCTGTTTCTTTTTTAATTTAATTTTATTTGCTAATTATAATGGCAGTAATCCTATAAGATCAGGAAAGCTGAAGAAGAGACTGTTGGTTTTGGGAGAACTAAACAACAAAGAGTGGGGCAGTTTACTGGGTGTTCTCATCTATCAATGGAAAATTGATGCACAGAAAACTGGTGCTGGGTTAGACTCGGCACTGCAGGTACTTGGGTGGGGACTATGCCCTGAATATTGGGGTATGCTCTGCCTGTATCTGAACTGTGGGGGATGCTGAAAGATCTTGAGATGGCTTGAGATAAGGATTTAGACGGTTATTTGTTTGAGGTGGATAATAAGAGTGTCAACGAGTATAACACCATTAGAAGGCATCAGATCGTGGTAGAAAGCAATTTTATTGACTTTGTTGCTGCCATTTTTTTTAATGCTGGAGTGAGTGTTAGAGTACATTATTTATTTTGATTTTTGGTGTCCAGTAAAATTTGGGGAGAAGTGGAAATGAAAGAGAAAAAGAAATAAACTCATTTTCTTTTGTCCTGTAGTAGTTGAACATCTCTGATCTTTCTGGGTTTTCGCAGTTTGAAATAACCTAGTTGATGAATATTGCCTGTGAAATCTTCCAGTCTTATAAAATCTGAAGTTGACAAATCTTGGATGATGTTTATAATCCTCCTCCTCCTCCTCCATTTAAAGAAGGGAAAGCAGTGTATGGCTGGCAAATGGGATATTGGGGCTGTTGTTGTCTTGCATATTAATGCATCTTTGTAATTGTACCATTGATTTTGTGCTTCTGTTAATTCAGTTATAGAAACTGTGAGGTTTTATTGTTAATCAGTTCTTATGTTTATTTTTCACATGTAAAAACTATGATGAAAATAGTGTAATTGTGATTCAATGGACAGCTAGAAGCACCTATGAGTGTTAACCACAATTCTGAGTATGGAATTTAACCATGTAATAAAGAATATTTTCACTTCAAGCTAGTTTAGAATAATTTCACAGGTTCAAACATTTAAAATGTCTTTTTTCTTTATCTACAAAGCATCTTGCAGTGTTTATTAAACACTCGCACGGGATTCATAAAAATTTTTTGGCTAAATAATTATAAAGTCTATAAAATTTTGTATATTATATTAGTAGTTTTTATATTTTCAGTATTTAATTTTTAAATCTCTCTGTTTTTAAAAATTAAACTGTTTAGTCATTCTGTTAATTTTTCATCTTAAAAATATTAGTCAACTACTTTGATATTAAAAAATAATTTCTTTGTTCTTCCTTTATATATATTTTTCTTTATTATTTGTTAGTTCATGTTTATTTTTAATTTTATTTATATTTCTTGTACATAATTTATTTTAATTTTATAAATATTATTAAAAAATAATTTTAAACAATACGAATAATATCTTTTATTATTTTGTAGACAATTTATATATATCATTTATTTTAATTTTATAGATATTACTAAAAAATAATTTTAAATAATATAAATAATATCTTTTATTATTTTGCAGACGATCTAGATATAAAATAAAATTAAACATAAAATAAACTTAATAAATAACAAAGATAAATATATATAAAAAAGTGCAAAAAAGTTATTTTATAATATCAAAATAGTTGACTAATAATTTTAGGATAAAAATATTGACAAAAAGACTAAACAGTTTAATTTTTAAAAATACAGAAATATAAAAATTAAATTTTAAAAATATAAAGACTAACTAGTGTAATATATAAAACTTTAGAGACTTAATAATTATTTAGCCAAAAATTTTTTACTCATTATTATTGTTTTCGATTTTGTCAAATATCGATGCAAATTTGCTTTTCCGATTTTTGGTACTTACATTTTCAGAAAATAAGAGATCCTGAGATGGACTTTGACATGGTTTTGGATTGAATTCATGAACAATCTATTGTTTAGAATAATTTAAAATTAAAAAATAATGTAATTGTTTTCTAATTTTATCTTTGTATAAAAAATAGTTATTATTATTTTAAATAAGAGTATTTTAAATTTTAATAATGGATTTCATTAAATAAATTTAATTCTTGGAAAATTCTTCCATTTTGGTATTGTTTCATTTCTTTTAAAATTACTACTACTGACTGCTAAGTATTTAAAAAGAATTGAGTTCTATTGTAACTTTCCAAATATAAAAATAGACAACTAGAATTCAATTGAACTAAATTCTTATAAAATTTAAGTTTCTAAATAGGCCTTGGCGTTATATCACAATAGTGTAAGATCTAATCTTACTCTCCGCCAGTAAAAAATACAATTGTGTTTCCAGCCGATATACTAATAAAATCTTGTTTGATAATCCAGTCTCAATTGGCATCAAAGCATCTTTTCAATCTCTGGCAAGGATGTTGTTACTTTGTTTAAATACACTAAACTGTATATTTGTTTGAATTAAAGTAAAACCTCAAGTCGCATTTCTGTTTTTGTCTGTTAAATTGAATTGTTAGGATGTTTGGAGTAAATCATTGACAGTGATCTTTAAAACAAATAAATAGACTATTTGCTAGTTTGTACAAAGACACTTCCTTACCTTCCAGTATCTCTAGCACCATTGGATAAAAAAAAGAATAAAGAAATTTTGCCAATGGAGAATATTGAGCAGAATTTAAATGATTGGAAGCTCCCCTCTATTTCTCCTTCTTCAATTTATAAATCTAATACTAATTTTTTTGTTTAAGTCGGATTATATTGTTAAAAACTGTAGAGCATGTTGTTTCTATTCATGAAGGTTTTAGTTCTTTCAGTCTTCTTTCTAAAATACTAATTTAGAAGCATCAAGAGAAATTTAAATTCCGTCATGTTTGAGTTATTCAAGTTGCTCTTAAGCCAACTACTGGAATTGGCTGAAACACTTTTGCAGTCTTGTGTTCGAGACAAAAGGCATATCAACTTTGATGACTCCTTATTAGGTGTTGCGGAATCTCCTTTGTGTGACACACCAGTATATTTTTCTTGCTTTTCCAAATTTTACTCTGTCTCTTTCAGATTTGCACTTATTGAGTGTAATCAGTCTCGATATTAAGACTGAAGGCTATGACATGCTATTTGGATCAGAGAATACTATCCTTATTTACAGGATATGCTATAAGGTTATGAATTTTATTATCCCTAATTTGAGGGAATCTTCTATAAAATATTTGAATCCAAAAAGAACTACTACCTTATTTTGGACTAATTTGTCAAAAGAAAATTTAATGTTTCCTAAAATTATTTCTTAGGATCAGGTTAATCTACCTAAAAGCTGGTTATTAGAATAAGCAATCCCTGTAAAGAAAGAAGAATCAAGGGATGTACAAGAAATAGTTAAAAAAGGCAACGTTGAAATAATCTTTTCAAGGAGTAGATATGCCAGACATGTAACACCCCCATACCCTATATAAGTACTGTACATATATCTAGTATATATATATATATAATACGTATATAAAGTATAAGAATGTCACTTTTTGTTTCAATTTAAAAACCTGTAACCAATTTCAAAAAATATTATATTAATTTAAAGAACATTTATAAAAGTCATTATTCTTATAAAAAATACAACATAATAATATTACATATGTATGCATCACCTTCTAGTTGGTCTCGAGACACTCATACCTTTCTCGTGGCATAGCAGCTAGGCATCCAGATCATCCGCATAAACACCTGCGCGATTACACAACCGCGCTAAGCCCGAGAGCTTAGTAGTACAAATAAATATTAAAATATACTTTACAAAAGAATCATACCTCATATTTTTAGCATCATGTTTTATTGTTCTTTTACTACGTTTTCCTTTCTCAATGCATTCTTCATATGTTCCCCACTAGTCTCATTAATTATATACATATTTACATAGAACATTCATAATACGATACTTACCATTTCTATCTCATATACATATACATATACATCATTTTAACAAATCATCATTCAATGACTTATTCAAACCTTTATGAAAACAAACCTCACAAATTCCACATTCATATACATGTTACACATCATACAACATTTTCATAAACTCATATCTCAACAAAGCTCCTCAATATATCAATACACATATTACAAAATCATACTTCACAACATCATTTTATTCACAATTCATCAATCATGAATTACACTACCAATAAAGGCAGCCATAGATCTCATTGCTCATTTATTTCAACGTTTAAATATCACATTGACAACAAAGACAGACTCGGGCCCAAAAGACACTAATATGTTATTCAAAGTTCAGAGTTACTGCATTGGTCCATAATCACAATGATCAAGCCCGTAGGCAATATATCTCATATCTCTATCCATGGATAGCGTAACAGACTCAGTCTCTTGGATCATCAACTCGGCTAAACTCGAGGAGATCCTCAACCCGGCTAGACTGTTACTACAATTCACATTTCACATTTTATCAAGTAACAGACCCAGTCTCTTGGATCTCAATTCAAAGAGATCCTCAACCCGGCAAGACTGTTACATTTTCACATTTTCTAGGCATGCCGCCAAATCCAGAACTCTGAAGATTGAATCAACATATTAGACAGAACACAATTGAATCAACATTTTCATTTCTTACTCAATTGAATTATCATAGCCAATAACAATGGCTTCACATCTCATTTGAATCACTATAGCCAATCACAATGGCTTCACATCATATCATGTCTCAACTCATATTATAATATTTCATTATTCAATTGTACATAATTAATTACTTCATCATATCCTTCACAATATATATATATATATCATCATTGCAATTCACAAGATTCACAATGCATAATAGTATCATATGCATCATCAAATCATATTGATCAATTCATCATTCAAGTATACATAATCAATGGCATTGCACATACTTTTTCAATGATCATTATATCTTCCACATTTCCTATATCATCATTAATATACACATAACAATTTACATTATTCATGGATTTAGAATCTTCCATATACATTTGATTGAATCATTATTGTTTTAAGTGTGTTTAGGTACAAAAGACCTTTGAAGATCGAACCATGTAAGAATAATCAAGAATAAATATCATTAGCCAACACACTCAAGGGACACGGCCAAGCTTGTGGCGGTGTCTCTCAACACCAATGCAGATAGTAGCAAACACGTGCAATGGACACGGCCAACCCAGTGGCCGTGTCTCTCAACCCAACACCCAGTAGCAGACATGGGCAAGGGACACGGCCGTGTCTCTCAACACAACATAGGCAGTGGCAAACACGGTCAAGGGACACGGCCAAGCCAGTGGTCGTGTCTCTCCAAAACTCATCCAACACGGCCAAGTTTGCCCTAACTTGGCCGTGTCTCTCACAACTTGGCCGTGTTCTTCAATGATTCAAAAACCAAATACTTCAAAACTCATCCAAGCCCTTCAAAATTCACATCACAACACTTTTAATCATCATCTTTGTTATATTTATCAATTTTCTATCACCTTAACATTTATATAACTTCATTATAGCGTCATACTAAACAAAATATATATACATCACTATAATCAATTACTCAAAGTACCAATTCATTTATTCAAAACCCTAATTCAACCTTTCATCATCACCCTCACAATTTCCCCAACTTATCATCACTTAAATACCAAGTTAATACCTTTACACACTTCAATCTTTCATTATCATCATCTCACAAACCACTTATATCAAACATAACCTCAATCAAGAGAAATCAAAACAAGAAGATGAAAACTTACATATATCTATAATCACAAAAATTAACTTCAAGAAATGAGTACTTACATGAATAGCTTGCCAAATCTTCAACTCCACTTGCAAATCTCTTGATCTCCTTTAGTCTTTGGTGTAAATTGAAGCAAAATCATCTTTCTCTCTCTAGCTTCTCTCTCTCTCTCTCTCTCTCTCTCTCGTGCACTAAGAAGAAAACGAAGAAGAAGAAGAATGAATCTTCTTTCTTCGTTCTCATCCAATATATAATAATAATAATAATAATAATAATAATAATAATAATAATAATAATAATAATAATAATAATAATAATAATAATAATAATAATAATAATAGTAATAACATTAAGACACTTAAATCTCCACCACACACACAATTCCTTTTGACTTTCTTCATCTTTTTCTCTTTATGTCCTTATCATCATTATTATTATTCATTAATTATACAAATATATATATATATATACAACACACTTTTCCTACACCATTTTATACATCATGTATATGTGATGTATATGTGGGTATATGTATATGTCATATATTTTGCATTTATTTTTCCTACATCTTCTCTTCACTTCTCTTCTCTTTCCCTTCAATACACACATTGAATCCAAATACAACAATAACCCCAACACTTTTAGGGTATAATATGTGATATTACAATTCTCTCCCCCTTAAATAATTTCGTCCTCGAAATTATCCAACATAAGAACAACCCATGTAGCACAAATCACCATCTTAACTTCCATACAAAGATAATCGTATCTTACATTATAATTTTATCAAATCACATAACTTCTACTCTCCCCCTTAGGAATAATCATCTTCTCTGAATTTCACAATTCATCATTGTATAGGTATATATATATATATATATATCTTTACCTCTTATTACTTTCTCAACAAAGCAATCAAGATATCTCATAACATCTCCAATACATTTTATCTTTGTACTAAAGTCAGATTATCACTTTAACTCTTTATAGATATTCTCTTAACTTTAACCTCAAAAATCATTAATCAATATCTTAGCATTGTTTATTCCATTTTTACCATCACTTTCAAAATAAACATTTACCAAACATCAATGGATAACTATATCCTTACTCTCATGAGTTTATTTCTCACCATGTACAATTAATATACCTCAATTTATTTATATTCATTCATAAATCAGAATATTATATCATACACATTACCATTAAATCTTATACTCCCAATACAATTGCACATATTAAATCTCAATATTGCCTTGCAACTTTAACGAAACCTAGATCAATCAATTTATCTATCGCAATATACTAACATTTCAACTTTATTTGATTCAAACCAACAATTAACTTATTGAAATTTATCATTGGATTTTACCATATATACTTATATATATAACCTAAGTTCATTAGGTCAGACTTATATTCAGATTCTAATCTTTCCAAATTCATATATTCAATCAATATGAATCATGCTTATACATATACATTTCCTTATTTCAATAATTATATCATCATTTCTTATACTCATTCAAAGTTTATCAATATTGCCAACAACTATAACTTCATAAACGAGCTTTTCCCCCAACCAGGTTGGTAATCCAAGTTTGGTTGCCCAACACATTGGGTCCGCATGGTTCCACAGGAGGCAGATAAGTCCGTTCATTTATCTTTTCACCATTTATTTCTCATAATCAATTTGGTACTTTACCTCCATTATACTTCATTACTAACATCATTGTCAACAATTATGGTTTTTCATCACATCAAAATAGTATGCTCATATATCATCAACTATATTGAATATCTCATTATTCAATCATATCATCTAGACAGGCTTCAACCCTATATTTTAACCAGGTTTTTAAAAAAAAAACATAGTTATCAATCTCACCAAAACTGTACCACAGTTATATCATCTCAGCTCCAAATCTAAAGATAAATATGTAATATCCTCATGTATACCTTAAAAGTTTTGATTATGTTATTGTTATATATTGGATTGAATATATGTGTTAAATTACAAGAGAAAAGAAGTTGGGAAAAGAATGTATAGGTATTTGTGTTTTGAGAAGAAAAGAGGGTGTAGAGAGAAGTGTATATGTTGTTTATATGGTTGTATAACTAACATATACATTGGTCAAAAGGGTTGGTCAATACAAGATGATATTTATTTGTGGCATGTGAAATTATATATATGGGTATATATGAGACAAAAGATTAATTAAATGGATGAAGGGCATGGAGGTAATTTTCTTTGGTTAAGTTGCATGGTGGAGATTAAAAGAAGAAAAGTGGTTGACTTGTTGGTATTTTCTCCTTTCTTTCTTGAAGAGGCCGGCCATTGAAGAAGAGAAAGAGCTAGGGAGGTGTTTGAAGTTCTATAATCAAATTGAAGAAGGAATCAAGGGTTTTGGTTAGAGATTTGTGGAATTTCTTCATTTAAGGTAAGTTTTCTCTTGATTTCTCTTGTTCTATTTGGAATTTTGTTTGAGTTTGATGGAGTGTGTTTGTGTATGGTGTGTGTAAAAGTGTTGAAATGGAATTAAAGATAAGAAGCTAGGTTGGTGTTGGTGATGGAAGAGTAAGAGTTGTGTTTAGTGAATTTTTTTCTGTTTTACAATTAGTAAAGGCTGTGACTTGTATGATTTTTAATTAATTATAGAAAAATGTTCTTGAAGTGAATTTTTGATATGTTGTGCCTCTATGAGTCTAGAATGACTGAAAAATATGTTAATTCGATTTTGGAATGGTTATGAGTTTAGAAAGATTATTTTTATTAGACCTGTTCCAGCAGGTACCTTAACTGAGACAGCTATATTTCGGGATTTTTAATAAAATGTAGAAAAATCATATCCAATTGAATTTTGGATATGTTGTTGCATAGTGAGTCTAGTATTTGAGAAAAATAATTTGGAACCACGTTGATTGAATTTGATTTATGGAATTCACAAAGTTCAGAACTGCTGCCAGGATGCAGGGCAATTGGGGCAGTCTGGTTAGGTGAACTATTTGACCAAGATTTTGTATTCAGTTTGATCTGAAATTTTAAAGGAATGATTTTAAGATACAAAACTAAATTCTGTAAAAATTTTAGAATTTTTAGTCAAGTAGATTATTTTATACAATTTTTCAAAATAAGGATAAAATGGAGTCTTAAACCAGAATGTACTATTCATATGGTCATTTTGCTAATATTCCTTTGGATTAGGTTTTGAAGAGATTGGGTTGCATTAACCTAAATGTGGAGAATTCTTGGAAAGAAAAGAAATGTATAGATTGATGGGACTAGTTCTTGAGGTAAGTACCAATACATATGATTGTATTTAATTACATAATTTGAGGCTTAACACATTTGTTTGCAAATGTGTTAAGTGATCTATTATATTGTTAACATAATTGGACTAAGGTGATGATTGAATGATGTGAAGGATGTGAAGATCATTAACAAGGTAAGCATAAACCCTATTTGATTGTATATCCTTATATGTCTTTGAACATTAACACATTGGGATGAAAGTGTTAAATAAGCTATTATATTGTGAATGTAAATGAAGAATATATATAAAGGATGAAATATGAAATGGGAAAGGTAGGAAGAAATGAGGATCATTCTTAAGGTATGTGCAATTTGTTATGATAAATGCTCTAGTAATGAATGATGTTAATGTGTTTTGAGAAGTGAGAAAATGTTATGTTATATGCATTGTGAATCTTGTGTATGGCAATATATTATATGAATAATATACTTTGAAATGTGATATCAATGATGCTATATGTATCATATGGATTGAGATATGATATGATATGAAGCCATTGTGATTGGCTATGATAATTCAATTGAAAGAGATAAGGCATGTTGGCCTAATTGATGATGAGATTGATAATGAAATAATAAATGAATTGTTTGTTTAATATGTTATTCAGTTTCAGAGTTCTGGATTTGGGTGGCATGCCTAAGAAATGATGAAAGGTAATAGTCTTGCCGGGTTGAGGATCTCCTCATATGTGTTGAGTTGATGGTCCAAGAGACTGGGTCTGTTACACTATGAGAATTGTGAATATGAGATATATGATTTGTAACAGTCTTGCCGGGTTGAGGATCTCCTCATATGTGTTGAGTTGATGGTCCAAGAGACTGGGTCTGTTACACTATCCATGGATAGAGATACATGTATATACATTGCCTACGGGCGTGATGATTGTGACTATGAACCAAAGCAGTAACTCTGAACTTTGAATAACATATTAGTGTTTTGGCCCCGAGTCTGTCTTTATTGTCAATGTGAAATGCAAGTATTGAAATATTGATTGTGAGTATTAATAATGAATTATGCTTGGTGAATTGTGAATAATATAATGTTATTAAGTGTAATATGTAAATGAATTGTGGTTGATGATAAAGGTTGTCTTTATTGGAAATATGATTTATGATTTGTATGATATGTAAATTGTGTATTGCAATAATGAGTGATATGTTGTGTAATGTGTGTATTGCAATAATGAGTGTATGATATGTAATGTGTGTATTGCAATAATAATTGGTATGATATGTAAAGTGTGTATTGCAATAATGGTTGGTGTGGTATATATATAATGTTGGGGTATTAATATATTGGTTTTGAGTATTGGTGATGCATTGGGGTTGGTGATAATATTATGTATATATATATACATCATATATGAAATTAGCTAGGATATATTAAAGATAAAATTAAAAAGAAAAGAAGATATGATAAGAACTAATTATATATTGAATCGATGTATCATTATATATCAATACTTCTATACTGTATGTTTATATTTTATATTTGGACTACTAAGCTCTCGGGCTTAGCGCGGGTGTTTATTCGCGCAGGTATATAGATGGAAGATATGAAGTCTTTTGTTATGCCACAAGAAGAGTAAAGTTTGTCGAGACCAACTAGAGGGTAATGCATACATGTATAAATTTTAATTATGATGTATTTCTGACGAGAGAGTATTTATATGTATAAATGAAGTTTTAATAAAGATAATGATTTTGTAAATGTTATTTAAATTAAGGTATTATGGTTTGAACTCTGTTACAGGTTTTTAAAAGGTAACGAAAAGTGACATCCTTATACTTTATATATTTACTGTATGTATACTAGGTATATGCATAGTACTTATATAGGGTATCGGGGTGTTACAATTGTTTTGGTATTAGAGCTTAGGTTCGAGATTCTCGGCCTAAGTGAGATTAAAAAAAAAAATTTTTTTTTGAAAAGTTTAAATAGAAATAAAAAGGAAAAGTTTTGAAATGAAATTTGTAATACGTGCATATGCATTGACATCTAGGTTGGTCTCGGATGTGGCATAATATAAATTGTAGAATATTTGTGTTATATGAGATGTTCAATATAGTTGATGATATATGTGTATACTATTTTGATGTGATGAGAAATTATGATTGTTGACAATGATGTTGGAAATGAATTATAATTGAGGCATAGTGCCTAATTGATTATGAGAAACGCATTGTGAAATGTAATGTGATATTTGTATATTAATGATGCATATGAAGAATGTCATGTTGTGTGCAACATGAAATGTAATGTTGATATTTATGAGCAATATTATGTAGGGCATAATGTGAATTGAAACATAAAGAAATAAAAAGGAGAATAAAGTTGAAAATAAGTAGCAATCAAAATCAAGATTAAAATATGTATTCTTTCCTTTATACTTTGAACCTCTTTATAATAATGTTTATGTTGAGGTTGTTAGACAGAGAAAATATTGCTGGATTGTTATTATTGAAAGATATGTTACTAAAATGAGGAAAGAATGGTGGAATAGTGAATGAGTTAGTTAGTATAGACAAAGTGTGATTATTTAAAGTTGGGATATATGTATATAAAATTAAGGTTTTGTTTAAAGGAAAAAGAGATGATATTGGTTAAGTAAGAAAATAAGTTGATATTGTTATTTTAATGCGAACATGGTAAATTCAATGTTAGAAATGTGAGATGTTTGGATATTGTGAAAGCTCATGGTAATGGTGATAATATGTGATATTTGAGATTTTTGAAGTGAGCTTTATGATTGTGGAAATTATATGTTTTAATATTGCTTTATGATATATATTTGTAAGATGTTTTTAAAGTGATGATAGAAAAGATGAGTTTGGCAAATTGAAGCTTAAACGAAGTAGTAAATTGAGAAGTTAAAGTTTTAGTGGAATTTGATAAAGATTATTGGGATATTGATAGTTAACTGTATATGCAATGCATGAGCTAAGTGAAATGACTAGTATTGCATATGGAAGTATTATGAATTGAGTAATGTGATTGATAGTATGAGAATTTGTTTTGAAATAATCAAGGAAGTGGATAAGTAAATAGAAATGAGTTATTTTAAGTCATTTTACTGAACAGGGTAAGAATGAATATGGGAGTGTATTAAATATTTTTAAAGACGAAAGTGAAAGAGATGTCACATTGGGAATGTGACTGAGATGAATATGAAGTGTTACTATAGTCGGAATATATATGTTTGTAATGTGAATAAATACTTTATATCATATTGGAAGAATGAGAAGGATAGTGTTTAAAAGAAAATGATAAACACTAAATTTGTATTGAATGTATGAAAAAGGAAAATACTATAAGAGCATATAATTAAGTGTATACATGTATATGATATGTGAATTGAGTTTTCCAATATGAATGAAATTATGATATATAAACACATTTGTGAATCACATTATGAGGATGGCTTATGAAGATATATGTGGTATAATTATAGAATTAGTGATATGGAAAAACAATGTTATATGTATTAGTGGACCTAAGAGAGATTAGGTCTTGAACTGTGTAAAGCTAGATGGATTATGTGATGGAAGTGAGAATGGAAAGAACTTGAGTAATATTGGACAGTGGAAATTGTTATAATGAGTATTGAACTTGATGATTATATTATATTTAGAGTTTCAAAGTATTCACATATGAAAAGTTATATATAATTATATTATAAGAGATTGTAGATGGATTAGAAATGAAGTGATGAATAGAAATTGTATAAGAACTGTATATGATTGAATATGTATATAGTAATATTGTTAAAGCATGAGTTAAGTTGATAAGGATCATATAAGCGAATACAAATTGGTTGAAACGAAGTTGGAATGTGTTAACTTCTGTTATACTAAAAATGTTAAGATTGAGAATAGAATTATAAAAGAACAGTATTGAATTGAAAGTTCTAGGTTTGAATATTAATCTCTTAAAGTCATGTGTTTTGTTCAGTATTTTGGATCGGTTAATTTGTTATCCATGGATTTGGATCTTAGATATAATGATTGTAATACGGATTTGGTGAGGTTGACAATTTTGTTTGAGAAGTATAGTTAAAAATTATGATGGTTAAAGTTGTACCTTATTATTATTTTTTTTATGTTAAGAATTTGGTTATAACTGTGAAAAAAAAATTAAAAAATTAAAAAATTTTGAAATGTGTTGAGTTATGGATAATATGACAAAAAGGTAATCAAAATAAATATACCAATGATAGGAAATGTGAAGAGTTAGTAAAAGGGAGAAATTATATTATATGAATGAAAGTTATACTGAATATGTTTATGGTATGTAACTTGAGGTTTAAGGGAATGAACTCAAAGTTTGAGTGAATGAATTATAGATATTAAGTATGATATAACATTTTTATGAGAATTGGTGGAAATTATACTAAGATAATAAAGAATAAACTATGTGTATATTAAAAGATATTAGAAGTGATTTGTTATCATGATGATTTGACTGAAAATAGATTGAAAGAGAGCAGAAATTGAATATAAGTTTGCTCTTATGAAATTAAGTTATATTTATACTTATATGAAAATTGTGAAATTTCATGATAAGTTAGATTACTTAATCGTTGGTTGGAATTGAACAAGATTGGAACGTGGGTATATTGTGACAGATAGATTAATTGATCTGGATTTGGCTAAGATTATGGATCATTAATAAAATTTAATGTGTATAGTTGTATTAAGAAAATAGGTATTTACATGATAATGTATATGATGTAAATTTTAAAGTATGATTGGACATGAATGAGTGGAGTATAGTAGTTGTTAATCATGATAAGAAGAGAAAAAGATTGGTTATTTATAAAATAAGTTGAAAGATAATGTATTAATATGTAAGTTAAGTGAAAAGCATGCTAAAGAAATAACTCCATTTATGAAAAATCAGGATTTTGTTATCTATTGAGGGTGATAAATGTCTATTTAGACAGTGATTGTAATGAAGGGATAATTAATGTTCAGATATAAGTCAATGATTTTTAATGTTAAAGTTAAGAGAGTAATTATACAGAAGTGAAATAACAAAATATATTAAATATAAAGATTAGATGGAGTATAAGTGTACTATAGAATGATCTGATTCTTATATAAAGACATTAACAAGAAATGTAATGAGTTCTTTTGAATGTTTGATTAAGGAAATAACAAGATGTATAAACATATAGAATGATGAGTTATGGAATTTAAAGAAGGTGGTTGATTCTAAAGAGGAGAGTTGAAGCTATATAATTTGATGATATAATGACTTAAGCGTATAATTAACTTCATATGGAAGTTAAGATGGTATAGTATTATGAATGGATTACAATTATGCTAGATAATTTCGAGGACGAAATTATTTAAGGGGGAGAGAATTGTAATATCCTCATGTATACCTTAAAAGTTTTGATTATGTTATTGTTATATATTGGATTGAATATATGTGTTAAATTACAAGAGAAAAGAAGTTGGGAAAAGAATGTATAGGTATTTGTGTTTTGAGAAGAAAAGAGGGTGTAGAGAGAAGTGTATATGTTGTTTATATGGTTGTATAACTAACATATACATTGGTCAAAAGGGTTGGTCAATACAAGATGATATTTATTTGTGGCATGTGAAATTATATATATGGGTATATATGAGACAAAAGATTAATTAAATGGATGAAGGGCATGGAGGTAATTTTCTTTGGTTAAGTTGCATGGTGGAGATTAAAAGAAGAAAAGTGGTTGACTTGTTGGTATTTTCTTCTTTCTTTCTTGAAGAGGCCGGCCATTGAAGAAGAGAAAGAGCTAGGGAGGTGTTTGAAGTTCTATAATCAAATTGAAGAAGGAATCAAGGGTTTTGGTTAGAGATTTGTGGAATTTCTTCATTTAAGGTAAGTTTTCTCTTGATTTCTCTTGTTCTATTTGGAATTTTGTTTGAGTTTGATGGAGTGTGTTTGTGTATGGTGTGTGTAAAAGTGTTGAAATGGAATTAAAGATAAGAAGCTAGGTTGGTGTTGGTGATGGAAGAGTAAGAGTTGTGTTTAGTGAATTTTTTTCTGTTTTACAATTAGTAAAGGCTGTGACTTGTATGATTTTTAATTAATTATAGAAAAATGTTCTTGAAGTGAATTTTTGATATGTTGTGCCTCTATGAGTCTAGAATGACTGAAAAATATGTTAATTCGATTTTGGAATGGTTATGAGTTTAGAAAGATTATTTTTATTAGACCTGTTCCAGCAGGTACCTTAACTGAGACAGCTATATTTCGGGATTTTTAATAAAATGTAGAAAAATCATATCCAATTGAATTTTGGATATGTTGTTTCTTAGTGAGTCTAGTATTTGAGAAAAATAATTTGGAACCACGTTGATTGAATTTGATTTATGGAATTCACAAAGTTCAGAACTGCTGCCAGGATGCAGGGCAATTGGGGCAGTCTGGTTAGGTGAACTATTTGACCAAGATTTTGTGTTCAGTTTGATCTGAAATTTTAAAGGAATGATTTTAAGATACAAAACTAAATTCTGTAAAAATTTTAGAATTTTTAGTCAAGTAGATTATTTTATACAATTTTTCAAAATAAGGATAAAATGGAGTCTTAAACCAGAATGTACTATTCATATGGTCATTTTGCTAATATTCCTTTGGATTAGGTTTTGAAGAGATTGGGTTGCATTAACCTAAATGTGGAGAATTCTTGGAAAGAAAAGAAATGTATAGATTGATGGGACTAGTTCTTGAGGTAAGTACCAATACATATGATTATATTTAATTACATAATTTGAGGCTTAACACATTTGTTTGCAAATGTGTTAAGTGATCTATTATATTGTTAACATAATTGGACTAAGGTGATGATTGAATGATGTGAAGGATGTGAAGATCATTAACAAGGTAAGCATAAACCCTATTTGATTGTATATCCTTATATGTCTTTGAACATTAACACATTGAGATGAAAGTGTTAAATAAGCTATTATATTGTGAATGTAAATGAAGAATATATATAAAGGATGAAATATGAAATGGGAAAGGTAGGAAGAAATGAGGATCATTCTTAAGGTATGTGCAATTTGTTATGATAAATGCTCTAGTAATGAATGATGTTAATGTGTTTTGAGAAGTGAGAAAATGTTATGTTATATGCATTGTGAATCTTGTGTATGGCAATGTATTATATGAATAATATACTTTGAAATGTGATATCAATGATGCTATATGTATCATATGGATTGAGATATGATATGATATGAAGCCATTGTGATTGGCTATGATAATTCAATTGAAAGAGATAAGGCATGTTGGCCTAATTGATGATGAGATTGATAATGAAATAATAAATGAATTGTTTGTTTAATATGTTATTCAGTTTCAGAGTTCTGGATTTGGGTGGCATGCCTAAGAAATGATGAAAGGTAACAGTCTTGTCGGGTTGAGGATCTCCTCATATGTGTTGAGTTGATGGTCCAAGAGACTGGGTCTGTTACACTATGAGAATTGTGAATATGAGATATATGATTTGTAACAGTCTTGCCGGGTTGAGGATCTCCTCATATGTGTTGAGTTGATGGTCCAAGAGACTGGGTCTGTTACACTATCCATGGATAGAGATACATGTATATACATTGCCTACGGGCGTGATGATTGTGACTATGAACCAAAGCAGTAACTCTGAACTTTGAATAACATATTAGTGTTTTGGCCCCGAGTCTGTCTTTATTGTCAATGTGAAATGCAAGTATTGAAATATTGATTGTGAGTATTAATAATGAATTATGCTTGGTGAATTGTGAATAATATAATGTTATTAAGTGTAATATGTAAATGAATTGTGGTTGATGATAAAGGTTGTCTTTATTGGAAATATGATTTATGATTTGTATGATATGTAAATTGTGTATTGCAATAATGAGTGATATGTTGTGTAATGTGTGTATTGCAATAATGAGTGTATGATATGTAATGTGTGTATTGCAATAATAATTGGTATGATATGTAAAGTGTGTATTGCAATAATGGTTGGTGTGGTATATATATAATGTTGGGGTATTAATATATTGGTTTTGAGTATTGGTGATGCATTGGGGTTGGTGATAATATTATGTATATATATATACATCATATATGAAATTAGCTAGGATATATTAAAGATAAAATTAAAAAGAAAAGAAGATATGATAAGAACTAATTATATATTGAATCGATGTATCATTATATATCAATACTTCTATACTATATGTTTATATTTTATATTTGGACTACTAAGCTCTCAGGCTTAGCGCGGGTGTTTATTCGCGCAGGTATATAGATGGAAGATATGAAGTCTTTTGTTATGCCACAAGAAGAGTAAAGTTTGTCGAGACCAACTAGAGGGTAATGCATACATGTATAAATTTTAATTATGATGTATTTCTGACGAGAGAGTATTTATATGTATAAATGAAGTTTTAATAAAGATAATGATTTTGTAAATGTTATTTAAATTAAGGTATTATGGTTTGAACTCTGTTACAGGTTTTTAAAAGGTAACGAAAAGTGACATCCTTATACTTTATATATTTACTGTATGTATACTAGGTATATGCATAGTACTTATATAGGGTATCGGGGTGTTACAAAATAAGCTAACCAACTAATCACACTAATCAAATCATAGTACTATGATATATAAACAATCACATTTGGGGTTTGTAAATCAATCTCGTTCTTCTATTATTCGATTTCCAACCTTTACAATTATAATATTAAATTATATCACAAAAATTATATATTTATTCTCCAAGCTTTTATTACACCAAGAATTAACACATTTTATTTCCATCTCCAAAACAGTTTGCTTTTATTTATTTGATTATCATTAACCTAACTCATGTTCAATAATATTATCTTTAACATTTTCTACGCCCAACTTTCAATCATATACAAATCTTACACAAATTTCATTCATTACTCCATTTCCAAACCATCTCCTCTAAAAATTTTCAAATACAAAACTCTTTCCTTAAAATTTCTTATTTTACACTTATACATAAAACAGTTCCACACACAAAGTCTTTGAGTTCCAAGACATCTTATGATAGCCTCACTTAGTTATTGCAATAACAATTTCATTATTCAATATTACCTAAATCCATTCTCATTTTTTTTTATTTCATCACATACTCTATTCTGCATAAATTAAGATTTAATCCTTATTAATTCCACTACTATATGCAATCTCATTTCTAATACCATTAAACATGCAATGGTATAATATAATAAACGTATCATATACACATTCATAGGTCATGTTTATAATGTGACTCACTTCCCACCTTTCTTACATATAACCATTACATTTATGTCGAAAAGTTCATTTCACATATCCTCTTTACATATACACATAATTATGCAATTTATTAAATTTTTCTTTTGCATATAGTTTATACAAATATAAGATTGATCACTTTCCTTTAACTCTTATCATTCTCATTCTTTGAACATAACTTAAGTTATTCATTAACTTCAATAAATATATACACTCTACTTATAATATTATTTCACAAAGAACTTAATCACATTTCCAATGTGATATCTCTCTCACATTTGTTTTTAAATACCTTTAACATATCTTTCATATTCATTTTCATCCTTTCCAATCAAATTATTTAAAGTAACTCATTTTCTTTTGCTCAATTCCTTTTCTTTCATTTCAAACCAAATTTTCCTACTATCAATCACATCTCCCAATTCCTAATACTTTCATGTGCACTAATATTCATTTCATAAATCTCATGTAAATACATTAAACTATTAATATTTAATTGCTCTTTATTCACATTCCATTAAAACTATAAATTTTTCAACTTACTAATTTACTTAAACTTCAATTTATTTATCTCATTCTCTTAATATCAACTTTAAAACATCTTATATGTATATACCACAAAGCAACATCAAAACATATATGTTTCACCATTATTAAACTCATTCCAAAAATCTAAATATCACATATCATCACCATTTACATGAGTTTTCACAATATTCAAACATATCACATTTCTAATATTGAAATCACCATGTTTGCATTAAAATAACAATACAAACAACACCAATGTATATTTGTACTTAACCAACGTCATCTCTTTTTCTTTTGAACATAACTTTAACTTTACATATCGACACCTTACATTATCACACTTAATCTATACCATTCAACTCATTCAATAGTTCACTGTACTCTTTGCATTTACATAATATATCTTTTCATATTACCCATCCAACAATATTTTCTCTTTCTATAAATCCAAACATAAAGTTTATTAAAAAGAGATTCAAATAATAAAGGAAAAATTACATACTTTAATCTAAATTTGTTTCTAACTCATTTCCCACTTAATTCTTCTAGCCATTTCTTTATATGCCAAATACATACCAATACTCAAACTTTTTACTTATACTTTCCATATCATTTATTTATATCACAATCACCTCTCAATTATCAACATTTCTAGATTTGCTTTCATATGAAACCTCATTTACACACTATCATTTATCTCATGTAATTCAAATACATCACAATTCACAATTCACAATTTACTCAATGCCACGTTCGAGACCAACCTAGATGTGAATGCATATGCATGTCTTACCAACTGCATTTCCAAAATCTTCTTTTCAATTCTTATTTAAACTCTTCAAAAATTTTCTTTTTAATTTCACTTAGGCCGAGAATCTCGAACCTAAGCTCTGATACCAAAATAATTGTAACACCCCCATACCCTATATAAGTACTGTACATATATCTAGTATATATATACAATACGTATATAAAGTATAAGAATGTCACTTTTTGTTTCAATTTAAAAACCTGTAACCAATTTCAAGAAATATTATATTAATTTAAAGAACATTTATAAAAGTCATTATTCTTATAAAAAATACAACATAATAATATTACATATGTATGCATCACCTTCTAGTTGGTCTCGAGACACTCATACCTTTCTCGTGGCATAGCAGCTAGGCATCCAGATCATCCGCATAAACACCTGCGCGATTACACAACCGCGCTAAGCCCGAGAGCTTAGTAGTACAAATAAATATTAAAATATACTTTACAAAAGAATCATACCTCATATTTTTAGCATCATGTTTTATTGTTCTTTTACTACGTTTTCCTTTCTCAATGCATTCTTCATATGTTCCCCACTAGTCTCATTAATTATATACATATTTACATAGAACATTCATAATACGATACTTACCATTTCTATCTCATATAAATATACATATGCATCATTTTAACAAATCATCATTCAATGACTTATTCAAACCTTTATGAAAACAAACCTCACAAATTCCACATTCATATACATGTTACACATCATACAACATTTTCATAAACTCATATCTCAACAAAGCTCCTCAATATATCAATACACATATTACAAAATCATACTTCACAACATCATTTTATTCACAATTCATCAATCATGAATTACACTACCAATAAAGGCAGCCATAGATCTCATTGCTCATTTATTTCAACGTTTAAATATCACATTGACAACAAAGACAGACTCGGGCCCAAAAGACACTAATATGTTATTCAAAGTTCAGAGTTACTGCATTGGTCCATAATCACAATGATCAAGCCCGTAGGCAATATATCTCATATCTCTATCCATGGATAGCGTAACAGACCCAGTCTCTTGGATCATCAACTCGGCTAAACTCGAGGAGATCCTCAACCCGGCTAGACTGTTACTACAATTCACATTTCACATTTTATCAAGTAACAGACCCAGTCTCTTGGATCTCAATTCAAAGAGATCCTCAACCCGGCAAGACTGTTACATTTTCACATTTTCTAGGCATGCCGCCAAATCCAGAACTCTGAAGATTGAATCAACATATTAGACAGAACACAATTGAATCAACATTTTCATTTCTTACTCAATTGAATTATCATAGCCAATAACAATGGCTTCACATCTCATTTGAATCACTATAGCCAATCACAATGGCTTCACATCATATCATGTCTCAACTCATATTATAATATTTCATTATTCAATTGTACATAATTAATTACTTCATCATATCCTTCACAATATATATATATATATCATCATTGCAATTCACAAGATTCACAATGCATAATAGTATCATATGCATCATCAAATCATATTGATCAATTCATCATTCAAGTATACATAATCAATGGCATTGCACATACTTTTTCAATGATCATTATATCTTCCACATTTCCTATATCATCATTAATATACACATAACAATTTACATTATTCATGGATTTAGAATCTTCCATATACATTTGATTGAATCATTATTGTTTTAAGTGTGTTTAGGTACAAAAGACCTTTGAAGATCGAACCATGTAAGAATAATCAAGAATAAATATCATTATCCAACACACTCAAGGGACATGGCCAAGCTTGTGGCGGTGTCTCTCAACACTAATGCAGATAGTAGCAAACACGGGCAATGGACACGGCCAAGCCAATGGCCGTGTCTCTCAACCCAACACCCAGTAGCAGACACGGGCAAGGGACACGGCCATGTCTCTCAACACAACATAGGCAGTGGCAAACACGGTCAAGGGACACGGCCAAGCCAGTGGCCGTGTCTCTCCAAAACTCATCCAACACGGCCAAGTTTGCCCTAACTTGGCCGTGTCTCTCACAACTTGGCCGTGTTCTTCAATGATTCAAAAACCAAATACTTCAAAACTCATCCAAGCCCTTCAAAATTCACATCACAACACTTTTAATCATCATCTTTGTTATATTTATCAATTTTCTATCACCTTAACATTTATATAACTTCATTATAGCATCATACTAAACAAAATATATATACATCACTATAATCAATTACTCAAAGTACCAATTCATTTATTCAAAACCCTAATTCAACCATTCATCATCACCCTCACAATTTCCCCAACTTATCATCACTTAAATACCAAGTTAATACCTTTACACACTTCAATCTTTCATTATCATCATCTCACAAACCACTTATATCAAACATAACCTCAATCAAGAGAAATCAAAACAAGAAGATGAAAACTTACATATATCTATAATCACAAAAATTAACTTCAAGAAATGAGTACTTACATGAATAGCTTGCCAAATCTTCAACTCCACTTGCAAATCTCTTAATCTCCTTTAGTCTTTGGTGTAAATTGAAGCAAAATCATCTTTCTCTCTCTAGCTTCTCTCTCTCTCTCTCTCTCTCGTGCACTAAGAAGAAAACGAAGAAGAAGAAGAATGAATCTTCTTTCTTCGTTCTCATCCAATATATAATAATAATAATAATAATAATAATAATAATAATAATAATAATAATAATAATAATAATAATAATAATAATAGTAATAACATTAAGACACTTAAATCTCCACCACACACACAATTCCTTTTGACTTTCTTCATCTTTTTCTCTTTATGTCCTTATCATCATTATTATTATTCATTAATTATACAAATATATATATATACAACACACTTTTCCTACACCATTTTATACATCATGTATATGTGATGTATATGTGGGTATATGTATATGTCATATATTTTGCATTTATTTTTCCTACATCTTCTCTTCACTTCTCTTCTCTTTCCCTTTAATACACACATTGAATCCAATTACAACAATAACCCCAACACTTTTAGGGTATAATATGGGTTATTACAAGACAGCCATCAAGGAGATTATTTTCATTTGCTCCTAGACCTAGATCAATCATTTTCATTTGCTCCTAGACCTAGATCAACCCCTCTAGAATCTAGAGTATCTGTGGCTTCAACTTCAATAGCTCCAATTCCTAGATCTAATTCAGTTTTAGGAATTAATCGAACTGAAGAAGCCCAGCCAGTATATGAAACAAAAAGGCTTCAAAGCCCAACTCCTTCAGATATGGGCTATGATAGAGCTAGCATCGTGCCAGATAGATTGAATATTGCAGTTTTAACTGTGGATGAATCTCCTTTCGAAAAATGGATTCAAGTAAAATTCTCACCACAAGAAAAAATTAATTTCAGTAAAAATTTTCTCTTATATTAAAGAAAAGGTGGTGAAAAGAATTTCGAAGAATTTTTGAAGCATTACCTTTACTTATTAATAAAGAAAGTTCCTAATTTTCAGGATAAGTAGTTTCTTATTTCTTTAGAAACTGCATATCAAAACTATACTACTATCACTGGAAAGCTTATTAAAATCATTCATCCACATGTTGTTGATTTAGCTCATAAGCTGGAAGATTAGCGAGTAGTTGTTTGCTCTCCTTTTAAAAAGGTAGAAGCAAACATCGAGGGAGTTATCTACCAAAATAATTTTACCAATTTGACTTTACAGTCTGTTGGTAAATAGTTAGAAAGAGTAGAAACCCAATTATCAAATTTAAAATCTAAGATGTCATCTTCTAAAAAAAAGATGTGTTTTCCAATTCTTCTCTTCCATAAAAGAAAGTCTTGTTTAAATCCATGGAATGAGAAAATTTAAAACTAAAAATGGGTAAACATGACAAAGATATGGTGGAAGAGATGGTTAAAAGATTATCCTCAATAGGACTTAAAGATGACAAGAAGAAGTCAATCATAAAAGAAAGTCTTGTTTAAACCATAGAATCAGAAAAGTTAAAACTAAAAATGGATAAACATGATGAAGATATGGTGGAAGAGCTGGTTAAAAGATTATCCTTAATAGGACTTAAAGATGACAAGAAGAAGTCAGTTGCTCCTTTAGCTAAAAAGGAGGAATCATCTGATAATGAATATAATTTTGAGATTCAATCTAAATAGTCTAATTCTGAGACTTAATCAAAATCTTCTGAGTTGTTCATTAACAATTTAGAAGAAATGTTTAAATTTTACAATCCTAGAAAATTAAGTGGCCATGGCACTCACTCCTTGGGAAAATACCAGCCAGGTTAATAGGATTACTTATTCCTAAACCTAATTCATCCATGTCAATGAAGGCTTATTATCTTATGCAGCCATCACCAATAAATATCTAGTATGAAGATACGTCATTCAACTATGTATCGTATAATGGTACATCTATTATTGAATGGAATATAGACGGTTTTTCAGAGTACCAAATTAAAAATGTCATACATTATATGACAATATATGCAAATACTTCAAGAGAAAGTGGTAATTCTGATGAAAATGTTGTAAGGGCCATTATTGTTGGTTTTACTAGCCAACTCAACGGCTGATGGGATTTTTATCTAACCAGATAAGGTCAATTGCAAATCCTATTTGCAGTAAAAATAGAAGTTACTATAGATGGCCAGCAGAGGCAAGTTCTAGATGTGGTAAATACCTTATTATATTTAATAGGTATTCATTTCATTATCTCTACATCCATGTACTTGGACAAAACTCATGAACAGTTGATGAATTTGAAATGCCCAAATTTATCTCATTTCAAATGGTACAAGGATGTCTTTTTCTCAGTTATTTTTACCAGAGAAGATAATTCAAGTAATTTCTAGAAAGAGAAGTTTATCTCTGGTCTACTACCCTTATTCGCTGACAAGGTGAGAACGAGAATAATGAATAAATTTGATGGTTCTATTCCATACGATTCTTATACGAATGGAGAGTTAGTTATTGAAGTTATAGTTGAAGGTATTGCTCTGTGTAATGAAATGAGGTTACATAAATAGATTAAGGGGGTGTTTGGTTTAGCTGTTTGATGCAGCTGATAGAGGTTTGAACCTCAAACTGCAGCTGTTTTGTAAAATTTGATGTTTGGTAAAATTTTAAAACAGCAGTTGATAGTTGTTAGGAACCCCAAACAGCTGCTGTTTCAATAAGCTCCTACTCGGAGCTTTTTCATATCAGCTGATAGCTGATTCATATTAAGACTATATTAACCCTATTAAAATAAAATAAAAATTAATATTTATTAGATAATGATATGCTTATTGGTAATTTTACATTAAAACTGCAACAGCTATTGTATTTTTACCAAACACTAACCCGAATCAGCTACCAGCTATCCGCCACCAGCTATCAGCTATCAACAACCGCTATCAGCTACCAGCTGCTATGAACAGCTAAACCAAACAGGCCCTAAAAATTCCCAAAGGATGGGGAAAGCATTAATAGGAAAATTCTATGAGCGGTACGGATAGCCACCCTTATTTTCTCAGGGTAAGTCAAAACAACTTTATAAGGTTGGTAAACGAAAGAAATTCTATAAGTCTAAGTCCAAAAAGACTTATTATTATGAAGATAGACCTAATAGAAGGTCTAGGAATTTTTCTAAAAGGTCACGAGAAAGGACTTCCAATTCAAAGAAGCCCAAAAAGCATGTTACTTGTTATAAGTGTGGTAACATTGGTCACTATGCTAATAAGGGTAGAGTCAAACAACATATTAAGGATTTATCCATTGATGATGATCTTAAAAGGTCATTAATGAAGATTTTTATTCAAGATACAAATTTTAAAATGAAAGAAAATGAAATTAATCAAATTGATTATACTTCAAAATCTGACTCATTTGATTCATCTGCTACAAAGTCAAGTTGTGACAGTAACTGTGATTATTACAAATCACTATATGCCATGAATGGTTTATGCATCTGCATAAAAGAAGAAGATATGATTCTTAATTTTATTGATCATATTAAGGATGAAGATAAGAAAAAGAAGCAAATAGAGAAGCACTTAAAGATATACAGTGAAAAGTCTAAAGAGGCTACCCTATAGACTTCTCTGGAAAAGAAGCGAGCTAACGAGCTAGAAAACCCAATGATTTAAAAGTGATTATGGATAGGGCTAATGGTTCAATGGAAAAAAGAGAACCTACTTTAAGTGAGCTTAAAGCAGAGATTAATTTTGTTAAATCAGAATTAAGAGAATTAAAAGAAAGGGTCTCTTTTTTGGAATTGATTAATAAAGAAGAAGAAGCAGAAGATGATGATGAATTTTCTTATGAGGAAATGGATGTTGCTTTAGTTTCACCCAATTTAGAGGTGGAACAGAGTAGTAAAACTAGTAAATTTGAATTGGGTGAAAATAGTCGAGAAAATCAATTAACTAAGGAAGAAGCTGGAAATCTTCAATTTATTAACTTAGTTAATACAATTATCACCCATAAATGGCACACTTATACAGTGGTTGTCAACAAAGAATATATTTTCAAAATAATAGCTCTAATTGATTATGGTGCAGATTTGAATTGCATCAATGAAGGACTAGTTCCATCAAGATATTTTTCTAAGATAATGGAAAAATTAAATACTCTAGGTGGCTCTACTATGAGAGTTAAGAACAAACTTTCTAGTGCTGCTATTTGTAACAATGGAATTTGTTTTGAAATTCATTTTTTTATGGTCAAAGGATTATCTCATCCTGTTATTCTTGAAAATCCTTTTTTACGTATGCTACATCCAATGAAGGGTGCATCTAAAAAGGGATTGGTTACTGAGATAAATGGAAGAGATATTACTTTCTCTTTCACTACTCAACCAAGGGAAAACATAATTGATCTTATTCATAGATCAGTTAAAAACAAGATGAAATTCATGACTTTCTTATCTCAGGAAGTGACAATGAAGAAAATTGAAAATCAGCTATCCATGCCCCACAATAAAGAAAAGATAGATAAGCTGCACTATCAAATGTTGAAAGAAATTTGTGCAAATATTCCAAATGCTTTTTGGAATAGGAAAAGGCATATAATTGAATTATCTTATGAGCTAGACTTTAGTGAAAAGCAGATTCCCTCTAAGGCTCATCTTATTTCCATGGGGCTCAAACATCTTGAAATATGTAAAAAGGAGATAACTGAGTTGAAAAAAAGGGCTTATTAGAAAAAGCAATAGCACACTTGGAGTTGTTCAACATTTTATGTTGAGAATGTTGTTGAGCTAGAAAGAGTGGTTCCTAGATTAGTGATCAATTACAAACCTCTGAACAAGGCCCTAAGATGGAGTAGGTATCATATACCTAATAAAAGGAACTTATTAAATCAGTTGTTTAGTGCTAATATTTTTAGTAAATTTGATATGAAGTTAGGATGTTGGCATAATCAAATTGTTAAAAAGAAAGATACAAAATAATCTTTACAGTTCCTTTTGGGCATTATAAATGGAACGTAATGCCTTTTGGCCTTAAGAATGCTCCCTCTGAGTTTCAAAGAATTATGAATGAAATTTTTAATACTTATTCAAGATTTTCAATTGTCTACATTGATGATGTGCTTATTTTTTCTAGCACCTTAGATTAACACTTTAAGCATCTTACTACCTTCATTAAGATATTTTAAAGGGTAGGATTAGTAGTGTCTGCAAAAAAGATTAAGTTATGTCAGACAAAGATAAGATTTTTAGGATATAACATTGAGAATGATACTATTATCCCTATAAATAGAGCAATTGAATTTGGGAGTAAATTCCCTGATGAAATAAAAGATAAAAATCAATCGCAAAAATTTTTAGGAAGTCTTACTTATGTTTCAGACTTCTACAAAAATATTGCCCAAGATACTAAGCCCTTATTTGGAAGGCTTAAGAAAAATCCTCTTACATGGACTAATAAGCATACTACTGCAGCCCAACAAATTAAGGAGAGAGTAACAGTTCTTCCATATTTATCTATTTTAAATCTTAATTCCTTTAAAATTGTTGAAAGTGATGCCTTTGAAATAAGCTATGGCAAAATTTTAAAGCAAAAATGGAGGAAAAAGAATAGCTAATTAGATTTAGAATAGCTAATTAGATTTACTTCTGGCATTTGGACAGGACCAAGAAAAAATTATTCTAATGTCAAAAAAGAGATCTTATCTATAGTTCTCTGTGTCCAGAAGTTTAAATCTGACTTATTGAATCAAAAATTTCTTATTAGGGTATTACAAATCTACCAAGGAAATTTCATTGAAAGATATGAAAAATATTGCATCAAAATAGATCTTTGCAAGATGGCAGGCTATCTTATTTGTTTTTTATTTTAATATTGAATTCATTGATGGTGATAATAATTCTTTGCTTGATTTTCTAAAAAGAGAATTTTTGGTAGGAAATAATGAGTCATAAAGGCAAAGGAGTTTAATCAGCAATAGCCACACCTGCTAAGAGGACTTATGAGTCCTCTCGAGAAGAGTCCTTATTTAAAAAAATATATAGGAGTGATGCTTATTAGGTCAGTATCGCAACTGCAACAGAAAAGGAGAAAATGTATCCTTGCATTCCTCTGGCTTGTGACTATGTCATAAGTATTAATGTAGAACATATGGATCGATCACCTAATGAGGTGGCTAATATCTATACTAGGACTTTCACTATAACTCCTAAAGATTATTTCTATTGATATCCTTGGTGAAACTGGTTCAGTAATTTTCTCTACTACGAAATGATCAGCTACTGAACTTGCTTATAATAAGTTTATTATAAAGAAAATTATTACTGAACAAAAATGGGGAAAATGATATGAGGCATGGGGGTATTATTTTATATCGTATAATTATATTGATTATAGAAAAGCTTAGCATAGGTCCCTTTTGTACAATAATAGATATCAACAGTTTACTGGTGGATTCAATTCCAGCTAGACGAACCAAAGAACATGGCCCATATTCCATACTGGGTTTGGATATGGTTTATGGATTGGGGATTTTATCCAATTATTATGCCTAATATGGTTCAGATTGTTTATAAATAATTTGTTACAGAAAACAAACTTCATACTAAATGCTAATTAATGCTTGAATTTGCTATGAGGTAAAAAGTACCTTGGATAGCTAAATGGGATTGGCAAATTAGAAATCCTAAATATAAAAAATTTGGGATTAAAAATAATTTTATTTCTTGGTTGGTAAGACGAATTATGATTAAATGGTGGAACAAATTTGATTTTTTTTCAGACCATTATCAATTTACTAAACCAAAGGAATAATCATTTTAACCTCATAAGATAAAACTGAAAATGAATTAAAAATTCTTCCAGAGGGATTTTCTAATCTATCTCAATATTTTGATTATTTGACCAAAAATATTTCAAAAGATGTAATTAAGGCCCAATTATCACCAATATTGGGAGAAGTCACTGTTGTATCATCTGCTGCAACTCCAAAGAATAAGGCAAGAGACAAGCATGACAGGTGTAAAGACAAAGAATCTAACTCAGGTGAAGACTCAGTGGATTACATGTCTAAAGATATTTTTCAGGATTCTTAGAACCCTCTTCCTTAGTGGAAGCCAACTGTATAAGTGGCTTATTTTCAGCCGTGTAAATTTTTTGGTAGAAAACAACAAAAGTGTAGGTAGAGGCTTATTTTCAGTCTCAAGATTTTGTTAAAGTTGTGGTCCTGGGCTTATTCATCAATCGACTTACTTTTGTAAATATTCTTTTTAATTATTATGTTTTCTTATGTAAGCAGTGATGTAAGATTCTAATAATTTAGCTCTCTCATCCGTCTATAAATGAGTAGAGTGAATCAGTACTTAATCATCAAAAAGTTTTAAAGTGTTTTCTTTGTTTTCTTTGTGTGCTTTTGTAATCTGATATCAATCTTTAAGTTTCAATAAAAAGTCTTCAAAGTTTTCTTCATAAAGCTTTGCTAGTTCTTATTCTAAATTTCTTTTAGTTTCCAATTTAGATTATCCAAAGTCTATTTATTAGTATATCGGTTGAAAACACAATTGTATCTACTACTAACAGAGAGTAAGATTAGATCTTATGATATTGTGATACAACACCATTTACTAATAAAACTTTGTTTGTTGATCCAATTTCAGTGATCAATAAATAAAGTTTTATTAGTACGGGGAATTGTATCACAATATCATAAGATCTAATCTTACTCTCCGCCAATAGCAGATACAATTGTGTTTCCAGTGGATATACTAATAAATAGACTTTGGATAATCTAAATTGGAAGCTAAAAGAAATTTAGAATAAGAGCTAGCGAAGCTTTATGAAGAAAACTTTGAAGAATGTTTATTGAAACTTTAAAATTAACATCAGAATTTGATATCAGATTACAAAAGCACACAAATAAAATAAAAAAAACACTCTAAAAATTTTCAATTATTAATTACTGACTCACTCTACTCATTTATAGACAGATGAGAGAGCTAAGTTGTTGGATTCTTACATTATTGCTTACATAAGAAATGATAATAATTAAAGAGAATATTTATAAAAGTGGACTGTTGAATAAGCTCGGGACCACAACTTTAATAAAATCGTTAGACTGAAGATAAGCCTCTGCCGACAATCATATCGTTTTCTATCAACAAATTTGAATGGCTAAAAATAAGCCATTAGAATCCAACTGACAAGCACTAAGCATAAAGGTTTTGAGAATCTTGAAAAATATCTTTAGACATATAATCCACTAAGTCTTCATCTAAATCATATTCTCTATCTTTACACTTGTCATGCCTGTCTCTTGTCATTTTCTTTAGAATTGTAGAAGATGATGAAACAATTTTTTCTCATAATGCTTGTGATAATTCAGCCTTAATCACATCTTTTGAAACATTTTTAGCCAAATAATCAAAATATTGGGATAGATTGAAAAAACCCTCATGAAGAATTTTTAATTCCTTTTCAATTTTATTTTCTGAGGTTAAAATGATTATTCCATTAGTTGAGTAAATTGATATAGTCCGAAAAAAATAAAATTTGTCCCACCATTTAACCATTATTCGTCTTACCAACCAAGAAATAAAGTCATTTTTAATCTTAAATCTTTTGTATTTAGGATTTCTTATTTGCCAATCCCATTTTGCTATCCAAGTTACTTTACACCTCATAGCAAATTCAAGCATCAATTGGCATTCTCTATAAAGATTGTTTTCTGCAACAAATTGTTCATAGACAGTCCCAACCCTGTTAGGCATAATAATTGGATGAAGTCCCCAGTCCATAAACCATATCCAGAACTAATATAGAATATGGGCCATGCTTTTAGAATCATCAAGTTGGAATTGAATCCACCAACTAAACTTTTATGATCTATTATGATATAGAAGGGACTAGTGCCAAGCTTTTCTATAATCAATATAATTATAGGATCTAAAATAAGGCCCTCCATGGATCTCTGGTGGCATAAATTATTTTTCCATATTCTTGTTCAGTAATAATTTTCTTTATGATAAACTTACTATAAGCAAGTTCAGTAGCTGAGTGTTCTATAGCAGAGAAAATTACTGAACCAGTTTCACCAAGGATCTATTGATAAAAGAAGTAATCTTTAGGACTTATAGTGAAACTTCTAGTATAGATGTAACACCCTTATATCCTATATACGTATAATACATATTTTCAGCATATGTAAAATACGCATATACGGAACAAAAATGTCAGACCGGTTTAATAAAAAAATTTACATTTCTGATTTAAAATTTTAAATACTAAATATATAAAATTAAATAGTATATAAATATTCTTTACTTGTTATAGGAACCCAAAATAAATATTTTATATGAAAATCTCTGGAAAAAATTCGTTAGAGTTTTATCTGTAATTTGAATATCTCAAAATTTATCAATTACACAACCTGCAAAAAGAATACACTCCCAAATAATTTCAAATCACCATCTTAACCATACTCCTCAATTTTACCAAGTTTCTCAAACATATATATATATATATATATAATTAGAACACATTTACACTCCCATTTCAAATAACTTAACCTAAACATTCTTTATAGTTTATATTACATAAAATCTAAAAAAATAATATATTATGCATAATACCCAAAATATGCAATAACATAAAATATATACATACTGCTGACAGTGTTTCTGATCTTGATATTAACTTTATAAGCACAAACATATCCACAATTCTCATAAAACAAACACAAACATTGGCCCAAAGATAACTAACATGTTATTCAAATTTCAGAGTTACTGTTTTGGTCTATAATGACACCATGTGTCTAGCCCCGTAGGTAATATATCAATGTAATAATCCAACTAGATCTGAGCTTATGATCCGGTCATTTCACCCAGCCTAGCTTAAAGGACTTATTTTTTAAGGCTTATGACCTGGTCATTTCACCTCAAAAATATTTTCATTGTGACGCCCAGCGTCTAGCCAGTAGGCAAATCATAGGCATACCGTCAAATACAGAACTCTGAAAATTGAATAACAGACTAGAAACACAATTTATTCATATTTCTCATTTATATCGATATCAATTCATTTCATTATGTTTTCAAATATCTCATTACATTATACCACATTTTTGCATTTACAACACATTACCCAATTATCTTGGGTATTTCAACATAATTCACATATTAATTTCATTTAATGTAATCTAGCCAATACCAATGGCTTTTTAACAATTCACTTAATGCATACACAACAAATGGCATTATCCAAACACTTTGGGTCATTTTCACATAATACATATATTTCACATTTTACACAATTTAGTCATTATCAATGGTTTTTCACATTGCATTTAATACATATATGACATTACAAATGTCATAGCACATTATTCATACATAATCAATGTATCAAGTAGCTTAACATATTTTTCAACCAAAATGTGTTAAGCCCAAATGTCATGCAAACATAACCAATGTATTCAAAGTTTGTACTTACCTCAAATAGCAATCAAAACAAGGTTAAAACAACCTCCAATCCTATTCTTCCAACTTGCCCTTCACCACTTGGATGAAGCAAATCAACCTCCCCCAATGCCTAAACCAAATGTGATAGCAAATAATCATTTAGTATTATATTTAATAGCATTTTCAATATTAAACCATAATTAAACATCATTCTTACAAATTCCAAAAATTTAGACTTTCCTTACTTTAACATTAGAATTCCATTCTATTCCATTTAAATTAGTGTTTTAAGTTTATTTATATTATTAAAAATATATTTTAATACATTTAAACCATTTACATTACAAAAACATACTCTTATACACAAAATCCTAAAATGGTATAACCTTCCCCCATTGAAAGGTTTTCATTCCAACACAATCCATTAATCATTTTAAGCTTACATTCATCACTTTTAACACTAAACAACAGGCTTAAATAAATAAAATCAAATAATTCAACGACTTTGAAAAATCACTTTTTCAAAATCCTAAATCTCCACTTCTATTCTCAAACTCCAACCAAACACAACCAAATCTAATATTTGACTTTAAAATACTTATTTATGCACCAAAACAACTCATTTAGAACTAATTTGCACAATTAAAAACTATGATTTCTCAAACCCTAAAAATTCATAACCCTAAATTCTCTCTCTTCACCATTCTTTATCCAAACTCCATCATCTCTTCAATCCAACCTTAAAATCATTGTTAACTGCCCAAAATAATATCTTACACACCAATTCCAATAATTATAATATACTACTTAAAAATTCAAAATCACACATAATCAAAATTTCCATGAAATTCAAAGAAATGAGTTGGAAACTTACCAAATTTGGTGAAAATCACCAAAAATTCACTTTAAACTTGTTAAATTCTTCAATTTGTGGAGTATGGAAGAATCAAAATCCTTGGTCTAAGCTCTCATAGTGGTTCGGCCTTGATGAAGAAGAAGAAGAAATGAAGACAACTTTTTAATTTCTCTTTCCTTTCATCTTTTATTTTAATCGATATATACATTATAATATTTTAATAATTAATTAATTATTTATTTAATAAATTAAAAGTCTAAAAATTTCTCTTCCATTTAAAAATTATTTATTTTTGAATTAATTTAATAATTTTAAATTTCTAAGATTTAATTACCAAAATACCCTTTTACTTTGACTTTTGACTTTTCTTTTAAAATGTTTCACTTTTTGTTGACTTTTATATGTTGTATATATGTTGTGTATATATATCACATATATATTCTACTTTTCTATTTAAAATCCCTTCATTTTTTATTTAAAGCCATTAATTTAATTTATCCATTTAAATTATAATTTATTTTATCAAATTTTCAACAATTAGAAATTTTTAAAAATTCGGGATATTAAATAGATATTAGCCACCTCATTAGGTGATCGATCCATGTGCTTTGCATCTATACTTATGACATAGTCATAAACAAGAGGAACATAAGGATAAATTTTCTCCTTTTTTGTTGCAGTTGCGATGCTAATTTCATAAGCATTGCTCCTATACTTGTCCTGAGATAAGGACTCTTCTTAAGATGACTCATAAGTCCTCTTAGCAGGTGTAGCTGGTGCTGATTGAACTCATTTGCCTTTGTGATTGATTATTTCTTGTCAAAAACTATCTTTATAGAAAATCAGGCAAAGAATTATTAACAACATTAATGAATTCAAAATTAAAATCAAACAGTAATAAGATGGCCTGCTATTTAGCAAATATTTATTAGATGCAATATTTTTTATATCTTTTAGTAAAATTTCCTAGACAAATTTATAGTCTATCTAATAAGGAATTTATGATTCAATAAGTTAGATTCAAACTTCTGGACACATAGAACTATAGATAAGATCTCCTTTTTTTTTTTTTACAATAGAGTAATTTTTTCTTAATCCTATCCAAATACCAGAAGTAAATCTAACTATTTGTTCATTTTCTTTCCATATTTGTTTCAAAATTCTGCCATACCCTATTTCAGAGGCATAAGTTTCAAAAATTTTAAAGGAATTAAGGTTTGGAATAGATAGACAGGGAAGAACTTTACTTTCTCCTTTATTTTCTGAACTACAGCAGTATGCTCATTTGTCTAGGTAGGAGGATTTTTCTTAAGGCTTTCAAATAAGGACTTAGCATCTTGGGCCTGATTTTTATAGAAGTCTAAAACATAATTAAGACTTCCTAAAAATCTTTGCAATTAATTTTTATCTTTTATTTCATCAAGGAATTTACTCCCAAATTCAATTGCTCTATCTATTGGAATAATAGTGCCACTCTCAATATTATGTCTTAAAAATCTTATCTTTGTTTGACATAATTTAATCTTTTTTACAGACACTATTAATCCCACCCTCTATACTACTTTAATGAAGGTAGATAGATGCTTATAATGCTGATCTAATGTATAGGAAAAAATAAGCACATCATCAATATAAACAATTGAAAATCTTGAATAACGATTAAAAATCTCATTCATAATCCTCTGAAATTCAGGGGAGCATTTTTAAGGCCAAATTGTAACATTCGAAATTTTTAAAAATTTAATAAAATAAATTAAAATTTAATCGAATAAATTAAATAAAAAATTTTAAATAAAAAATAAAAGGATTTTAAATAAAAAAAAGTGAAATATATATATAATATATATGCATAATATACACAAGTCAATAAAAAAAAGTCAACTCTTTTAAAGGAAAAGTCAAAGTCAAAGGGCATTTTTATAATTAAACTTTAGAAATTAAAATTTATAAAAATAATTCAAAAATATTCTATTTTTGTGTGGAATATGTGAATTTTGTATTTTTATTAAATAATTAAATAATTAATTAAAAATATAATTAAATAATATATATATATATGGTCTTTAAGAAAGTGGATGGAGAGAGAAATTTCATTTTGGTCTTCTTCTTCTTCTTCTTCTTTCTCAAAGGGCCAAATTTTCCATGGGAGTTCAAGGCAAGCTTTTGATTCTTCCAAGCTTCCAAAATTGAAGGATTTTCAAGGATTCAAGGATGGTTTTAGTGATTTTCACTTGAAAAGTAAGTTCTTTAACTTTTCTTTGGATTTCCATAGAAATTAAGAATATGTGTATTTTAGATTTTTAAAGTGATATGTTTTAATTGTCTATTTGGGTATGAATGAAGTTGTTTTAAGTAGTTAACAATTATTTTAAGGTTGGTTTAAAGAAGTGATTAAGTTTGAGTAAAGATTGGTGAAGAGAGAGAATTTAGGGTTATGTGTGAATTGGACTTTTGAATTTATGGGTTTTAATTATGAAATTTGATTCTAAATGAGTTTTTTTTTATTCATAAATATTATTTTAAAGTCAAATGATGAATTTGATTGAGTTTGGATAGAGTTTGAAATTGGAAGTGATGATTTAGGGTTTTAGAAAAGGGATTTTTTAAGTTAGTTAATTGATTGGATTTATTATTTAAAGCATGTTCTTTATTGATAAAAGTGATGAATATAAGCTTGAAATGATAATTGGATTAAGTTGGAATGAAAACCTTCAATGAGAAAGGTTATACCATTTTAGGGTTTTGGACATAAGTGTATACTTATATAATGTAATTGTTTAAAGTATGTTATAATATGTTTTTAATAATATAAATAAACTTAAAATACCAAATTGAATTGTTCAATATGGTTTTTCAAAGTTAAAGTAAGGTTAGTCTTAAATTTGAAAATTTAGTTTGAATGATGTTTAATTATGGTTTAAGATTGAAAATGCCTTTAAATATGATACTAAATGGTTATTTATAATCACATTTAGTATAGGAATTGAGGAGAATTGATTTGCCAAATCCAAATGTTGAAGGGCAGGTTGGAAGAGAAGGTTGGTGTTAGTTTTGTGGCTTGCATTTGGTTGCTTTTTGAGGTAAGTACAAACTTTGAATAAATTGGGTATATTTGCATGATATTTGGGCTTAACACATTTGGTTGAAAAATGTATCAAGTTACTTGATGCATTGAATATGCATGAATATTGTGCTATGTTATGTAATTTTTTAAGAATGCATTATATGCATTGTGAAAAGCCATTGATAATGGCTAAATTGAGTAAAAAGTGAAATATGTATAATATATGAAAATGACCCAAAGTGTTTGGGTAATGTGATTTTTGTGTATGCATTAAAGACATTGTGAAAAATAGCTAGATTACATTAAATATGACTTATATCTGAATTATGTGAAAATACCTAAAATATTTGGGTAAGGTGCTTTAATGTAAAATGTGAGGCATTGTAATGATATACTAAGATATGATGAAATGTGATAAATTAAAATGAAATAATATTGATATGAATGAATGAAAAAAGAGGCAATGTGCCTAGTTGATAATGAGAAATGAGACAATGTGCTTAGCTTGATTTTGAAAAAATGAGAAAAAAATTGATGATGGAAAATATGAAATAATTGTGTACCTAGTATGTTATTCAATTTTTAGAGTTTTGTGTTTGGCGGCATGCCTATGAGGTTATCCTCATTATTTTCCTTCAGGGCTAGCTTTTGAGTAACTATTTGATTTGTCTTCGGGCTAGACTTTGGACATCGCTTGCCTTCGGGCTAGATGTTGAAAATCACTATAATTTATCTTCTGGCTAGACGTTGGGCGTCACTTGGCTTCGAGCTAGATACTGAGTGTCAATATGGACCAAAATAGTAACTCTGAAATTTAAATTGCATATTAAATCTTTTAGGCCCATGCTTGTGTTTGTTCTTATGTGAATTATTGAATGATGAAATTATATGATTTAAAGTGAGCTTGGATGCCACATTGTGACATAGCATAAAAGTATTTTGCATTGGTATTTCTTTACAGTTTTATTATTATAGAAGTTTATACAACTAAGTTTTTAGTTTAGTGCGATTATAATTTATCGCGCAGGTGACAGTGGTGATTCAGTATAGCCGGAGAGTTCTACTAGATCATGTCGGGTCTAGATTGAAGTTACTTATTGAGTCAATTTTGCTACGTCAAGATCAGAGCCATTTTGCCATCATGCATATATATATATATTATATTATAGTATAATTTGTTATGATGTATTTTATGATTATATTTTTGGAGAATAAATTGTAAATTATAAAGAATGTTTTGGAATAAATTATGTAATGTAGGGTTTTAAATGTGTTTTAATATGAGTATGTATATTTATAAATATTTTGAGAAAATATGGAGAAATTGTGAAGTATTGGTGAAATGGTGATGTGATATTTTTGGGAATTGTTTTATGCAGGTTGTGATTTTATTGAAATTTTGGTAATGTCCAAATTACAGATAAAACTCTGGCAAATTTTTCTCAGAGACTTTTGTGTAAAATGGTTATTTTGAAAACTATAATAAATAAGAATATTATATTACTAAAAATATATAATTTTTAAAGTATTTGAGAATTTAAATTGTAAAGTGAAAAATCGGATTGTGATATTTTTATACTGTATATGCATATTTTATATATATTGAGTGTATGTATTATACGTATATAAGATATAAGGGTGTTACACAAATGGCATTATATTACATTTATAATGCCTAAAAGGAACTGTAAAGGCTATTTTGTATCTATCTTTTTCAGCAATTTGAATATGCCAGTATTTTGACTTCATATCAAATTTATAGAAAATATTAGCACTATAAAATCAATTTAATAAGTCTCTTTTATTAGATATAAGATACATAATCCATCTGAATGCCTTATTAAGGTGTTTATAATTAATTATTAATCTCAAAACTCCTCTTTCCAACTCAGCGGCATTTTCTACATAAAATGCCAGACAACTTCAAGGGTTATTGCTTTTTCTAATAAGCCCTTTACTTTCCAACTCAACTATCTCTTTTTTACATATTTCTAAATATTTGGGCCCCATGACAATTAGGACGAGTGTAACATTCTTATACTATATATATATAATACATACACTCAGTATATATAAAATACGCGTACACGGTATAAAAATATCACAACATGGTAAAATAAAAATTTTTATTTTTTTCAATTTAAAATCTCAAATTCTTTTAAATGTATATGTAAGTAATAAATAAAATATTTATGATTAACTAAAGGTTCCAAAATAGTATTTTATATTAAAATCTTTAAAAAAAAATTTCCAAAGTTTTGTATGTAATTCGGACATCTCAAATTTTTAACCAAACACAATCTGTATAAGAAAAAACTCCCAATAAAATCAATCATACATTTCCACCTCAACTTCTCAAATTCTTCAAATTTTCTCAAAATATTTATATATATACACATATATTTATCAAAGCACATATAAACCTCACATTACCCAATTATCCAAAACATATTTTATAATTTACAATATATGTACTCCAAAAACATATCATAATATACATACTATCAAAATATATTATAATATAAGATATATACATGGTGGCAAGTAGCTCTAATCTTGATGAGCCAAAAATCAACTCTACAATCTCAAAGCTAGACCCTACCAGGTCTAAAAAAATTCTCCGGCTCAACCGGATCACCCTTGTCATCTGCACGATAAATTACAATCGCTCTAAGTTAAAAGTTTAGCGGTACAAACTCTAATAACAATAAAACCATAAACAATGCTAGTGTATAATGTTTTTACATATCATGTCACAATGTATCGTATCATTTTATTTTAAACACATTCTTCAATCATTTTTACAATTCACTTAAACACAAACGCAAGCATGGGCCTAAAGAATCTAATATGTCATTCAAATTTCAGAGTTATTGTTTTGGTCTAAATTGATACTATGTGTCTAGCCCCGAAGGCAAATCAAGTAATGCTCAAAAGCTAGCTGTAATATCCCTAAGTGTGCCTAGAAGTTGTGATAATATTGTTATTAGTGAATTGAATGTGTGATTGATAAGTGGTAATTGTGTATGATTTATTTGGAGGATAATAGAAGTTGAGAAAATAATGTATATGTGTGTAGTTGGAAGGAATGCATTGTGTAGAGAGAAGTGTATATGTAGTGTATATGGTGATATATATAACATATAAGTTGGTCAAAGGGCTTGGTCAAGGGAAGAAGATATTTTATTTGTGATTTGTGAAATTACCTATATGGGTATATATGTGACAAAAGTTTAGTTAAATGGATGAGGGCATTATAGTAATTTTCTTTTGGATGAGTATTTAATGCATGTGGACTTTGTGTTTTCTTCATCATTTCTTCTTCTTCTCCTTGTGTTGGCCGGCTCCTTCATTGGCAAAGAAAAACAAAAGAACAAAGAAAGGTTTTGATGATTTTAAGCTCCAAAGTTGAGAGAGATTTCAAGTAGCTAAGTTGGATTTCAAGGAATTTTATCATCTTGGTAAGTTTTCTCTTGTTTACCTTGATTCTTTTTGAAGTTGTGTTTGGATTGAGTTATGTTTAGTAATAGTATGATTAAGTATGTTTGTAATTTGTTGAGAAGAGTTGAAATAGATTTGAAAAGGAGAGGTAAATTGGTGTTGGTGATGGAAGAGTAAGAGTTGTGTTTAGTGAATATTTTTCTGTTTTACAATTAGTAAAGGCTGTGACTTGTATGATTTTTAATTAATTATAGAAAAATGTTCTTGAAGTGAATTTTTGATATGTTGTGCCTCTATGAGTCTAGAATGACTGAAAAATATGTTGATTCGATTTTGGAATGGTTATGAGTTTAGAAAGATTATTTTTATTAGACCTGTTCCAGCAGGTACCTTAATTGAGACAGCTATATTTCGGGATTTTTAATAAAATGTAGAAAAATCATATCCAATTGAATTTTGGATATGTTGTTGCTTAGTGAGTCTAGTATTTGAGAAAAATAATTTGGAACCACGTTGATTGAATTTGATTTATGGAATTCACAAAGTTCAGAACTGCTGCCAGGATGCAGGGCAATTGGGGCAGTCTGGTTAGGTGAACTATTTGACCAAGATTTTGTGTTCAGTTTGATCTGAAATTTTAAAGGAATGATTTTAAGATACAAAACTAAATTCTGTAAAAATTTTAGAATTTTTAGTCAAGTAGATTATTTTATACAATTTTTCAAAATAAGGATAAAATGGAGTCTAAAACCAGAATGTACTATTCATATGGTCATTTTGCTAATATTCCTTTTGGATTAGGTTGTGAAGAGGTTGAATTGCCCTAATTTGTGAAGTGAAGAACTATTGAGTGGAGAAGAGTTTAGAGTGGTGTGAAATGTTATTAAGGTAAGTACCAATGTTGCATGATTGCATTGTTAATGCATATCACTAATGTATTTTGATGTGTTTATATCATTAATGATATGTATATATATACTTGTGTTATGGGAAAATGAAAGATGTGAATGATTTGATGAATATTAATGTATGAGAATACAATTGATTGAGTATAATTAAATAATATTAGGTAAATTATTACATTGTTAATCTAATGTGACTTGTATAGTGTGAAAGAGAAGAGGATCATTCAACAAGGTATGAGCTATGCAAATTTATTATGATAAACATTTTTATGAAGAAATACTTTAATGTACTTTGTAATGTTATAGCAATGATGCTATATGTATAATGTGAATCATGTGATTGAATAATGATATGTTCATTTGGTTAATGTAATTGATGTTGAGTATTATAATGATGATGCACATGATACTATATGAACAATACTATGATTTGTGTATTATGAATCTTGTGAATTGTATTGTGCTATATGAATAAGGTACTTTGTAATGTTATAGCACTGATGTTATATGTATCATATGGATTGAGATATGATATGTTGTGAAGCCATTGTGATTGGCTATGATGATCTAATTGAAAGAAATAAGGCATGTTTGCCTAGATGATAATGAACATTGAGATTGAAATTGATAATGAAACAATAAGTGAAATATGTGTTTAATGTGTTATTCAGTTTTCAGAGTTCTGGGTTTGGAGGCATGCCTATAAAATGAAAAAGGTAACAGTCTTGCCGGGTTGAGGATCTCTTCAAATTGAGTTGAATTGAGGTCCAAGAGACTGGGTCTGTTACACTATGAGAATTGTGAATATGAAATATATGATTGGTAACAGTCTTGCCGGGTTGAGGATCTTCTCATGATGAGTTGATGGTCCAAGAGACTGGGTCTGTTACACTATCCATGGATAGAAATATTGATATATGATGCCTACGGGCTTGATGATTATGATTATAGACCAAAGCAGTAACTCTGAACTCTGAATAACATAGTGGTGTCTGTTGGGCCCGAGTCTGTCTTTGTTGTCAATGTGATATACAAATGTTGAAAGAAATGGATAATGAAATCTTTGGTATATTTCATTGGACATGTGATTGATGATATGTAATATGTGCATTGAAATATTGATTATGAGCACTAGTGATGAATCATTAATGTTGAATTGTGAATAAAGAAATGTTATGATTGGTATGATGTATAATGTGTGTATTAGCATTGATTGTGAATTCAATTGATGAATTGTGGTTGATGACAATGATTGTCTTAATTGGAAATGTGACTTGTGATAGGTATGATGTATAATGTGTGTATTGAGATGTTGATTGTGAATATTAGTGATGGGTTGGACTTGGTAGAAATGCTATGTTTATATGTGTATAAGATGTGAGATTAGTTGAAAGATATGAAAGGTGCAAATGAATAGGGATAAACTTAATAAGAACTAAAAATATATGGAATTGAGATATCTTTATATGTTAGTGTTTCCATGATATATGTTTGTATTTTATATTTGTACTACTAAGCTTTCGAGCTTAGCGCGGATGTATTATCGCGCAGGTAGCTTGGTGGAAGACATGAAGTCTTTTGGTATGCCACGAGAAGAGTAAAATTTTGTCGAGACCAACTAGAGGGTAATGCATACATGTATCCACTTTAAGTATGTTATATTATATGTATAAATGAAGTTTTGATAAAGACAATAATTTGTAAGTGTTCTTTAAATTGACCTATTATGGTTTGAATTTTGTTACAGGTATTGAAAGGTAAAAAGAAAAGTGGCATCCTTATACTTTAAATACTTACTGTATGTATACTAGGTATATGTATAGTATTTATATGGAGTATTGGGGTGTTACAATTATTTTGGTATCAGAGCTTAGGTTCGAGATTCTCGGCCTAAGTAAAATTAAAAAGAAAAAGTTTTGAAACGCTTAAAATGAATTAAAAAGAAGAGTTTTGAAAATGAAATTTGTAATACATGCATATGCATTCACACCTAGGTTGGTCTCGGAGGTGGCATTATATGATTTATAGTATATCTGTGTTATATGAAATGGATGTTAATGTGTGAATGATATGATGTTATGAGAAAACTGTTTTGTTGTAATGTGAGATGTTGAGGCATGATTACTTAACTTGCTTGTGAAAAAAAGAAATGAATTAAAAAAAATGTTGATAAGTTTAATGAACGGACCTATCTGTCTCCTGCGGAACCATGCGGACCCATTGGAATGGGCAACCGAACTTGGACAACCGACCTGGTTGGGGAAGGGTACGTATATAAAGTCATAGTTGTTGGCTATAATGATAAATTTAAATGAGTATAATGAATGATATGAATTTATATAAGTCTAATTGATAATTAAAAAATGGAAATTTATGCAAGTAAAGTGAAGTGTTAAATGTGTTGAAGCATAAAGAAATGAAAAGGAAAATAATATTGAATGAGTTGATTAGTAAAGACAAGGTATGATTATTTAAAGTTTGGGGTATATATATAAAGTCAAGGTATTATTTAAAGGAAAAAGAGATGATATTGGTTATGTAAGAATATAAATTGGTATGGTTATTTTAATGTAAACATTGTGAATTTAAGGTTAGAAATGTGAGATGCTTGGATATTGTGAAAGCTCATGGTAATGGTAATAATATGTGATATTTGAGATTTTTCGAAATGAGCTTAATAATTGGGGAAGAAATATGTGTTGATATTGCTTTATGATATATATATATATATATATATATATCCGAGATGTTTTTAAAGTTGATTTTAAGAAAAGATGAGTTTGGTAAATTTAAAGTTTAAGCGAAGTAGTAAGTTGAAAAGTTAAAGTTCTACTAGAAACTGATAAAGATTGATTGGATATTGATGATTTAATGTATATTCAATACCTGAGCCAGGTGAAATGATTAATATTGCACATGAAAGTATTATGAATTAAGTAATGTGATTGATGGTATGAGAATTTGTTTTGAAGTAAAAAGAGAAATAGATAAGCAAATGAAAAGGAGCTATTTTAAGTCATTTTATTGCAAAAAAAAAAAAGATATGGAAGTATATTAAATGTTTTTTTTTAAGATGAAAGTAAAGAGATGTCACATTGGGAATGTGACCAAGATGGATGTGAAGTGTTATTATAGTCAGAATATATATTTGTAGTGTGATTAAATACTTTTTATCATATTGGAAGAATGAGAATAATAGTATTCAAAAGAAAGTGATAAACACTAAATTTGTAGTGAATGTATGAAAAAGGAAAATAAAAATCAGAGCATATAATTAAGTGTATAGGAGCTATTAGGCTCAATGTGTATATTATTAGGTGTAATGTACATATGTATAAATATATGAGCAAAATATATATATACGTTGAATGATAAACAAACGGATATAAAGATGATATATTAAATGCATTTCAAAATAAAGGTGAGAGAGATGTCACCTTAGTAAGGTGACTAAGAATTTGTGAAGTATTATTGTAGTTAGGAAATATATATGTGTTGAGTTGATAAATAATTTAAGTTATGTCAAAAAGGGGTAAGAATGATGTTGATTAAGGAAAAGTAATAAATGTTAAATTGTGTTAAAGATATGTAAAAGAGGAATTATATATAATTGTATGACTATGTGTATACATGTATGGAAAATGTGGAATGAGCTTTTCGATATGAATGTAAATGAAAATGTAAGAAATGTGGAAAGCAAGTCATATTGTGAATGTGACCTAAGTATGTGAATGTGATATAATTATTTGTTTAGTGGTGTGGAGAATAATAGGGCATGTATCAGTGGATCTATGAGAGAATAGGTTTTAACCTATGTAGAGTTAGATTATGGGATGAAATGGAGAGTGAGAAAGGACTCAAGTAACACTAGAAGATGAAATTGTTATGATAATAACTGAGTTAAACTATCATATAATGTTTCCTGGATTAAGGATTTTGTTTGTAGAAATTCTATATGTATAAGTATATAATAAAAAGGAAAGTATACTGTATGAAAAGTGTTACAAGAGATAAATTAGAAGTGGAGTAATAAATGGAATTTGTATATGATTAAATGTTGTGTATAAAGATGTTATAGATAATATTGTTGATGTGAGTTAGACTAATGATAATCGTATGTTCAAGAGAAAATTTATGGAGATGGAGTTGAAATGTGTTAACTCTTGGTGTAGTAAAAGTGTGGAGAATGGATATATAATTCTTGTGATACAACTAAATAGTGTAATTAAAAAGTTTGGATACAGAATAATCGAGAAACAGTATTGATTTATGAGTTACAGGTGTGTGACCATTCATCTCCTATGGCTTTATGATTTGGTTAGTATGTGTAGCCGATTAATTTTAGTATCCATAAATTTGGGACTGAGACAATATGACTGTAGTACAAATTGGTGAGATTGAAAATTTTGTTTAAGAAGCATAGTTAAATAGTTATTTTAAGATTTGGTGGGAACTATACTAATATGATTTGAAGTGATTTGTTATCACAATAATTTGATTGAATATGGATTGGAAAAGATCAAGAAATTGTATATAAGTTTGCCCTAATTGAATTAGATCATATATACATATATGAATATGGTGCAATTTCATGATAAGTTATATAAATTAATCGTTGGATGGAATTGAACAAGATTGGAAAATGGATATATTGTGACAGATAGATCAATTGATCTGAATTGGACTAAGATTATGAAGTATTATTGAGATTTAATATGTATAGTTGTATTAAGAATGTAATTAATTACGTGACAATGTATATGATGTAAAATATTAAAGTAAGAATGGATAGGAATGTATGGAATTATAGTAATTATAAATTATGATAATAAGGGAGAAGATTGGTTATTTATAAAATAAATTGAAAGGCAATGTATTAAAATGTAAGTTAAGAGAAAAGCATGCTAAAGAGGTAACTCCAATTGTGGAAAATAAGGACCTTGTTATCCATTGAGGGTTGATAAATGTCTATTTAGACAGTGATTGTAATGACGGGATAATTAATGCTAAGATTCAAACCAATAATTGTTGAGGCTAAAGTTAAGAAAGTAATTACATAGAGGTGAAGGAACAAAATATATTGAATATAAAGATTGGATGAAGTATAAGTGTACTATAAAATGATTTGATTCCTGATTAAAAATGTTAATAGGAGATGTAATGAGTATTTTGAATGTTTGATCAAGGAAATAAGAAGGTATATAAACATATAGAACGATGAATTATGGAATTTAGAGGAGATTGTTGATTCTAAAAGAAGGAATTGAAGTTATATGATTGGATGACATAATAATTTAAGCATATATTTAACTTCAGGTGGAAGTGAAGATAGTATTTTTGTTAAGAATGAATTGTTATGGCATGGATAATTTCGAGGACGAAATTATTTAAGGGGGAGAGAATTGTAATATCCCTAAGTGTGCCTAGAAGTTGTGATAATATTGTTATTAGTGAATTGAATGTGTGATTGATAAGTGGTAATTGTGTATGATTTATTTGGAGGATAATAGAAGTTGAGAAAATAATGTATATGTGTGTAGTTGGAAGGAATGCATTGTGTAGAGAGAAGTGTATATGTAGTGTATATGGTGATATATATAACATATAAGTTGGTCAAAGGGCTTGGTCAAGGGAAGAAGATATTTTATTTGTGATTTGTGAAATTACCTATATGGGTATATATGTGACAAAAGTTTAGTTAAATGGATGAGGGCATTATAGTAATTTTCTTTTGGATGAGTATTTAATGCATGTGGACTTTGTGTTTTCTTCATCATTTCTTCTTCTTCTCCTTGTGTTGGCCGGCTCCTTCATTGGCAAAGAAAAACAAAAGAACAAAGAAAGGTTTTGATGATTTTAAGCTCCAAAGTTGAGAGAGATTTCAAGTAGCTAAGTTGGATTTCAAGGAATTTTATCATCTTGGTAAGTTTTCTCTTGTTTACCTTGATTCTTTTTGAAGTTGTGTTTGGATTGAGTTATGTTTAGTAATAGTATGATTAAGTATGTTTGTAATTTGTTGAGAAGAGTTGAAATAGATTTGAAAAGGAGAGGTAAATTGGTGTTGGTGATGGAAGAGTAAGAGTTGTGTTTAGTGAATATTTTTCTGTTTTACAATTAGTAAAGGCTGTGACTTGTATGATTTTTAATTAATTATAGAAAAATGTTCTTGAAGTGAATTTTTGATATGTTGTGCCTCTATGAGTCTAGAATGACTGAAAAATATGTTGATTCGATTTTGGAATGGTTATGAGTTTAGAAAGATTATTTTTATTAGACCTGTTCCAGCAGGTACCTTAATTGAGACAGCTATATTTCGGGATTTTTAATAAAATGTAGAAAAATCATATCCAATTGAATTTTGGATATGTTGTTGCTTAGTGAGTCTAGTATTTGAGAAAAATAATTTGGAACCACGTTGATTGAATTTGATTTATGGAATTCACAAAGTTCAGAACTGCTGCCAGGATGCAGGGCAATTGGGGCAGTCTGGTTAGGTGAACTATTTGACCAAGATTTTGTGTTCAGTTTGATCTGAAATTTTAAAGGAATGATTTTAAGATACAAAACTAAATTCTGTAAAAATTTTAGAATTTTTAGTCAAGTAGATTATTTTATACAATTTTTCAAAATAAGGATAAAATGGAGTCTAAAACCAGAATGTACTATTCATATGGTCATTTTGCTAATATTCCTTTTGGATTAGGTTGTGAAGAGGTTGAATTGCCCTAATTTGTGAAGTGAAGAACTATTGAGTGGAGAAGAGTTTAGAGTGGTGTGAAATGTTATTAAGGTAAGTACCAATGTTGCATGATTGCATTGTTAATGCATATCACTAATGTATTTTGATGTGTTTATATCATTAATGATATGTATATATATACTTGTGTTATGGGAAAATGAAAGATGTGAATGATTTGATGAATATTAATGTATGAGAATACAATTGATTGAGTATAATTAAATAATATTAGGTAAATTATTACATTGTTAATCTAATGTGACTTGTATAGTGTGAAAGAGAAGAGGATCATTCAACAAGGTATGAGCTATGCAAATTTATTATGATAAACATTTTTATGAAGAAATACTTTAATGTACTTTGTAATGTTATAGCAATGATGCTATATGTATAATGTGAATCATGTGATTGAATAATGATATGTTCATTTGGTTAATGTAATTGATGTTGAGTATTATAATGATGATGCACATGATACTATATGAACAATACTATGATTTGTGTATTATGAATCTTGTGAATTGTATTGTGCTATATGAATAAGGTACTTTGTAATGTTATAGCACTGATGTTATATGTATCATATGGATTGAGATATGATATGTTGTGAAGCCATTGTGATTGGCTATGATGATCTAATTGAAAGAAATAAGGCATGTTTGCCTAGATGATAATGAACATTGAGATTGAAATTGATAATGAAACAATAAGTGAAATATGTGTTTAATGTGTTATTCAGTTTTCAGAGTTCTGGGTTTGGAGGCATGCCTATAAAATGAAAAAGGTAACAGTCTTGCCGGGTTGAGGATCTCTTCAAATTGAGTTGAATTGAGGTCCAAGAGACTGGGTCTGTTACACTATGAGAATTGTGAATATGAAATATATGATTGGTAACAGTCTTGCCGGGTTGAGGATCTTCTCATGATGAGTTGATGGTCCAAGAGACTGGGTCTGTTACACTATCCATGGATAGAAATATTGATATATGATGCCTACGGGCTTGATGATTATGATTATAGACCAAAGCAGTAACTCTGAACTCTGAATAACATAGTGGTGTCTGTTGGGCCCGAGTCTGTCTTTGTTGTCAATGTGATATACAAATGTTGAAAGAAATGGATAATGAAATCTTTGGTATATTTCATTGGACATGTGATTGATGATATGTAATATGTGCATTGAAATATTGATTATGAGCACTAGTGATGAATCATTAATGTTGAATTGTGAATAAAGAAATGTTATGATTGGTATGATGTATAATGTGTGTATTAGCATTGATTGTGAATTCAATTGATGAATTGTGGTTGATGACAATGATTGTCTTAATTGGAAATGTGACTTGTGATAGGTATGATGTATAATGTGTGTATTGAGATGTTGATTGTGAATATTAGTGATGGGTTGGACTTGGTAGAAATGCTATGTTTATATGTGTATAAGATGTGAGATTAGTTGAAAGATATGAAAGGTGCAAATGAATAGGGATAAACTTAATAAGAACTAAAAATATATGGAATTGAGATATCTTTATATGTTAGTGTTTCCATGATATATGTTTGTATTTTATATTTGTACTACTAAGCTTTCGAGCTTAGCGCGGATGTATTATCGCGCAGGTAGCTTGGTGGAAGACATGAAGTCTTTTGGTATGCCACGAGAAGAGTAAAATTTTGTCGAGACCAACTAGAGGGTAATGCATACATGTATCCACTTTAAGTATGTTATATTATATGTATAAATGAAGTTTTGATAAAGACAATAATTTGTAAGTGTTCTTTAAATTGACCTATTATGGTTTGAATTTTGTTACAGGTATTGAAAGGTAAAAAGAAAAGTGGCATCCTTATACTTTAAATACTTACTGTATGTATACTAGGTATATGTATAGTATTTATATGGAGTATTGGGGTGTTCCTGAAGGCAAATCATATCACAGTGACGCCAAGCGTCTAGCTCCGAAGGCAAATCAAGTAATTGCTCAAAAACTAGCCCTGAAGGAAAATAATGAAGATAACCTCATAGGCATGCCGCTAAACACAAAACTCTAAAAAATTGAATAACATACTAGGCACACAATTATTTTATATTTCTCATAATCAATTTCTTTCACATTTTCTCATAATCAATTAGGCATATTGCCTCTTTTTCTATTATCAATTAGGCACATTGCTTTATTTTTCTCATTTTTCTCAATGTCATTTCATTTTAATTTATCACATTTCATCATATCTCAATATATCATTACAATGTATCACATTTTATATTAAAACATATTGCCCAAATATTTTGGATTCTTTTTAAATAATTCATATAAATCACACTTTACGCAATTTAGCCATCAGCTTTTTACAATGCCTTTAATACATACATAACAAATCACATTATCCAAATATTTTGGGTCATTTTTACATAATGCACATATTTTACATTTTATTCAATTTAGCTATTAACAGTCGCTTTTCACAATGCATATGATGCATACATGACAAATCACATGTCATACCATAATGTTCTTACATGTTCAATGTATTAAGTAGCTTAACACATTCTCCAACAAAAAAGTGTTAAGCCCAAATTCTTGCCAATACATCTAATTAACCAAAAGTTTATACTTACCTTAGAAAGCCACCAAAATCAAGCTTAAAAATAACCTCCAACCTTCTTTTCCAAGTTGCCCTTCAACACTTGGGTTAGCTAAACTATTTTTTCTCAATATATATATCAAATGTGATCATAAATAATCATTTAATATTACATTATAAGGCATTCTCAACATCAAACCTTAATTAAACACCATTCTAGACAAAATCTCAAAATGAAGTCTTACCTCACTTTAACTTTAAAAAATCATATTAAATCATATAAATTGGTGTTTTAAGTTTATGTATATCACTATAAACATATTTTACATGTTTAACCCATTCACATTAATTAAACTCATGCCTTAGTATAAAACCCTAAAATGGTATAACCTTCACCAATGAAGGTTCTTCATTCCAACTCAATTTAATTATTAATCCAAGCTTATTTTCATCACTTATATCATTTAATAACATTCCAACATTAAAATCAAACAATTCAACATACTTTGAAAATTCACTTTTTCAAAACCTTAAATCAATACTATCATTTCTAAACTCTATCCAAACTTAACTAAATTCATTATTTGACTTTAAAATCATTATTTATACATTAAAACAACACATTTGGAATCAAATTTCACAATTAAAACCCCATGAATTCACAAATCCAAAAGTTTCATAACCCTAAATTCTCTCTCTTCATCAAACTTCACTCAAACTTAACCATTTCTTCTATCTAACCTTAAAATTATTAATAACTACTCAAAATAACTTCATTCATATCTAATTAAGCAATTATAACATACTATATCAAAATTCAAACCAAACATATTCATAGTTTTCATGGAAAATTAAAAATTAAGAAAGAAAACTTACTAACTTATTAGAAACCCACTAAAACTTCAATTAATTCTTGAAAATTTTTGCCAAAGTGAGTAATTTGATGAAGAGAAATTTATTCCCATATAGCCATGGAGATTCTCGATTAAGAAAGAAGAAGAAGAAGAAGAGAAAAAGATGGGTTTTTGTTTAAAAATTTTGACTTTTTTTACTCTTTCAAATTCCAACCACATATATATATATAATATTTTAATATTTTAATTATTTATTTAATTAATTATTTTTAAAATATTAATTATCTTCCACTAAAAAAAATATTTTATTTTAATATTTAATAAATATTTAAATTTATCTATCATCTTTCAGTAACTATTTTATTATTATTTTAATTATTTATTTATTTATTTATTTAAAAAAATATAAATTACCTATTCTAACCAAAAAATAATTTATTTTTAAATTATTTAATTAATTTTAATTTTCAAAGTATATTTATAAAAATATCATTGGACTTTTTACTTTTAACTTAAAGTTAACTTTTAGTTGACTTATATACTTTAAATATATTTCATGTATATTTTGTATTTACTTTTCACTTTTTTATTTAAATTTTTTTTATTTTTTATTTAAATTATTTATTTAATTTATACACTTTAATTTTAATTTATTTTATTTAATGATAAAAAATTAGGGACATTGCAACGGGTCGTAGTGGGAATCTGTTTTTCACTAAAGTCAAGATCATAAAGCAATTCAATTATATGCCTTTTCCTATTCCAAAAAGCATTTGGAATTTCTGCACAAGATTCTATTAATATCTGATTGTGCATCTTATCAATTCTTTCTTTATTGCGGGGCATGGACAACTGATTTTCCATTTTATTTACTGTCACTTCCTGAGATAAAGAAATTAAGAATTTTGTCTTATTTTTAATTCATATGTGAATAAGATCAATTCTTTTTTTTCTTGGTCGGGTAGTAAAAGAGAAAGTAATTTCCCTTCCATTTATCTCAGTAACTAATCTCTTTTCAGATACACCCTTTATTGGATAGAGTATATGTAATAAATGATTTACATGAATAACATGATGAGATAATCCCCTGACCATAAGAAAAGGAATTTCAAAATAAATTTCATCGTTACAGATAGCAACACTAGAAAGTTTATACTTAACTCTCACAGTAGAGCCATCTGGTGTATTTAATTTTTTCATTGTCTTGGAAAAATATCTTGATGGAACTAGCCCTTCATTGATTCAATTCAAATATGCACCAGAATCAATTAGACCCATTATTTTGAAAATATATTCTTTGTTGACAACCACTGTATAAGTGTGACATTTATAGGTGGTAATTTTATTAACTAAGTTAATAAACTAAAGATTTTCAGCATCTTCCTTAGTTAATTGATTTTCTGGAGTATTTTCACCCAATTCAAATTTATTAGTCTTACTACTCTATCCCACCTCTAAATTAGGTGAAACTAAAGCACCGTTCATTTCCTCATAAGTAACTTCATCATGTTCTTCTACTTCTGCTTTTTTATTAACCAATTATAAAAAAGAGACCCTTTATTTTAATTCTCTTAATTCTGATTTAACAAAATTAATTTTAGTTTTAAGCTCACCAATAGTAGTTCCCTCTTTGCCTTTGAACCTTTAACTCTATCCATAATCACTTTTAAATCATAGGGTTTTTCTAGCTTGTAAGCTAGCTTCTTTTCCAGAGAAGTCTATGGGGTGGCCTCTTTAGACTTTTCACTGTATATTTTTAAGTACTTCTCTATTTGCTTTTTTTTCTCATTTTCATCCTTAATCTGATCAATAAGATTAAGAATCATATTTTTCTTCTTTTGTGAGGACGCATAAGCCATTCACGGCACACAATGATTTGCAATAATCACAATTACCATCTCAACTTGACTTTGAAGAAGATGAATAAGATAAGTCAGATTTTGAAGTATAATCAATTTGATTAATTTCATTTTCTTCCATTTCAAAATCTATATCTTAAATAAAAATCTTTATTAATGGCCTTTTAAGATAAATATCAATGGATAAAGCCTGAAATGTTGTTTGACTATATACTTATTAGCGTGGTGTCCAACTTTTTCACACTTATGACAAGTAACATGCTTCTTTGAATTAGAAGCCATTTTTTTAAACCTTTTAGAAAAATTCTTATACCTTCTAAAAAAACATTCCATAACCATTTTACCTTGTAAAAAAATAGGGGCAAAACTGGTATTTTTAAAAATAAAGTTCAAATTAATTGTAGCTAGAACTTTGCAATCTAAAGACTAAAAGGCTCTTCAATAATTATTTGCCTTTGAAAAAATAAGGGCAAAACCAATATTTTGAAAAAGACATTCAATTGCTTTTTTTATTGTTCATAAAAAGTAAGACATATTTTTTACTAAAAAAACACCCACGTAATGCTGCGAGTATTTTTCAATCAACATACATACACTAATTTTCAAATTCTATAATAGTTCTAATCAAATAATCATAAAAAATTAATTATCATAAATATTTTTTCTTATTTAATAATTGATTTAAACTTATTAATAAATACTCTATTAATAATTCTTTTAATTATATTCATAAACAAAATAAAAATTATAATATTTTTATGGGAGAATTAAAATAAATATAGCTTATAAATGTGTTTTCTATATAATAGTAATACATTCTCATATCATAATTTTTTATGATTTATTCATCTAATTTAAAAAAAAATGCTTTTTTTAGATGTTTGGAAAAATTGGTATAATTTTATTAATAGCATTATTTTTTAAGTTATTTTTCTTTAATATTTAACTTTAACTAAAAAATTATTAAAAAAAGTAAAATTCAAAGTAAATATTACTCTATTATTTTTTAAAATAAACCTTCAATTAATGTAATAAAATATATATGTAGATGATAGTATAGAATCTAAATTAATATATATATATGTATATATATATGTATTGTATGATATAATGCATGATTATTATCATATTCATTTCTAACTATTTTGTTTATTATTATTTACCTTAAAAAAATCTCCTTAATCTTTCATCAAAAGTTTACCTGAATGTCTATAACTTTATAATAAAAAAATTTCATTTTAAATGAAAAGTTTTATGTTATTTATTGTGTAGTTAATTCTTTTTATATAGCAAACTAGTTACAAACTGATATTTTAAAATTTTATTATGAATATACATATAATTTCATCTAATGCAAAGACTATTATAACACTTACATATAACTATCATAATAGACTTATTTTATTTACCATTTTACATAAATAGTTACTCTAACATAAATGCCAAATAAAATTTTAATTACTCTTTTTCTTTTTGAAAGTTGCCACTATGTTTCAATATGTCTCGAAAATAATATTACCTTTATATAAATAGTATGTCTTTTACTTTATTTTCCGAACCTATTGCCTTATTAATACTTATATTTTAAGATATATTTAAGTATATTTATTATATACTAAAATAAAAGGTATTATTTTATTTATTTACTCTTAATTTTTATTTTAAAAAATAACAATATTTTTAAACAAAGATTAATTTTTAATAAAAATGAGATGTCATATTTAACTCTTATAATTTTTAACTCTAGTTGATAAGGATCCTTTATTCTTCTTAGTCCTAATTATCTAATTGATATATCAAATGTGTAATCTTATGTTATTTATTTTTATTATAATATATACTAAATCATTAAACATCTACCTATTTTATCAAAACTAATTAATTGATTAATCATCATTTTTTTTAATATTAGACTATATGTCTCTGTGCATAGGCGACTATACCTACGACTCATAAAATTAAATTATACAGTCATTGCAAATATGTATTTTAATTTACTTACCCATCCCCTAATTAAACAAATGACTAAGTTACATAAGCATATATATATATATATATATATATTGTTCTTTACTCTAATTGTTCACTTCATTAATATCGATCAGTAAATAATAACAATTGTTGAAAAATAGAATAGAAAACAAACAATACATAAAAATAACATCAATTATGTCATTAATGTTGGTAGAAATATAGAACAAAGAATAATACAATTTATTAAACTTATCATTATGAATTTATTGAAAATTTTTCATTGTATGTCAAGTAATTATTTAAAAATTAAATTTATATGAAATTATCTTATTAATTTTTATATCATATATTTCCATATATTATAATTGAAGTGTATATAAATTAACATTTTTAATATTTTAAGTTGCTTGATATTTCATTTATATTAATATTTAAAATGATATAAGATACTTATGTTTAAATTTAATAAAATAATAATAATTTATATAGACTAAAAAATATTTTTTAAAAATATAAACTAAATAAAAAATATAATCAATTTGTTGATCAAAGCACATGATTAACTTTAATTAAATTCTAGAGCAACCAAAATATCTATTAATTCTTTTATCATAAAATTAATCTTCTTTACACATAAAGAGAATAGGCAAAAAATATTAACTCTTTTGCATTTGGTAATAATTTTTATTAAAAAAGTAAGATTTGAATTTTATTTTCTTTATTTTATTTTTATTTATTTCACTTTATGCTAAAAATTAAACTAAATGTATTTTTAAAATATTTTTAACAATCTCAATTGATCCACGAAATTTGAAATTTGTAACAACCTAATTGTTAGTTGCATGTATAATATAATTTTGCCTTTTTATTTTTTGAAACTTACAATTATTTTAAACTAACCTTAATTGGTTGTTTGAACCAAAAAAAAACCTTGATTAGTTGTTCAAAAAAAAACTAGCTTTAATTAAAATTTTAATTTTATGAGACTGAATAATGAATAGTCTTTTTCTCTCCCATCTAACTTAAGAGAATGTGCATTCGTGCAAATGGGTCAAAAACATAATTAAAGGCAGTATCAAATCAAAAACATACAAAGACAAAATTAGCCCTGTAAAAAATTTTATTACCCAAAATACTTTTCAAAACGACACCCTTTTTACTATTAGTTTGGGGAAAAGAAAAATCCATGTCAGTGGGTTCTAATTAACGATAGAAAGACAAAAAAAACTCTCTAAAAATAACTATTTTGCATTAAAAATTTAGAAATAAGACAGATATTTATTAAAGTCAAAATCAATAATATTTTACTATACATAAGAATAAAGCTAATAATGTTTATGATTATATATCAGGTAATTATTTTAAAAATTAAATTTATATGAAATTATTGTATTAATTTTTTATATCATATATTTTTAAGTATTCTAATTAAAGTATTTATAAATTAATATATTCAATTTTTTTTTATTTTTAAGTTGGTTCATATTTTATTTATATTAATATTTAAAATAATAATTTATATAGACTAAAAAAATTTTAAAATATAATTAAATTTTAAAATGAAAGACAATTTATTATTGATTTGTGAAAAACCATGCATTAAATCCATTGAAACAAAAAAAAATAATCATCAGATATTAAAAATTCATTAGATATTAAGTCTTTCTTTTTTTTTTTTTCAAAGATTTTAAATCTTTCAACATATCTAGCCTTTCAAAGAAATTTAATTATCTAAAATAACCTAAAACTACGTCGTTTTTACTATGAAATTTGGGGGAAAAAAGGCTTATCCCAGTAATTTCACTTTCATCCACCGTTAATAAGTCCCGCTCAACATGTCAAAGATTAAAAAAAACCCTTCAATAATCATTTTATCTTTAAAATCAATTGTGGCCAGCAGGCCCAACTCTACCATCTAAAGACTAAAAAAACTCTTTAATAATTATTTACCTTGTGAAAAACTGAGGGTAAGACCAACATTTTGAAAAAATTACTTGTCAAAAAAAAAACATTTTGAAAAAATTAAAATCAATTGCTTTTTTACTATTCATAAAAAATAAGACAAATTATATCGTTTAAGATTGTTTATGATTAGGACCTCTGTTATTATTTAGGTATATAGATTGTATGACTTTTTAATATACTCTACGCTATTTTTTACGGGTTGACTGATATATGTTATGGTTATATGACTAGGATATATATTTAATTAGAGAATGTATCTCTATATATCTTGAGATGAGTAACAATCATAGTTATATAGATTATGTATGATTTTCATAGGTTGATGATACAAGTAAGGCTCGCTACAAATTCCCGCAAGCATATAGTTTTCCAATCCGTAACGTCAATCATCATCCTAGTTCAAGTCATGACATGATTTATGTAATTAGTGCATTAGATTCTTTTAGATGGAAAAGATAATTTACATTCATATAAAATAAATAAGCAAATAAATTATATTATTAAATCTAATAAAAAAATAATAATTTTTGTAAATATAAAAATAATAATGTTATTTAGTACTTGACTTATAGTAAGTTCGATAAATTATTAGAAAAATTGATTACTAAAAATATATTTTATAAAAATATATTACTGAAATTATATTCTATTGAAAAAAATTATATTCTCATATTTAAGATATGCAATAAAATATTAAAAAAATATATTAAAAAAATATTAACTTATTTTGTTATAATCCAATCTTATTAAAAAAAGTATAAATAATATTTAAAGGATTTGTATAACAACTTTATTTTATTTTATTGAAGCAAAAATATAATTATCTTTTGATATTTAATCCATTAATCCCTATTCTCAGTAAATTATTTTTTATTATTCTTTTTATATAAAATATTTTACCAACTGATTAATAAAATTTAGTGAATTTAATATTTTATTTTATATGGATTATTTCTAAACAAACATATTATTAGTAAAAAAAAATTATGCAATCAATTTTTTCGAAATTTTAATACAACCAAACACACTATAGTTTATCAAAGATACACAAACTCTATTTAGTGTATTAATGTAGATTTTCATATCTTCAATGAATTTAATCATATAATTATAAAATATTATGATTTACTATTCTTATCAATATTTTTTACGCCAGTGACATAACAGTTTAAATGTTTTGTCAAATTGCGTTCATTCAAAATTTAGAAAAACATAATTTAGAAAGATTATATTAGTTGTAGGAAATCAAAATAAGAAAGCACTCATTTTAAATTGGCTTACTAAAACACTTTCAACAATTATTCACTCCACGCTTTCCTACACTGCATTTGCTGTAGACACAATAAGCATTTCACACGTGCATCCTTCCCAATTCTTTGCTACTGTAAAAAGGTTCTCAGCCGCGTTAAGCACCATAAATACATATATTATATTCTAAACTTCCAATTTAACTTACCTATATAGCTTTTGAAATTCATATTTTTTTCTTTTAACTTATAAATACAAACTCGCTGAATTATATTAAATCATATTTAGTCATTTTTTTCTAATCGTATAAATTTTTTTTTTATCTCTAGATCTCTTCCATCTAAATCAAATTTTCATCTAAAATTTAATCTCTACAATATATTTTTGTTGAATAACATATATTGTAAAAGAATAAATCAATTGCATTTTGAAAAGAGAAATTCAATACACATAAAAGCAAACACAAATTAAAAGAACACAAAAGTACTAGAAAAAAAATTGAGCTTTTGACAAAAAAAAATACAAAAAATAAATAAATAAAAATTCAAATTTATCATATTTATAAATTATTTATCAAAATATTAAAATTTATAAATTATTTATCAAAATACCTAATTTTTATTAATTTACAATGAATTTATTATGAATTTATAAATTTTATATAGTTTATATTAAATTTATTATTAATATATTATTAGTGGATCTTTGTCGCCGTGTGATCTGAGTTCACGGGTTCGAGTCGTGAAAACGGCATCTTGTAATTAATTACAAGGAAAGACCGCATACAAAGATCCAATGAGTCTGATCCTTTTTCGGACCCCGCTCATTGCGGAAATATTCGTGCACCGAACTATCATTTTTTTTATAATAAAATGACTAAAACACTCATAGTAAAAAAATTAAAAATTTTAAAAAATATAGTAAAACATTTCATTTTTTCAAAAAAAAAAAAAACTTGAAAGGAAGTTTAGATATTTCATTTTAGAGATTAAATTTCAATGATTGAATTTTAGGGATTAGATAGAAGGGAATTAGAGGAAAATGGATTTCTAAAAAGAATAAGTGTTTATAAGTTAAAAAATATATATAACTCGATGTTACTCAGTGTTATTCGATGTGAATTAATAAATTTATATTTATAAATTAAGAAAAATGCAAACTCAATAAGCTATATAATTAAATTAAAAATTTAAAAGACAAACTAACTAAATAAGTAAAATTTAAAGAGTTACGTCTATAATTGGCCAAACAAAATTGTAAAACATGGCAAGATTCTGCTTCCACGCAACACGAATTTAACATTAATTTCTATAGTTAGACAAGGCATGGAATAAAACTACCAATCACGAGTTCCATCTCATAAAATGTTGAATCAATCCATCCATTTTTGTTCAGCTTTGTTATAATATACACATAACAAACATGAAACTGCCATAGCTAATATAGTTATAATCTAGAGCAAACATACAAGCAAGCATATCCTCTTGATTTCATCAAATATTTCTTATCGCTAAATTAACAATTTCTCAAAAAAAACCATATTTTATACAATTCATTTACCCCAAGACAATATTTTTTCTTCTTTTCAACTTGTATTTGTGTTTAAGCTCTACTTATTATAAGGAAAGTATTAAGACATAAAGCAAGGAAGGTATAGTACAATAAAAGATTGAGCAATGCCATGTGTGATATGTGCATCGTTTACCCATAAAATATGGCATAATTATTTTCAAGATAAGTTTACTGTCAGTCAGCTTTAAAATTGGGAACTCAGAAATCTCTCTTCTCCCTCAGGGCCAAGAGCACCCCAACAAGTGTAATGTTAAACCTAATCAACTAAAAATTTCACCATTCACTGGAAACTCCCATCCCAGTCTTTTGACTGTAGACCTAGAGGGAAAGGCTACTTACTGAGAATTAAAGAAATTAAAAGAACAAACACTTAGGCAGGCAAGCTACAAAAGCATAAGGAAGAATGAAAGTGCACCACTAATAGATAGACACTCCCATGAAAGCTTGATGCTTACACAGCAAATTTTATCCTTTTGTTTCTTTGCTTCTTTTTTGTGAAATAACAAATTTCTCAACAACTTTATATTGAAAAATGTCCAGCACATTAGTCAAATCTAAATTCTACACAAAAATACCTAGGAGATGTGACTTGAACAGTCAATGCCAAATTTAATATTCATTTGGCTAACACGGCATACCTTACTCCTTAGCAGGCCATGATGCCAAATCGTGAGTGTGATAGGTCATCTCTTTCTGGTTTTCACTTGAACAAACTCTCACTGCTATTGATCCCTCTATGCCATCCACCACTAAGCAAGGGGTAAAGTTTCCAGCACCATTTGCCCTCCACCTTAACAAATGATAGTTGAGGGAACCCATTCCTCAAGAATTCTGCTGTAAATGATCAACAACTCTAGTTAACCATGTGAATCTTGAGGAGACAGCTCATTTAAATAAAATAAAAAAGAAAGCATCGAACATAAAGGGCAGAGAGGCATGAACATTTAGAAAAGGAAAAAAATGGAGACTGTCAGATTACCATTTTTTTTTACTGTGAATAGGTTTAAAATTGGACTCTATTTTTACTATAACAAACAGCTTGTCACATAAATAAGATTAATGCAGTTTCTTTTGAGCATAAAAATGACGAAAAATAAACAGGATTATGATCCTATAATTATTTTAACATAAAAGAAAGCCGAAGACATTTCTTGGCTAGAAGTTCATCTAACTTGCATTGGTGCTGGATGACGTCCTTTTTCTTCTCTTGTTCTTAGGCTTTACAGCATCTTTCAAAGTCTTTTCTCTGCTCGTTTGAGTCCCCGTTTCAGATGCATCAGTAGCTGAAGTAGTTGGTTTAGTATATTCAGGTGCTTTCTCCTGGTTAGATTGGGTATGCTCTCGTTCACCTTTTTTTTGTTTAGTAGGTGGTGTTATTCCTGCATGTTCCACAATACAAGTCAACTTCTGTCAAGTCTCTCTTTCCAGACATACGCACACCAGACATAGAAGGATTGAATGAAACTAGGTTCAGAAAATGATAGGCACCTTCTAACATATTCCAACACTAGATAAGAGTATTGCACACAGAATTTCCAGCAACTAATTAGATATATTTCATTGACACCAAACAAAAAAGAGGGGAAGCAAACCCATTCTTTATCAGAATTTGTGAGTTATGCTTTGCAATTCTACAGAGTGCAAAGATGTATGAGACATCATGTTAGGAATATTTAACCCTTTCCCATCAAGAAAAATTGTAAAATTGATGAATACAAGGCCAGGGGGGGAAAGAAGAAGAATACTCGCCAGAAAACATGTCTACAGAAAATGTTATGAAGCAACTTCTACATTTTCAAATTTAAATTATTTTTACTACTGACAAAATTTGCATGAACAACCAATATCCAAAACACAAAAAAAGATAATAATCCAAAAAGAAAAAAGAAAAGAAAGAAAAAAAAGAGAGTAATATGTTCAACCAGGAACTACCTAGAGAGACCTCAAGAACACTTGCACCAAGTTAAACATTGAAAGCTTAAATCCTTCAAAATAAGAAGTCGCATCATTGGCACATCCAAAGAAATAACCAAAGCACAAAACAATTTCCTAGCTATAAAGGAATGGAACAGGAAGGTGAGTTATAGTGTTCCTGTCACCCATAAATGTACACATCACCAATTCCATGGCCTTTCTAAGAATTACTGAAATGGTCAGCTGTGAAAATTTTACCATTTACTGTCCATACCAGAAACAGGACTAATTTCAAGTTCAGTTTGAATCAACTTTGATACCATGTTCTTCAGACGGTATAATATTTCAAAGTTAAATCAATGAGCAACATATATGACAAGCAGCAGCAAAGAAGAAATTTATTGTCCATCTATGGCCAATTGTTCAAGCTGCATACCACGAGAGGCTAGAGAAGCTTTCAGGGAATCTGGATCAACGCCCTTTGAATATGGATCCCTGAAAGAAAAATTTTATCTTCAAGCTAAAGTATCAGACAAATGTAAGACTTCCAATAAGATAAATGATGTGCAATCACTGTTGCAGCTTTCAAGAACACAAGTCCCACACTCACTTCAACATTTGGAAAGAATATTAGCAAAAGAATTTCTTTTAATGCGCAGGAAAAACTGATGACATCCCATGGCAAAGATTGGAAATATAGTACATAGCATTTAAGGAAGTTCATTTGGCTCATCAAAGCATATAAATATTTATCAACCAGACTGTCCAGTATCCAACCATCCATACATCAATGGTACGAATAAAGCAAATGAAATAATTTCAGCTTGCACTTTTTGTTTATTTTGAATTACAAACCAGCTCCAACTCAACTCAAACCATAACCAAAATAGTTCAAGAAATTCATACATATAACTGCTTGAGTTAGCACAGAATCATTCATCTCCTATATTACTTCCATATTACTTTCTAAGTCCAAGTCGCATGCTGAAACATAAGTAATTATACAGAATACAGAATATGTTTATTACCAATTCTACTGCAAATGGTAAATACATCATTCACTCTCTGCTGGACAAACCACCAAGTTCTCACACAATACCATTTAAAGACCTCGAACAGCAAGGGGTGCAGTTCACTGTTGTGGTCAAACTAAATTGGGGAATTAGTTTCATTTACATATTTCAGTTTTTAAAGAAATTGAAAATTAAGATTTGTGATTGAGTTCCATTTTCTTTCCAATAAACAAAAAGGAACCAACCAATGTAAACTTTACAAAAAAAAATTATATTATTTCTCTTAGCATAAATTTTGCCTTATATCCCTAGTAAGATTTCAATCACCCTAAAATTCTAGGTGAGCTTAGCTAGCTACTTAACAATATATGCATCCACTGGTGTTATGCACAAATTTTTTTTTAAGATAGAAAATAGAGAGGGAAACAAAAGCGCAAAAGTTAAAATGCATAATTATGACCCTCAAAGGCAGATTCAGTGCCTTCTTTTTCCTTCTGAAGAGGTCTCTTGACAAGCAAAATGCAAAATTTTATAAGACTTGGAGAAAGCTAAAAGCATACCAGCTTGACGGTCCCCCAAGGAAATTTTTAGCATTGCCCTCTTTGAGATTAGTTCCATCTTGTTCAGATGACCTGAGGCCAATATCAGCATCATTACTTTGACTGATGCAGCTTTCCTCAGATTTTAGCTTCAATTTCTCTATCTGGTGCCTTGACAACTCACTCATTCCTTTATGCATGAAAGGTTTGTTTTCATGCCCACTCACATCACCACCAGCTTCAATAGTACTGACAGAAACAGAAGTAGAGTGGCGCTTTATTTTGCGTAATGCTCTCTCTGTGTTGTATGCTTCGACCTACAGAAACATATTACAAGAGATTAGGTATAAGGCAATGGGGTAAAAATAGAATTTTGTGGCTAAAAGTGTAGAGAATGTATATATTGCTTGGATTGTTCTGCATTTGGAGTTATTTTCATTCATTTCATATTCAGGTTAGTTCTCATTTGCATTTGTAATTTAATTGCTAAACAAGGCTAATATGAGCTAATTATGAGCTCAACATTCCATTACAAATTTGTTAGGTTAGCTAAACTGCATGAGCTGGATAAAAAAGCTAAGATTGCTTGAAATATTCACACCATAAAACTATCTGATTTCTCCAAAAAACTCTCTTTCTAAGCTCTTTCTTTCTCTCCCCACCCCTCTTCTCTCTCTCTCTCTCTATCACTTCCCAAACTTTCTAAAGTTATCAGTCAATTCTTCTCTTTTCTCTCTTCACTCTCTATACTCCCATTTGGAAACCCAAATTTGCAATTCTTTTCTTTTCTCTCAGTCAATTCTTTTCTTTTCTCTATTCACTCTCTACACTCCCATTTGGAAACCCAAATTTGCAATTCAATTCTATTATGTCAAATCTCATGTTTGGAAAAGTATAACTACCAGAATTTTATTCTTTTGAGTTGATAGAATAAGTATTTTTAAAGGAAACAAAATCAAACCAAAATGGAAGGATTTTGCAAAAATTCAATTCATTTAATGAAATCCACTGTCAAAAACCCAATATACTCTTATTTAAATTAAATACGTTTCTTTCTAGAGCAATTTCTAATAAAAGTTACAGAAACTCTGAACTTCTTGTAAAGCAACATGCAATTGCAATACAGCCCTTGAGGTTGCTAAGCCATAAGTGAAAGAAATGAATTAAGGTTCCTTTTCAGGCAAATAAACTAGAATCACTAGCAGAGCCAAACAGAAATTATTGATAAACACTTCTTGTTTTATTTCATTTGCACCACTATATTTCCTGATCTCAAATTTTTTCATGCTTCAAAAATGATCAATAGTAGTCCTCCTGACTGGGAAGCAGTATTCTAATATCAAACATGGGAAGGATTTTCTTCCTGGATTATAAAACAGATCAAGAAACATTCTAAAATTTGCAGAATGCTCTTATAGCACTAAATCCTTTTCTACAGAAAAAAATTCTTAAGAAAGGGCGGTAAGGTGCCTTGCAATTTCTCATCTTCTTTTTCTCCTTTCTAGATATAAGAAAAAACAATGACTTGACTTATTATTTAACTCAAGAACGTAGCATGATAGATCCTTACAAAAAAAAGCAACTAAACCAAAAAAGTTCCACATCTTAGAGAGATCCCACGACGTTATGCATTGTACTTATAAGAGTTTTCAAACGAAGGCCATATCTTTTACAATTTCAGTTAATCGAGGGGTTAAGCAGCAGAAAAGGCACCTCAACTTTTGTAAGACTTTTGCATAGAAGAAACTCACAGCATCTCTTATTTTCTTTGTTATAGACTCAGCATTCCTAGAAGCAATTCGCAAACAGCGCATTATATCACTCTGCAGCACACCCTCTCCTCCAGCTTTCTGAATAGCACAAATATCACCGTTTGCATTCACTGTAACAGTCATTCTTCCTCCCATAACAGCCTCCTCATGATGGGTTGGATCTACCACCTGTATAACACTTATTTACATTAAATTGACTTATAAAATATGAACTCTCCATGAATATGCAATATGAATAGCATGGAAAATAAATGGATTTATAGAAATATTTTAACCTACCATGGTGTGCTCACTGTTAAAAAATGCAAATGTCACTGCTATAGGAAGATGATGTACCATCAAGGGAAGTGGTTCTTTCGCCTGCCATGATAAAACAAGAATAAGAAATGAACCATACAAAAAATCTTAGATTCTACGCCTTGGAACAAATCAAAATGAATGTCATTCGGCAACAAAAGATAGAATGTAGAACCTCAAAGATTTACTGTCAGAAAGGGACACAGGGATTTCTTACTGAGAATAATCTCAGCCTTATTCTAAGGCATCATTTTAGTTCTCAACAATGTCAAGAGGCATGAGATCACGGAAATATGGATGAGCACTTATGTGGTTCTGGAGTGCTATTCTCCACATTAGGCCACATATAGTTGTATCTAGAGGTGAGCTATTGATAAGTTTATTTTTTATACACAATTAGGATGACATATGCATTAGTTTTTATTAGTTTTCTTTTGTTTTTCATTTGCTTCTTGATTGTTTTGGTTATTTAGGCTTATTTTGTATTTTTGTAAGTGAATTTGGGAAAATGTAAGAAGAATCTAGTGAAAGCACATGAAGTCAGAAAAATACACGGGCAATTGCAGGGACATGCAGATGGTCATGCATGTTACTGCCAAAATGTCCCAATACAGAGTTTTGAAGTCAGAATTTTGCATGGCCATGCGTATGATAATGCACAGAATTATAGCAGAATTTAACTTTCCTTAACTCATTAGAATTTTTTTGTTTCTTTCTTATTTCACTTAGAACTCTCAAAATAAGAATTTTTCTTATTTTATCCTAGTAGAAATAGGACGTATCTTTCTATCATGAAAGGGAGAATATGTTGTGCAAAAAAAAAAATGGTGTTTACGTTGAAAAGCTTTTTCTTCTTCCACGAAGACACAAAACTCCATCGAAGAGAGAAGAGCAAGCTCAAGACGAAGATAACAATCCAGAGTTTGATTTATTTTATTATGTTTACCTTTAAATTCAGTTTTTATTTTCTAGTATTAGTTATGGAGTAGATTTATTTTTGTTAGGAAAAACATGAGATTTATTTTTGTTAAGAAAAACATGAACCCTAAACTATAATGGATATTAATTTTTATTTTGTGAGATTTGAGTTAATTTATACAAATTCATAGTTCTTAATACTTGGGTTTGTGATTTTATTGACTAGCTGCTTAATGATGTGTTGAATAGAGAAATTAATATTAATGGTCAATGAAATTTAAGTTTATAATTGTTAGGATTTTATATAACAGGTTGATTAAGGATTTGTTCGAATAGATAATCTAAAATTGACTTGTGATTGATATTCGTATTCCTGAATAAAATCAAATAATTGAGTTTGATTGTTATAAGAATTAATGTTAACGTGTCTGGATAATAGTTTGATATTAATTTGAAAGGTTGTCCCTAAATAAGGTTAGCCGGGCTTTAGAATCAACCCGCCAATCTTAACTCAAATTTCATAATCAATGTTGATATCTATACAAGTTTAGGAGGATTGTAGACTCTAATATGTTTTATTAATTGAATTGTTCTTTATTTATTCAAGTATTTGAATTTTCAGCATTTTTAGTTTAGTTTTACAAATTACTTCCAATCTTTACACTCAAATATTATTCCTCAGAGAATAGTAACACAATATAATAATTAAATATAAACTTTGAATTTCATGAGACGATATTTAAATTCACAAATCTATATTACTGATACGATTAGCGCACTTGCTAAGATTAACTGTGACGCATCCACTATGAAAATATTGACATTTTAGCAACAGAGCAAATTCTTGATCCAGCTCTCACACCTCAATGGCTACTCTAACCCACTTAAAGCATTAAATGTTGTCTACTCTCATTTAGTTTGACTTCTATTGATCTCAATAATTTCCTATCAAAATATCAATTTATTATAATCTTAAATTGAAGATCAACCGCCAGCTCTTAATATCTAAGATGGAAGTTTTCAACTACTCCTGATGGGCCAATCCAACCTACTAATATAAGCTGCAAAATAGGTGTGTTAGACAATCCATTAAAGCCCTGTTTCCCGAAATGTAATCACAAATTGAAAGAGCAAGTTTGGTGCCAACAAACAAAGAATGGACACTAAACTCCCACCAACTAGTAGAAGCCAACCCTTACCACAAACCAAATACACTATTAGGGATATATTAGCAGTACGCAAAACAAGGATCAGAAACCAAAGATAATAGATACTATGGAGGAATATAATTATGGTCATTTCAAATTTGCACTTGTTATTACTAATAACAATAAGGACAAAGTTACAAAATGAAAAATATTGGCAGCTGCAGGCAATGGATTAACCAAGAAGGCAGATAATTTCTTTTGCGACATTTGTTTCCATTGAAATATCGTAGAGAAAAAAAATATATCAAATCTTTGATTACCTTTATGGCTACTTCTTACAGTCTCATGTAGACCATACCCTAAACCCCCTAGTGAATTCACACTAGAAAAGGGTAGTAAAAGGAGTTAATTAATCAAATCCACAAGCAACTCCAAAAGTTGCTAATATATGATGAGTTGCTCGACCTAAGGTTAAAAGAGAATACACATATGAGTTGTCAGCTACTGAATCCAAACTAAGGGTTTGACAATTTAAAATTGATCAACTAACACTATATTTGCATGGGGTAAGGTAAAGATTCATTTAACAAGGTAAAAGGTAAGGTAAGGTAACAGAAGAGAAGGGAAGTGTAAAAAATTAATATATTTTGATTGAGAAAAGTGAGGGAATGGAGAGGTAATTTAATATTTTTTTTATTGGAAAAAAAGAGGAAGATAAGGAAGGTTATATATAAAAAATACAAAAATATCTTTGTATCTTATTAAAAGGATATATAGATATACTTGAAATAAAAAGACAAATTTTATTTAATATATTTAGAGACAATAATATCAAAAATATTTAGATTCATTTATATTTATTTAAACAGCATAAGAGAAAGAAAATAAATGAGGTTATTAGGTTTTATTTCTTATAAGGGTAATTTTGAATTTATAAAATTAAATAAGGATAAAACAGAATTTTTTTTTTTTAAATAACTTACCTTTCTTTTCCATTTCTTACACTCTGTAAGAAAAATAAAGAAAAAATTGGTACAGAAGGGGAAGACTTCTCATGCCTTTCCCCTTCATTTAACTTATAATTTTTTTCCAAATAATGGAACATTTACTCTCCACCACTTTATCCTCCATTCCCCTTCCTTACCCCAATCCAAACATATCATAGAAGGTCTTCAACCCAATATAACAGAAAGAAATATATATTATGTCCTTTCAGAGGTGAAGCAAAAAACTTACTATGCAAGAAATGGAAAATGATCAACTAGAAGGTTTTCAACCTAATATATGGGGAAAAAGTACTAAAATATTATTTCCTTTATGAGTGCGTTAAAAACCTATCTTATGTGCAAGAAATGGAAACACAGCCTAGCCATTATTATAGCTGATAATTTTCAATTGCAGGAGTATCTTAAATGTAAAGATTATCAAAATGAGGACCTACAATAAATTCAATAAGCTAACCTCAGGTAGATGGACTATCACTTGTTGACCATCCTCTCCTCCTAATGTGCATTCTGGCCTCCGAAAAGTCAATAGAGCAGCTAAAGCAGCAATATTGGCTGCATCAACAAGATTTCTGCTTCCACAATAGTTATAAAAAGAAAAAATAAATAAAAAGGCAGTAATATGATTAGCATCGACAGACAAACTAAAGAAATAAAATGTGCAGGAAAACCTAACAAAAGAAAAGAGAAGTGATTAAGTTTACCCCCCATTATCCAAGATGTGAAGGTCAATTCGAATGGCCCAAACTAACCTCCCGGCAAGAACACAAAGAGATTCCGTATCCACTGCCCTGCTTTCCCTGGAGATCAATTAAAATTGTCAAATGAAATTATTTTAATATAAACTCTACTCTTAAAGTCTTGTATATTTCTGACCCTACTTATAAGTATCCCATCAAAATAAATTTATGTACTTTAGCCAAGAAAATTAGTCATTATTGTGCGAACACAAAAAATATGTATCTGCATTATAATCTACATATATGTGCTTCTGTGTTTGTTTTGCCATAATCTTCTAATAAACATAATTTATCAAACAACAGTGGATCATTAATATTTCAAAATTTGTTATAAATCTGAATACATAACATGATAACTGACCTCTCAAAATGTAAAATGCAAATTAAAAGAAAAATCACCTTAAACCTCGGTCAATTATTCGGCCCAACTCCACTGCAGATTCTCCTGGACGGCCTGGTTCAAATGAAGGATCAGCCATTGGAGAGAACTCTGTGAAGATTGAAAGTGATCCTTCATTCGGCCGGTCTCTATAAGGTTGAACTAGTTGACTAGTCACAAAACCCATTACATGAGTCTGGCCCAGCTGCACCTCTGATGACCCATCTTCTCTGCAAAGTCACAATAAAAAAATCAACAACAGGGATAGCAGGTATAGTGATATAAACCTAAGTGTTATCAATTTTAATACAATGTCAGCTAATCCCACATAATACTTCAATGTCCCTCCATCAAAGTAACATCAGAAACTTTCATGTAGTCAGCCAGCAACAATTTTCCAACTATTTCCCAATATCCTAACAATTTCAAATAACATAAAAAATAAACCCTTCTTTTAAGTCACAGACCAAACATAAACATAATAAATTAAAGCCAAATTCCATAACTAAGAGAAAATCCCAGCTAGTTACTTTTTCATTAATTCTTCACATTTCAACATCAAACTTCCCCTAGTCCCAGTAAAACGAAACTGAAATCCTTTAAATCCATTCTTCTGAAATTACATATTCTATTATTAGCTTAGCCCACTGGAAAAAACAATACACAGAGAAAGCAACTTGCCTGCCAAACTTGATTGTTATTTTACGATACTCGAGGGGATTACGACCGTCAATTCTGAGGTCTGAAGCCAAAGCAGTCTCAATGAATTTCTTTTCATTCACTGTCATTCGCCATGCATTCGCCAATCTAGCGTCCATACCAAATTCTACTTAATAATGAAAAACACAGAGATGGGGATGGAAAAGAGTTGAAATATATATATAAAAAAATGGTAGTGTTAAAATAGCAAATTCCTCTGTTAAAATGAAGAATTGAGGAACCACTGGTACTAGTGACTTGGCTTGCCAATTTCACCAACTTAAAACCCTAGAGCTTTTATTTTGTCCGTGGACCGTGACTTGCATAAGGTTATTCTTTTATCTTATTAACTTAAATAGAGCTTGCGCAGTGCTGCGGCTATGTTCATACAATATATATATTAATTTAAAATTTAAATAATTTTAAGTAAATAAATAAAAATTATATTATAAAATTGCAAAATAAATTAAATAATAGTTATTAAATTTTAAAAAATGACATAAATAAGTTATAGTTAGGTCTTTGAAATTCTAATGAAAATACTAATTTGCTACTTACAATGATGCATAATTGACAATTTTTTCGCATTGATATGTTATTTCTCTACATAATCAATAGGCAGATTAATTCACAGAACTAATATAAATTATAAGTAGTTTATTGTAACATTTTATAGTGTAATAAATAATATTTTATCATAGGCTCTACACTTTTGTACGATAAATTAAAATAATATTATGTATTTTATTGCTCCAAATTCTGAAACACTTCTTCAAACACCACATTTTTAGCAGTATTAGTATTAGATGTTTGGCTAGCTTCATCAACAATGAGATTTTGTAATCCACTTTTGCTTCTAACTCTTGGTACAACAACATAAAATTGATCATGACTAAAAACTGGTCTTGGTAGATACAAACCAACATGTGAGATAGATTGTCCTTGGCTCTTTGTTTATTGTCATGGTAAAGCATACAACTGCATGATATTGTCTTCTTTGAAATTGAAAAGGCAATTTCAAATATGATGGTGTTAAAACCATATGAGGAATGAATACCTTTTGATTATTATTGTTGTCTGAAATTATCTTGCTTCAATCATATGATTCCCCAATTGAGTAACTATAAATATGGTCTCGTTGCACAAACCCAAAGCTTGATTTATATTTCCAAGTATCATTATTGGAACTCCAATTTTGAAAACAACTTATGATTAGGGATTCCAGAAGATTTAATAACATTTAAAAATTCTGAAGTGTGTACGTTATCAGGTGTGTCTAATTTTTCATATGCTTTGCTTATATTATCCAAGCTAAGTAGATTATTTCATCACTTGGTATTAAAGATAACATAAAGTCATTGACTTTATCTGCAACATTGAGTGTAGGAGCAAAAATGGCTCTTTCTTGGAAATACTTACCATCATTCAAGTTATTAATTAAATTAGGATAAGTACTATTAACAATTGCTACAAATGGATCACTTGAATCTTTGATAAGAAGTTCATCAGGAACCTCCACAGTTGATTGACCATCACTTTGTTTGTTTGTTATATCATCTCCAATGTTCAATATCTAATTAGAAAATTTCTTTAGCTCACATGAATAAGAATTGACATTATTTGTCTGTATCCGCATATCTATGGTTAATTTTAGAACCTTGCAAAAACTCCACAAATATGAAGAATTCAAAGTGGCTAATACAATATCTTGTCCCTTAGGAATTACAAGTAATATTTGCCTAAAGTCTGCACCAAACACAACAACATTGCCACCAAATGGTTTTTCCATGCTATTAGATTTGAAAATCTTAGAATGTATAACACTCTTATATCCTATATACTTACCGTACACATATTTCATAGTGCGTATAACACGTATATAGTCTATAAGAATATTACATTAGAATTCAATTGAAAATTCTTTCATTCAACTATCAAATAGTTAATAAAAGATAATATATATACATTAAGATAAGATTTTTAATGAAATATAACATTAATAAAAATTAATATACTTTATACATATCTTGAATTACAAATATACATATTCTTAAAATATTGATAATCAAATTAATATATGAATGTAGCACCTTTTAAGTTGGTCTCATAACACCTTAATACTCCTTGTGGCAATAATCAAATCCTTTTATGAGTAGCAATCCGCTAATCTGTGTGATTCACACAACCGTGCTAAACTCGAAAGTTTAGTAGTGCACATAACTAATAAATAAAACAATGCATGATTTACTTAGAATTCATTATGCCATCATACCATCATTCATTCAATTATTCTCATTTTTTACATTGTTTATTTGATTCTCATACAATTTTATAATACACATCACACGTTTTCACAATTTATATATAACTTTGTCATTTGTCATAATTCTATAGCTCATTCATTTAGCACAACATTTCATACACATATTTCAAAACAAAATGTTAATAAAGAATATCATTTCTTATGGATGCAATATTTCAATGTTTCGTAGCATTTTTTTATCAATTCAATCGATAAAACATACCAATCAAATTATGTACTTACCTATAGTAGCCAATTTAAGTTCAAACTCCCCAAATCTTCTCTTTCTCAAACTCTTCATAACTTGATTTCCTAATCAAGATATGGATACACAAGTTATTGGAATCATCATTCCACAAATCTCAATTATTCAACTTAAATCATCTCTTTCTTCTCAACTCACAACACTTAAATCAATACTTTTTGAGTTCCTTCTCTAATCAAGTATAAATTAAGCTTTAAGCTAACAATACAATTAGAATCATCTCATCTTTATCACTTACTACAGATTCAAACTTAAATCAACTAATAACAAGATATCTCTTTAAACATACTAACCTTTTTCTTCTTCCTTGTTTGCTTTGATCTAGATCTCTTCTTGTTAATCACTTTTAGAGAGGTTTACACTATCAAACCTTGAGTTTCACTCACGTAATCAAAAGTTTCTTATGGTGATAAAGAGGGAAAATTGTAACATCCTAAAATTTTTGAAAATTTCTAATTTTTGAAAATTTTGACAAAATAAATTATAATTTAAAAGGACAAATTAAATTAATGGTTTTAAATAAAAAATGAAGGGATTTTAAATGAAAAAGTGGAATATATATGTAATATATATGCAAAATATACATAACATATATAAAAGTCAACACTTTTTAAAAGAAAAGGGTATTTTGGTAATTAAATCTTATAAATTCAAAATGAATAAAATAATTTTTAAAAAAATGAATTTTGAATGGAAGAGGGAAATTAGAACTTTTAATTTATTAAAAAATAATTAAATATTAAATTATTTTAATATGTATATATATGTGATTAAAAAATAGATGAAAAGGAAAAGAATATAAAAGTCTTCATCTTCTTCTTCTTCTTCTTCAAGGACGTGTTTTCCATGGGAGTTTGAAGACCAAGGATTTTGCTTCTTCCATACTCCATAAATTGAAAGAATTAACAAGTTTCAAGTGGATTTATGGTGATTTCCACCAAAATTAGTAAGTTTTTATCTCTTTTCTTTGAATTCCATGGAAGATTAGATTATGTGAGTTTTGAGATTTTGATTTAGTATGTTATAATTGTTATAATTGGTGTGTATGATGTTATTTTGGGTAGTTAACATTGATTCTGAGGTTAGATTGAAGGGATGATGGAGTTTGGTTAAAGAATGGTGAAGAGAGAGAATTTGGGGTTATGGATTTTTGGGGTTTTGAAAACATGAATTTTAATTGTGCAAATTATTTCCAAATGAGTTGTTTTGATTCATAAACAAGTATTTTAAAGTCAAATATTGGATTTGGTGGTGTTGGGTTGGAGTTTGAGAATGGAAGTGGAGATTTAGGGTTTTGGAAAAGTGATTTTCCAAAGTGGTTGAATTGTGTGATTTTATTTGTTTAAGCATGTTGTTTAGTGTTAAAAGTGATGGATATAAGCTTGGAATGAGTAATGGATTGTGTTGGAATGGAAAACCTTCAATGGGGGAAGGTTATGATATTTTTGAGATTTTATATATAGAGTGTATTTTTATAATGTAAATGATTTAAATGTATTAAAATATGTTTTTAATAATATAAATAAACTTAAAACACTAATTTAATTATAGTTGAATGGAATTCTAATGTTGAAGTAAGGAAAGGCTAAATTTTTAGAAAATTGTAGGAGTGAGGTGTAATTATGCTTTAATGTTGGAAATGCCATTAAATGTGATACTAAATGATTATTTACTATCACATTTGGTTTAGGCATTGAGGGAGGTTGATTTGCTTCATCCAAGTGGTGAAGGGCAAGTTAGAAATATTGAATTGAAGGTTATTTTTAGGTTGCTTTGGGTTGCTAGTGGAGATATGTACAAACTTTGAATATAATGTATATATTTGCATAACATTTGGACTTAACACATTTTGGTTGAAAAATGTGTTAAGCTACTTGGTTCGTTGATTGTGTATGAATAATATGCTATGACATTTGTAATGTCATATATGTGTTAAATGCATTGTGAAAAGCCATTGATAATGGCTAATTTGTGTAACATGTGAAATATGCATATTATGTGAAAATACCCAAAGTAATTGGGTAATGTGTTGTGAATGCAAAAATGAAATATGTGTAATAATGAAATGAATTGATATTGATAAAAATGAGAAAAGTGAGAAAATGGAAAAGATGTGAAAAATGAGAAAAGTGAGAAAAAAATGTGAAAATAAGGCAATGTGCCTAGATTGAATATGTAAAAATGAGAAAGAGATTAATAATGAGAAACATGAATAAATTGTGTGCCTAGTATGTTATTCAATTTTCAGAGTTCTGGGTTTGGTGGCATGTCTATGATTGCCTATGGGCTATACGCTGGAATGGTGAAAAGACTAAGTCGTAAGCCAGACCAGCTGATAAATATGATGTTTTTGGGGTGAAAAGACTAGGTCGTAAGCCTCAAAAACTGTAGCAGTCTAGCCGGGTTGAGAACCAAGATACCGGGGCCTAAGGGTCTAGCCGGGTTGAGGTCTAAGAGACTGTGGTTGTTACATTATCCATGGATATATTGCCTACGGGGCTAGACACATGGTGTCATTATGGACCAAAGCAGTAACTCTGAAATTTGAATAGCATATTAGATCCTTTTTGGGCCCATGCTTGTCTTTGATTTAATGTGAATTATGAATTTGATACAATTGAGTAATAAAATGTTATGAGTTGTGCTTATGAAATATTTGAAAAATATAAGAAAGTGGATTGATGTGACATCTATATGCATTCTGCATTTGGTATTACATTGAGTTATATTGTTATTATCAAAGTTTGTACCACTAGGCTTCGGCTTAGCGCGATTGTTTTCATCGTGCAGGTGACAGGATAGACCCAGTTGAGCCAGAGAGTTCCTCTAGACCAGGTCGGGTCTAGACTTGTAATTAAGCTTGTTGAGTTGCTATCAAGATCAGAAACACTGCCAGCAACATGTATATATTTTTATGTTATTGTACATTTTGAGTTTTACGCATAATATATTATGTTTTAAATTTTACGTATTGTATATTATAAAGAATGTTTGGGTCAATGTATTTGAAATGGGAGAGTAAGTGTGTTTTAAATTATATATATCTATATGTATAAATATTTGAGAAACTTGGTGAAATTGAGAAGTAGGGTTGAGATGGTGATTGGAAATTATTTGGGGGTGTTTCTTTTTTTCCAAGTTGTGTTTTGATAAATTTTGGGATGTCCAAAATACAGACAAAACTCTGGCAAATTTTTTCCAGAGATTTTTATATATATTATTTATTTTGGGTTCTTATAACAAGTAAAGAATATTTGTATTCTATTTAATTTTTATATATTTAGAATTTGAAATTTTAAATTGAAAAATGTGAAAAAAAAAATTTATTAAACAGGTCGGTGACATTTTTGTACCGTATATGCGTATTTTACATATGCTGAAAATATTTATTGTACGTATATAGGGTACAAGGGTGTTACATTTGTTTTGATATCAGAGCCTAGTTTTGAGGTTCTCGACCTAGGTGGGATGATAGAGAGAGAAAATGGGGGATTTGAAAAATAGTTTTTAATTGTAATACATGCATTGGCACTGACAGTTTCTGATATCTGATATAGTATTTTCTGCTTTGTTTGCAGATATAGGTAGTTATGGCGTCTCGACCACATCAGGCTGCTGAGGGTAGTGCAGAGAGTGTGGCTCTAGATGAGGGTGGAGATGGAGCTAAAGTTGTATCTGCTGGTGAAGCATCTGTTTCTGTGCCAGTGAGACCAGTAGCTGATGAGGTTCCGCCTGGCTGGGTATGGCATATGGTAGAGTTGTTGAGGCAGGCTCCAATTTTGCAGCCGCCACAGCCACAGCCGCAGCCGCAGTTGCCGGTGAGGCAATATGATAAACTGAGAAAGTTTGGAGCTAAGGACTTTGTTGGTACTACAGACCCTACTGTAGCAGAGCAGTGCCTAGACTGGGTTTAGAGGATATTTATTCATATACAGGCTAGTCCAAAAGAGAAGTTTGATTATGCCAGATCTCTTCTGCAGAGAGATGCATGTGATTGGTGGAATACGGTTCCATATGCTTTGGATAATCCACCAGTCCTTACCTATGATGATTTTTCGAGGGAATTTGAGCAGAAGTATACTCCGAGAGAGTATAAAGATGCAAAGAAGATGGAGTTCCTGAGTCTGAGACAGGATACCAGGACAGCGACAGAGTATGAGATCGAGTTTATCTGGTTGAGTCACTATGCTGGTGGGATCATTTCTGACAAGTTTGACAGGTGCAGGAGGTTTGAGGAGGGTGTAGACCCTTAATTTTTTACCCAACCCGGTCCAATATGTTTTATTTAGTCTAAAATGATTTTTGTTGTCTAATTAGTCCGAAATAATTTTTGCTTTAATATCTAATTTTTATTAATAAAAAATAAAAATAAACAATTAAAAATTAAAAAATTAAAAAAAAATAAAATCGGAGTCGGAAAAAAAATCTGCATCGAAAAGCAGTTGTACGGGCCCGTGGGCGTTTTGCCAGCAGGAATTTTCTGCGGGCGGCACGTCCGTAGGCCCAGCACTTCACCCGCAAGCCTGGGGGGGAAATAACTTCTCGCAGGATTTTCCTGCGGGCTGGCACGCCCACTGGCCCCAGCCACGGGCCCGGCTGCAGCAGTTTTCACCAGCGCAAAATTTTTCGACGCAAATTTTTCGAAACCTAATCCAATTAGGTTTTGATTTCTTTTTTTTTTTAATTATTATTACTTGCCGTGTGTAATTAGGAATAAACAACCTAAAACCATTATAAATAAAGACCAATAGAACCAAATTGAGAGGAGGAAAAAAAGGCGGCAGTAGCTTGATTTTTTGAAACCAAATCAGTGAAGGAAAAGGGAAACTCAATTCAAGTGATTTTTAAAAGCAGCAGCAGCACGAATTAAGCAATTGAAAGGCAACTAAAGCTTGTCTTTGGAGATAGTTCATCCAAGAAGAATTGTTTTTGGAGGAATCAACAAAAGAAGGTATATTAAATTCTTTTTTATTTATGTTACACAGTAGCAAATCTATAAAATTTAAGTTTTTTTAAATCAAAAATCTTAGAGCTGTAATTTAATTTTTCCAAGATTAAAACACTAATACATTACTTTATTTTCCAAAAAGACTTAAAATTATTATTTTTTGCTTCTTCAAAAGTCTTAAAACCCTAATTGAACAAATTCTTTAACAAAACCAAAACTTTATTCTGTTTCTTTCAAATTTTTAAATTAGGTTCTATTTCATTCAAAAGCCTTCAAAAACATATTTTCTACTTATAAAATATTTGATCCGTGTGTTTAAATTCATAAAACCTCATGAAATCATGAAATTGTCTTTTTAAACCCTAATTCAACAAATCACCCGAGAACCCTAATTTTAAAGCATAAAACCCTAATTCAACTTTTAAACCTAAAATAGTAAACCCTAAACCTTGTAAAACATTAAACCCTAACTTTTTCTAAACTTTAATCCTTTAAAACATAAAAAAACATAAAAACACAAATATGCTAATTTTACACAGTAGCTTAAAAATACAATTTAAAATCACAAATCCAAGTACTTTAAAGTGTATAAAACCCTAGTTTCATGATTTCACCATTCAAACCTTAATTTGGTTAATCAAAGAGTCTTACCAACCTTTTAAAACATGAAACCCTAATCTATTTTAATTCCATAAAAAGTCACAGTAGCTATAATTGAACTTTTATTTGCTTTATTCAATTCCATATTTACTTATACCTTGATTTATCTCTTATGCTTTAATCTATTTAATTTCAATACTTGATTCATTTAATTTATCATGGATGGATGTTTATTTTATTGATATTTAAATACTTTTGATGAATGATTTATTTATGATGAATAATTATTTACTTTTATCAATCAATTTAGATTTCCAAAAGTTGTAAGAGGTATGTTTCCACTTGGTGGGTACCTCATTATTTAAACATCATGTAATTTAATTTGCTTTTCTATTTTAGAACTTATGTAAAGGGCATGTTTCTACTTTTTGGTGGGTGTCCTATATAGGCATGTGATGTAAGGACATGTTTCCATCCTTGGATGGGTGTCCATTTGTTTGTTTTATTTTGTTTGGACATTGCTTTGATTTTAATATAATGATGCTTTCTTTTTATTGTGTGTAGTATGGATAAAATTGTTATATTTAAGAATTTTATAATATTAAGACCTGTAAAGGAGGACGGTTCCAATGAACCGGGCGTTATGGGGGTGCTGGGCCATTTCTCACCTTCCCCACACGTACCCAACTTTCCGAACTCATTAAGGGGTTGGGGATTCCTTAGAAATCGAGTCATCCACCCCTTTCTTTTTTCCGGCCCGTCCGAGTGGCGACTCCATTTTCTCCAGACTTAGGTCCGTGTTCTCTAAGGCCCCGAGCCTAAACAGTGCCGAAGTCACAAGAACCATTCCACCCAGAGTGGGGGCGAAAATCCCCGCTCACAGAGGGACTGAGACCCTCTATCATGTGCATCATTGCAGGTTCTCGGTATCAGGATTTTTTTCAGTTAGTTGCAGCTGCCAGGAGTATTGAGAGGGCACAGAGTCTTGCAGTAGTTGCCAGGGTTGAGGAGACCAGAGTTAGGAGACCCTAGAGTGAGGCAGGGTCTTCATCAGTGAAGAGAGGCCAAGGGGGACATTTTCAGAGGTTTAGTAGGAGTCAGGGGCAGTTTGGCAAGTCAGTACAGCAGTAAAGACAGAGGCAGAGACCTGCAATTTCAGTGGCTAGTGCTCCAACTCCAGTGGCTCAAAGACCTACTCCACCTACTTGCGTTCATTGTGGTAGAGTACACGGAGGTGTCTACTGGTGGAGAGGTGCTTCGGGAGTGTATTTTAGATGTGGGTTGTCAGACCATTTTATCAGAGATTGTCCCGAGCCACCAGATGTTAGGCAGGCAGATACTACATCTTCTCGACCCAGTGTCAAAGGGGGTCGTGGTGGCAGAGGTTTTAATAGAAGTGGTCGCCCTGGGTTTAGTCAGAGAGGAGGCTCTACATTCGGAGGCAGTAGGCCAGATGAGGCTGGGCCATCTTAGAGGGTTTATGTAATGTAGAGGCAGCCGGATGCTTCAGTCGTCATTGCGGGTACAATTTCTTTATTTGGTATTTCAGTCCTTGCTCTATTAGATCCTGGATCTACGCATTCATACATAAGTGCATCCATCTTGTCTGTGAATGAATTGCATTCTAAGTCCTTAGGATTTGATGTCTTGGTGACAAATACTTTAGGGCATAGTGTTGTGGTGAGCAGGGTGCACCGAGATAGTCCAGTTGTTGTTCAGGATGATGAGTTTCTGGGTGACCTGATTGAGATGCCTTTCAGGGAATATGATATGATTTTAGGCATGGATTGGTTATCCAAGCATGGGGCTATGGTAGACTATCAGAAGAAATGTGTTACTTTGAGAACAAGGGATGGTAGGGATGTTATAGTATCTAATGAGCTGAGGTATCTTTCATCCATGTTTGTTTCAGCTGTTTCAGCTGGGAGGATGATTCAGAAGGGATGTGAGGCTTATCTTGCTCATGTTGTAGATACTAGAGTAGTGAGATCCCTACTTGAAAATATACCCACAGTTGTCGAGTTTTCAGATGTTTTCCCTAATGAGTTGCTAGGTGTACCTCATGAGAGAGAAGTGGAGTTTGGTATCGATTTGTTGTCTGGTACCACTCCTATCTCTATTACCCCTTATCGGATGGCACCTGCTGAGTTGAGAGAGTTGAAGGTGCAGTTGCAGGAGTTATTAGATTAAGGGTTTATCCGCACTAGTGTGTCCCCGTGGGGAGTGCCTGTATTGTTTGTGAAGAAGAAGGATGACACCATGAGATTGTGTATTGATTATAGGTAGTTGAATAAGGTGACCATCAAGAACAAGTATCCTTTGCCTCGGATAGATGATCTCTTTGATCAGTTGAAGGGAGCAGCAGTATTCTCTAAGATTGATATGAGATCAGGGTACCATCAGTTGATAGTCAGAGATGTGGATGTACCCAAGATAGCTTTTCGTACGAGGTATGGGCATTATGAGTTTCTGGTGATGCCCTTTGGATTGACGAATGCACCAACAGCTTTTATAGATTTGATGAACAGGGTATTCAGACCATATTTAGATCAGTTTGTGGTGGTCTTCATTGATGACATCTTGGTGTATTCGCGTAATGAGGAGGATCATGATAGGCATTTGCGGATCGTGTTGCAGACTCTGAGGGAGAAGCAGTTGTATGCTAAGCTGCCTAAGTGTGAGTTCTGGCTCTATCAGGTAACTTTTTTGGGTCATGTGGTTTCAGCAGAGGGTATTAGAGTTGATTCAAGTAAAGTTGAGGCTATCTTGAATTAGAGTCCACCGAAGACTGTGACAGATGTTAGAAGTTTTCTGGGATTGGTAGGCTATTATCGTCGATTTGTGAAGGGATTTTCTATAATAGCTACACCACTCGCCAGATTACTTTGGAAAGGAGTTAAATTTGTGTGGAATGATCGGTGTCAGGCGAGTTTTGAGCAGCTGAGGGAGATGTTGACTCAGGCTCCTATCCTTACCCTGCCTGTGGAAGGTAAACCATATGTGATATACAGTGATGCTTCACACAGTGGTTTAGGTTGTGTTCTAATGCAGAAGGCTAGAGTCATTGCTTATGCCCCTCGATAGTTGAAACCGCATGAGCTGAATTATCCGATGCGTGATTTGAAGTTGGCAGCCATAGTTTTTGCTTTGAAGATTTGGTGACATTATCTTTATGGGGAAAAGTGTTTCATTTATCGGATCACAAGAGTTTGAAATACCTGGGTGTTCAGAGAGAGCTGAATCTTCGGCAGAGACGGTGGTTAGAGTTGATTAAAGACTACGACTGTTTGATTGATTATCATTATGGCAAGGCAAATGTTGTTGCTGATGCCTTGAGTCAAAAGTCTTTGGCAGGTTTGACTGCTTATTCACTCTCGTTGCTTGTTAAGTTGAGAGCATTGCATGCTAGATTTGAATCTTCCGATGATGGTGCTCTAATGGCTCAATTGCAGTTAAGTCCAATCTTGTTGGATCATATTAGGGATGCTCAGTTGGCAGATGAGAGAATTCAAAAAATTGTGTTGGTTTGTCAAAGGGGGAGAGTCGGGACTTTTATGTGACGGATGATGGCAGTCTATGGTACAGAGATAGATTGTACATTCCTGATGATGCAGAATTGAAAAGAATGATATTAGAGGAAGCACATCAGTCACTTTTTGCTATGCACCCTGGGAGTACCAAGATGTATCAGGACTTGAAGTGACATTATTGGTGGTCAGGTATGAAGAGGGACATAGCAGAGTTTGTATCCAGATGTCTCACTTGCCAGAAAAGTGAAGGCTGAGCACCAAGTTCCTTCAGGGTTGCTCCAACCTTTATCAGTGCCAAAGTGGAAATGGGAGCGAGTGACAATGGATTTTATGACTGGATTGCATTTGACTCAGAAGAAGCATGATACAATCTGGGTGATAGTTGATCGGATGACAAAGACAGCTCATTTTCTTCCAGTTCGGATGGATTATTCTCTTGAGAGGTTGGCTGAGCTGTATATCAATGAGATAGTCAGGTTGCATGGAGTCCCAGTTTCTTTGGTATCAAATCGAGATCCCCGGTTTACTTCGAGGTTTTGGAAGAGTTTGCATGATGCTTTGGGTTCTCGATTGCATTTTAGTACTGCTTTCCATCCTCATACAGATAGACAGTCAGAGAGAGTGATACAGATTTTGGAGGATATGTTAAGGAGTTGTATCATTGATTTTACCGGAAATTGGGACAAATTTTTGCCATTAATTGAATTTGCTTATAATAACAGTCATTAGTCAAGTATCTGGATGACTCCTTATGAGACTTTATATGGCAGGAGATGCAGGACACCTTGTGTTGGGATGAGGTTGGAGAAGGTAAACTGGTTGGTCCCTATTTGGTTAAGGAAATAGAGGAGAAAGTGAAGATGATTCGGGGTCGTTTGAAAGAAGCTTCAGACCGACAGAAATCCTATTCAGATTTAAAGAGAAGAGACATAGAGTTCAGTGTGGGAGATAAAGTGTTTCTGAAGGTGTCTTCATGGAAGAAGATTTTGAGATTTGGCAGCAAAGAAAAGTTGAATCCTCATTTCATAGGACCATATGAGGTGTTGGAGAGAGTTGGTCCAGTAGCTTATAGACTAGCTTTGCCGCCAGAGTTGGATCTAATACATAATGTTTTTCATGTCTCGATGCTTCAAAGATATAGGTCTGACCCATCTCATATCTTGTTAGTGGAGTCCATTGAGGTGAGTCCAGATCTGACTTACGAGGAATAACCAGTGGCGATTTTGGCACGAGAGGTTAAAGAATTGAGGAATAAGAGGGTGCCACTTGTGAAAGTCCTTTGGAGGAATCATGCCACTGAGGAGGCGACTTGGGAAAGTGAGCAGGCAATGCAGAGTCAGTTTTCCCATTTGTTCCAAACTTGAGGACAGGTAATTTCGAGGACGAAATTTGTTTTAGGGCGAGAGAATTGTAACATCCTAAAATTTTTGAAAATTTCTAATTTTTGAAAATTTTGATAAAATAAATTATAATTTAGAAGGGTAAATTAAATTAATGGTTTAAAATGAAAAATGAAGGGATTTTAAATGAAAAAGTGGAATATATGTGATATATATGCAAAATATACATAACATATATAAAAGTCAACACTTTTTAAAAGAAAAGGGTATTTTGGTAATTAAATCTTATAAATTTAAAATTAATAAAATAATTCAAAAACAAATTAATTTTGAATGGAAGAGGGAAATTAGAAATTCTAATTTATTAAAAAAATAATTAAATAATTAAATATTAAATTATTTTAATATATGTATATATATGTGTGGTTAAAAAAAAAGATGAAAAGGAAAAGAATATAAAAGTCTTCATCATCATCTTCTTCTTCTTCTTCAAGGACGTGTTTTCCATGAGAGTTTGAAGACCAAGAATTTTGCTTCTTCCATACTCCATAAATTGAAAGAATTAACAAGTTTCAAGTGGATTTATGGTGATTTCCACCAAAATTAGTAAGTTTTTATCTCTTTTTTTTGAATTCCATGGAAGATTAGATTATGTGAGTTTTGAGATTTTGATTTAGTATGTTATAATTGTTATAATTGGTGTGTATGATGTTATTTTGGGTAGTTAACATTGATTCTAAGGTTAGATTGAAGGGATGATGGAGTTTGGTTAAAGAATGGTGAAGAGAGAGAATTTGGGGTTATGGATTTTTGGGGTTTTGAAAACATGAATTTTAATTGTGTAAATTATTTCCAAATGAGTTGTTTTGATTCATAAACAAGTATTTTAAAGTCAAATATTGGATTTGGTGGTGTTGGGTTGGAGTTTGAGAATGGAAGTGGAGATTTAGGGTTTTGGAAAAGTGATTTTCCAAAGTGGTTGAATTGTGTGATTTTATTTGTTTAAGCATGTTGTTTAGTGTTAAAAGTGATGGATATAAGCTTGGAATGAGTAATGGATTGTGTTGGAATGGAAAACCTTCAATGGGGGAAGGTTATGATATTTTTGAGATTTTATATATAGAGTGTATTTTTATAATGTAAATGATTTAAATGTATTAAAATATGTTTTTAATAATATAAATAAACTTAAAACACTAATTTAATTATAGTAGAATGGAATTCTAATGTTGAAGTAAGGAAAGGCTAAATTTTTAGAAAATTGTAGGAGTGAGGTGTAATTATGCTTTAATGTTGGAAATGCCATTAAATGTGATACTAAATGATTATTTGCTATCACATTTGGTTTAGGCATTGAGGGAGGTTGATTTGCTTCATCCAAGTGGTGAAGGGCAAGTTAGAAAGATTGAATTGAAGGTTGTTTTTAGGTTGCTTTGGGTTGCTAGTGGAGATATGTACAAACTTTGAATATAATGTATATATTTGCATAACATTTGGACTTAACACATTTTGGTTGAAAAATGTGTTAAGCTACTTGGTTCGTTGATTGTGTATGAATAATATGCTATGACATTTGTAATGTCATATATGTGTTAAATGCATTGTGAAAAGCCATTGATAATGGCTAATTTGTGTAACATGTGAAATATGCATATTATGTGAAAATACCCAAAGTAATTGGGTAATGTGTTGTGAATGCAAAAATGAGATATGTGTAATAATGAAATGAATTGATATTGATAAAAATGAGAAAAGTGAGAAAATGGGAAAGATGTGAAAAATGAGAAAAGTGAGAAAAAAAATGTGAAAATAAGGCAATGTGCCTAGATTGAATATGTAAAAATGAGAAAGAGATTAATAATGAGAAACATGAATAAATTGTGTGCCTAGTATGTTATTCAATTTTCAGAGTTCTGGGTTTGGTGGCATGTCTATGATTGCCTATGGGCTATACGCTGGAATGGTGAAAAGACTAAGTCGTAAGCCAGACCAGCTGATAAATATGATGTTTTTGGGGTGAAAAGACTAGGTCGTAAGCCTCAAAAACTGTAGCAGTCTAGCCGGGTTGAGAACCAAGATACCGGGGCCTAAGGGTCTAGCCGGGTTGAGGTCTAAGAGACTGTGGTTGTTACATTATCCATGGATATATTGCCTACGGGGCTAGACACATGGTGTCATTATGGACCAAAGCAGTAACTCTGAAATTTGAATAGCATATTAGATCCTTTTTGGGCCCATGCTTGTCTTTGATTTAATGTGAATTATGAATTTGATACAATTGAGTAATAAAATGTTATGAGTTGTGCTTATGAAATATTTGAAAAATATAAGAAAGTGGATTGATGTGACATCTATATGCATTCTGCATTTGGTATTACATTGAGTTATATTGTTATTATCAAAGTTTGTACCACTAGGCTTCGGCTTAGCGCGATTGTTTTCATCGTGCAGGTGACAGGATAGACCCAGTTGAGCCAGAGAGTTCCTCTAGACCAGGTCGGGTCTAGACTTGTAATTAAGCTTGTTGAGTTGCTATCAAGATCAGAAACACCGCCAGCAACATGTATATATTTTTATGTTATTGTACATTTGGAGTTTTACGCATAATATATTATGTTTTAAATTTTATGTATTGTATATTATAAAGAATGTTTGGGTCAATGTATTTGAAATGGGAGAGTAAGTGTGTTTTAAATTATATATATCTATATGTATAAATATTTGAGAAACTTGGTGAAATTGAGAAGTAGGGTTGAGATGGTGATTGGAAATTATTTGGGGGTGTTTCTTTTTTTCCAAGTTGTGTTTTGATAAATTTTGGGATGTCCAAAATACAGACAAAACTCTGGCAAATTTTTTCCAGAGATTTTTATATATATTATTTATTTTGGGTTCTTATAACAAGTAAAGAATATTTGTATTCTATTTAATTTTTATATATTTAGAATTTGAAATTTTAAATTGAAAATGTGAAAAAAAAAATTTATTAAACAGGTCGGTGACATTTTTGTACCGTATATGCGTATTTTACATATGCTGAAAATATTTATTGTACGTATATAGGGTACAAGGGTGTTACATTTGTTTTGATATCAGAGCCTAGTTTTGAGGTTCTCGACCTAGGTGGGATGATAGAGAGAGAAAATGGGGGATTTGAAAAATAGTTTTTAATTGTAATACATGCATTGGCACTGACAGTTTCTGATATCTGATATAGTATTTTCTGCTTTGTTTGCAGATATAGGTAGTTATGGCGTCTCGACCACATCAGGCTGCTGAGGGTAGTGCAGAGAGTGTGGCTCCAGATGAGGGTGGAGATGGAGCTAAAGTTGTATCTGCTGGTGAAGCATCTGTTTCTGTGCCAGTGAGACCAGTAGCTGATGAGGTTCCGCCTGGCTGGGTATGGCATATGGTAGAGTTGTTGAGGCAGGCTCCAATTTTGCAGCCGCCACAGCCACAGCCGCAGCCGCAGTTGCCGGTGAGGCAATATGATAAACTGAGAAAGTTTGGAGCTAAGGACTTTGTTGGTACTACAGACCCTACTGTAGCAGAGCAGTGCCTAGACTGGGTTTAGAGGATATTTATTCATATACAGGCTAGTCCAAAAGAGAAGTTTGATTATGCCAGATCTCTTCTGCAGAGAGATGCATGTGATTGGTGGAATACGGTTCCATATGCTTTGGATAATCCACCAGTCCTTACCTATGATGATTTTTCGAGGGAATTTGAGCAGAAGTATACTCCGAGAGAGTATAAAGATGCAAAGAAGATGGAGTTCCTGAGTCTGAGACAGGATACCAGGACAGCGACAGAGTATGAGATCGAGTTTATCTGGTTGAGTCACTATGCTGGTGGGATCATTTCTGACAAGTTTGACAGGTGCAGGAGGTTTGAGGAGGGTGTAGACCCTTAATTTTTTACCCAACCCGGTCCAATATGTTTTATTTAGTCTAAAATGATTTTTGTTGTCTAATTAGTCCGAAATAATTTTTGCTTTAATATCTAATTTTTATTAATAAAAAATAAAAATAAACAATTAAAAATTAAAAAATTAAAAAAAAAATAAAATCGGAGTCGGAAAAAAAATCTGCATCGAAAAGCAGTTGTACGGGCCCGTGGGCGTTTTGCCAGCAGGAATTTTCTGCGGGCGGCACGTCCGTAGGCCCAGCACTTCACCCGCAAGCCTGGGGGGGAAATAACTTCTCGCAGGATTTTCCTGCGGGCTGGCACGCCCACTGGCCCCAGCCACGGGCCCGGCTGTAGCAGTTTTCACCAGTGCAAAATTTTTCGACCCAAATTTTTCGAAACCTAATCCAATTAGGTTTTGATTTCTTTTTTTTAATTATTATTACTTGCCGTGTGTAATTAGGAATAAACAACCTAAAACCATTATAAATAAAGACCAATAGAACCAAATTGAGAGGAGGAAAAAAAGGCGGCAGTAGCTTGATTTTTTGAAACCAAATCAGTGAAGGAAAAGGGAAACTCAATTCAAGTGATTTTTAAAAGCAGCAGCAGCACGAATTAAGCAATTGAAAGGCAACTAAAGCTTGTCTTTGGAGATAGTTCATCCAAGAAGAATTGTTTTTGGAGGAATCAACAAAAGAAGGTATATTAAATTCTTTTTTATTTATGTTACACAGTAGCAAATCTATAAAATTTAAGTTTTTTTAAATCAAAAATCTTAGAGCTGTAATTTAATTTTTCCAAGATTAAAACACTAATACATTACTTTATTTTCCAAAAAGACTTAAAATTATTATTTTTTGCTTCTTCAAAAGTCTTAAAACCCTAATTGAACAAATTCTTTAACAAAACCAAAACTTTATTCTGTTTCTTTCAAATTTTTAAATTAGGTTCTATTTCATTCAAAAGCCTTCAAAAACATATTTTCTACTTATAAAATATTTGATCCGTGTGTTTAAATTCATAAAACCTCATGAAATCATCAAATTGTCTTTTTAAACCCTAATTCAACAAATCACCCGAGAACCCTAATTTTAAAGCATAAAACCCTAATTCAACTTTTAAACCTAAAATAGTAAACCCTAAACCTTGTAAAACATTAAACCCTAACTTTTTCTAAACTTTAATCCTTTAAAACATAAAAAAACATAAAAACACAAATATGCTAATTTTACACAGTAGCTTAAAAATACAATTTAAAATCACAAATCCAAGTACTTTAAAGTGTCTAAAACCCTAGTTTCATGATTTCACCATTCAAACCTTAATTTGGTTAATCAAAGAGTCTTACCAACCTTTTAAAACATGAAACTCTAATCTATTTTAATTCCATAAAAAGTCACAGTAGCTATAATTGAACTTTTATTTGCTTTATTCAATTCCATATTTACTTATACCTTGATTTATCTCTTATGCTTTAATCTATTTAATTTCAATACTTGATTCATTTAATTTATCATGGATGGATGTTTATTTTATTGATATTTAAATACTTTTGATGAATGATTTATTTATGATGAATAATTATTTACTTTTATCAATCAATTTAGATTTCCAAAAGTTGTAAGAGGTATGTTTCCACTTGGTGGGTACCTCATTATTTAAACATCATGTAATTTAATTTGCTTTTCTATTTTAGAACTTATGTAAAGGGCATGTTTCTACCTTTTGGTGGGTGTCCTATATAGGCATGTGATGTAAGGACATGTTTCCATCCTTGGATGGGTGTCCATTTGTTTGTTTTATTTTGTTTGGACATTGCTTTGATTTTAATATAATGATGCTTTCTTTTTATTGTGTGTAGTATGGATAAAATTGTTATATTTAAGAATTTTATAATATTAAGACCTGTAAAGGAGGACGGTTCCAATGAACCGGGCGTTATGGGGGTGCTGGGCCATTTCTCACCTTCCCCACACGTACCCAACTTTCCGAACTCATTAAGGGGTTGGGGATTCCTTAGAAATCGAGTCATCCACCCCTTTCTTTTTTCCGGCCCGTCCGAGTGGCGACTCCATTTTCTCCAGACTTAGGTCCGTGTTCTCTAAGGCCCCGAGCCTAAACAGTGCCGAAGTCACAAGAACCATTCCACCGAGAGTGGGGGCGAAAATCCCCGCTCACAGAGGGACTGAGACCCTCTATCATGTGCATCATTGCAGGTTCTCGGTATCAGGATTTTTTTCAGTTAGTTGCAGCTGCCAGGAGTATTGAGAGGGCACAGAGTCTTGCAGTAGTTGCCAGGGTTGAGGAGACCAGAGTTAGGAGACCCTAGAGTGAGGCAGGGTCTTCATCAGTGAAGAGAGGCCAAGGGGGACATTTTCAGAGGTTTAGTAGGAGTCAGGGGCAGTTTGGCAAGTCAGTACAGCAGTAAAGACAGAGGCAGAGACCTGCAATTTCAGTGGCTAGTGCTCCAACTCCAGTGGCTCAAAGACCTACTCCACCTACTTGCGTTCATTGTGGTAGAGTACACGGAGGTGTCTACTGGTGGAGAGGTGCTTCGGGAGTGTATTTTAGATGTGGGTTGTCAGACCATTTTATCAGAGATTGTCCCGAGCCACCAGATGTTAGGCAGGCAGATACTACATCTTCTCGACCCAGTGTCAAAGGGGGTCGTGGTGGCAGAGGTTTTAATAGAAGTGGTCGCCCTGGGTTTAGTCAGAGAGGAGGCTCTACATTCGGAGGCAGTAGGCCAGATGAGGCTGGGCCATCTTAGAGGGTTTATGTAATGTAGAGGCAGCCGGATGCTTCAGTCGTCATTGCGGGTACAATTTCTTTATTTGGTATTTCAGTCCTTGCTCTATTAGATCCTGGATCTACGCATTCATACATAAGTGCATCCATCTTGTCTGTGAATGAATTGCATTCTAAGTCCTTAGGATTTGATGTCTTGGTGACAAATACTTTAGGGCATAGTGTTGTGGTGAGCAGGGTGCACCGAGATAGTCCAGTTGTTGTTCAGGATGATGAGTTTCTGGGTGACCTGATTGAGATGCCTTTCAGGGAATATGATATGATTTTAGGCATGGATTGGTTATCCAAGCATGGGGCTATGGTAGACTATCAGAAGAAATGTGTTACTTTGAGAACAAGGGATGGTAGGGATGTTATAGTATCTAATGAGCTGAGGTATCTTTCATCCATGTTTGTTTCAGCTGTTTCAGCTGGGAGGATGATTCAGAAGGGATGTGAGGCTTATCTTGCTCATGTTGTAGATACTAGAGTAGTGAGATCCCTACTTGAAAATATACCCACAGTTGTCGAGTTTTCAGATGTTTTCCCTAATGAGTTGCTAGGTGTACCTCATGAGAGAGAAGTGGAGTTTGGTATCGATTTGTTGTCTGGTACCACTCCTATCTCTATTACCCCTTATCGGATGGCACCTGCTGAGTTGAGAGAGTTGAAGGTGCAGTTGCAGGAGTTATTAGATTAAGGGTTTATCCGCACTAGTGTGTCCCCGTGGGGAGTGCCTGTATTGTTTGTGAAGAAGAAGGATGACACCATGAGATTGTGTATTGATTATAGGTAGTTGAATAAGGTGACCATCAAGAACAAGTATCCTTTGCCTCGGATAGATGATCTCTTTGATCAGTTGAAGGGAGCAGCAGTATTCTCTAAGATTGATATGAGATCAGGGTACCATCAGTTGATAGTCAGAGATGTGGATGTACCCAAGATAGCTTTTCGTACGAGGTATGGGCATTATGAGTTTCTGGTGATGCCCTTTGGATTGACGAATGCACCAACAGCTTTTATAGATTTGATGAACAGGGTATTCAGACCATATTTAGATCAGTTTGTGGTGGTCTTCATTGATGACATCTTGGTGTATTCGCGTAATGAGGAGGATCATGATAGGCATTTGCGGATCGTGTTGCAGACTCTGAGGGAGAAGCAGTTGTATGCTAAGCTGCCTAAGTGTGAGTTCTGGCTCTATCAGGTAACTTTTCTGGGTCATGTGGTTTCAGCAGAGGGTATTAGAGTTGATTCAAGTAAAGTTGAGGCTATCTTGAATTAGAGTCCACCGAAGACTGTGACAGATGTTAGAAGTTTTCTGGGATTGGTAGGCTATTATCGTCGATTTGTGAAGGGATTTTCTATAATAGCTACACCACTCGCCAGATTACTTTGGAAAGGAGTTAAATTTGTGTGGAATGATCGGTGTCAGGCGAGTTTTGAGCAGCTGAGGGAGATGTTGACTCAGGCTCCTATCCTTACCTGCCTGTGGAAGGTAAACCATATGTGATATACAGTGATGCTTCACACAGTGGTTTAGGTTGTGTTCTAATGCAGAAGGCTAGAGTCATTGCTTATGCCCCTCGATAGTTGAAACCGCATGAGCTGAATTATCCGATGCGTGATTTGAAGTTGGCAGCCATAGTTTTTGCTTTGAAGATTTGGTGACATTATCTTTATGGGGAAAAGTGTTTCATTTATCGGATCACAAGAGTTTGAAATACCTGGGTGTTCAGAGAGAGCTGAATCTTCGGCAGAGACGGTGGTTAGAGTTGATTAAAGACTACGACTGTTTGATTGATTATCATTATGGCAAGGCAAATGTTGTTGCTGATGCCTTGAGTCAAAAGTCTTTGGCAGGTTTGACTGCTTATTCACTCTCGTTGCTTGTTAAGTTGAGAGCATTGCATGCTAGATTTGAATCTTCCGATGATGGTGCTCTAATGGCTCAATTGCAGTTAAGGCCAATCTTGTTGGATCATATTAGGGATGCTCAGTTGGCAGATGAGAGAATTCAAAATATTGTGTTGGTTTGTCAAAGGGGGAGAGTCGGGACTTTTATGTGAGGGATGATGGCAGTCTATGGTACAGAGATAGATTGTACATTCCTGATGATGCAGAATTGAAAAGAATGATATTAGAGGAAGCACATTAGTCACTTTTTGCTATGCACCCTGGGAGTACCAAGATGTATCAGGACTTGAAGTGACATTATTGGTGGTCAGGTATGAAGAGGGACATAGCAGAGTTTGTATCCAGATGTCTCACTTGCCAGAAAGTGAAGGCTGAGCACCAAGTTCCTTCAGGGTTGCTCCAACCTTTATCAGTGCCAAAGTGGAAATGGGAGCGAGTGACAATGGATTTTATGACTGGATTGCATTTGACTCAGAAGAAGCATGATACAATCTGGGTGATAGTTGATCGGATGACAAAGACAGCTCATTTTCTTCCAGTTCGGATGGATTATTCTCTTGAGAGGTTGGCTGAGCTGTATATCAATGAGATAGTCAGGTTGCATGGAGTCCCAGTTTCTTTGGTATCAAATCGAGATCCCCGGTTTACTTCGAGGTTTTGGAAGAGTTTGCATGATGCTTTGGGTTCTCGATTGCATTTTAGTACTGCTTTCCATCCTCATACAGATAGACAGTCAGAGAGAGTGATACAGATTTTGGAGGATATGTTAAGGAGCTGTATCATTGATTTTACCGGAAATTGGGACAAATTTTTGCCATTAATTGAATTTGCTTATAATAACAGTCATTAGTCAAGTATCTGGATGACTCCTTATGAGACTTTATATGGCAGGAGATGCAGGACACCTTGTGTTGGGATGAGGTTGGAGAAGGTAAACTGGTTGGTCCCTATTTGGTTAAGGAAATAGAGGAGAAAGTGAAGATGATTCGGGGTCGTTTGAAAGAAGCTTCAGACCGACAGAAATCCTATTCAGATTTAAAGAGAAGAGACATAGAGTTCAGTGTGGGAGATAAAGTGTTTCTGAAGGTGTCTTCATGGAAGAAGATTTTGAGATTTGGCAGCAAAGAAAAGTTGAATCCTCATTTCATAGGACCATATGAGGTGTTGGAGAGAGTTGGTCCAGTAGCTTATAGACTAGCTTTGCCGCCAGAGTTGGATCTAATACATAATGTTTTTCATGTCTCGATGCTTCAAAGATATAGGTCTGACCCATCTCATATCTTGTTAGTGGAGTCCATTGAGGTGAGTCCAGATCTGACTTACGAGGAATAACCAGTGGCGATTTTGGCACGAGAGGTTAAAGAATTGAGGAATAAGAGGGTGCCACTTGTGAAAGTCCTTTGGAGGAATCATGCCACTGAGGAGGCGACTTGGGAAAGTGAGCAGGCAATGCAGAGTCAGTTTTCCCATTTGTTCCAAACTTGAGGACAGGTAATTTCGAGGACGAAATTTGTTTTAGGGGGAGAGAATTGTAACATCCTAAAATTTTTGAAAATTTCTAATTTTTGAAAATTTTGATAAAATAAATTATAATTTAGAAGGGTAAATTAAATTAATGGTTTTAAATGAAAAATGAAGGGATTTTAAATGAAAAAGTGGAATATATGTGATATATATGCAAATTATACATAACATATATAAAAGTCAACACTTTTTAAAAGAAAAGGGTATTTTGGTAATTAAATCTTATAAATTTAAAATTAATAAAATAATTCAAAAACAAATTAATTTTGAATGGAAGAGGGAAATTAGAAATTCTAATTTATTAAAAAAATAATTAAATAATTAAATATTAAATTATTTTAATATATGTATATATATGTGTGGTTAAAAAAAAGATGAAAAGGAAAAGAATATAAAAGTCTTCATCATCTTCTTCTTCTTCTTCTTCAAGGACGTGTTTTCCATGAGAGTTTGAAGACCAAGAATTTTGCTTCTTCCATACTCCATAAATTGAAAGAATTAACAAGTTTTCATGTGGATTTATGGTGATTTCCACCAAAATTAGTAAGTTTTTATCTCTTTTCTTTGAATTCCATGGAAGATTAGATTATGTGAGTTTTGAGATTTTGATTTAGTATGTTATAATTGTTATAATTGGTGTGTATGATGTTATTTTGGGTAGTTAACATTGATTCTAAGGTTAGATTGAAGGGATGATGGGGTTTGGTTAAAGAATGGTGAAGAGAGAGAATTTGGGGTTATGGATTTTTGGGGTTTTGAAAACATGAATTTTAATTGTGCAAATTATTTCCAAATGAGTTGTTTTGATTCATAAACAAGTATTTTAAAGTCAAATATTGGATTTGGTGGTGTTGGGTTGGAGTTTGAGAATGGAAGTGGAGATTTAGGGTTTTGGAAAAGTGATTTTCCAAAGTGGTTGAATTGTGTGATTTTATTTGTTTAAGCATGTTGTTTAGTGTTAAAAGTGATGGATATAAGCTTGGAATGAGTAATGGATTGTGTTGGAATGGAAAACCTTCAATGGGGGAAGGTTATGATATTTTTGAGATTTTATATATAGAGTGTATTTTTATAATGTAAATGATTTAAATGTATTAAAATATGTTTTTAATAATATAAATAAACTTAAAACACTAATTTAATTATAGTAGAATGGAATTCTAATGTTGAAGTAAGGAAAGGCTAAATTTTTAGAAAATTGTAGGAGTGAGGTGTAATTATGCTTTAATGTTGGAAATGCCATTAAATGTGATACTAAATGATTATTTGCTATCACATTTGGTTTAGGCATTGAGGGAGGTTGATTTGCTTCATCCAAGTGGTGAAGGGCAAGTTAGAAAGATTGAATTGAAGGTTGTTTTTAGGTTGCTTTGGGTTGCTAGTGGAGATATGTACAAACTTTGAATATAATGTATATATTTGCATAACATTTGGACTTAACACATTTTGGTTGAAAAATGTGTTAAGCTACTTGGTTCGTTGATTGTGTATGAATAATATGCTATGACATTTGTAATGTCATATATGTGTTAAATGCATTGTGAAAAGCCATTGATAATGGCTAATTTGTGTAACATGTGAAATATGCATATTATGCGAAAATACCCAAAGTAATTGGGTAATGTGTTGTGAATGCAAAAATGAGATATGTGTAATAATGAAATGAATTGATATTGATAAAAATGAGAAAAGTGAGAAAATGGGAAAGATGTGAAAAATGAGAAAAGTGAGAAAAAAAATGTGAAAATAAGGCAATGTGCCTAGATTGAATATGTAAAAATGAGAAAGAGATTAATAATGAGAAACATGAATAAATTGTGTGCCTAGTATGTTATTCAATTTTCAGAGTTCTGGGTTTGGTGGCATGTCTATGATTGCCTATGGGCTATACGCTGGAATGGTGAAAAGACTAAGTCGTAAGCCAGACCAGCTGATAAATATGATGTTTTTGGGGTGAAAAGACTAGGTCGTAAGCCTCAAAAACTGTAGCAGTCTAGCCGGGTTGAGAACCAAGATACCGGGGCCTAAGGGTCTAGCCGGGTTGAGGTCTAAGAGACTGTGGTTGTTACATTATCCATGGATATATTGCCTACGGGGCTAGACACATGGTGTCATTATGGACCAAAGCAGTAACTCTGAAATTTGAATAGCATATTAGATCCTTTTTGGGCCCATGCTTGTCTTTGATTTAATGTGAATTATGAATTTGATACAATTGAGTAATAAAATGTTATGAGTTGTGCTTATGAAATATTTGAAAAATATAAGAAAGTGGATTGATGTGACATCTAAATGCATTCTGCATTTGGTATTACATTGAGTTATATTGTTATTATCAAAGTTTGTACCACTAGGCTTCGGCTTAGCGCGATTGTTTTCATCGTGCAGGTGACAGGATAGACCCAGTTGAGCCAGAGAGTTCCTCTAGACCAGGTCGGGTCTAGACTTGTAATTAAGCTTGTTGAGTTGCTATCAAGATCAGAAACACTGCCAGCAACATGTATATATTTTTATGTTATTGTACATTTTGAGTTTTACGCATAATATATTATGTTTTAAATTTTACGTATTGTATATTATAAAGAATGTTTGGGTCAATGTATTTGAAATGGGAGAGTAAGTGTGTTTTAAATTATATATATCTATATGTATAAATATTTGAGAAACTTGGTGAAATTGAGAAGTAGGGTTGAGATGGTGATTGGAAATTATTTGGGGGTGTTTCTTTTTTTCCAAGTTGTGTTTTGATAAATTTTGGGATGTCCAAAATACAGACAAAACTCTGGCAAATTTTTTCCAGAGATTTTTATATATATTATTTATTTTGGGTTCTTATAACAAGTAAAGAATATTTGTATTCTATTTAATTTTTATATATTTAGAATTTGAAATTTTAAATTGAAAATGTGAAAAAAAAAATTTATTAAACAGGTCGGTGACATTTTTGTACCGTATATGCGTATTTTACATATGCTGAAAATATTTATTGTACGTATATAGGGTACAAGGGTGTTACATTTGTTTTGATATCAGAGCCTAGTTTTGAGGTTCTCGACCTAGGTGGGATGATAGAGAGAGAAAATGGGGGATTTGAAAAATAGTTTTTAATTGTAATACATGCATTGGCACTGACAGTTTCTGATATCTGATATAGTATTTTCTGCTTTGTTTGCAGATATAGGTAGTTATGGCGTCTCGACCACATCAGGCTGCTGAGGGTAGTGCAGAGAGTGTGGCTCCAGATGAGGGTGGAGATGGAGCTAAAGTTGTATCTGCTGGTGAAGCATCTGTTTCTGTGCCAGTGAGACCAGTAGCTGATGAGGTTCCGCCTGGCTGGGTATGGCATATGGTAGAGTTGTTGAGGCAGGCTCCAATTTTGCAGCCGCCACAGCCACAGCCGCAGCCGCAGTTGCCGGTGAGGCAATATGATAAACTGAGAAAGTTTGGAGCTAAGGACTTTGTTGGTACTACAGACCCTACTGTAGCAGAGCAGTGCCTAGACTGGGTTTAGAGGATATTTATTCATATACAGGCTAGTCCAAAAGAGAAGTTTGATTATGCCAGATCTCTTCTGCAGAGAGATGCATGTGATTGGTGGAATACGGTTCCATATGCTTTGGATAATCCACCAGTCCTTACCTATGATGATTTTTCGAGGGAATTTGAGCAGAAGTATACTCCGAGAGAGTATAAAGATGCAAAGAAGATGGAGTTCCTGAGTCTGAGACAGGATACCAGGACAGCGACAGAGTATGAGATCGAGTTTATCTGGTTGAGTCACTATGCTGGTGGGATCATTTCTGACAAGTTTGACAGGTGCAGGAGGTTTGAGGAGGGTGTAGACCCTTAATTTTTTACCCAACCCGGTCCAATATGTTTTATTTAGTCTAAAATGATTTTTGTTGTCTAATTAGTCCGAAATAATTTTTGCTTTAATATCTAATTTTTATTAATAAAAAATAAAAATAAACAATTAAAAATTAAAAAATTAAAAAAAAAATAAAATCGGAGTCGGAAAAAAAATCTGCATCGAAAAGCAGTTGTACGGGCCCGTGGGCGTTTTGCCAGCAGGAATTTTCTGCGGGCGGCACGTCCGTAGGCCCAGCACTTCACCCGCAAGCCTGGGGGGGAAATAACTTCTCGCAGGATTTTCCTGCGGGCTGGCACGCCCACTGGCCCCAGCCACGGGCCCGGCTGCAGCAGTTTTCACCAGCGCAAAATTTTTCGACGCAAATTTTTCGAAACCTAATCCAATTAGTTTTTGATTTCTTTTTTTTAATTATTATTACTTGCCGTGTGTAATTAGGAATAAACAACCTAAAACCATTATAAATAAAGACCAATAGAACCAAATTGAGAGGAGGAAAAAAAGGCGGCAGTAGCTTGATTTTTTGAAACCAAATCAGTGAAGGAAAAGGGAAACTCAATTCAAGTGATTTTTAAAAGCAGCAGCAGCACGAATTAAGAAATTGAAAGGCAACTAAAGCTTGTCTTTGGAGATAGTTCATCCAAGAAGAATTGTTTTTGGAGGAATCAACAAAAGAAGGTATGTTAAATTCTTTTTTATTTATGTTACACAGTAGCAAATCTATAAAATTTAAGTTTTTTTAAATCAAAAATCTTAGAGCTGTAATTTAATTTTTCCAAGATTAAAACACTAATACATTACTTTATTTTCCAAAAAGACTTAAAATTATTATTTTTTGCTTCTTCAAAAGTCTTAAAACCCTAATTGAACAAATTCTTTAACAAAACCAAAACTTTATTCTGTTTCTTTCAAATTTTTAAATTAGGCTCTATTTCATTCAAAAGCCTTCAAAAACATATTTTCTACTTATAAAATATTTGATCCGTGTGTTTAAATTCATAAAACCTCATGAAATCATCAAATTGTCTTTTTAAACCCTAATTCAACAAATCACCCGAGAACCCTAATTTTAAAGCATAAAACCCTAATTCAACTTTTAAACCTAAAATAGTAAACCCTAAACCTTGTAAAACATTAAACCCTAACTTTTTCTAAACTTTAATCCTTTAAAACATAAAAAAACATAAAAACACAAATATGCTAATTTTACACAGTAGCTTAAAAATACAATTTAAAATCACAAATCCAAGTACTTTAAAGTGTCTAAAACCCTAGTTTCATGATTTCACCATTCAAACCTTAATTTGGTTAATCAAAGAGTCTTACCAACCTTTTAAAACATGAAACTCTAATCTATTTTAATTCCATAAAAAGTCACAGTAGCTATAATTGAACTTTTATTTGCTTTATTCAATTCCATATTTACTTATACCTTGATTTATCTCTTATGCTTTAATCTATTTAATTTCAATACTTGATTCATTTAATTTATCATGGATGGATGTTTATTTTATTGATATTTAAATACTTTTGATGAATGATTTATTTATGATGAATAATTATTTACTTTTATCAATCAATTTAGATTTCCAAAAGTTGTAAGAGGTATGTTTCCACTTGGTGGGTACCTCATTATTTAAACATCATGTAATTTAATTTGCTTTTCTATTTTAGAACTTATGTAAAGGGCATGTTTCTACCTTTTGGTGGGTGTCCTATATAGGCATGTGATGTAAGGACATGTTTCCATCCTTGGATGGGTGTCCATTTGTTTGTTTTATTTTGTTTGGACATTGCTTTGATTTTAATATAATGATGCTTTCTTTTTATTGTGTGTAGTATGGATAAAATTGTTATATTTAAGAATTTTATAATATTAAGACCTGTAAAGGAGGACGGTTCCAATGAACCGGGCGTTATGGGGGTGCTGGGCCATTTCTCACCTTCCCCACACGTACCCAACTTTCCGAACTCATTAAGGGGTTGGGGATTCCTTAGAAATCGAGTCATCCACCCCTTTCTTTTTTCCGGCCCGTCCGAGTGGCGACTCCATTTTCTCCAGACTTAGGTCCGTGTTCTCTAAGGCCCCGAGCCTAAACAGTGCCGAAGTCACAAGAACCATTCCACCGAGAGTGGGGGCGAAAATCCCCGCTCACAGAGGGACTGAGACCCTCTATCATGTGCATCATTGCAGGTTCTCGGTATCAGGATTTTTTTCAGTTAGTTGCAGCTGCCAGGAGTATTGAGAGGGCACAGAGTCTTGCAGTAGTTGCCAGGGTTGAGGAGACCAGAGTTAGGAGACCCTAGAGTGAGGCAGGGTCTTCATCAGTGAAGAGAGGCCAAGGGGGACATTTTCAGAGGTTTAGTAGGAGTCAGGGGCAGTTTGGCAAGTCAGTACAGCAGTAAAGACAGAGGCAGAGACCTGCAATTTCAGTGGCTAGTGCTCCAACTCCAGTGGCTCAAAGACCTACTCCACCTACTTGCGTTCATTGTGGTAGAGTACACGGAGGTGTCTACTGGTGGAGAGGTGCTTCGGGAGTGTATTTTAGATGTGGGTTGTCAGACCATTTTATCAGAGATTGTCCCGAGCCACCAGATGTTAGGCAGGCAGATACTACATCTTCTCGACCCAGTGTCAAAGGGGGTCGTGGTGGCAGAGGTTTTAATAGAAGTGGTCGCCCTGGGTTTAGTCAGAGAGGAGGCTCTACATTCGGAGGCAGTAGGCCAGATGAGGCTGGGCCATCTTAGAGGGTTTATGTAATGTAGAGGCAGCCGGATGCTTCAGTCGTCATTGCGGGTACAATTTCTTTATTTGGTATTTCAGTCCTTGCTCTATTAGATCCTGGATCTACGCATTCATACATAAGTGCATCCATCTTGTCTGTGAATGAATTGCATTCTAAGTCCTTAGGATTTGATGTCTTGGTGACAAATACTTTAGGGCATAGTGTTGTGGTGAGCAGGGTGCACCGAGATAGTCCAGTTGTTGTTCAGGATGATGAGTTTCTGGGTGACCTGATTGAGATGCCTTTCAGGGAATATGATATGATTTTAGGCATGGATTGGTTATCCAAGCATGGGGCTATGGTAGACTATCAGAAGAAATGTGTTACTTTGAGAACAAGGGATGGTAGGGATGTTATAGTATCTAATGAGCTGAGGTATCTTTCATCCATGTTTGTTTCAGCTGTTTCAGCTGGGAGGATGATTCAGAAGGGATGTGAGGCTTATCTTGCTCATGTTGTAGATACTAGAGTAGTGAGATCCCTACTTGAAAATATACCCACAGTTGTCGAGTTTTCAGATGTTTTCCCTAATGAGTTGCTAGGTGTACCTCATGAGAGAGAAGTGGAGTTTGGTATCGATTTGTTGTCTGGTACCACTCCTATCTCTATTACCCCTTATCGGATGGCACCTGCTGAGTTGAGAGAGTTGAAGGTGCAGTTGCAGGAGTTATTAGATTAAGGGTTTATCCGCACTAGTGTGTCCCCGTGGGGAGTGCCTGTATTGTTTGTGAAGAAGAAGGATGACACCATGAGATTGTGTATTGATTATAGGTAGTTGAATAAGGTGACCATCAAGAACAAGTATCCTTTGCCTCGGATAGATGATCTCTTTGATCAGTTGAAGGGAGCAGCAGTATTCTCTAAGATTGATATGAGATCAGGGTACCATCAGTTGATAGTCAGAGATGTGGATGTACCCAAGATAGCTTTTCGTACGAGGTATGGGCATTATGAGTTTCTGGTGATGCCCTTTGGATTGACGAATGCACCAACAGCTTTTATAGATTTGATGAACAGGGTATTCAGACCATATTTAGATCAGTTTGTGGTGGTCTTCATTGATGACATCTTGGTGTATTCGCGTAATGAGGAGGATCATGATAGGCATTTGCGGATCGTGTTGCAGACTCTGAGGGAGAAGCAGTTGTATGCTAAGCTGCCTAAGTGTGAGTTCTGGCTCTATCAGGTAACTTTTTTGGGTCATGTGGTTTCAGCAGAGGGTATTAGAGTTGATTCAAGTAAAGTTGAGGCTATCTTGAATTAGAGTCCACCGAAGACTGTGACAGATGTTAGAAGTTTTCTGGGATTGGTAGGCTATTATCGTCGATTTGTGAAGGGATTTTCTATAATAGCTACACCACTCGCCAGATTACTTTGGAAAGGAGTTAAATTTGTGTGGAATGATCGGTGTCAGGCGAGTTTTGAGCAGCTGAGGGAGATGTTGACTCAGGCTCCTATCCTTACCCTGCCTGTGGAAGGTAAACCATATGTGATATACAGTGATGCTTCACACAGTGGTTTAGGTTGTGTTCTAATGCAGAAGGCTAGAGTCATTGCTTATGCCCCTCGATAGTTGAAACCGCATGAGCTGAATTATCCGATGCGTGATTTGAAGTTGGCAGCCATAGTTTTTGCTTTGAAGATTTGGTGACATTATCTTTATGGGGAAAAGTGTTTCATTTATCGGATCACAAGAGTTTGAAATACCTGGGTGTTCAGAGAGAGCTGAATCTTCGGCAGAGACGGTGGTTAGAGTTGATTAAAGACTACGACTGTTTGATTGATTATCATTATGGCAAGGCAAATGTTGTTGCTGATGCCTTGAGTCAAAAGTCTTTGGCAGGTTTGACTGCTTATTCACTCTCGTTGCTTGTTAAGTTGAGAGCATTGCATGCTAGATTTGAATCTTCCGATGATGGTGCTCTAATGGCTCAATTGCAGTTAAGTCCAATCTTGTTGGATCATATTAGGGATGCTCAGTTGGCAGATGAGAGAATTCAAAAAATTGTGTTGGTTTGTCAAAGGGGGAGAGTCGGGACTTTTATGTGAGGGATGATGGCAGTCTATGGTACAAAGATAGATTGTACATTCCTGATGATGCAGAATTGAAAAGAATGATATTAGAGGAAGCACATCAGTCACTTTTTGCTATGCACCCTGGGAGTACCAAGATGTATCAGGACTTGAAGTGACATTATTGGTGGTCAGGTATGAAGAGGGACATAGCAGAGTTTGTATCCAGATGTCTCACTTGCCAGAAAGTGAAGGCTGAGCACCAAGTTCCTTCAGGGTTGCTCCAACCTTTATCAGTGCCAAAGTGGAAATGGGAGCGAGTGACAATGGATTTTATGACTGGACTGCATTTGACTCAAAAGAAGCATGATACAATCTGGGTGATAGTTGATCGGATGACAAAGACAGCTCATTTTCTTCCAGTTCGGATGGATTATTCTCTTGAGAGGGTGGCTGAGCTGTATATCAATGAGATAGTCAGGTTGCATGGAGTCCCAGTTTCTTTGGTATCAAATCGAGATCCCCGGTTTACTTCGAGGTTTTGGAAGAGTTTGCATGATGCTTTGGGTTCTCGATTGCATTTTAGTACTGCTTTCCATCCTCATACAGATAGACAGTCAGAGAGAGTGATACAGATTTTGGAGGATATGTTAAGGAGCTGTATCATTGATTTTACCGGAAATTGGGACAAATTTTTGCCATTAATTGAATTTGCTTATAATAACAGTCATTAGTCAAGTATCTGGATGACTCCTTATGAGACTTTATATGGCAGGAGATGCAGGACACCTTGTGTTGGGATGAGGTTGGAGAAGGTAAACTGGTTGGTCCCTATTTGGTTAAGGAAATAGAGGAGAAAGTGAAGATGATTCGGGGTCGTTTGAAAGAAGCTTCAGACCGACAGAAATCCTATTCAGATTTAAAGAGAAGAGACATAGAGTTCAGTGTGGGAGATAAAGTGTTTCTGAAGGTGTCTTCATGGAAGAAGATTTTGAGATTTGGCAGCAAAGAAAAGTTGAATCCTCATTTCATAGGACCATATGAGGTGTTGGAGAGAGTTGGTCCAGTAGCTTATAGACTAGCTTTGCCGCCAGAGTTGGATCTAATACATAATGTTTTTCATGTCTCGATGCTTCAAAGATATAGGTCTGACCCATCTCATATCTTGTTAGTGGAGTCCATTGAGGTGAGTCCAGATCTGACTTACGAGGAATAACCAGTGGCGATTTTGGCACGAGAGGTTAAAGAATTGAGGAATAAGAGGGTGCCACTTGTGAAAGTCCTTTGGAGGAATCATGCCACTGAGGAGGCGACTTGGGAAAGTGAGCAGGCAATGCAGAGTCAGTTTTCCCATTTGTTCCAAACTTGAGGACAGGTAATTTCGAGGACGAAATTTGTTTTAGGGGGAGAGAATTGTAACATCCTAAAATTTTTGAAAATTTCTAATTTTTGAAAATTTTGATAAAATAAATTATAATTTAGAAGGGTAAATTAAATTAATGGTTTTAAATGAAAAATGAAGGGATTTTAAATGAAAAAGTGGAATATATGTGATATATATGCAAAATATACATAACATATATAAAAGTCAACACTTTTTAAAAGAAAAGGGTATTTTGGTAATTAAATCTTATAAATTTAAAATTAATAAAATAATTCAAAAACAAATTAATTTTGAATGGAAGAGGGAAATTAGAAATTCTAATTTATTAAAAAAATAATTAAATAATTAAATATTAAATTATTTTAATATATGTATATATATGTGTGGTTAAAAAAAAAGATGAAAAGGAAAAGAATATAAAAGTCTTCATCATCATCTTCTTCTTCTTCTTCAAGGACGTGTTTTCCATGAGAGTTTGAAGACCAAGAATTTTGCTTCTTCCATACTCCATAAATTGAAAGAATTAACAAGTTTCAAGTGGATTTATGGTGATTTCCACCAAAATTAGTAAGTTTTTATCTCTTTTCTTTGAATTCCATGGAAGATTAGATTATGTGAGTTTTGAGATTTTGATTTAGTATGTTATAATTGTTATAATTGGTGTGTATGATGTTATTTTGGGTAGTTAACATTGATTCTAAGGTTAGATTGAAGGGATGATGGAGTTTGGTTAAAGAATGGTGAAGAGAGAGAATTTGGGGTTATGGATTTTTGGGGTTTTGAAAACATGAATTTTAATTGTGCAAATTATTTCCAAATGAGTTGTTTTGATTCATAAACAAGTATTTTAAAGTCAAATATTGGATTTGGTGGTGTTGGGTTGGAGTTTGAGAATGGAAGTGGAGATTTAGGGTTTTGGAAAAGTGATTTTCCAAAGTGGTTGAATTGTATGATTTTATTTGTTTAAGCATGTTGTTTAGTGTTAAAAGTGATGGATATAAGCTTGGAATGAGTAATGGATTGTGTTGGAATGGAAAACCTTCAATGGGGGAAGGTTATGATATTTTTGAGATTTTATATATAGAGTGTATTTTTATAATGTAAATGATTTAAATGTATTAAAATATGTTTTTAATAATATAAATAAACTTAAAACACTAATTTAATTATAGTAGAATGGAATTCTAATGTTGAAGTAAGGAAAGGCTAAATTTTTAGAAAATTGTAGGAGTGAGGTGTAATTATGCTTTAATGTTGGAAATGCCATTAAATGTGATACTAAATGATTATTTGTTATCACATTTGGTTTAGGCATTGAGGGAGGTTGATTTGCTTCATCCAAGTGGTGAAGGGCAAGTTAGAAAGATTGAATTGAAGGTTGTTTTTAGGTTGCTTTGGGTTGCTAGTGGAGATATGTACAAACTTTGAATATAATGTATATATTTGCATAACATTTGGACTTAACACATTTTGGTTGAAAAATGTGTTAAGCTACTTGGTTCGTTGATTGTGTATGAATAATATGTTATGACATTTGTAATGTCATATATGTGTTAAATGCATTGTGAAAAGCCATTGATAATGGCTAATTTGTGTAACATGTGAAATATGCATATTATGTGAAAATACCCAAAGTAATTGGGTAATGTGTTGTGAATGCAAAAATGAGATATGTGTAATAATGAAATGAATTGATATTGATAAAAATGAGAAAAGTGAGAAAAATGAGAAAAGTGAGAAAAAAAATGTGAAAATAAGGCAATGTGCCTAGATTGAATATGTAAAAATGAGAAAGAGATTAATAATGAGAAACATGAATAAATTATGTGCCTAGTGTGTTATTCAATTTTCAGAGTTCTGGGTTTGGTGGCATGTCTATGATTGCCTATGGGCTATACGCTGGAATGGTGAAAAGACTGGGTCTTAAGCCAGGCCAGTTGATAAATATGATATTTTTGGGGTGAAAAGACTGGGTTGTAAGCCTCAAAAACTGTAGCAGTCTAGCCGGGTTGAGGACCAAGATAATGGGGCCTAAGGGTCTAGCCGGATTGAGATCTAAGAGACTGGGGCTGTTACATTATCCATGGATATATTGCCTACGGAGCTAAACACATGGTGTCATTATGGACCAAAGCAGTAACTCTGAAATTTGAATAGCATATTAGATCCTTTTTGGGCCCATGCTTGTCTTTGTTTTAATGTGAATTATGAATTTGATACAATTGAGTAATATAATGTTATGAGTTGTGCTTATGAAATATTTGAAAAATATAAGAAAGTGGATTGATGTGACATCTATATGCATTCTACATTTGGTATTACATTGAGTTATATTATTATTATCAAAGTTTGTACCACTAGGCTTCGGCTTAGAGTGATTGTTTCCATCGCGCAGGTGACAGGGTAGACCCAGCTGAGCCAGAGAGTTCCTCTAGACCAGGTTGGGTCTAGACTTGTAGTTAAGCTTGTTAAGTTGCTATCGAGAGCAGAAACACTGCCAGCAGCATGTATATATTTTTATGTTATTGTACATTTTTAGTTTTATGCATAATATATTATGTTTTGAATTTTACGTATTGTATATTATAAAGAATGTTTGGGTCAATGTATTTGAAATGAGAGAGTAAGTGTGTTTTAAATTATATATATCTATATGTATAAATGTTTGAGAAACTTGGTGAAATTGAGAAGTAGTGTTGAGATAGTGATTGGAAATTATTTTGGAGTGTTTCTTTTTTTGTAGGTTGTGTTTTGATAAATTGTGGGATGTCCAAAATACAGACAAAACTCTGGAAAATTTTTTCCAGAGATTTATATATATATTATTTATTTTGGGTTCTTATAACAAGTAAAGAATATTTGTATTCTATTTAATTTTTATATATTTAGAATTTGAAATTTTAAATTGAAAATGTGAAAAAATTTTATTAAACCGGTCAGTGACATTTTTGTACCGTATATGCGTATTTTACATATGCTGAAAATATTTATTGTACATATATAGGGTACAAGAGTGTTACATTTGTTTTGGTATCAGAGCCTAGTTTTGAGGTTCTCGACCTAGGTGGGATGATAGAGAGAAAATGGGGAATTTGAAAAATAGTTTTTAATTGTAATACATGCATTGGCACTGACAGTTTCTGATCTCTGATATAGTATTTTCTGCTTTGTTTGCAGATATAGGTAGTTATGGCATCTCGGCCGCATCAAGCTGCTGAGGGTAGTGCAGAGAGTGTGGCTCCAGATGAGGGTGGAGATGGACTAGAGTTGTATCTACTGGTGAGGCATCTGTTTCTGTGCCTGTGAGACCAGCAGCTGATGAGGTTCCGCTTGGCTGAGTATGGCATATGGTAGAGTTGTTGAGGCAGACTCTAGTTCCATAGCCTCCACAGCCGCAGCCGCAGTTGCCGGGACTGCTGGAGAAAGAATTACTCCGAAAATAGACCCAAAACCAATGCCACGGGCATGGCAACTGAGTGCCACGACCGTGGGGTTGAAAGTGATGTTGTTTCTTTAAAAATTTTGTTAAAACAGAGTCGTTCTGAATGCCATGGCCGTGAGCCTTGAAGGCCACGATTGTGGGGGTCTACAAAGGCATTTGAAAGCTTCATTTTATATCCCATGGGCATAGGGTTGAGATCCCACGGCCATGGGGTACTTGGATAATGTTTTTGGCTTGTATTTTTTGATATACGGGTCTAGTATGAGGCTTATATGTTTATATTTCTTACCCTTGTATTGAAAAATTATGTATATGTGTTAAAAGTATGGAAAGAGTAATAAACTTTGTATATGTGATAAATATGTGTAATACTAAATGTTGATCAAAGTATTGTTTCATTGAAGTGATGTATACAATTCAGTGTTAACTATAAACTAATGAATTGCCCTAATCGTATTGATTTTAGATATAGCTTGGGATTGAATGGCTAGCCAAAGGGAGGATATCCAAAGTGTAGTGGGCACTCTGTGTCACCATACTCAATGGGCATTCGTGCCATAGTGGGCCATTGGCCAAAATTTTATACAGTGGCATTAAATTGCCAACAGTGACCCATTATCCAAAAATAGAATCTGAGTTCAGTGTGTATGGGCATAATTAAAGAAGTTATCTATATTGAGAATAATGTATTATATGGTTATTGATAAATTATTCAATTTTGAATTTAATTATGTTTAGTATTTCAACTTTCAATGAATTTATTAATTTATTTATTTAACATTTTGAAAGTAATATTTTTCATTGTTTCTAAATTATTTAATGTTTAGATCTCTTTTCTTTAATTTTTCTTGCATATTGTGAATAAATAAGTACCACTAAGCTTTGCTTAGCGTGTTAGAAATATTTTCTAATACGCATATCAAACAAGAAGAGTTGAGACTACAGAGTGAGAGATTCACATTCCTGGTTAACTGCATCATAAAGGTTCAAGAATAATATTGTAAATATTGTATTTTGTAGAGTTCACATGGCAATATTGTATAATTTTGTATGACAGTTGTACAAGTTTGAAAGTAGTTTGAAAATTTTATTAATGTAAGTTATCAATAAGAGTTCTTTATAAATTAACATATATATGGTTGTAGTAGTTATTTTGAAAGCTTAACAACTGCATTAATACTTAGAAGTATTTTGTCTTTATTTCTTTAATACATACATAGACACGTATATAGAACAAGTGTGAATGTTAGGTGACATCTCCTATGTAGTTAAGTGTATAGGCTATGTAGGAGGTGTTACATTTAGTGGTATCAGAGCAGGTTTAGGCGGTCCTATGTTGTGGGTTAAAAGAAAAGAGAAATACAATTATCATTGCTATGTGAACTCTATAATTGAATAAATATTTGATGCAGTTGATTTTTAATGTTTAAAGGTATAAAATGGCCTCTGAATCCCATCAAGGTGCAGAGGAACAAGTTGCGTCCCAACACAGTCAAGCTAGTGTGGGAAATTAGTAGTCATCGGAACCTTCTGCGGAATAAATTCCATTAGATCCTCAATTTGTGAGAAATATGAGGGAATTTCTCAAGCAAATTGTAAGAGTTGCTCCTCCTACACAACCTCCACCGCCAGTGTCCCAAAGATCTCCATTGGAGAGAATTAGAAAATTGGGAGGATAAGATTTTAAAGCTCGTGATACTGATGAGTCTTTAGTAGTAGAGTATTAGATGGAGAGGATTGTAAGAGTTTTTGATATTCTGCATTGTACTGATGAGGAAATATTAGAGTGTGCAGTTTCCATATTGCAAGAATAAGCTTATGCCTGATGGGATACAAAGCAGAAAGGTGTACCTGTAGGTAGACTTGCTTGGGCATTTTTACAAGAAGAATTTTAAAAAGAATATATTAGTGAGATTTATTTAGAGGAGAAGCGTCGGGAGTTTTGTATCTTAAGCAAAAGCAATCAGCTGTGTCTAAATATGAGAGGAAATTTGTTCACCTAAGTAAATATTTTCCAGAGTTAGTAGCATTTGAGGAAGAGAAGTGTAAGCGATTTGAACAGGGTTTGAATAGTCAGATTCGGGTGTATTTAGTAGCGATAAGGATTAAAAAGTTTTCCATTCTTGTTAATGCTACAGTTGCTTTAGGAATTTAGATTAAACAAGAGCAGGGAAGAAAACAATAATCAAAGAAGGGATTTTCTAGTGAAAAACAACAAGGTGGCTAGAGAAGATAGAAATATTCAAATTCCAAACTCAGGAGTTTGGTAGAGGAAGTGGAGCTAGTTTTTAGAAATCTAGAGGTGGTAGGTTTGGAGTGCCTATAGGCTCATCTTCAAGGGTTGTTACTACACCTTGTCAATATTATGGTAAGGGCTGTATAAGTAAATATTGCTCATATCAAAAGGGGGCTTGTTTGAAATGTGGTTCTTTGGAACACATAATTAGAGATTGTCCAATGATAAAAGAATTAGAAGTTGTTGAAAGACATAGTTTTATACAGAGGTCTTAGTCAAGCCGTAGGACAGGTAGAGGTGGTCGACCCAGTGTTAGTCAGCAGAAAGGATCTGAAACAGTGGATAGACTTCAGACTCGAGGTAGTGCTCCAGCTGGGCTTATGCCATGAAAGCTACGGAGGACCAGGATGCTCCTGATGTTGTAATTAGTAAATTTTCTTTCCTTGGTCTTGATGTGTATGCATTATTAGATCCTGGTTCTACACATTCTTATATTTCTACAACTATAGCTTCAGGGAAGAAAATGTGTGTTGATAAACTTGATTATGAGATAGAAGTTACAAATCCCTTAGGCCATAGTGTGATGGTAAATAGAGTATATAAAAATTTTCCACTTACAGTTCATGATGTAGAACTTTTTGTTAATTTGATTGAACTTCCATTCCATGACTTTTATGTAATCTTGGGAATGGATTGGCTGTCCTGACATCAAGTAGTTATGGACTGTTGTAGCAAAGTTGTATCTTTTAAGATTCTGGGTTATGGTGAAATTGTAGTTCAAGGAGAAAAATAATTTTATACTTCTAGTTTAATTTCTGTGACTAAAGCTAGAAGGTTGATTAGGAAGAGATGTGAAGCTTATCTCTCTTATGTTAATGATACATGACATTCAGGCAAGGTTTTGGGAGAAATACCTACAGTGAGTGAGTTTTCGGACTTTTTTCTAGAAGAATTACCTAGAATACCACCAGAGAGGGAGGTAGAATTTGTTGTTGATGTAGTTTCAGGTATGACACCAATTTCTATTACACCATATAGAATGGAACCTCTGGAATTAAAATAATTAAAGGTGCAACTCTAAGAATTACTTGATAAAAGAATCATAAGACCTAGTGTGTCACCTTGGAGTGCACCAGTTTTGTTTGGGAAGAAGAAGGATGGTTCCTTAAGATTATGTATAGATTATCGACAGTTGAATAAAGTGACTATTAAGAATAAGTACATGTTAGTTGAGAGGAGTGGGTGTTTTCTCTAAGATTGATCTTAAATTGGGTTATTATCAGATGAAAATTAAAGAAGTAGATATTTCAAAGACAACTTTTAAAACTCAATATGGACATTATGAATTTTTAGTTATACCTTTGGTTTAACTAATGCTCCAGCAGCTTTTAATGGGCTTGATGAATCGAGTCTTTAAATCCTATTTAGACCAGTTTGTAGTTATTTTCATTGATGATATATTGGTTTATTCCAGAAATAGAGAGGAGCATAATAAGCATTTGAGAATTATACTACAGACACTAAGGCAGAATCAATTGTATGTTAAATTATCGAAGTGTGATTTTTGGTTGACGAAAGTGGCATTTCTAGGTCATATAGTGTCAGCTATTGGTATTCGTGTAGATCCAAGTAAGATTGAAACTATTTTAAATTGGCAGCCACCAAAGAATATAATAGAAGTTCGGAGTTTCCTTGGGTTAGCTGGTTACTATAGAAGATTTGTGCAAGGATTTTCGAAGATAACACTTCCTTTAACTAAGATCCTTAGAAAAGAAACTAAATTTGAGTTGAATGCTTAGTGTCAAGCTAGTTTTGAATAATTGAAGACTATGTTGACTGAAGCGCCTATCTTAACACAACCGACTCTAGGTAAAGACTATATTATTTATAGTGATGCTTCTCATCAGGGACTTGGTTGTGTATTGATGCAAGAGGGTAATGTAATTGCTTATGCTTCTAGGCAATTAAAATCTCATGAATTAAATTATCCTACACATGATTTGGAGTTAGCTGCTATTGTATTTGCTCTTAAGATCCGGCGACATTACTTGTATGGTGAAAGGTGTTATATTTTCACCGATCATAAAAGTTTGAAATACTTTCCAGTACAAAAAGAACTAAACTTAAGGCAGAGAAGATGGATGGAATTGATCAAGGATTATGATTGTATAATCGACTATCATTCTGGGAAAGCTAATGTGGTAATCGATGCTTTAAGTTGAAAGACTTTAGCAGAATTGAGGGTTGAACCGACCATTAGGCAAAAAGTGATAGAAGCTCTGAAATAAAATAAAAAATTGTTAGAACTTTTGAAACAAGTGCATGAAGGGGAAAAGCCAGATTATGTTGTGTCAGAAGATGGTGGAGTATATTATAGAGGTCGATTGAGTGTACCTGATGTGAAGGAACTAAAGGAGTGTATTCTTGGTGAAGATAACAATACTATGTATACTGTATATCCCGGAAGCAATAAGATATACTAGAATTTAAAGTCTCATTATTAGTGGTCTGGTATGAAGAGAGATATTACAGAATATGTGACTCGGTGTTTAGTGTGTCAACAAGTCAAAGCAGAACATCAAGTTCCATCAGGTCTTTTGCAACCTATATCAATACCAAAATGGAAGTGGGATAGAATCACGATGGATTTTGTGACTGGTCTTTCGAACACCCAAAAGAAGTATGATATAATTTGGGTAATTGTTGATCGATTAACCAAATCAGCTCATTTCCTTCCCATTCGAGTAGACTATTTAATGGATAGACTTGAGGAGTTGTATATTAATGAGATAGTCAGGCTTCATGGAATGCCGATGTCTATTATTTCATATTGAGACCCTCACTTTACTTTAAGATTTTAGAAAAGTTTTCAGAAAGCATTGGGTATTCGACTTTATTTTAGTACTGCATTTAATCCACAGATGGATGGTCAATCGGAAAGGGTGATACAAGTACTTGAGGATGTGCTTAGAAGTTGTGTAATCAATTTTGAAGGTAGCTAGGATAAATATCTGTCTTTAGTAGAATTTGCCTCTAACAACAGTTATCAAACGAGTATTGGAACGGCTCCATATGAGGCACTCAATGGAAGGAAGTTTAGAACTCCATTGTATTGCATGGAATTGAATGAGAGCAAACTTATGGGACCTGATCTCATAAGGCAAATTGAAGACAAAGTGAAGCTTATAAATGATCAGTTACAAATTGCAATGGATAGACATAGATCCTATGCAGATTTGAAATGGTGTGATATTGAATATGGTGTGGGAGATAAGATATTTTTGAAAGTATCACCATGGAAGAAAGTTCTTCGCTTTGGACAGAAAGGTAAACTAAGTCCTAGGTTTATTGGACTATATGACATACTTGAACATGTAGGTCTAGTAGCTTATCAACTAGCTTTGCCTCTAGAATTAGCTAAGATTCATAATATATTCTATATGTTGATGCTTAGACGATATAGATCAGATCTAACACATGTGATTCAAATGGAGTCCATTGAAATTTAGTCAGATTTGAGTTATGAAGAAGAACCAGTGGCTAACTTAGCTTATAAAGTAAAAGAATTGCGTAATAAACGTATTCCTTTAGTTAAAGTGATGTGAAGAAATCATTCGACAAAGGAAGCCACTTAGGAAAGCGAAGAGATAATGAAACAACAATACCCTCAATTATTCCAAGCGTCTATAATAGGTAAATTTTGAGGATAAAATTTCTTTAGTGGGGGATAATTGTAATGTTTAAAATTTTAAACAGTGAATTTTTAACTAATATTAATAATTGATAGTGTATAGTGATAAAAGAAATCTGGATAAATGCTATAAGTAGGAAATAGTAATAAGTAGATCTTAAAATTTATTGAAGAAATTATTTTTATAGTTTTATGAAACTAAAAATTGTGCTAGAATAAAAGTATAAGAAAGAGGGTGCACCATAGTTAAAATGAGATTATCCATATTAGATTGAACTTACTATATGTACATGTGTATATAGTCTAGAATTTTCTTTTTTCTTCTCTTCTTTCTCCATCATCCATGCCATCTACCACCACCGTCACCATCTTCTCTATTTTCTTCTTCCTTTCATCAACTTAATCAAGAATTAAGGGAAATTCATCTTTTGTTACAAATTTTTAAGAGAATTAGCTAGAGTAGGTAAGATTAACAATAAGTGATCAAAGAAAAAAAAAAGGGAAAAGAGAAGGGAAGAGGGATTTTTGAAGAGGTATGTGCTTATGTATTTTAATTTGTAAATATTAATTTTTCTTTGAGTTTTAATTTTTAAATTAGTTGATTGGGTCATTTAAAATGAGATATTTCTTAAATATTGGATAAATTAATTGTTACATGATATATGTAGGAATTGAAGTTGTTGATGTTGTTTTTCTTAATTTTATGTGACGATTGTGAAAGTTGTCGATTAGATCATTTGTTAAAGACTTGATTAATTAAAATTTTAGTAAGGTATTAGAAATAAATTCTTTTTATGTCAAAATTTTAGTTTTGGTACATTTTAAACTTAGATCCTTAATATGTTTGTGTTTTATGAAGTTAAAAGTGCAGAATACATGATTTTGGGATGCCATGGGCGTGGTTTAATGGTGCCATGGGTGTGGTATCAAATTCGGGACTGCTGGAGGAAGAATTACTCCAAAAACAGACCCAAAACCAATGCCACGAGCATGGCAACTGAGTGCCACTACCACGCCCGTGGGGTTAAGGTGATGTTATTTCTTTAAAAATTTTGATAAAATAAAGTCATTCTGAATGCCACAGCCGTGGGCCTTGAAGGCCACGACCGTGGGGGTATACAAAGAAATTTAACAACTTCATTTTATATTCCACGGGCTTGGGATAGAGATGCCACGGTCGTAGGGTACCTGGATAATGTTTTTGGCTTGTATTTTTTAATATACGGGCCTAGTATAAGGCTTATATGTTTATATTTCTTACCCTTATATTGATAAATCATGTATATGTGTTAAAAGTATGAAAAAGAGTAATAAACTTTGGATATGTAATAAATATGTGTAATATTAAATGTTGATCAAAGTATTGCTCCATTGAAGTGATGTATACAATTCAGTGTTAATTACAAACTAATGAATTGCCCTAATCATACTGATTTTATATCTAGCTTGGGATTGAATGACTAGCCAAAGGGAAAATATCCAAAGTGATAGTGGGAACTCTGTGTCACCAAACTCAGTGGACATTCGTGCCATAGTGGGCCATTGACCAAAATTCTATACATTGGGCATTAAATTGCCAACGGTGACTCATTATCCAAACCTAAAATCTAAGTTCAGTGTGTATGGGCATAATTAAAGAAGTTATCTGCATTGAAAATAATGTGTTATATGGTTATTGATAAATTATTCACTTCTGGATTTAATTGTGTTTAGTGTTTCAACTTTTAATGAATTTATTAATTTCTTTATTTAACATTCTAGAAGTAATACTTTTTATTATTTCTAAATTATTCAATGTTTATATCTCTTTTCTTTAATTTTTCTTGTATATTGTGAATACATAAGCACCACTAAGTTTTGCTTAGCATGTTAGAACTGCTTTCTGGTGCGCAGATCAAATAAAAAGAGTTGAGACTGTAGAGTGAGAGTTTCACGTTCCTGGTCAACTGCATCATAAAGGTTCAAGAATAATATTGTAAATATTGTATTTTGTATAGTTCACATGGCAATATTGTATAATTTTGTATGACAGTTGTACAACTTTGAGAGTAGTTTAAAAATTTTATTAATGTAAGTTATCAACACGAGTTCTTTATAAATTAACAGATACATGTTTGTAATATAGGATTGGTTGTAGTAGTTATTTTGAAAGCTTAGCAACTGCATTAATACTTAGAAGTATTTTATCTTTATTTCTTTAATACATACATAGACACGTATGTAGAACAAATGTGAATGTTAGGTGACATCTCCTATGTAGTTAAGTGTATAGGCCATGTAAGGGGTGTTACATGTAGTTGTATCAGAGCAGGTTTAGGCGGTTCTAAGTTATGGGTTAAAAGAAAAGAGAAGTACAACTGTCATTGTTATGTGAACTATATAATTGAATAAATATTTGATGCAGTTGATTTTTAATGTTTAAAGGTATAAAATGGCCTTTGAATCCCTCAAGGTGCAAAGGAACAAGATGCGTCCTCACACAGTCAATCTAGTATGGGAAATCAGCAACCATCGAAATCTTCTACATAATAAATTCCATTAGATCCCCAATTTTTGAGAAATATGAGGGAAGTTCTCCGGCAAATTATAATAGTTGCTCCTCCTGCACAACCTCCACCTCCCAAAGATCTCCATTGGAGAGAATTAGAAAGTTAGGAGCAGAATGTCACATCCGCCTACTGCATTTATGCAGTGTAGACACGTGCATAGCGAGAATAGGGGAAAGGAGAAGATAATTCTTGATAACAGCCCTAGATAAGGTTGTATGACCAAAGGGACCTAATTGTAATTTTTAAAAAGTTTGGGGACGTAGATGTAATTTCAAAGAAAGTTGCACCGGATGTTCTTAATAGTGCATATAACAGATTCCAAAAATGGAGTATAGAGAAAAATCAGATCGCAACGACGTGTAACAGTTTTTCCAGGAAATGTCCCGTTAAAGAAAAATGAAGAAATGTTGACTAAGGGCATTTTGGTCATTACCAATTAAAGTTATACATGAATTTAGGGTAGGAAATAAAGACGTGAGTACGTAGAGAATGGCGAGGGGTTAAATATGAAACGATAGTCAGTAGAGATGAAGCCGGAGAAAACCCGAGCAAAAATAGGACCTAAAGGGAATTTTGAAAAAAGTTGAGGGCTTATGGGTAATTTTTCCAAATGACTTGGAAACTTAAAATAGACCTTATAAATAGAAAGTAGAGGTCGAGAGGATCAAAACTATATGTAGTTTGACTCGTGGAACTATACGGTTTAAAAGATATGATTGATTAATCGCCGGAACGTGATGTGGCTCGGTTTCGTGTCGGGACCGGATGGGTAACCCGAGACAACTTTATGAGATCCAATGGGAAGAGAGACAAGTGGAAAGAAGTAAAGGAAAAAGGAAGTTATAAAAATCAAAGGTTGGCCAATCAAAAGAAAGCATTTAGCATGTGTAATAAATGTGTAATAAATGAAGAAAGAGAAAAAGTGGACAAGTGGTCAAGGTGATCATCACTTCCTTTGTATATAAATATAGGTGATATGAAGAGCAAATTTCTCTCTTTTCCACTTGCAAATTTCGGCCACAATAGGAAATTACCAAAGGACTTCCAAGTTTCTCCAAATTTGATTTTTAAGGTAAGTTTTTAAGGTTTTCTAGTAAGTAGACTTTGATTTTGGTATTAATTTTAGGTAGTTATATATTTATTAGAAGATTGGAAATTAGAGTCTTTATGTGGAATTAGAAAAATATTAAGTGATGAGATTAATTGATTAAATGGAAGAATCAAGATGTATAAAGATTAATAAGGTTGGATTAGGGTTTCGGTTGGAAAAGAAATGGAGGATAACTTATTATTTTGAATTTCTAAGGTTTATATTGTATCTTGAATTTATTGAAGGAGAAATAAAGAATTAAGGAAGGAGAAGAAGGAAAAGCTAAGAGGAATTAAAGAAATAAGGTTTGGTACTCTACCTTTGAATAATTAGTTTGGTACTTTACCTTTGAATAATTAATTTTGGTTTGATGCTTTACAAACTTTGGTTTATGAAAGTTTTGTTGTTGTTACTTAAATATATTGATTTGAGTTAAACATGCAAAAGTTGTCAAAGGGAAGTGTTTGAATCTTCACTTTACCATTAAAGAAGCCTTAATATTGATTTGCAAAAGAAAAATAAACTATCCTATGCATTTCAAATGTTTGGGCCGAAATGGTCCCAAAGAGACAGCTTTCTGGATCTTTTTGTGGCAATCGTTTGAGGCAGCAAATGAATGAATTTTTCAACGAAATTTTACATGCAATTAGTCAACATATGAAATAAGTTTTCTGTAAAATTTCAGCCACAAATAAGAACATTTACTTGGTCAAATGCATGACTGAAGTGGACTGAAGTTTTGACGAAAACCCAGATTTTACTATTCATTTGGTCATGCCATTTTGCGTTGCCGATTTTTCTCACCGCAACACTATTCATTTGGTCAATTTGGATATTTTGAGGAATGCTTTGAAATGTTTAATATGTTTATTGTGGATATTAAATATGCGAAAAAGGGGAATGGTTTGACTAAAGAATGTGTTGCGCGGCATAAATGGCAAAGTGCGATGGGAATTTAAAATGATTTCGCTAGTCATTCTAAAATGAGGTTTGAGACTTAAATTGAATCATTTTAATCTTTTTGCTCTACTGGATAGTGGGAGTGGTAGATAAGGGTATGGTGCACTATACTAACGCATGCAGTACTGCTCATTATTCTGATATGATATGTTATTCAGTGGTGAGGCCACTGAAGCCAATGGGGAGGCCCATTGGTTATAACCAGGATGGTGAGGGCCATTCCTGTGATCTGATATCGGTGGTGAGGGCCACCTATGTTACAGTGGTGAGGGCCACTGCCTTATCACTATGGTTCCCTATATACCAGTAGAGCCTGAATCAAAGACATATTATTTTTCGTTGAACTATATAATGCAAATGAGTTTGAATTATGATTTTACATTCTTGAAAGCATATCATACTGAATGTATCACGATTTCTATTGGTACAATGTTGGTTGATTGTTGATTTAATTATTTCCTTTGATTTCAAATACTTTCATATACTACTTTTATTTTTATTGGTAAAGTACCCACTGAGCGACAACGCTCAGCGAGTTGAGTTTTCTTGACTCGTAGGTTTGGAGCAGTAGATTTCGGTGATTAGCATCGAGCAGCACAACACAGCGCAGCACCTCAGAGTAGCCTTTAGTTTCCATTATGAGTTAGCTAATTGTGGCATGTATATGTATATATAAGATTGAGAGTCAGTATGTGATACTGTACATTATTGGTATGTAAGAATAATAAATCTCTAATTTAGTCTGGATTAGAAGTGTGAATTTTTCTTGCAGGTTGTAGTTGAGGGTATAAGGTGGATTCATTGGGAGTGTATTGGAAACTGATTGTATTCACATTGGTCTGTGTAAAATGTTTTCAAAAATCAGAAAAATAAGTTTTGTCGACACTTGGGATCCAAATTTCTAGACGAACCTCCGGCAAAATTTATGTAAAATCTAAACAAAAATTTGACTAAGTAAATTGGTAGCAACAATTTGGATAGTGTGGCGCCTCTACTCGGCTTACACATGTAGGTCGGGAAGGGGTGTTACACAGAAGATTTTAAAGCTCTTGATACTGATAAGTCTTCAGTAGCAGAGTATTGGATAGAGAGGATTGTGAGAGTTTTTGATATTCTACATTGTAATGATGAGAAAAGATTAGAGTGTGTAGTTTCCTTGTTGCAGGAATAAGCTTATGCCTGGTGGGATACAAAGCAGAAAGGTGTACCCGCAAGTAGACTTACTTGGGCATTTTTCCAAGAAGAATTTAAAAAATAATATATTAGTGAGATTTATGACTTTAATGACTTTGATTGAACTTCCATTTTATGACTTTGATGTAATCTTGGGAATGGATTGGTTGTCCCGATATCAAGCAGTTATGGACTGTTGTAGTAAAGTTGTATCTTTTAAGATTTCAGGTTATGGTGAAATTATAGTTCGAGGAGAAAAATGATTTTATCCTTCTAGTTTAATTTCTGCAGCTAAAGCTAGAAGGTTGATTAGGAAGAGATGTGAAGCTTATCTCGCTTATGTTAATGATACACGATATTCAAGCAAGGTTTTAGGAGACATACCTATAGTGAGTGAGTTTTCGAATATTTTTTCGAAAGAATTACCTATAATACCACCAGAGAGGGAGGTAGAATTTGTTATTGATGAAGTTCCAGGTATGACACCAATTTCTATTCCACCTTATAGAATGGAACCTCAAAAATTAAAAGAATTAAAGATGCAACTCCAAGAATTGCTTGATAAAGAATTCATAATACCTAGTGTGTCACCTTGGAGCGTACCAGTTTTTTTTGTGAAGAAGAAGGATGGTACCTTAAGATTATGTATAGATTATCGACAGTTGAATAAAGTGACTATTAAGAATAAGTAACAATTACCTAGGATTGATGACTTATTTAATCAGTTGAGAGGAGAATATTACCTAGGATTACCTTGGATATTCTAGGATATTACCTAGGTAACAATTACCTAAGATTGGTATTTTCTCTAAGATTGATCTTAAATCGAGTTATTATCAGATGAAAATTAAAGAAGTGGATATTTTGAAGACAACTTTTAGAACTCGATATGGACATTATGAATTTTTGGTTATGCCCTTTGGTTTAACTAATGCTCTAGCAGCTTTTATGGACTTGATAAATTGAGTCTTTAAACCCTATTTAGGCCAGTTTATATTTGTTTTCATTGATGATATACTAGTTTATTCCAAAAATAGAGAGGAGCATAACAAGCATTTGAGAATTGTACTACAGACACTAAGGGAGAATCAATTATACGCTAAATTATCGAAGTATAATTTTTGGTTAACGAAAGTGGCATTTCTAGGTCATGTAGTGTCAGATAATGGTATTTGTATAGATCCAAGTAAGATTGAAACTATTTTTAATTAGCAGCCACCAAAGAACATAACAGAAGTTCAGAGTTTCCTTGGGTTAGCTGGTTACTATAGAAGATTTGTGCAAGGGTTTTTGAAGATAACACTTCCTTTAACTAAGCTCCTTAGAAAAGAAACTAAATTAGAGTGGAATGCTCAGTGTCAAGCTAATTTTGAACAATTAAAGACTATGTTGACTGAAGCACCTGTCTTGACACAACCGACTCCAGGTAAAGAATATGTTATTTATAGTGATGCTTCTCATCAGGGACTTGGTTGTGTATTGATGCAAGAGGGTAAGGTAATTGCTTATGCTTCTAGGCAATTAAAATCTCATGAATTAAATTACCCTACACATGATTTGGAGTTAGCTACTATTGTTTTTGGTCTTAAGATCTGGCGACATTACTTGTATAATGAAAGGTGTTATATTTTCACTGATCATAAAAATTTGAAATACTTGCCAATACAAAAAGAACTAAACTTAAGGCAGAGAAGATGGATGAAATTGATCAAGGATTATGATTGTATCATTCGCTATCATTCTGGGAAAGCTAATGTGATAGCCGAACCTTTAAGTCGAAAGACTTTAGCAGAATTGAGGGTTGAACTAACCATTAGGCAAAAAGTGATAGAAGCTTAGAAATAAAATAAAAAATTATTAGAACTTTTGAAGCAAATGTATGAAGGGGAAAACCTAGATTATGTTGTGTCAGAAGATGGTGGAGTATATTATAGAGGTCAATTGTATGCACCTGATGTGAAGGAACTAAAGGAGTGTATTCTTGGTGAAGCTCACAATACTATATATACTGTACATCCCAGAAGCAATAAGATGTACCAAAATTTGAAGTCTCATTAATAGTTGCCTAGTATGAAGAGAGATATTATAGAATATGTGACGTGGTGTTTAGTGTGTCAACAAGTCAAAGCAAAACATGTAACACCCCTATACCCCATGTACGCACACTACATACAACCACATCTGTAACATACGTATACCGGATACATGAGTGTCACGATTTATATTAACCAAACCAATCCTTTCTTTTAGCAATAATATGAGAAAATTAAAAGCATTTAAATTATATTATAAAACATAATAGATAAAATATTTATTTATTAAGCAGCGAAAAATGTAGCGGTATATACATATATACATCAAAATCCATAATTACAAAAATATAGAGTTATACATGTTTGGCAGATTGTCTCTGATCTTGAAGTCCACACTCAACACTTCACAAGTCTAGACTCAACTCGGTCTAGCTGAACTCTCCGGTTCTACCTTGTCACCTGTGCGATGAACCACAATCGCGCTAAGCCCACGGCTTAGTGGTACAAACCATAATAACAATATGCTTTAATGTAATGCTAATGTCATACGTTCAAATATTATAAACAATACATAAGAATATCATATTTCAAAACCTTACATTAAATCTTATTATTCATTTGTTTCACCATTCATAATTCACATTTAAACAAAGACAAATATGGCCCAAAAGAAACTAATATGCCATTCAATTTTCAGTGTTAATGTTTTGGTTCAATTATCACATTTATCATCATCCCAACTAGGCTTCAAGGATTAGGCCCAACCAAGCTTCAAGGGGAGTGAAGCATGCTAAGCATCAACCCAACTTGGCTTCAAGGACCAAGCCCAACCCAGCTTCAAGGGTTTGTAACATTCCAACTAGGCTTCAAGGACTAGACCCAACCAAACTTCAAGGGGAGTTAAGCATACTAAACTTCAAACCAACTTGGCTTCAAGGATCAAGCCCAACCCAGCTTCAAGGGCTTGTTACTATTAGGCATGTCACCAACAACAAAACTCTGAAAAGTGAATAACACATTAGGCACACAATTATTTCATTATTTCATTATCAATTCCATTCTCATTTCCTTATAATCATCTAGGCAACCATGCCCCAATTATTTCATTTGCATCATTATAGCCAACAATAATGACTTCACATCTCATCCTTAGAGTATACATAACCAATTGCATTGGACATACATTTTGATTGATCATCATATCTTTCACATTATGCAAATCATAACATTAATCAATGTATCAACAATGTAATAGATTACTTAACACATTTACAACCAAATGTGTTAAGTCCCAAAGTCATGTAAATATATGCAATCATGTAGGTTTGTACTTACCTCAAGAGCAACTCACAATAATCTAACCACTTCCTCTTCCAAAACTCCTTCAACACTTGGATTAGGACAACTCAATCTTTTCAAAACCTAATCCAAAAGGGATGATACACACTCACTTAGTGATACACATACGAAAATATGGATAAGAACCAACTAGGGCAAACTCTACACATGACATGCTCAACAACACGGGCGTGTCCCTGACCATGCCCTAAATGCACAACACAGAAGCTTTGATATGCTCAGTGACATGGGCGTGTCACTGGCCGTGTCAATCCTCTCCCAACACAGTAGCTATGACACGCTCAGTGACATGGGCGTGTCACTGGACGTGTCAATATTACTCCATCACAGAAGCTGTGACATGCTCAGTGACATGGGCGTGTCACTGATCATGTCACCCATCCAGAAATAGAACCATTGACACGCCCAAAGACTTGGTCATGTTCATGGGGGTGTCAGGCCAAAAATCCTGATTCCGACACCAACAACACCACATCCAACAAACCTCTTTCTTTTACCATTTTCCACTCCAAACAAACTTAACCAAACAAACCAATAAACCATAATAAACTTGCAAAAATACCAAAAAAAACTCAATACATACATCAAATACAAATCACAACCATCATCACAACTCATCACATACACAAAACACAACACTTGCTTTTCATCACCAAACTTAACCTTTCCTTCAAACCAACCCCAAAATCAAAGTCAATAAGACCAAACACTCTCAAATACCCCCATAATCAAACATACACATATCAACAACAACCATACACCAAGCTCAATTCACAAACTCAAAAGAAAACTAGGGAATCAAGTGGAAAACTTACCAAAAGTGATGAAAACCCTTAGATTTCCAACTTGATCACTTGAAACACCCTTCAATCTTGAGTTTGGAAGAGCAAAAATCTCTCTCTCTCTCTTGCTATGGAGATGGTCGGCCAAAACAAAGAAAGAAGAAGAAGATGAAGAAAGAAGAGCAAAGTCAAACTTCTCTTAACCACAAAACCTCTCTTTAGATATCCACCAAGCAATTAAATATAATAAAATATTATAAATATCCTCTTTCACTTAATAATTTCCAATTCAATTAATTCAAATAAAATTAAATATTTCTTTTGACCAACTCATGAGTTAACTTGTATATGTTGTATATACCCCTATATATACAACATATACACACTCCTCTTTCCTTTTCTTATCTTCCCACTTAAACATATATACAATTATAACATTTAATCCAAATACAACAATAAATATTCCAAAAATTTTAGGGTATAGTTTGGGATATTATATGTTGTCCCAAGATGGCAACCAAGAGGGGGGGTGAATTGGTTTTCTCAAGAAGTAATGACAATTTAAAAAACTCAACAAACAAGAAATGCGGAATATAGAGTTGGTTGAGTAATTGAAGAAAGAAAGAACACACAAGATTTATAGTGGTTCGGATTTACTTCAATCCTACATCCACTTCCTTAACAACTTGTTAAGGTTCCACTAATCTTTGAAGTTTTTACAAGCTCACTTCTAACTTTGGTGTTTTCACAAGTTCACACCTAACTTCACAAGTGTTTTTCTTAGGCTCACACTTACAACCCAAACAAGAGTTTTACAAGGCTCACTCTCACAACCTAACAAGAGTTTTACTAGGCTCACTCTCACAACCCAAGTGTTTCCCAAGCTTACACTCAAACTTATACAATGGTGTTTTCAATGCTAACACCTAACATTCATAACAATTCAAATACAAGTTTAAGTAAAAGAAAATTTGTTGCTTGGCTATGAAAATCTTTTCTCAATGTTGTCTCTTTTTTGTTTTCTCATAGAAACTTTGTATTTATAGCCAATGTGGTCTTACTAGCCGTTATTGATGTTGAGAATAAAGTCTTGGCAGATTAGACCTCTTTACTTAAACTGTCCGAAGCACTTCGCGGTCGCCCTTCATACAAGGATGGTCGCGCTCATGCTTCAAGCGGTCGTCCTTTTAACCAGGGACGGTCGCTACTTTTAAAAAATCTTCAACGGTCGAATTTTAGTGCTCTGCAGCTGGAATCTTGCCCATGATGTGTTTGTCGGACCGTTTCTTGCCCATGCTGTGTTTGTCGGGACGGTCGCGCATCACAAAGTGCGGTCGCCCTTTTTTGAATACTGAAGTGGGATTACAACGGTCATGTCACGTGTCATTTTCTGACAGGGCAAAAGAGATGTCCGCCTTAATTTGAATCTCGCGGTCGCCCGTGGTAGCATTTCGCGGTCGAACTCATATTCTCGCGTCGAACTTCTGGACGCACCTGAGGACGCGAACACTACTGTCTCTTTGAGCAATTTCTTTTTGAATTGTTGGGCGGTCGCGACTTTGAATGGGGCGGTCGCTAAAGTGGTTAGCGAGGTCGAGTCATTCACCGTTCTTGTCACCGCGAATCTTACTGTGATTGTAATGATTTAAATTCCTTGAGTAGCGGTTGTGCACATATTTGGCCGGTCGCTATTCTGTAGGAGCGGTCGCGACTGAGGTCGAACTTCTGACCGCGAAACCTACTGTGACAAGGTTTCATTCTGTAATTACTTGGAGCGGTCGTATTAAGGTGAGGTGCGACCGCGATAAATGTTCTGTTCACCTTTAATTGAAATAACCTAATCCTGCAACAAGATTTCTCAAACACAAGTTAAATAGATCATCCATTTGAGTTGTCAAAGATCAAAATTAAGATTATTTGTCTAACAATCTCCCCCATTTTGACTTTGACAATTCAAATGGAATGATGAGAAAAATAATAAGTCTTAAATGCTCCCCCTTAACATATGCAACAATCATGGTTAAGAGCATTGTGATTATTAGTTTATTTTGGTGCAAATGTTATTGTTTGAATGCAAACATTTCTCCCCCATAAACATTTCTCCCTTATTGCAAATATTCAACATGTATACTTGTTTCTCCCATTATTGTTCTTATCTTTGGTTTCCTCTATTGGTTCATTCCATTGGTTCTTCTCCCCCATTGTCATAGGCAAAATGAAACAATTGTTAAGCAAAATTATTAACTAAACAATGAAAGGGAAAGTACCAAATTATATATATTAAAATTGGAGGAAAGTACAAAGCAGAAAGTGCAAAGCAGAAAACATATGAAAATGCAAACAAACTAAAGCTAAGCTATTCTGAGTCATCATCTAACTCTAACTCTTCTTCAACTAAAGGAGCTTTCCCCTTATCTTGAGGTGCAACAGAGGCAGAGCTAGTGCTAATAGACTCTTCTTCTTCAGCAACGCTTTGGGTGTGATCACTTATATCCCAATCTTCAAGATTGCATTGAGGCAAGTCCAATTTGCCTTGCATGTCATAAAGATCATGGTGCATGTGGGATATAAGGTCTATCCTTTTGTTTAAGTGCTGGAATCTCTTGGAAACACTTTTCTTGAACTTAGTGAGTTTCCTTGAGAGAGTCTTGATTGCTTGGAGGATGAGTTGTGTGGAGGATGAAGCAGTTTCTTTAGCAGCTTTTGATGAAGTTGCTTTTGGAGGTAATTCTACTGCAACTTCTACAGAATCTCCCTCTTCCTCAATTGTATACCTTGGCCTTTTCTTTTGTTTATCCATAACTCCTTTCTTGCCATAGCAGTATACATATGACCCTTCTATCTTCCTTACACAACCAGCATGCTCTAAGTAATCCATTGTGATAGCATTGGAGGCTAGAGTGAAAGGGTTCCTCAAAGTAGCTAAGTTCAAATCATTCAGAAGGTTTAAGTGTCTAGCTATTTGAGTAACTTGAGAGGATAGGAAGAAGGTACCAGTTCTTGTAACAGCATGATGATAAAATGTATCAATCAAGAACTTGGTTGTGTTCATTTTGATGTTATGGGTGAAAGCATAGAGAAAGATAAGGTCTCTCTTGGTTACTTTCTCATTCCCATCTGCTCTTTGGTGAATGGTATAGGTGATAATCCTATGGAGCATCCAGTGGGTGAGAGATTTGATGTGCTTGGCTTTAGATTCCTTTTCAAAGGAAGTTTCAATGGAAATTTCTCGCCAGAAATCAGAAAGGGTTGGGTTTGAGAAGATTTGGTCATTGTAGGAGGTTATACCTTCAGAAGGGAAGTTCCAAATTCTGCCAAAATCTTCAAGGGTTATGAATTGATACTGATCAAAGAGTTTGAACCTTACCCCGTACCAACCTAGAGCAGAGTTTGCACTCTTCTCTATCTGGAATGACATTAGAAACTCCTTACTTAGACTAGAGTAACCTACCTCTTCTGGAAAGACAAAATTTCTCCATCCAAGGACATCCAACAATCCTTCAATTTCGTCCTTGATGCCCAAAGCAGACAGCATCCCACCAAAAGGAGATTTGGTGCCTTCAACCTTCTTCTTCTTTAGCATGGCATACCTAATGTCTTCCTCAGTGGTTTGGTGATGAGGTTTGTGAATTTTCTCACCCCTTTTTGATTGTGGAGGAGATGGAGGTTCAACGACAGGTTCTCTAATGGTGATTCCTGGAACTCTCTTAGCTTGTCCCTTTATTTTGGAAGTGGTTTTTCTTTTGGGAGCCATTAGAATAGAAGAAACAGATGAGAGCAGGAAAACAGAGGTTGATTTGAGAAGCAGATGAGTTGAGAAGATTTTAGGGTTTTAGATTGTTTTCAGAAGCAAAATATCCAAGAAATTTGATGTAACTTACTTTTAAATAGATGGAGTTAAGAAAATAGCCGTTTTTGACTGTTGGATATTAAGAGTTGCAACCTGTCACACAGCCAACGGTTATAAATTTTCGAGCAGAGTGTACAGGGTGCGGTCGCGGATTGAAGATAGTGCGATCGCTACTTATGGTCTAGCGACCATTATCAAGATAAGTATGCTCGCGAGAGAAGAAAGTAACTGTAACGGTCGAAACTATTCAAATTGGTGCGGCCGCGCACAAATTTTCTCGACCGCGCTCAGAGTCATTAGTTTGACTGAAACTGACAGACAGGATAGCGACCGCTGAAGAATACTGGAGCGACCGCTACATACTTAAAAATGAAAGATTCAAGGAAAGGTGGAAAATATTTCTATTGTGTTAAGAAACATTAAATTCATGCACATAGAAACCTTATTGATAGGCAAAAGTTTTAATTAATTCAAAGTGATTCCATCAATCATTCCTAAATTGAGTTTTATGAAGTTAAGTCTATCTTCATTCAAGGGTTTTGTAAAGACATCAGCAAGTTGATTTTCTGTATCTATGAATTCTAAGGTTATATTCTGATTTTGTACATTTTCTCTTAAGAAATGATGTCTAATATCTATGTGTTTGGATCTAGAATGTTGGATAGGATTTTTAGATAAATTGATAGCACTAGTGTTGTCACATTTAATGGAAATATTGTTAAAAACCTTACCATAGTCAAGCAATTGTTGTTTCATCCATAATACTTGTGTGCAACAAAAACATGCTGCAACATATTCTGCTTCCGTTGTGGATAAAGCAACCGATGCTTGTTTCTTACTATGCCAAGAAACTAGACAATTACCAAGAAAGTGACATGCTCCTGTTGTGCTCTTCCTATCTAAGATACTACCAGCATAATCTGCATCTGAAAATCCTATAATATGAAATGATGTATTCTTAGGATACCAAAGTCCTAAATGCATTGTACCACTCAAATATTTCAAGATTCTTTTAGTGGCATTCAAGTGTGATTCTTTAGGACAGGTTTGAAATCTAGCACATAGACATACACTATACATTATATCAGGCCTAGAAGCAGTTAAGTAAAGTAGTGATCCGATGATACCTCGATATTTCTTCTCATCTACTGCTTTACCATTATCATCTTTACCTAATTTCAATGATGTGCTCATAGGAGTTTTGCTAGTTTTGCAGCCATCCATTCCAAATTTCTTGATGAGTTCTTTTGTATATTTGGATTGGTTGATGAAGATCCCATCTTTACATTGCTTGACTTGCAGTCCAAGGAAAAACTTGAGTTCACCCATCATGCTCATTTCAAATTCCCTAGTCATACAAGAAGCAAATTCTTTGCACAAGGCTTCATTAGTAGCTCCAAATATTATGTCATCCACATAAATTTGTACAATCAAAATGTTGTGCTTATTCTTTTTAACAAAAAGAGTTGTGTCTACTTTTCCTTTTGAAAAACCATTTTCAAGCAAATATGCACTAAGTTTATCATACCAAGCTCTAGGTGCTTGCTTTAATCCATATAAAGCTTTGGTAAGTTTGAAAACATGATCAGGAAATTTGTAGTTTTCAAAACCAGGAGGTTGTTCAACATAAACTTCTTCATTTATGAGTCCATTTAGAAATGCACTTTTAACATCCATTTGATAAAGCTTAAAATTCATATGACATGCAAAAGCAAGTAATATTCTAATAGCTTCCAATCTAGCTACGGGGGCAAAGGTTTCATCATAGTCAATACCTTCTTCTTGATTATAACCTTTGGCTACCAATCTTGCTTTATTTCTAATGATGTGACCATTTTCATCAAGCTTATTCCTATAAACCCATTTGCATCCTATTGTAGAATGATCTATAGGTCTAGGAGTAAGTTGCCAAACATTATTTCTTTCAAATTGATTAAGTTCATCTTGCATTGCAGTTATCCAATTTTCATCATTTAAAGCTTCCTCAACATTTTTTGGTTCAATTTGAGAAACAAAAGCAAAATTAACATCAACGTGATTAATTTTAGATCTAGTAGTTACTCCCTTTGATGTTTCTCCAATGATGAGTTCCTTTGGATGATCTTTCTTGTATTGCCAATCCTTAGGTAGATCTTGAGACTCTTCTTCAAGTTGATTGATCTTTGGAACATCAATAGATTCAAGAGGTTCAAGAGTATCTGCAGGGTCATTGAAAGAAATACCTTTCTTTTGATCAAGTTTAGATGATTCATCAAATACAACATGCATTGATTCTTCTATAACTAGAGTTTTCATGTTAAATACCCTATATGCTTTGCTATATGATGAATATCCTAAGAATATGCCTTCATCTGATTTGGATGAGAATTTTCCAAGATTATCCTTGGTATTCAATATGAAGCATTTGCATCCAAATACTCTAAAATATCCAATTCTGGGTATTCTTCCATTCCATAGCTCATAAGAAGTTTTATTAGTTAAATGCCTTTTATAAACACGATTTGCAATGTAACAAGCTGTATTAACGGCTTCCGCCCAAAAATAAGATGGTAAATCATATTCGTTGAGCATTGTTCTAGCCATTTCAATTAAAGTTCTATTTTTCCTTTCAACTACACCATTTTGCTGTGGAGTTCTAGGAGCAGAAAAATTGTGTGAAATGCCAATTTCATTGCAAAAGTTTTCAAAGTTTTCATTTTCAAATTCTTTGCCATGATCACTTCTAATAGATGTGATCACATATCCTTTTTCATTTTGAACTCTTTTTGCAAAGGTTTTGAAGTAATTAAAGGCTTCATTCTTTTGAGCTAAGAAATTAACCCATGTGAATCTAGAGTAGTCATCAACAAGAACAAATGCATATAATTTGCCTCCTAAGCTTGTAACTCTATTTGGTCCAAACAAATCTAAATGAATGAGCTCTAAAGGTCTAGAGGTGCTTATAACACTCTTTGATTTAAATGAGCTTTTATGTTGCTTACCATGTTGACAAGGTTTACAAATTCTATCTTTTTCATATTTTATCTTAGGTAAGCCATCAACTAAGTTCTCATTACAAATATATTTCAATTGATCCATACCAGCATGTCCTAGTCTTCTATGCCATAACCATGCATCATCATTAGTGGACATCAAACATGTATGATTTGAATGTATGCTGACATTATAAGTGTTGTTTGTTCTAGTGCCCTTAAATATGATAACATCATTTGAATTCGTGATCTTGCATTCCTTGGAATCAAACTTGACAGAGTATGCTTTATCACAAAGTTGACTAACACTTAGCAAGTTATGTTTCAAACCATCAACAAGCCATACATCTTCAATTAAATCCTTACCAATGGAACCAATGGAGCCAACACCAAGAATTTTACCTTTAGCATTGTTTCCAAAAGTTACGTTACCTCCATGTTTATAGGTAATACTTGTAAAGAGCTTTGCATTTCCAGTCATATGCCTTGAGCATCCACTATCCACAAGCCATGTGCTTTCATTGGTAGTAGATTTTAGGCATACCTGCAAGACAATTTTGATCATCTTCTTTTAGGTACCCACATATAGTTGGGTCCTTGATGGTTAGTAGAAAGAGTGCCTTCTAAATTGAGATGAGCTTTTCTTATATAACAATTGAAATTTTTGTGACCAAATTTCATGCAATATGTGCATTGCCATGGTATCCTATGCTTCTGCATTTTTCTTTTTGCATTATACATACAACTACAAGTATGTGATTTCTTTTGTACAAGTTTAGTGAACAACAATGCATAATTATTTTTGGCTTTATTTCCTAGTGAACCATAAGAAGTTCTTTTAGATTTGGTGCAAGCATCTTTGATATGAACATCAGAAATTTTAGTTGTAGATGCTTTCACAAATGTTGGTTTGCTAGGTGCAATGTTGGTTGAGCCATTGAATCCTAATCCATATTTCAAGGAAGGTGATCTTTGATTATTAATTAATGTGTTCAATGCTTCCTTTCCTTTATGAAATCTGGAAATTGATTCTTTTAGTTCTTTTAGTTCATGCTTCAATGCCTCATTCTCTTTAATCACTTTTTCTAAGTCATGTGAGCTTTTATTTAATTCTCCTATTGTATTCATTAAGTGTTCATTTGAGGTTTTCAATTCTAAGGTAGAGTTCTTTAAGCATATAAAATCCTTTTCTAACTTAGAGTTTTTCTCTTTATAGAGCATCATTTTAGAGAAATATTTTTCTATTTTAGAATTCATGTGCTCAATCAAGTCACTATCATCTATATCATTTATATCATCATGTGCTACAAGATCAAAAGATTGAGTACTTACCTCATTGGAGTCATCTTCAATAGCCATGAGACAAAGATTTGCAATTCCTTCCTCTTCTTCTTCTTCACTTGAGGAAGAGTCATCCCATGTGGCTTTGAGAGACTTTTTCTTTTCTTTATCCCATTTCCTTTTGTTCTTTAATTTGTAGCAATCCGACTTGATGTGACCGGTTTTTCCACATTCATAGCATTTTACCTCATTTTTCTTTTCTTTATCTTTGAAGGAGAATTTAGGAGGTGTACCTTTGTTTGCTTGTAATCTTTTCTTCCTTTTCCATTCGTTCATTCTTTTTGAGAACATTGCCATTTCATCTTCATCATCAGTACCTTCATTGCTTGAGCTCTCAACTTCTTTGATTGCTTTGAGTGCAATTGGTTTTCTCTTTTCTTTCTCACCTTGATCTTCTTCTTTTTCACTGTGCAGCTCAAAAGTGAGTAATTTACCAACTAGCTCGTCGGTTCTTAATGTGCTGAGATCATGAGCTTCTTCTATGGATGATACTTTGGATTCAAAGTTCTTTCTAGCTCTTAGTGCTCTCAAGATTTTACTGTTTACATCACCTTGATCATATACCTTGCCATACTTCTTTAGTTCATTGACAATTGCAAGTAAGCGATTGGTCATGTCGGTGACATTTTCATTTGGTTTCATCTTGAATAGCTCATACTCATGAACATGCATTTGTTTCTTGGTAAATCTTACTTGAGTTGTACCTTCATGGTAGTTTTCAAGTGTTTTCCAAATACAATGTGCACAAGTTAAATGTTGAACTCTTCCACCTTCTTCTCTTGAAATGGAGTTCATCAAGATGGAAGCAGCTCTATTGTTCTTGAATCGATCTCTGATATTGCTAGTTGACCATTGAGCTTTGGGAAGAGGAACTTGAATACCGTCAACTTCATGAGTAGGAGATTTCCACTCATTTTCCACGAAATCCCATAGTTCAATCCCTTCACTGTCTAGAAACAAATACATTTTGTGTTTCCAGTATGAGTAATCCGTTCCATCAAAGTAAGGTCTAAGAATAGAGTTAAGATTTCCATGAGAGCTTGATGAAGAAGAAGTTGCCATTGTGGATCAGATTTCACAATTAAGTTTAAGAAATCTCAGGGCTCTGATACCAATTGTTGTCCCAAGATGGCAACCAAGAGGGGGGGTGAATTGGTTTTCTCAAGAAGTAATGACAATTTAAAAAACTCAACAAACAAGAAATGCGGAATATAGAGTTGGTTGAGTAATTGAAGAAAGAAAGAACACACAAGATTTATAGTGGTTCGGATTTACTTCAATCCTACATCCACTTCCTTAACAACTTGTTAAGGTTCCACTAATCTTTGAAGTTTTTACAAGCTCACTTCTAACTTTGGTGTTTTCACAAGTTCACACCTAACTTCACAAGTGTTTTTCTTAGGCTCACACTTACAACCCAAACAAGAGTTTTACAAGGCTCACTCTCACAACCTAACAAGAGTTTTACTAGGCTCACTCTCACAACCCAAGTGTTTCCCAAGCTTACACTCAAACTTATACAATGGTGTTTTCAATGCTAACACCTAACATTCATAACAATTCAAATACAAGTTTAAGTAAAAGAAAATTTGTTGCTTGGCTATGAAAATCTTTTCTCAATGTTGTCTCTTTTTTGTTTTCTCATAGAAACTTTGTATTTATAGCCAATGTGGTCTTACTAGCCGTTATTGATGTTGAGAATAAAGTCTTGGCAGATTAGACCTCTTTACTTAAACTGTCCGAAGCACTTCGCGGTCGCCCTTCATACAAGGATGGTCGCGCTCATGCTTCAAGCGGTCGTCCTTTTAACCAGGGACGGTCGCTACTTTTAAAAAATCTTCAACGGTCGAATTTTAGTGCTCTGCAGCTGGAATCTTGCCCATGATGTGTTTGTCGGACCGTTTCTTGCCCATGCTGTGTTTGTCGGGACGGTCGCGCATCACAAAGTGCGGTCGCCCTTTTTTGAATACTGAAGTGGGATTACAACGGTCATGTCACGTGTCATTTTCTGACAGGGCAAAAGAGATGTCCGCCTTAATTTGAATCTCGCGGTCGCCCGTGGTAGCATTTCGCGGTCGAACTCATATTCTCGCGTCGAACTTCTGGACGCACCTGAGGACGCGAACACTACTGTCTCTTTGAGCAATTTCTTTTTGAATTGTTGGGCGGTCGCGACTTTGAATGGGGCGGTCGCTAAAGTGGTTAGCGAGGTCGAGTCATTCACCGTTCTTGTCACCGCGAATCTTACTGTGATTGTAATGATTTAAATTCCTTGAGTAGCGGTTGTGCACATATTTGGCCGGTCGCTATTCTGTAGGAGCGGTCGCGACTGAGGTCGAACTTCTGACCGCGAAACCTACTGTGACAAGGTTTCATTCTGTAATTACTTGGAGCGGTCGTATTAAGGTGAGGTGCGACCGCGATAAATGTTCTGTTCACCTTTAATTGAAATAACCTAATCCTGCAACAAGATTTCTCAAACACAAGTTAAATAGATCATCCATTTGAGTTGTCAAAGATCAAAATTAAGATTATTTGTCTAACATTATAGAACGTCAAATTTCATTGGGTCTTTTGCAACCTATATCAATACCAGAATGGAAGTGGGATAGAATCACCATGGATTTTGTGACTGATCTTCCAAACACCCAAAAGAAGCATGATACAATTTGGGTAATTATTGATCGATTAACCAAATCATCTCATTTCCAATTTTAGTTGACTATTCAATGGATAGACTTGCAGAGTTGTATGTTAATGAGATAGTCAGGCTTCATGGAGTACCAATGTTTATTATTTCAGATTGAGACCCTCGCTTTACTTTAAGATTTTGGAAAAGTTTTCAGAAAGCATTGGGTATTCAACTTTATTTTAGTACTGCATTTAATCCACAGATGGATGGTCAATCGGAAAGGGTGATACAAGTACTTGAGGATATGCTTAGAAGTTATGTAATCGATTTTGAAGGTAGCTAGGATAAATATCTGCCTTTAGTAGAATTTGCCTCTAACAACAGTTATCAAACGAGTATTGGAACGGCTCCATATGAGGCACTCTATGGAAGGAAGTGTAGAACTCCATTGTATTGGGTGGAATTGAATGAGAGCAAACTTGTGGGACATGATCTCATAAGACAAAGTGAAGCTTATAAAGGATTAATTATAAATTGCAATGGATAGACAGAGATCCTATGCAGATTTGAAATGGCGTGATATTGAATATGGTGTGGGAGATAAGATATTTTTGAAAGTATCACCGTGGAAGAAAATTCTTCACTTTGGAAAGAAAGGTAAACTAAGTCCTAGGTTTATTGGACCATATGAAATACTTGAACATATAGGTCTAGTAGCTTATCGACTAGCTTTGCCTCCAGAATTAGCTAAGGTTCATAATGTATTCCATGTGTCAATGTTTCGACGATATAGATCAAGTCCTACACATGTGATTCAAATGGAGTCCATTGAAATTTAGCCAAATTTGAGTTATGAAGTTATGAAGAAGAACTTGTGGCTATCTTAGCTTATGAAGTAAAAGAATTGCGTAATAAATATATTCCTTTAGTTAAAGTGTTATGGAGAAATCATTTGACAAAGAAAGCCTCTTGGAAAAGCAAAGAGATAATGAAACAACAATACCCTCAATTATTCTAAGCGTCTATAACAGATAAATTTCGATGATGAAATTTCTTTAGTGTGGGAGAATTATAATGTTTAAATTTTAAACAGTGAATTTTTAACTAATATTAATAATTGACAGTGTATAGAAATAAAAATAATTTGGATAAATGCTATAAGTAGGAAATAGTAAATAGTAGATCTTAAAATTTATTGAAGAAATTATTTTTATGGTTTTACGAGGCTAAAAATTGAGTTAGAATCAAAGGATAAGAAAGAGGGTGCACCATAGTTAAAATGAGATTATCCACACTAGATTGAACTTACTATATGTACATGTGTATATAGCCTAGAATTTTCTTTTTTCTTCTCTTCTTTCTCTATCATCCACGCCATTTACCACCACCATCACCATCTTCTCTATTTTCTTCTTCCTTTCATCAACTTAATCAAGAATTAAGGAAAATCCATCTTTTGTTATAAATTTTTAAGAGAATTAGCTAGAGTATGTGAGATTAACAACAAGTGATCAAAGAAAAAGAGGAAAAAGAGATGGGAAGAGGGATTTTTGAAGAGGTACGTGCTTATGTATTTTAATTTGCAAATATTGATTTTTCTTTGAGTTTTAATGTTTAAATTAGTTGATTAGGTCATTTAGAATGAGATATTTCTTAAATATTGGATAAATAAATTATTACGTGATATATGTAGGAATTGAAGTTGTTGATGTTGTTTTTCTTAATTTTGAGTGATGATTGTGAAAGTTGTTGATTAGATCATTTGTTAAAGACTTGATTAATTAAAGTTTTAGTAAGGTATTAGAAATAAATTCTTTTTGTGTCAAAATTTGATTTTGATACATTTTTAACTTTGATTTTCAATATGTTTGTGTTTTATGAAGTTAAAAGTGCAGAATGCATGATTTTGGGATGCCACGGGCGTGGTTTAAAGGTGCCATGGGCGTGGTATCAAAGTCGGGACTGCTGGAGGAAGAATTACTCTGAAAATAGACCCAAAACCAATGCCATGGGCGTGGCAACTGAGTGCCACGACCGTGGGGTTGAAAGTGATGTTGTTTCTTTAAAATTTTTGATAAAACAGAGCCGCTCTGAATGCCACGGCCGTGGGCCTTGATGGCCACGACCGTGGGGGTCTATAAAGGCATTTGACAGCTTCATTTTATATCCCACAGGCATGGTGTTTGAGATGCCACGGCCGTGGGGTACCTGGATAATGTTTTTGGCTTGTATTTTTTAATATATGGGCCTAGTAGGAGGCTTATATGTTTATAATTCTTACCCTCTTATTGAGAAATCATGTATATGTGTTAAAAGTATGGAAAAGAGTAATAAACTTTGGATATGTGATAAATATGTGTAAAACTAAATGTTGATCAATGTATTGTTCCATTGAAGTGATATATGTAATTCAGTGTTAACTACAAACTAATGAATTGCCCTAATCATACTGATTTTAGATATAGCTTGGGATTGAATGGCTAGCCAAAGGGGGGATATCCAAGGTGATAGTATGCACTTTATACCATCAATAGACACTCTGTGTCACCATACTCAGTGGGCATTCGCGCCATAGTGAACCATTGGCCAAAATTCTATACAGTGGGCATTAAATTGCCAACAGTGACCCATTATCCAAACCTAGAATCTGAGTTCAGTTTGTGGACATTATTAAAGAAGTTATCTACATTGAAAATAATTTGTTATATGGTTATTGATAAATTATTCAATTATGGAATTAATTGTGTTTAATATTTCAACTTTCAATGAATTTATTAATTTCTTTATTTAACGTTATGAAAGTAATACTTTTCATTATTTCTAAATTATTTAATGTTTAGATCTCTTTTCTTTAAATTTTCTAGCATATTGTGAATACATAAGCACCACTAAGCTTTACTTAGTGTGTTAGAACTATTTTCTAATACGCAGATCAAACAAGAAGAGTTGAGACTGCAGAGTGAGAGATTCAAGTTCCTGGTCAACTGCATCATAAAGGTTCAAAAATAATATTGTAAATATTATATTTTGTATAGTTCACATGGCAATATTGTATAATTTTGTATGACAGTTGTACAAGTTTGAGAGTAGTTTAAAAATTTTATTAATGTAAGTTAACAACAGGAGTTCTTTATAAATTAACGGATATATGTTTGTAATATAGGAGTGGTTGTAGTAGTTATTTTGAAAGCTTAAAAACTGCATTAATACTTAGAAGTATTTTATTTTTATTTCTTTAATACATACATAGACACATATGTAGAACAAGTGTGAACGTTAGATGACATCTCCTAGGTAGTTAAGTGTATAGGCTATGTAGGGGGTGTTACAGAAACATGGGAGGGAATCTTGGGAGGGCCACAACTTCACTTCTCAGGGGTGGAATGACCAATGATGGGTTGCTATAGGCCATCTATAAGGAGGGTTATGGGACCTCTAGCCCCTTTCGTGGTTCCGCCTCAGTTTGTCATCATCTAATAACCCCAAAGCACAATATTCTTCTTTAAATTATGGATATAAAACACCATAGACAATATGAATATCCTTACAACATAATGGTCCTTTAACTATATTTAATAGAATTCTCAAGTAATACATTTCTCCACTGCTAGGAAGAACATAAGAAATTCTTCCAGCGGACCTTTCTCACTTTCTTGAACACCATTTTTTTTCTTTATTGTGGCACCGTCTTGTTCATCTCGCTTCTTCCATACAAACTTTGTTAGAAATTCAGCATATGTCAATTCCCTAGCATGCTCATACAACTTGTTTGTCTCCATCCATTACAAAAACATAAAACTATCATCCCTACATTTCTTTAGAACTAAATCAATTGGGTCATCATCGCCAAACATAATTTTTTGCTCATTTGGAAGATGAAAACTTAGCCTTTCAACCCCAAGATCCCTATAAGTAATTGGATATCCTAAAATGCTCCAAGCCGTCACATATGACGAAACATATCTACAATCATTATACAGGTTAATTTCATCAATATCATTTTGTGATTTTCCATTGTTATTTCCTTGATAAAATGCAATAATAACCTGATTACGACCTTTGTTTATGCATTTAAATAAATACTTTATCAACCTTGATTGATTATACCATTTTAGGTTTTTATGAGCTTAATATTTAATTAACAATTGTGGATTATAAGGAATGAACAATCCGTTGTCCAAAAGAATTCCATTCTACTCCACAACTATCCTTATATCTCTTCTTTTATAGAGAGGATAACCTTTTGCATCTATAGTTGTTCTCTCATTAAATTTTTTAGGAAGTATTTTGAACATTTTTCATGTTTCATGCATGAAGAGTTATTATTAGAAACTCCACAAGGACCATGTATCATGAGATTATTTACGACTTCAGTTAATTCTTAATTTTTGGCAAGATCCAGTATCTCAACTGAAATTATTTTGTCAATGACTTTACAAGTAGGATATTTATCTTATGGATGTAAGAATAATAAAATGTGAGTATTAGGTATGCCGCATTTCTGGAGCTCAACTTTATATATAAATAAAAAAATTAAAAAAATAATATTAGATTACAACTATATATATTTCCACTAACTATAATTTTGTTTTATATATATAGCGAAAACATTACATAAATACAAAACATTAACAATGATGTGCATGAGACTTGAAATGACCAAATATGAATTTAAATTCATATCAAACAAAGTATGTCAATTTTCATATTAGCTTTGATGCTTACTCTTACTCTTCCAAAAAAAAAATTATTTTTCAAATCTTTGACAAACTGATCAAGTTTGATTTTGAAGACTATAAATAATATTGGTTGGTCTTTAGGTTTAAGATCCTTGTTAATTAGAAATATTTGTATCTCCAATAACTTAGGATTGCAAGTAAATGTAATAAACAAATCTAGATATCCAACCCACTTACAAATTTCCATTGCATCTTGGTAATTTTGGATCATGTACCTTCCACCACCAACATATAATTGTAGATCCTTAATTTTTGACCTAGTCCGGTCCGTTATTTTTTATATAGTCCAAAATAATTTTTGTGGTATTTTAATTAAATATTATTTATTTTAATATTTATTTTTTATAATTTTTAATAAAATAAAAAAATAATAATAAATAAAAATAAAAATAAAAATCGGGCTACAAAAAAATCGGCGATGAATTTCCAAGGCCATTTCGCCGCAGGAAATTCCTGCGGCGAAATTGGCTGGCCGCCTAGCCAAGCATGCCAAGCTCATAATTTTTTACAAATCCTCGCAGACCTCGCCTCGCAGTTTCTCGCCATCACTCTCAATTTTGCCAGCGAAATTTTCCAGCGCAATTTTTTCCGAAACCAAACTCTATTTGGTTTTGGTTTCTTTTCCTAATTAATTTTAGTTTCCTTAAACAATTATAATTAATCTTATAAATTTTCCTATAAATAACACTTTAAAACATAGAAAAAAGGAACTGGAACTGAGAACTTTGGGAGACTTTTGATTAAGTGATCGAAACTCAGAAAACCCTAGCAATAAGCAAGCAATCAACAATTCATCAAAGGCAGCAACCTTGTCTTTGTCCTTGCTCATCCAGAAAGCAATTTTTGGTGGAACCAACGAAAGGAGGTTCGAATCTCTATTTTCTTTATTTATTTCTGTATAGTAGCTTCATTAATCAAATTGAAAATTATTTCTTCTATTTCTTCAAAACCTTAAAAACCCTAATTTGTTCTTACTATTTTCAGAAACCCTAAAAAATACTTATCTGTTTTCAAAAACCTTAAGAACTCTAATCTATTTCTTCTAAACCTTAAAACCCTAATTCGTTTCTTTTTTTTTTTCAAATACTTTAAAAAAAACCTTAAATTGTTTTCCTCTAACTTTTTCCAAAATTCCCAAATGTTTTCTTAAATCTCCAAACCCTAACCTACTTACAGTTTCTAAAAATCATAATTACTTTTATAAAACTTTAAACTATTTTCTTAAATCTTAAAACCAAATATGTTTTCTAAAATACCAAAAACCCTAATTCTCTCAAAACTAATACGGTAAACCCTAATTTTCCTCAACCCTAATTCTTAAAACCTTAAAATCTTATAAATCCAAACCTTAGAATTCAATACAGTAAGCCTAAAATCACCATCCAATAAACATGAATTATAACCCTAATTTCATAATTTTACCCCTCAAACCCTAATTTGATCAATCAAAGAACCTTACTAATTTCTTAAAGTTATAAAACCCTAATCAATTTCAACTTTCTTAAACCTTAACAGTAGCTAAGAATTATAAACCCTAATAATACTAAAATCCCAAAATCCTAAATATTAATTAAAGAACTTTAAATAGAAACAGTAAACCCTAATTTGTATCTTTACTTGCTTTATTTTTAGATTTGATTATATAGTCTATTATATGCTTTGATGGTTGATTTATTTAATTTCAATGCTTGATTTATTTAATTTATCATAGATGAATGTTTATTATATATTTTGATTGATGTTTAATATCTTTGATGAATGATTTATTTATGATGAATGGTTATTTACTTTTATCGATTTATTTTGATTTCCAAATGTTGTAAGAGGTATGTTTCCACTTTGTGGGTACCTCATTAATTAATTTCTATTTAATTTAAATTGCTTTTATATTTTAGACCAATGTAAAGGACATGTTTCTACCTATAGGTGGGTGTCCTATTAGTTTAGACATGGATGATGTAAGGACATGTTTCCATCTTCGGATGGGTGTCCATTTATTTGCTTTGTTTGAACATTGCTTTGATTTTAATATAAAGATGCTTTATTTCAATTTTTGCATGTAATATGGATAATATTATTATATTTAAGAATTTTATAATATTAAGACCTGCAAAGGAGGTCGGTTCCAATGAACCGGGCATTGTGGGGGTGCTGGGTCATTTCTCACCTTCCCCACACGTACCCAACTTTTCGAACCCAATTAGGGGGTTGGGGATTCCTTAGGAATCGAGTCATCCACCCCTTTCCTTTTCCTGGCCCGTCCAGGTGGCAACTCTATTTTCTCTGGACTTAGGTCCGTGTTCTCTAAGGCCCCAAGCCTAAACAGTGTCGAAGTCGCAATAACCATTCCACTGGGAATGGGGGCGAAAATTCCTGTCACATCCCAAAGTTTAGGTAGTCGAGTATTAGGCAAGAAGGACATAAATAAGTGGTCAAATAGAGCCTCGAGATAGTAAAAAATAAAATCGGTGTGCAAAGGAGGCCCGTGAAGTCGACAGGACCTAAAGGTAATTTTTCGAAAGGCCGAGGACCTAAGAGTAATTTTTCGAAAAGTTATGTCGGTTATTAATAGTGACCCTAACGGATGCCATAAATGTGTTCTCGGGATTAATCGGGTCATAACCGTGGGTTTCAATTTTTTCCGAAAACGCACGGTTTAAAAGTTACAATCGATTAATCGCTGGAAGGTATTTTGGTATTTTCACACCCTAGACTATAAAATTACAGCACAAGAAAGTTGAGGGGGTCAAAATATGAATAAAAGGAAGCCTAATGGCTTGCCAAATAAATAGATAAAAGAAGAAGGCAAGTGGACCAATTAAAAGTGGCCATTTTTGCTATAAGGTGTACCAATTGGAAGTCAACATCTATACCAACATATTTTCACCACTTATGACTGCCATTTGGATCAAAATAAGCTAAGGAAAGAAAATAAAAAGCCCTCTCTTACATGGTGAACTCGTCCAAACCATAAGAGAAGGAAGAAGGAGGTGATTTTGCCAAAGTTTAAGGCTTTTGGTTGAAGATTTTGGTGACAAACAAGATTATAAGGTAAGAGAAACCTATCTCTAGTTTTAATTTCATGGATTAATGGTTAATTTAAGAGATTGAAATTAGGGTTCATGTAGCTAGATTTGGAGAAAATTCAAGAAATAATTATTTGAAGGATTTGATGAAAGAAATAATGGTGTTTAATGGTGAAAATAAGCTAGCAACCATTAGAAAAATCATAAGATAAGACTATGTCTATACCTAGGGTTCTTACCTTTGTATATGTGATGTTAAATTTCATAGGAAATCAAGGATATTAGAGAGGAAAGGAAGTGAAATAGATAAGAAGAGCAAGGAAAAGCAAGGTTTGGTACTTTAACTAATTACTTGTTCATTTTCTTAAAATTTTTCTGTTTTAGAATTAATGAAATGCTATGACTTGTATGATTTTTAATTAAATATAGAAAAATGTTCTTGAAGTGAATTTTTGATATGTGTGTCTCAATGCGTCTATAATGACTGAAAAATATTTTGAGTTGAATTCGGAATGGTTATAATTATGGAAAAATTATTTCTGTTAGACCTACTCTAGGAGGTACCTTGACTGAGACAGCCATGTTTCCGGATTTTTAATAAAATTTAGAAAAATAATCTTCAACTTAATTTTGGATATGTTGTTTTTTATTAAGTCTAGTATTTTATAAAAATAAATTGGAACCACAATGATTGAATTTAAATTACGGAATTCACAAAATTTAGAACTGCTGCCAGGATGTAGGGCAACTGGAGCAGTCTGGTAGGGTTAACTACTTGACCAAGATTTTTTGTATCCAGTTTGATCTAAAATTTTAAAGGAATGATTTTAAGATGTAAAACTAAATTCTGTAAAAATTTTAGAGTTTTTAGTTAATTAGATTATTTTATACAATTTTTCAAAATAAGGATCAAGTTGAGTCCAAAATCAGAATTTACTATTCATATGGTCATTTTGCTAATATTCATTTGATCAATTTTCAAAAGTAATCCAATTGATTCCTTATGCATATAAATGAGCATAATATGTTATTAAAATGACAAAATATGATATTTCACGTTGAAATAATATAAGAAACATAAGTCGATGATTGTTTAATGCATATTCGATTAAGAAATGGCATGAAAACTTTGGCTCCATTGGGTATCTGGGATAGTACTGAGTAAGGTAAGGGTATGATATATCATACTATATGCAGTGCTGCTTTAATATAGGACTTCGGTCCGAGTTATATAGGGTGACGACCCGAGCTATATAGGACTTCGATCCGAGTTATATAGGGTAATCGCCCGAGTTATATAGGACTCCGGTCCGAGGGCTTCGGTCACAGATTCCACAGGGCTTGGTCCGCAATTTTTTAGGGCCACAGCCACAGAATATATATACAATTGTTTCAGTTAATTCCTTACCATACGTTAGTCTACCAAATTACCTTGTGGAGCGAACTGATAAAATGATAATAACTGAATATATGACATGTATGGATTGTTTTTACTGTGATATTATTTTTCAATACGACTCATTGCTTTTAAAAGTGCATTATACTTTTATTATTTATTTTTCATAATTAGTTAAAGTACCCACTAAGCAATGCTTAGCGAGTTTAGTTTCTTCTAAACTCGTAGGCTATTAGCAAGGAGCCAGTAGCAAGCAGAGGAGTCCTGCGATCTGTCGGTCATCAACAAACTTAGGTGGTGCTCTTCATTTTGTATTTTGGTATTAGGAACTGGCATGTACTTATTTGAACAATACAAAGAGATAACTTGATGTAGCATGTAAATCTAGTAATGTATAATAACTGTATGGTTTTAAATTGAGTTGGGTTGTGAATATAGAAGTGTGAATTCTTCTTGCAGGATTGTAGTTGAGGTTATAAGGGTGGATTATTGGGAGTGTGCTTGAGTTGAATTGTGAAACAAAATATTTTTCAAAAATAAGAAAATTCAGTTTTGTCGACACTTGGGACCTAGAATTTTAAGGGAGACTCCGTCAAAATTTTTGGAAAATTTTTATAAGGAACATTAAGTAAGCTGACATAACCAGAGCTTGTATCCCGATGTAGCATTCCTCCTCGGCTTATTCATAAGTCGGGAAGGGGTGTTACAATTTGTGGTATTAGAGCATTGGTTTAGTCGATTTTGGGAGATAGGTAGTAAGTAAGTAACTATGTGTGCCATGTAAGATAAAGTAAGGAGAAAGTTATATGATGAATAGGTAGATGTACATGCTAGATAGGAATTGATAATCGAGTTATATGTTGATGAATTAAGCAGATAGCTATTTATGTCAATGTAGGATGTCTCTAGATTCGTGGCAAGCTATGGAACGAAATGTAGAATCGCAAGCATCTGGGTCTGCAGATGCCGGGGAAGCTCATAGACCAGGGTCAGTAGCAGCTGAAATACCCGGTTCGGAGACTTATCTTAGGCAAATTGCAACAGCTTTTTAGCAAATGGCCCGAAGGGGCCCTGCTGCTGAGGGAGATAGGAAACCCCCGATAGAGAAGTTAAGAAAGTATGGTGCAAAGGAATTTAAGGCTGGTCATGAAGAGGGATCTGAGGAACCAGAATATTAGTTAGATAGTATCATTAGAGTTCTTGAACAGCTCCAATGCACTCCGGAGGAACGAGTGGTTTGTGCTACCTCGCTCCTGACAGAGGAGGCGTACATATGGTGGGATACCACGCAGCAGCGGGTTCCACCAGAACATCGAACTTGGGAATTCTTCAAGAGTGAGTTTAAAAAGAGGTATATCACTGATGCCTATTTGACTGCAAGGCGCAATAAGTTCATTCATTTGAAATAAGGCAGAATGATGGTATCAAAATATGAGAAGGAGTTTACATGCCTTAGTAAGTATGGAAAGAAGTTAATAGAAACTTAAGCTGAGCGATGCGAGAAATTTTTAGAAGGACTTAATGATGAAATTAAGATACAGCTAGTGGCATTGGATAATACAGAGTTTTCAAAGTTGGTGGCTAAAGCATTGGATGTTGAAAAGGTACAAGTAAATCTAAGGAATCGTCAACAGAGAATTCAACAGAAAAGAGAGCAAGCACAGAGTGCCCCAGGTAATCATCAGTCTGCTAGCAAGAGAGCTAAGGGTGAAGGATCCTTTATGAGTGTAAAGCAGAATTTAAGACCATCTAAAGGACCTAATTTTCAAGCTACCTCAGTAGCCAGCACGGGAGGAATAAGTAGAGGATCAAGTAAAGGTTCTGGAAGGACTGAATATACACCATACCCCTCGTGTGAGCATTGTGGACGAAAGCATAGGAGAGAATGTTGGTTAGTTACTGGAGCTTGTATACTTTGTGGTGCCACTAATCACCTTAAGAAGGATTGTCCTAGAAATGTGGCAGAGATTTCAAAAGTTCCTGAAAGAACACAAGTAGCAAGTAGCAGCGGTAAAGGTCGAGAAAGAGGAAGAGGCAGAGAAAATGGTAGTAATCAAATAGGAACAAGATCAGAGACAGTTGATCGCCCTGAATCGAGAGCGCCAGCTAGGATATATTAAATGAGGGCAGAAGAGAATAAAGCAGAAGAAGGAAATGAAGGTATGTAAGTTTAAAATCAGTGTCTTGAATACATATGTGTGTATATGTGACAATTATTAGTTATATTGATGATGTGTAATTACACGTAAGAATCATGCATGAATAAGTAAGTTTTGGGGCGAAACTTAAATTAAGAGAGGTAGAACTGTCACATCCCAAAGTTTAGGTAGTCGAGTATTAGGCAAGAAGGACATAAATAAGTGGTCAAATAGAGGCTCGAGATAGTCAAAAATAAAATCGGTGTGCAAAGGAGGCCCGTGAAGTCGACGAGACCTAAAGGTAATTTTTCGAAAGGTCGAGGACATAAGAGTAATTTTTTAAAAATTTGTGTCAGTTCTTAATAGTGACCCTAACGGATGCCATAAATGTGTTCTCGGGATTAATCGGGTAATAACCGTGGGTTTCAATTTTTTCTGAAAACGCACGGTTTAAAAGTTACAATCGATTAATCGCTGGAAGGTATTTTGGTATTTTCACACCCTAGACTATAAAATTACAACACAAGAAAGTTGAGGGGGTCAAAATATGAATAAAAGGAAGCCTAATGGCTTGCCAAATAAATAGATAAAAGAAGAAGGCAAGTGGACCAATTAAAAGTGGCCATTTTTGCTATAAGGTGTACCAATTGGAAGTCAACATCTATACCAACATATTTTCACCACTTATGGCTGCCATTTGGATCAAAATAAGCTAAGGAAAGAAAATAAAAAGCCCTCTCTTACATGGTGAACTCGTCCAAACCATAAGAGAAGGAAGAAGGAGGTGATTTTGCCAAAGTTTAAGGCTTTTGGTTGAAGATTTTGGTGACAAACAAGATTATAAGGTAAGAGAAACCTATCTCTAGTTTTAATTTCATGGATTAATGGTTAATTTAAGAGATTGAAATTAGGGTTCATGTAGCTAGATTTGGAGAAAATTCAAGAAATAATTATTTGAAGGATTTGATGAAAGAAATAATGGTGTTTAATGGTGAAAATAAGCTAGCAACCATTAGGAAAATCATAAGATAAGACTATGTCTATACCTAGGGTTCTTACCTTTGTATATGTGATGTTAAATTTCATAGGAAATCAAGGAGATTAGAGAGGAAAGGAAGTGAAATAGACAAGAAGAGCAAGGAAAAGCAAGGTTTGGTACTTTAACTAATTACTTGTTCATTTTCTTGAAATTTTTCTGTTTTAGAATTAGTAAAATGTTGTGACTTGTATGATTTTTAATTAAATATAGAAAAATGTTCTTGAAGTGAATTTTTGATATGTTGTGCCTCAATGCATCTAGAATGACTGAAAAATATTTTGAGTTGAATTCGGAATGGTTATGATTATGGAAAAATTATTTCTGTTAGACCTGATCTAGGAGGTACCTTAACTGAGACAGCCATGTTTCCGGATTTTTAACAAAATTTAGAAAAATAATCTTCAATTTAATTTGGGATATATTGTTGTTTAGTGAGTCTAGTATTTTAGAAAAATAAATTGGAACCACATTGATTGAATTTAAATTACGAAATTCACAAAATTTAGAACTGCTGCCAGGATGTAGGGCAACTGGAGCAGTCTGGATGGGTGAACTACTTGACCAAAATTTTTTGTGTCCAGTTTGATCTGAAATTTTAAAGGAATGATTTTAAGATTTAAAAATAAATTCTGTAAAAATTTTAGAGTTTTTAGTCAAGTATATTATTTTATACAATTTTTCAAAATAATGATCAAGTTGAGTCCAAAACCATAATTTACTATTCATATGGTCATTTTGCTAATATTCATTTGATCATTTTTCAAAAGTAATCCAATTGATTCCTTATGCATATAAATGAGCATAATATGTTATTAAAATGATAAAATATGATATTTCACGTTGAAATAATATAAGAAACATAAGTCGATAATTGTATAATGCATATTCGATTAAGAAATGGCATGAAAACTTTGGCTCCATTGGGTATCTGGGATAGTACTGAGTAAGGTAAGGGTATGATATATCATACTATATGCAGTGTTGCTTTAATATAGGACTTCGGTCCGAGTTATATAGGGTGACGACCCGAGCTATATAGGACTTCGGTCTGAGTTATATAGGGCAATCGCCCGAGTTATATAGGACTCCGGTCCGAGGGCTTCGGCCACAGATTCCACAGGGCTTGGTCCGCAATTTTTTAGGGCCACAGCCACAGAATATATATACAGTTGTTTCAGTTAATTCCTTACCATACGTTAGTCTACCAAATTACCTTGTGGAGCGAACTGATAAAATGATAATAACTGAATATATGACATGTATGGATTGTTTTTACTGTGATATTATTTTTCAATACGACTCATTGCTTTTAAAAGTGCATTATACTTTTATTATTTATTTTCCATAATTAGTTAAAGTACCCACTAAGCAATGCTTAGCGAGTTTAGTTTCTTCTAAACTCGTAGGCTATTAGCAAGGAGCCAGTAGCGAGCAGAGGAGTCCTGCGATCTGTCGGTCATCAACAAACTTAGGTAGTGCTCTCCATTTTGTATTTTGGTATTAGAAACTGGCATGTACTTATTTGAACAATACAAAGAGATAACTTGATGTAGCATGTAAATCTAGTAATGTATAATAACTGTATGGTTTTAAATTGAGTTGGGTTGTGAATATAGAAGTGTGAATTCTTCTTGCAGGATTGTAGTTGAGGTTATAAGGGTGGATTATTGGGAGTGTGCTTGAGTTGAATTGTGAAACAAAATATTTTTCAAAAATAAGAAAAATCAGTTTTGTCGACACTTGGGACCTAGAATTTTAAGGGAGACTCCGTCAAAATTTTTGAAAATTTTTTATAAGGAACATTAAGTAAGCTGACATAACCAGAGCTCGTATCCCGATGTAGCATTCCTCCTCGGCTTATTCATAAGTCGGGAAGGAGTGTTACAATCCCTCTCACAGTGGTGACTCCACTGGGGAGAAGAGAAGTTGATTCCATTGGTCTTTATATTATTTGCATCATATCACTACAAAAAAAACAGCAATCTGCGACACCATTAATGACGAAATCAACGACCAAAATACGATAGCGACAATATCAGCGACGAACAGCGAAAAAAATCGAGTGGACTGTAATGTCCTGGTCGCTAAAAAATCAATGACAAATCAACAACCAATTGTGCGTGTCATTGATTAGTGAAAAATCAGCGACAAAACAGAGACAAATTCAACATTTTCATTTTTGGCGAGAATTATTTATTCCCGCTGAAAATTGTCGCTGATTTAGCTTTGGTCGTTGAATTCATCGCTATTTGAGTCGTTAATTTAGTCGCTGAATTTGTCGCTAATTTGCTCGCTAAATTTTGTCGCTGATGTGTCGCAGAATATGTCGCAATATTTTTCTCGTTGTTTCAGTTGTTGATTTGTCGCAAAATTCAATATTTTTTTTGTCACCTTTGGTCGCTGATTTTGTCGCAATTTTGTAATTGTTTAGCTATATTTTTCCAGTATTCTAATTTTTTTTTGTCTACACATTTTCAAGAACCTGTTGAATTTCAAATATAATAACCAAACCTGTTTATAAAATAGTCATTCATTACAATAATAGTCAAATAACACAACATTCATAATTAAGTTATTAGTGGCAATAAGTATACATAAACAATTCGAATGTAAAGTTTACCCCTTAAGAAAGTATATTGAACACATAAGGTCTTAATAATCCGACACTCCAAACACAAACAAAGAGAACACCAACTATAATAATCCGACACTCCAAACACAAACAAAGAGAACACAAACTTTAATAATCTGACACTCCAAACACAAACAAAGAAAACATCAACTTTGATAATCCGACACTCCAAACACAAACAAAGAGAACACCAACTATGAAGTATATCCTACATACGAACATCATCTTCCTCCACATTGTCATTTGCCGGAGCAGGAGGAGCATTTGTTTTCCTTTGTTGCTCAGATAAGAATAAGCGCATATTATCTAAAACATCATTCACCGAGCGCACATTAGCTATAACTTCATTCATTGATGCTATAACATTGGCTTGCTCTTCTACCTTTTGTTGTAATACTTTCATAGTTTCCAATACCTCAGAGTCATTGCGATTAGCAGATGTTGCAGAAAATGATGACCCAGATGGTTCATAGCATGAATAATGGGATGAGGAAGAACCCAGCCCATAAATACGAGATGTCTTACCGGTGCCACCAGCAGCCTCCACAAACATGCGTCGCTCAAGCTCTATTTGGGCTGGTGTTAATGAAGGCATATCATCCTCCTCAGCCTCAAGTGTCTGCAACTCAGGCTCGGCGTTCTTAAGTTCTTGGTATTTCTCCTGCCAAAGATATATGCAAATCAAATTACATTTTTAACTATTTAATCTAAAATAGGATAAAAAAATTAAATTAACTTGAGAAGAAACAAAGTCATACATAAACTAACTCGGAGCGCTTATCAATGAAGAATTTATTTCTATCGGTTTTGCTTGTGTGACCAAATAAGAAAACCTCTCCAAGCAAAACTTCACGTCCCAATTCTTTACTCTGTCAAATTATATCTTGGTAATTAAATTTGCATATATAAAACATACATTTTCTAATAATAATGGCTAATTTAATAATTTACCAATCTAATGACCTAACCTTCTATAAACTTGTAGTAGAATCAATAATGCAAGTATAAAATTATTATTTTGGAGAAAGAAGCATATTTTATTTTAAACAATTTCAAAGGGAAAATTAAATATCAAATGCAGTGGAGTGATTTTAAATGAAATCACGATTTTGTTGAGGAGGTTCAGTATGGGAAGGGAAATAATTGGAAGGTAAAAGTTGAACCATGTAAACTAGTGATGAACCATATTGCCAAAAAAAAACTAGTAATGAACCATGTAAATTACATATTATGTTGTCACAATTACAGCATAGCATTATATGTTATGGATTGTATGACAGAATACGCAAGTTACAGCTCACAAACAAGCATGGTAAGGCAGCCACTTTTAGACTTCAAGGCATCCACTTTTAGACTAGTAATGAACCATGTAAATTACATATTATTCTGATAAAACTCAGAGACTCTGGATTTGGAAGGTTTTATTGGGCATGTGCAAAGGAACGTGCAAAGCTTATTTATATTTATATGCATACATAATATCATGAAAAATGAATGGTAAAGGATTCACTTAGGAAATAGCATTTTGTTGAGTGTAAGAGGACAAATTAAGCAGCAATGGATCAAAATTAATTGTTCATAAATGCCGAAGCATAAGAACAAAGCATTTCTTTAAAAAAAACAAAATTCCATAAAAAGAAACTCTTGACTTCATGAGAAACACGTGGCCCTATCTTGGAGGGTTTGGAGAGGGCTATCTAATCTTTATCTAGCGCAGATGTTAAAGAAACAACAAAGTCAAAATTGAAAAACCAATAGATAATTCACAACTACAATCTACAGTAAAAAAATGAACCTCTACTACACACTATTGATTGATTTATCTTAAAATGCATCAAAACACAAATGAAATTATAAGAAAAAATTTACCATCCAACAATAACTTCTTTTGGATTCACTTTTTGGTGGGACAACAACATATTATGATGGTAATCGATATCCAGAGCAACCGGTAGTCATTTCAAAAGGAACTTAAGTTAAACTACAACATAATCAAAAGAGAATTGAAATACAAAAAGTCGAAGAAGCTCAAGTTCGTATTAGCTCCAACTTCTTCAATTGTTGATTCAAAATGTAAGTGGCTACATACAAAAAGCAGCTTAAATCTTTTCCTTCTTCTCAATTTGTGAAGCTTAGACACATGAACTTACATAAGTTCAAGCTTGTCAATAGCAAAAAAAATTCTTTAATTTAAGATTATTTCCTTGCTCATTAATTTAAGAACTCTTCTGCTAAGAAAACTCAGTGGTTCAACCATTAACTAACTGTCTAAACCAACATTGAACACCCATATGCAACCGTTGAAATCTCCCAAAACACATTAGAACTACTTTGCCCATAAAAATACTCGGATCATTTTCAGTCGAAAATCATTTCTATAAATCATAAAAAATGAGTGAGAATTCCAACAAAATTAAAAAAAAAGTCATTGAAAAGAGATTGGATACCTGATCGGAGGATTCATTATGAGGGACAGCGTACGAATTACGGATGTCAACGGTGCCATCGGGTAGGACGGAGCCGAGAAGCGTACCGATGACGCGCTCAGCTTGGTCAGGCCATCTCACATAGCAATCGCAGATATTAAAGATTACCAAAGGATGGACTTTTGCCAACAGGCTCACCGACGATGGTGTAGGGTTGAATTGCAGGACAGTGTGGTCGCTCGCCGCCATTCTCCGATCTCAATCGAGCCACCAGATAGGCAGAGACCGCTCTAGGGTTTTTGGGGAGGGAGAATGGGATAGAGATTTTGTTACATTTGTTTGTTAATTTTTAACTTCATCAAACTTTTTATACAGCCAAATTAGATCTTATAAAGAAAGAATTTCAAATAAGTACCACATAAAATGAAAATAATGAAATTTTATGTAAAATACACTCGTCACTTCTTTATTTCTTTTCTCTAGGAATAATTCATAAATATTGTGTGCTCTGTTTTGAGAAATAGGAGATTCTCAACTCATATTTTATTCGTTGGATCATTAACAATCTAAAATTCAATTAAATTTTTAGAATATTAATATTTGGTGTGCCAAATATAAATATATATATATATATATATATATTGTTAATTCTTTTAGAAATTAAATAAATTTCTAACCACAGTTAGTTTAGATGATGTGTTTAGTGAAGCTGAAATAAAATAAATAACTAAAGAATAATATTATATATGTGGGTATATATATTGATATATATAATTACATATTATATATACTTTAACTAAATATAATAATATATATGTGCATATATGGGTATATATTAATATATTTTGATGGATGTCAGTATATATTATATTATATATGTATATAAACTAAAGAATAGCAGTATTTATAAGTATATGTCAATATTTATTGATATATAAAAGTATACAGTGATATATGTGAATATATATAAGTATATAGTGATATATACAAGTATAAGTAATCAGCGACCTATTTAGCGACTAATTAGCGAGTAATTACTTTAAAATAGAAAATAAAATTAATTTCTCGGTAATCCGTCCCAATATTCTCCCAAATTACCGATAATTCTGCGACTAACTATTTTTCTCTCAAATCAGCGAGCCATTTAGCGACTAATTAGCGACCAATTACTTTAAAATAGAAAATAAAATTAATTTCTCGCTAATCCGTTGCTATATTCTTGCAAATTAACGATAATTCTACGACTAACTATTTTTCTCGCAAATCAGCGACTAATTAGAGACCAATTACTTTAAAATAGAAAATAAAATTAATTTCTCGCTAATTGGTCGCTATATTCTCGCAAATTAACGATAATTCTGCGACTAACTATTTTTCTCGCAAATCAGAGAGCAATTTAGCGACTAATTAGCGACCAATTACTTTAAAATAGAAAATAAAATTAATTTCTCACTAATTCGTCGCTATATTCTCGCAAATTAACGATAATTCTGTGACTAACTATTTTTCTCGCAAATCAGCAAGCAATTTAGCGACTAATTAGCGACAAAAAACTTTCCAATAAAAAATAAACACATTCTTTGCTAATTTGTTGTAAATTAGTCGTAACGTCGTCGCTGATTTTTGGCGCCAAAATTTGGCGCAAAATTCAGCGACACATTCAGCGAGAAACGACCTTTTATCGCTATTCAGCGACAGATTCTACGACCATTTTTTTGTCGTTAATCAGAGACACATTTAGCGACCCATTCAGCGATGGAATGTTGAAAAGACGCTTATCTTGATTCTTTGTCATAAAGCTGTTGTTGATAAAGTCGCTAATCAGCGACGAAATAAGAGTTGTCGCAGAATGCGTCGCTGATTGCGCTTTTTTTTGTAGTGTATTAGATTGCATCATGTGTGTGAGTTAGGATGCCCGTGATACCTGTGTTGTGTTATGCAAGGGATACCATACTTTCACTTAAGGTATGGAGATCGAGCATGGCATAACCACTCATAGCCTTGTACCATTTTGGTATATACTTGCTATGAGAACCTAAGCCTTTTTACCCAAAGAATAAAGCTCATTTAATTGATCTAGTTACTTTCCTTAGGTTTTACCCCAAATACATGTTGTTTGACTATGGTTAATTTATCTTAGCTTAAATCATGGCTTATTTGGTTTGCTCTTTTTCTAATATGACCTAAGTACATTGTAAGCTCAAAATAAAATTTTCTGTAAAATCCAAAAGACCAAAGCTATTTTCAAAACTTTTCAAGATGGTCTTTGGACATAAAACTTTTCTAAAAATAAATAAAAAAAAATTCTTTTTCTCATGACCCAAATACTAAGCCCAAAATCTATTTTTTCTAAAATCTTTTTACAACGGGCTTAAAAACAAAATTATTTTCAACCTTTAAAAGAGCTTTCAAATTATTTAGGTCAATTATGAAAATATCAAAAATCAACTGTGAGAGTAGTTTATACTAAGAATAAATTAATCATGGGCTTGTTCTTGGCATGAATCATTAGTTACTTTTTCAAGTGAGAAATCTATTTATAATAAACCTCTTAATTTAGTTTTAATCCAATATAGCATAAAAGCTACTATAGTTGGATAAATGGATTAAAACCTAATTAATGGGAATTATCATGAACTGATTTCCATTTTTGAAAATATAACTATTGATTGAAACGTCCGAGGGAAATATTTGAAAACAAGATACCCCATGTTGGTATATTGTTAACCATATACCTAGGAAAAGAGACTCGCCATTCGTGTGTGAATGTTATAAGGTTGGACGAAACGTCCTATTTGTCCTTGTTTGTTAATTATTCGTGCATACATGCATGCATACATACATTTGCATCTCATATCATTGATCCTTTCTGGCTCACAGCCCTGGATTACGACAGTTCAAAAGCTTACGACAATCCGACCTATGCCGGAGACAAAGAATCTAGCAACGACTCAATCTCCTTTTCACTAAAAGCAATGGAGCCCGAACAAATTCAAAGAATGATGGATGATGCCATCAATGCCAAGATGGAAGAAATAAAAGAGGCCCTAGCTGAGACCATGAAGAACCAATTGACAGCAATTTTAGAAAATCATGTCGAAGCTTCTGCTAGCACTAAGAAGACAAAGGACAAAGGGAAGACTAAAGTTGGTGAAGTGGTTTTTGATAAGGATAAGGTGATCATTGATGATGATGACGATGATTGGGCTCAACACTACCAAGATCCTCAAGACAAGAAGAAAGAACCAAAGATTGTTGAAAGATCAGCTATGGAGAAAACCGAAACTTCTGATGTTGAAAAGATGATTGCGGACTTAGAAAAAAAATTTGAGAATAAACTGAAAACCGAAGAAATGTCCGAAGTTGACAAATTATTTGAGCTAGATGAAGAAGTTCTGTACAAGTTCAAGATGCCATCCTTTGCAAAGTTTGATGGAACCAAAAATTCTCATCTCCATGTGGAGCAGTACATCACTGCTATGCAGTCTGCCCGAGCTACTAAGGCTCAAACTCTAAGGTACTTCATCCTCTCATTGGATCCTGTCATCCAAAATTGGTTCAATACCTTAGCAGAAGGAACACAAAAGAGTTGGGATCTGCTATACAAGGCCTTCATCCAACAATATGGATATAATGTTGAAATGGAAGTTACCTTAATGGAAGTGGAGTCCATTAGACAAAGGCCAAATGAGAATTTGTGGACTATATGAAAAGATGGAGAAATAATGATGCTTTGCTCAAGAAAAGGCTTGATGAATCTGATCAAATAAGGATGATCGTGAGAGGCGTCCTACCCAATCTCCGTGAAAGGATGTCTCACACCCTTATAAGGGATTTCAAAGATCTTCTCCAAGCTGGTCTACAAATTAAAGAGTGGAAAAGGGAGAAAAATTGCTTTTCAATAAGAAGGAATAAGAAAGGGAATTATCAACCTAGCAATCCAAACACGCAAAAAGAAGTTAATGTTAATATGACCGATCAAGGAAATACAAGACAATTCTCAGAATTGGGGAAACCTCTATCTTGGGTTTTTAGCATGCTGTAAAAGAAAGGGTTGTTACAACCATTAGCTCCTCATCCGTTACATAATCCCCTGCCACCAAACTTCAATGCTAAGACCTTCTGTCAATTTCATCAAATGCAAGGGCATGAAACAGATAAATGTGCTCGTCTAAGGCATGAGATCCAAGATTTGATTGATAGTAATAAGCTACCCGAGCTGGATAAGCACAATACCAAGAACAACCCTTTGCCTAAATTTAGAAGAGTGCCTGTTTAGATCAATATTGTATACATTTTCTATGATGTTTTTGTTGGTTTTAAGTTAATTTTCATGTTTAATTGTACTTAAATATGTTTGAAGTTGTTGATTTAGGTTGAAGTACACTTGATGGAGCTAAGGAATCAAAAATGGGTGAACTTGTTGAAGAAAACAAGTGACACGGCCAAGCTTGCCAAGGCTTGGCCGTGTCCCTCATCAAAAGAAGAAGAATCAAGGACAAACATGAGACACGGCCAGGACTAACATGGCTTGGCCGTGTTCCTCAAGGAAACAAGTCCAGTAGCGAACACGGCCAGGAGACACGGCCAAGCCATTGGCCGTGTCTCTCCAAGGGAACAAAAGAGCAAAGAAGAAAAGAAAGACACAGAAGCAGACACCATCACATGACACGGCCGTGTCCTTGGCCGTGTCTCACAAGGACAAGCACACAGAATGGGACACGGCCAGGAGCTTGGCCGTGTCCCCAAGTAAGAAAGTCACTAGACACGGCCAAGTTCCATTTGGCTTGGCCGTGTCACCCTGGGTCCTTAGCTGATTTGCACGAGAAATGAGCTGGTGTGTTTTTAGTGGGAGACAAAAGAACAAAAAAAAAGAGTGAAAAGTGGGAGGATTTTATGGAAGAAAGGTATAAAGAAATTAGTAAGTGGGAGACAAGGCATTATGGGTGTCTTAAACAATTGAAAGTGGAAGAGCATGGGGATTAAAAAAGGGGATTTTGAATTAATTTAGGGGACATTCTCTACACTTCCCACTGGTGCTTGATCTTCCTCATCTTCTTCCTTGGTTCTTGGCTTGAGAAAAAAAAAAAAAAAGACCATTCACCATTTTCTTCACACACACCAAGAGCAAAATCAATTGTTGGTTTTGAAGCGAGTTATTAGTTCTTAAGAATTAGGGTTTTAAGAGGCTTGATTGGAGGGTTGAGAATTGGAGAAAGCTATCATCCATTCCTTCAAGAAGAGAACCAATTGTTCAAGAGAGCTGGAAGTTCATCATTACACACCAAGAAGGAGCCACGAAAGAGACGAGAGTCCGATTGTTAGCATCTTCAAAAAGGGGTTTTCCTAACTCTTCCTTGTATTCCATTTCTTATTTGTTATTGTGTATTAAGAACATTAATATTGCAATGTATAATTTTGATTTGGTTTATATTGAATTGAGTATTTATTTAAAACATATGATGAGCTAAATTACTCATGCTTGGGGTTGTAGTATATTTGATTTAATGATTTGATTTGATGATTCCATTGATATACCTTGTTATTTGTTGATTGCATTGAATTAAAGGTAAATTGATAGAATGGCCACCTATTGATTACTTAATATTGAATGACGAACCGAGAGGAGAAGTTTAATATCGGAACTATGCAATTGACTACCCTAAGAATGAATTAGAAATATAAGTTCAAGGGTTTATTAATTTGATGATGTTAAACAATTGGTTGTTGTTAATTCATAAATGTGAGAACTAGTGAATTGATAATTGGCTAATTAATCTTAAGAAACAAATTAAGATTCAAGGTTATATTAATGGATAATCGGATAATTGAACATTTGATTAAATAGACCTACAACCCTTGGCATCATTTCCATAATTGAAATTCTCTTGCATAAAATCACTCGTTTTAATTTCTAAGGATAATTACGGTCCACCAATTCAATCACAAAATCGAATTTATTATTCTATGCTAATCGAACTATTACTTGCAAGTCCTTCCTTGGGAAACGACCTTGGGGCGATCACCGTCACTACAATAGCCTCGTATACTTGCGAGTGCCGCTTTGTGATAGTGTTGATTTAAGCGCAACAAGTTTTTGGCGCTGCTGCCGGGGAAGGGCAATTTTTGTTGATAGTTTGATTGTTTTAATTTAATTGTTAAATCATTTAAGGTGTTCTTTTTAAATTGCTTAGGTACTTTATGCACGGACTAAGGTCTCAAGGAAACGAACTTGTTCCATTCATAGACAACATCCATAGACTTCCAATACCCGAGGAACCAAATCCTTTTGAGCAGGAAGGAGAAAATACCGACGAGCAGTTTGAGGAGAACATAGAAACAGAGATGGGTGATGCACAAGAACCACCTATGAAAGAGTTTGCTCGACCAATCATCGGAGTAACCACATCTTGCATCCGGTTGAGCAACGCAGCGAGAAACTATGAACTCAGAAATACTCATTATAATATGCTGCCATCCTTCCATGGACTGCCGAATGAAGATCCTCTCAACTTCATTCGAGATTTTTACTCCACATTGCATACATTCCCTTTGCAAACACTAACGGAAGATGAACTCAAGCTGAGATGTTTCCCATACAGTTTGAAGGACAGAGCAAAAGCGTGGTTAATGACCCTACCGGAGAATTCTTTAACCACATGGACTGAAGTCTACAACAAATTTATGGGAAAGTTCTATTCACATCAAAAGACCAAGGAGCTTAGGGGAAGTATTGCAACTTTCACTCAATTTGACGGAGAACCGTTTCATGAGGCGTGGGATCGCTTCAAATCATTATTATTTCAGTGCCCTCACCATTACTATCCACAACAGTTGCTCAATCAATTCTTTTATGATGGGCTAACTCAACAATCTCAAAATACAGTGGATAATGCAGCAGGGGGTGCAATGGGTGAAAGAACAGCTGCAGAAACAGTCGCATTATTCGAAATGTTGGGGGCAAATTCCCAACAAAAGAGCATTGGAGAAAGAAGAAGAGGAGCACATGAGATAAGTGCAAACTCGGAAATGGCTAGGCAAATTGCAGAACTGACAAAACAAGTAAAATTGTTAAATGCCAAGGGGAACTTGTCGGGACCAAGCCAAGAGTCATGCGCATCGTGCGGTCTTGTAGGCCATCAAGCAAATGTGTGCCCCTCAAATTTTGATACATTTCAAGAGGAACAAGAGCAAGCTTTTGCTTTTGAAGGGTTCCAGCAAAGGGGTAGGAATGATCCATATTCAAATTCTTATAACCCCGGTTGGAGGAATCACCCCAACTTTTCATGGAAAAATCAACAACATGCTCCACCTCAACAACCCTTCCAACCATATCAAAGAGGTTCCCAATTTCAAGGGCAACCCTCAAATCAAGAGCAAGTCAAGAAACCTTCATTTGAAGACAACTTGAATGCTTTCATTCAAGTAAGCACTCAAAATCAAGAATTGAACAATAAGCGGTTTGACTCTCTAGAAGCATCGCTTAAGAAGGTTGAAACTCAAGTGGGCCAATTGGCTAACCAACTTCAAGCCAATCAAAAAGGGAAATTTCCAAGCCAACCAGAGCAGGCCAAAGCAATCACCGTTTTGAGAAGTGGTAAGGTACTTGATAATAAGATCAGTGATAGTAACATTGATAATTCCTTTGATGCAGGTACAATGCAGGACAATGGTAAGGAAATGCAAGAAGAAAAAGCTGAACCAAATGGGCTTAAGGAGGACAAAGAGGAGGCATCCGCTGCACCAAAGCTGCACAAATCTCCAAATCCATACAGACCACCAATTCCGTTTCCCAGCAGGTTAAAAAGTGAAAAGCATGATAAGCAATTTTCTGAAATATATAACATGCTTTCGAAAGTAAGTATCAACCTACCCTTACTAGAGGTAATAAAGAATATGCCATCTTATGCCAAATTCTTAAAAGAGCTAAACACTAAAAAGATAAGGTATGAGTTGGATGAGAAGGTGATAGTTTCAGAAGTAACAAGTGCTGTTTTACAACATAAGTTACCTCCTAAACTAAAAGATCCTGGGAGTTTTATGGTTAAAATCTCTATGGGGAATGGGAAAGAGACTATTGGCATGTGTGATCTTGGAGCTAGTATTAATTTGATGCCATATTCAATTTATTTGAATCTAGAGCTTGGAGAACTCAAACCGACCAAAATGGTCTTGCAACTAGCAGATAGAACTCTTAGATACCCTAAGGGAATCGTAGAAGATGTTCTAGTAAAGGTGGGAGGTTTGATTGTACCCGTCGATTTCATTATCTTAGACACGGGGGGAGAAATCCCACAGGATGCCGAACATGCAATTTTGTTAGGGAGGCCTTTTATGGCCACAACTAACACTTTAATTGACGTTAAAAATGGAAAATTAACCATGACCGTTTTGGGAGAAACTGTAGAATTTTCAATTTTTAACACTTCCCCCATTCCCACTACTGCTTTATATGAAGACTGCTCTTTCATTGATGTTACTGATAAAGCTGTTCAAGAAGTTTTCTTGCAGGAAAGTGGCGAACACAAGCTAGAAAAGGCTCTAAAATTGCAAGGAGAAGCAGAGATTTCCAATGAGGAGAATGAAGAAGACAAATCCATCTTGGACGATGAGATTGTTGAGAAGGAAATTGAAGTTGAAGAAGAGCAGGTTCAACTACAAGGGGTTGAGCTTAAGGAACTCCCCAAGCATTTGAAATATATTTTTCTTGGGGAGAATAATTCTCAACCAGTGATAATTTCTGCTACCCTTACCAGTGAAGAAGAAGATAAGCTTGTAACGATGTTGAAAAAATTCAAGAAAGCTATAGGTTGGGGATTGAGTGACATTAAGGGTATTAGTCCCTCTATGTGCATGCACAAGATCATCTTAGAGGAAGGGGCTAAACCGGTGAGAGAGCCTCAAAGAAGACTAAACCCTAACATGAGCGAGGTTGTTAAGAAGGAGGTCCTTAAATTACTGGATGAAGGGGTAATTTACCCTATTGCTGATAGTGAATGGGTTAGTCCTGTTCATGTTGTGCCTAAGAAAACAGGGTTGACAGTGGTCCAGAATGATAAGGGAGAGTTGGTACCAACACGTACACAAACTGGGTGGCGGATGTGCATAGATTATAGGAAATTAAATAAAGTCACCAAGAAAGATCATTTCCCTTTGCCATTTATTGATCAAATGCTTGATAGATTATCTGGACATTCTTTTTACTGTTTTCTTGATGGTCTTTCAGGTTACTACCAAGTTCCGATAGCACCAAAAGATCAACCAAAGACTACATTTACTTGTCCCTTTGGGACATTTGCATTTCGAAGGATGCCATTCGGACTTTGCAATGCACCGGGAACATTTCAAAGGTGTATGCTTTCCATATTTTCTGATATGTTAGACAAGTGCATTGAGGTGTTCATGGATGACTTTTCAATTTTTGGTAATTCCTTTGATGATTGTTTGGAAAAGTTGACTCTAGTACTTAAAAGATGTATTGAATGTAATCTTACATTGAGTTGGGAAAAGAGTCACTTTATGGTTGATCATGGAGTTGTTTTAGGGCATGTAATTTCCCATGAAGGGATTGAGGTAGACAAAGCTAAAGTTGAATTAATTGTGAACCTACCACCACCCACATCAATTAAGGGAATTAGAAGTTTTTTGGGACATGCAGGATTTTATAGGAGGTTCATAAAAGATTTTTCCAAAATTTCACGTCCTTTGTGTCATTTGTTAGGAAAAGATGTCCCATTTGTTTTTGATGAAAAGTGCTTAGAGGCTTTTAAAATTTTGAAAGAAAAACTAACTTCTGCCCCTATAATTGTTGCCCCAAATTGGGATTTGCCATTTGAAATTATGTGCGATGCATCGAATTTTGCCATTGGAGCTGTTTTGGGCCAAAGAGTGAATAAGTTGATGTGTGTAATTTATTATGCAAGTTTATCTTTAAATGATGCACAAGTAAATTACACAACCACTGAGAGAGAAATGTTAGCTGTGGTATTTGCACTAGACAAATTTAGATCTTACTTGATAGGTTCTAAGGTCATAGTATTCTCTGATCATACAGCCTTGAAATACCTATTGACCAAACTACAAGCTAAACCTAGGCTCATTAGATGGGTGTTGATGTTACAAGAATTCGATGTAGAAATCAAAGATAGGAAGGGAAGCGAAAATGTAGTGGCCGACCATCTTTCTAGACTTAACTCTTGTGAAAATAATGCTGAAATCGCTTGTGAAAATGCTTTTGAGAAATTCCCGGATGAACACTTGTTTTCCTTAACTCAAGCACCATGGTATGCTGATATTGCTAATTACCTTTCTTGTGGTGTAGTGAGAAAGGATTTGAGCTTCCAAGCAAAGAAGAGATTCCTGCATACATGTAAGTATTATTTTTGGGATGAACCTTACTTGTTTAGAATTTGCAGGGATGAAGTGATAAGAAGATGTGTGCCGGAAGAGGAACAAAAACAAGTGCTACAATATTGCCACAATTTGTATTGCGGGGGACATTTTGGAGGAAAGAAGACAGCCGAGAAAATTCTTCAAAGCGGTTTGTATTGGCCTACTCTTTTTAAAGATGCTTATCATTTTTGTATAAGATGTGATGAATGCCAAAGAGTAGGGAACATTAGCAAACGGAACGAAATGCCCCTTAATATTTTTATTGTGGTTGATATTTTCGATGTGTGGGGAATTGATTTCATGGGGCCATTTCCCAAATCATTTGGTTTTGAATATATTCTTCTAGCAGTGGATTATGTGTCTAAGTGGGTTGAGGCAATCCCCACTAGGACAAATGATGCTAACATTGTGTTAAAATTTGTGAAGGAGAATATTTTGAGCAGGTTTGGAACCCCCAAGGCGATAGTGAGTGATGGAGGAAGCCATTTTTGCAACAAATGGTTTGAAAAGTTGATGACCAAGATGGGCATCCGACACAAGGTGGCAACTCCATATCATCCCCAAACATCCGGGCAAGCTGAGATTTCAAACAAGCAGATCAAGGGGATTTTAGAAAAGACAGTGAGCACAAGTCGGAAGGACTGGTCAATCCGACTCTCGGAAGCATTGTGGGCTTATAGGACTGCTTATAAAACCCCATTGGGAATGAGTCCCTATAGGTTGGTCTTTGGCAAGGCATGCCACCTCCCGGTGGAATTGGAGCACAAGGCTTATTGGGCAATAAAGACCACAAATATGGACTTAGGTGAAGCAAGGGAACAGAGAATGCTACAAATTTCCGAGCTTGATGAGCTTCGGAATGAGGCTTATGAGAGTTCAAGGATCTTCAAGGAAAAGACCAAAGCTATTCATGACAGGATGATTCTTCGAAGGACCTTTGAACCGGGAATGAAAGTCCTTCTCTTCAATTCAAGAATGCGGTTGTTTCCCGGAAAATTGAAGTCGCGTTGGAGTGGACCCTTTCAAGTTACTCAAACATTTCCTTATGGGGTTGTTGAGTTACTTAATTTAAAGACCAACGAGACGTTCAAGGTCAATGGACAAAGGGTGAAGCCCTACTTGGAAGACATCGAAGTTGCAAAAATGGTAGAAAGCATGGTGTTCATTGACGAATGATGCAACAGTGTCCAGCTATACGACATTAAAGAAGCGCTGAATGGGAGGCAACCCATCGGTTTGCATTTCTTTTCGCTGTTATAATCTTATATTTTGCAATTTTAATTTCATGTTGAGTTAAATAAAACGGAATAGGTACTTTGATCGGTTTTTATTTTTCTTGAATGTGTTTCAGGGTTAAATCAAGAAGAAGACTGCATCTTTGGTGATTTGGTGACACAAATAAACCAAATAAATAACCAAAAAAAAAATTTCAAAACCATTTTGGCAGAAGCAGACACGGCCAGAGGTCCTGGCCGTGTCCTTGCCCGTGTCAAGAAATACCAAATGACACAGAAGCAGACACGGCCAGAGGTCTTGGCCGTGTCTTTGCCCGTGTCCAACAAGCATCAAAGTCACAGAGGCAGACACGGCCAGAGGTCCTGGCCGTGTCCTTGGCCGTGTCACATAGACACGGCCAAGCCTCTCCCCGTGTCACTCAAATTGCCTTTCAATTTTTTTTTTAATCCAGAAACAGACACATTCAAGGGACACGGCCGTGTCCATGGCCGTGTCCCTCAAAAACCATCAGACACGGCCAAGCTTCACCAAGCTTGGCCGTGTCACATAAACTTTTTGTTTTAAAATCACGATTTTTGCCCAGCTGTTCATTCTAAATCCCTAAATCTCTCTCTCTCCTCTCTCGTTCTCTCTCGCTCCCTCTCTCGATCTCTCTCTAAAAACCTCCATAGCCACCATCTTCAAGCTTCAAAATCAAAGTAAATCTTTCACTTTTCTTCACCAAAACTGATTTTAACCCATCCACTTCTTTTCTTTTCTCATTAAAATCAATTAAATTTGAGAAATTTTCATTTTCACCAAATCATCAAAATGACAAGAACAAAAACGGTGTCTCACCACAAAAGGACGCGACTTCCACCTTCAGCTCCTTCTTCATCATCGTCAGCACCAAGGAGAGCAACTCTTCTAGCTCGGGGTTTCTTTCCAACGAGGTATGTTAACGAAGAATCCCTCGATGCTCTTAATATTCGAAGTAATTTCTATGGATTTGTTCATAATCTTAGGTGGGATAGATTTGTTTCCCTAAAACCTTTGCAATTTGAGGAGCTTACATTGGAATTTTTAACCACACTTAAGGTTGAAAAAAATGATCAAAGAATTTGCATTAGGTTACACTTTAAACTGCTTGGGAGACAATTTGTGCTAAAAATTGATCAATTGAGCGATATATTTAGTTTTCACCAACAAGGGGAACAATGTGTGCCTAAGAGTTTTCGACAACAATTCGCATGGGGAGCTTTGGGCTCGGGTACCTATGTGGCCAAATCGGCCAAGGCTACGAAATTGAAAAATCCAGCCCTAAGGTACTTACACCGGTTTATGTCGTGTGGATTTTTTGCAAGAAAAGAAAGCACAGGGGTTGTAGAACTAAGCGAACTATACTTTTTAGACTGTGCTAACAATAACGTACCCGTTTGTACCGGCTATTGGTTAGCCGATGTGTTTGACAGTGTGGGACATAAAAAGCGGGGTGCCATTTGTATCGGAGGATTAGTTACAATTTTAGCAATGGCACTCCTTGATGATTTTGACCCGAGCAATTGCCGACTGACTAAGATATCGGGGAATGATTCATTAGATCTTGCCACCCTAGAGAAAATGCGCATGGTTTCAAGAAAAGGAAGAGCGTATGTTATGGGTTCAGTTGAGACTGAGGTCCCAGAGGGACGCCAAAAGAGAGCACGAGTCGAGGAGGATTCCGACTCGGATTCTCTAAATTTAGATAAAGATGCTCCAATACCAAACAATCAAGAGCTCCTTCATAGGATTGAAGCATTGGAAAGCAGGGTTGACCGAAACCATGCTGCATCCATGGAACAAATTGACCGTAATCATACTGCAGTCATGGAACAAATGGACCTAATCAACAGCAACCTCGCTAAAATTCTGAGCCTTCACCCATCAGCGGCATCATCGTCCTATCCTCCACCACCGTAGATCCTACCAGCTCCAACCTTTTGACATCACTTGTTATTTTCTTATTTGTAGTTATTTCATGTTTTTGTTGTTTCGGATTTTAATGTTAACTCTTTATATTATGTTTATTTTATATATTGTATTTTGCTCTTGAACAATGGTTGTTTGTGGATGAAAAGGTAGCACTTGCGTCACAAAGGATCGATGGAAAAACAGGTTGTACCTTAACTTTTTACTTTCAATATCGTTGTTTCCATTGAGGACAATGTAAAACTTAAGTGTGGGGTGTGCTAAGCCTTTTGTTCATGAATATAAATTGTCTATTTTCGTAAATGTTTTTGTTTTGTTATTTTCGTAAGTGTTCTTGTTTTGTTAAGTTTCTTCTTTTGTTTTATAATTGATTTTGATGTATATTAATAAGTTCAATTGTTATAAGAATGTTGATAGATGACTTTTAAATTTTTGAAGCATGAATTTGAGGATTGATTAGAGTTAGTACTTATTGTCAATTTTGATGGTTATTCTTTGCATTGCCATTAACTAGTGAGGAATTGAGCCATCAACTTATCATTCTCTTTATGTGTGAACATCTTTGATTGATGAATTACTAGAACTTGCTTTGACATGCATTTTGAGACTACATAAAAATTTCAATTAAGCATCAACATGATTAAGGCAATTTAGGGCAACCCATTTTGGCTTAAAAAGACCAACCTTACATCCGACCTTAGTTCACCAACTTTGAGCTTATTTCATTTTCCCTTCTTTCTTTTTCACAACACCGTCGGCTTGAACCATTATAATTTAACTTTACCCGTTCATTAGATCAAGAGCATTTCAAGAGCATTAATGGAGTGTTGTGCTTAATAAAGTGTGGGGTTGAACTCAATAGGCTCTAAATTACAAATTATTGTACTCTTTAGTTGGATACCCTATATAAAAAAAAATAATAACAATAAAAAAAAATAAATAAATAAATAATTGATGAAATAAATAAAGAAAATCAAAATAATAGTTGTTGTTCTTGTGGGAAGGGTTGTATTGAGTTTGGAAATCATCTTTGCAAATTAAACAAATGGGATTGTTGATCATGCAACATTGCTTACTTCACTCTTGAAGTACTCTTGACCTAAATGAACTAAATCACTCTTCCAAATGTCATACCTTTCCCTTAGCCCCATTACAACCAAATAAAAGACCTTATGATTGATGCTTGATTGTGATTAGGTGGTGGAGAATTGATTGATAAGCAAGCCTATAGTCCTAATCTTTCATTGAATGTTGAGAGCTTAAACACTACCCAATTAAACACTTGAGAGGTTTTGTAAGGGAGTGACAATTTTGGTATGCATTAATTGACCATTAAGTTACTTGAGTACCGATTATTCTCGATTCGATTATGATTGCGGATTTAATAAGATGGGAGTCTTAATGCATCCTTATAACTCTTGAACTTGACAATATCATCTTGTTTTATTTGTTTTGATTCTAACTTTGCTTGGGGACAAGCAAAGGATTAAGTGTGGGGTAATTGTTTAGATCAATATTGTATACATTTTCTATGATGTTTTTGTTGGTTTTAAGTTAATTTTCATGTTTAATTGTACTTAAATATGTTTGAAGTTGTTGATTTAGGTTGAAGTACACTTGATGGAGCTAAGGAATCAAAAATGGGTGAACTTGTTGAAGAAAACAAGTGACACGGCCAAGCTTGCCAAGGCTTGGCCGTGTCCCTCATCAAAAGAAGAAGAATCAAGGACAAACATGAGACACGACCAGGACTAACATGGCTTGGCCGTGTTCCTCAAGGAAACAAGTCCAGTAGCGAACACGGCCAGGAGACACGGCCAAGCCATTGGCCGTGTCTCTCCAAGGGAACAAAAGAGCAAAGAAGAAAAGAAAGACACAGAAGCAGACACCATCACATGACACGGCCATGTCCTTGGCCGTGTCTCACAAGGACAAGCACACAGAATGGGACACGGCCAGGAGCTTGGCCGTGTCCCCAAGTAAGAAAGTCACTAGACACGGCCAAGTTCCATTTGGCTTGGCCGTGTCACCCTGGGTCCTTAGCTGATTTGCACGAGAAATGAGCTGGTGTGTTTTTAGTGGGAGACAAAAGAACAAAAAAAAAGAGTGAAAAGTGGGAGGATTTTATGGAAGAAAGGTATAAAGAAATTAGTAAGTGGGAGACAAGGCATTATGGGTGTCTTAAACAATTGAAAGTGGAAGAGCATGGGGATTAAAAAAGGGGATTTTGAATTAATTTAGGGGACATTCTCTACACTTCCCACTGGTGCTTGATCTTCCTCATCTTCTTCCTTGGTTCTTGGCTTGAGAAAAAAAAAAAAAGACCATTCACCATTTTCTTCACACACACCAAGAGCAAAATCAATTGTTGGTTTTGAAGCGAGTTATTAGTTCTTAAGAATTAGGGTTTTAAGAGGCTTGATTGGAGGGTTGAGAATTGGAGAAAGCTATCATCCATTCCTTCAAGAAGAGAACCAATTGTTCAAGAGAGCTGGAAGTTCATCATTACACACCAAGAAGGAGCCACGAAAGAGACGAGAGTCCGATTGTTAGCATCTTCAAAAAGGGGTTTTCCTAACTCTTCCTTGTATTCCATTTCTTATTTGTTATTGTGTATTAAGAACATTAATATTGCAATGTATAATTTTGATTTGGTTTATATTGAATTGAGTATTTATTTAAAACATATGATGAGCTAAATTACTCATGCTTGGGGTTGTAGTATATTTGATTTAATGATTTGATTTGATGATTCCATTGATATACCTTGTTATTTGTTGATTGCATTGAATTAAAGGTAAATTGATAGAATGGCCACCTATTGATTACTTAATATTGAATGACGAACCGAGAGGAGAAGTTTAATATCGGAACTATGCAATTGACTACCCTAAGAATGAATTAGAAATATAAGTTCAAGGGTTTATTAATTTGATGATGTTAAACAATTGGTTGTTGTTAATTCATAAATGTGAGAACTAGTGAATTGATAATTGGCTAATTAATCTTAAGAAACAAATTAAGATTCAAGGTTATATTAATGGATAATCGGATAATTGAACATTTGATTAAATAGACCTACAACCCTTGGCATCATTTCCATAATTGAAATTCTCTTGCATAAAATCACTCGTTTTAATTTCTAAGGATAATTACGGTCCACCAATTCAATCACAAAATCGAATTTATTATTCTATGCTAATCGAACTATTACTTGCAAGTCCTTCCTTGGGAAACGACCTTGGGGCGATCACCGTCACTACAATAGCCTCGTATACTTGCGAGTGCCGCTTTGTGATAGTGTTGATTTAAGCGCAACAGTGCCACCACCAGCAACCTTCATGGTAGGAAAAGGATTAGAAGAAGATTTTGTTTTATCATCCTTTCAAGATGGAAATATTGAATATGTGAAAGGAAAAGAAGCTTAAACTCAACAAACTTTCCTTAGCTTGAATGTTGCTTTTCAATTTTACTTTCTTTAATATTTAATTGGAACAATCTTGTTTTTCAAATTTAAATTTGTTTGAATAAATTACTTTCATCAAAATTTTTGTTGGTCTTTGTTCATTTTGGGGCTCAACCAATGAGGAATCTAGCTTGATAATTCATGAATTAATATATTTATGCATCATGACTCGAATGACTTTACTAGGTGAGGGAATTGCTCTATAGAATTGAGTTGTGTATGCTTACTTAGAGAGGGCTCCTACATAATTACCTTTGTCTAGGTCCTAGTCAGTCTTAGAACATGCTTTGACAAACTTTTCGAGGTGAAATTGATCTAGGCATTATTTGGTTAGCCAACAACTAGTATCTACCTTATTAAATATCAATCCCTAGTTGTCCCTTTAATCTTTCATAAAATTTTTAGCTTTCTTTTCATTGTCTTATAAGCCCAACAACCTACCCTGAGCTGTTGTGATACTTTTGACAAGTCTTATGATCACTAAGATGAAGAGGCAAGAAGATCAAAGAAAGAAATGAATACCATGAAGATAGTTGAAGTTCTCAATACCATGAAGATAGTTGAAGTTCTCAAGATCATAAGGGTAGTTAAAGTTCTCAAGACCATAAGGTAGTTGAAGTTTTCTTCATATCTCCAATATATCAAGACAACATCAGAGTAATAAATGATTTATCCCTGTTAAAAAAGATTTATGTCACTCCACTCATCCATTATTGGAAGCCCAAGTTAGTATAAACAAGACAACTCTTTTAAAGCTAGAACCAAACAAAAAAAAATAAAAAAAAAGAGGAGAAAAAAAATGAAAAGAAAAAAGGACAAAAGAAAAAAAAGAATGAAAAAAGAAGAAAATTACAATTCTCAAAAGAATGAAGATACAAAAGACAAAATATCAGTCCAGCTAAAAGAGCCGAAGCCAGGATAAAGACCCGACCTCCAATGGATAAAGATCCATGTTTCAAGGATAAAGACCCAATCTCTAATGGATAAAGATCCATATTTCAAGGGTAAAGACCTTATCTCCAATGGATAAAGATCCATGTTTCAAGGGTAAAGACCCAATTTTCAATGGATAAAGATCCATATTTCAAAGGGTAAAGACTCAATCTCCAATGGATAAAGATCCATGTTACAAGGGAAAAGACTATCCTAATTAAGATCTAGATTAATGCCAAGAAGATAGAAAGAATTTAGAGTCTAGCAAGATTGCTCCCAGCTGCCTAAAGTTCAAACAAGAAATTTGTAGCGTGAAGGTTTGTCCATTATGTCACATTGGCTCCAACTTACAAATGGTCTTCATTTAACCCATGTCCCTTACAGACCCCATTTCAAGCCTATCAAAGACCTGTTGATCTCTCTTGGTAGGTAGAGTCTATTAGGGGAGATAGTTTGAATAAGTATGCATATGAGATAGACCATATTCAAACTCAATGAGACCTTTGACTAAGCAATGCGTATGTGCCTATCTGAAGTACAACAATTCTTGCTTAAATAGAAATGATTCCCGAGTTTAGTATGGTAACTAGGGTTGTCATGTTATAGATATGTTAATTTGGAAAATCAAGTCCTGAGGTACATTGACATTGATTTGGCAAAGCCAACATTTGATTTCAAAATCAAAATTCAAATATTTTGTCATACAAAGCCTTCAAGTTAAGGAAAGTATGTTGAATCATTGAACCTCCAAAGGACACATTGGGAAAAGGAAATGATTATTGGAAAGGTCATGAAGAAGCTACCAACTGACATGTTGAAACATAGTTTGAAATGGATGCATCCCTGACCCTGCTGCTTGGGGTCTCCACTACTCATGTTCTCAACATCTTGAAGATAAAAGCCATAAATACAAAGCTTTCTATCATTCCAATACAAGACTTGAACGAGCATCAAAAAGGAGTCAATGAGAATACTTCCGCTGATCACCTCGGCCTGTGAGTCGATGGAACCATTGTAAGTATTACTCATGCATATCATGCATACATGATCATATCACACTGCATTTTTCTTTGTTAAAGTGAACGATAGACACTCTATGAAGTAATCATAAAGAAGATATTGGATTAGGGGGGCATGGAAGAACCATTGCTAGAGGAAGCTCTATTCATTTCGCAAAAGAAAGTAGAGATGCATGCTTATGCAAAGAACAAGAAAAAATACAAACATCAATCAGAGCCTACATGAGAAAAATTATTGGTTTGAGCCTACACAGGGGGAAAAGTTTCTCCATTTTAATTTTTGAGTTTATGTGTATACAAAATATATCCAAATCTAGTTTAGGATCGAGTATCCAAATATCCAAATTCAGTTAGGATCGAGTATCCAAATCCAATTTAGGATTGAGTATCCAAGTCCGCTTTAGGATCGAGTATCCAAATCCAGTTAGGATCGAGTATCCAAATCCAATTTAGGATCGAATATCCAAATCTAGTTAGGATCGAGTATCCAAATCCAATTTAGGATCGAGTATCCAAATCCAGTTAAGATCGAGTATCAAAATCCAGTATCCAAATTCAGTTTAGGATCGAGTATCCAAATTCAATTTAGGATCTAGTATCCAAATCAAGTTAGGATTGAGTATCCAAATCCAGTTAAGACCGAGTATCCAAATCCAGTATCCAAATCCAGTTTAGGATCGAGTATCCAAATCTAGTTAAGAATCGAGTATCCAAATATCCAAATTCAGTTAGGATCGAGTATCCAAATCCAATTTAAGATCGAGTATCCAAGTCCGCTTTAGGATTGAGTATCCAAATCCAGTTAGGATCGAGTATCCAAATCCAATTTAGGATCGAGTATCCAAATTCAATTTAGGATCGAGTATCCAAATCCAGTTAAGATAGGGTATTAAAATCCAGTATCCAAATCCAGTTTAGGATCGAGTATCCAAATCCAGTTTACCAAATCCAGTTTAGGATCGAGTATCCAAATCCAGTTTACCAAATCCAGTTTAGGATCGAGTATCCAAATCCAGTTTAGGATCGAGTATCCAAGTTCAGTTTAGGATCGAGTATCCAAATCCAATTAGGATCGAGTATCCAAATCCAGTTTAGGATCAAGTATCCAAGTTCAGTTTAGGTTCAAGTATCCAAATTCAGTTAGGATCGAGTATCCAAATCCAGTTTAGGATCGAGTATCCAAATCCATTTAGGATCGAGTATTCGAATTTAGTTTAGGATCGAGTATCCAAATCAAGTTTAGGATCGAGTATCCAAATCCAGTTTAGGATCGAGTATCCAAACTAAGTTTATGATCAAGTATCCAAATTCAGCTTAGGATTGAGTATCCAAGTCCACTTTAGGATCGAGTATCCAAATTCAGTTTAGGATCGAGTATCCAAATCTAGTTTAGGATCGAGAATCCAAATTACCCTTGAGTCCAAAACTCGAACTGGGTCCAGAACCCAAAACCTCAACCATCTCAGAAAAATTAAGTCTTATTTCTTTTTACTCTCTTTTACTAAAGTCTCAGATCGTTCAAGCAGGGGGCAAACTGTAGACCCTTAATTTTTGACCCAGTCCGATCCGTTATTTTTTATATAGTCCAAAATAATTTTTGTGGTATTTTAATTAAATAATATTTATTTTTTATAATTTTTAATAAAATAAAAATAATAATAAATAAATAAAAATAAAAATCGGGCGACGAAAAAATCGGCTGAAAGTCAAATTGGCCAAGGCCAATTTCGCCGCAGGAAATTCCTGCGGCGAAATTGGCTGGCCGCCCAGCTCGCAATTTTTCAAAAATCCTCACAAACCTCGCCTCGCAGTTTCTCGCCAACGCTATCAATTTCGCCAGCAAAATTTTCCAACATAATTTTTTTTTGAAACCAAACTCTATTTGATTTTAGTTTCTTTTCCTAATTAATTTTAGTTTCCTTAAATAATTAGAATTAATCTTATAAATTTTTCTATAAAAAACACTTTAAAACATAGAAAAAAGGGACTGGAACTGAGAACTTTGGCAGACTTTTGATTAAGTGATTGAAACTCAAAAAACCCTAGCAATAAGCAAGCAATCAACAATTCATCAAAGACAGCAACCTTGCCTTTTTCCTTGTTCATCTAGAAAGTAATTTTTGGTGGAACCAACGAACGGAGGTTTGAATCTCTATTTCCTTTATTTATTTCTTTATAGTAGCTTCATTACTCAAATTGAAAATTGTTTCTTTTGTTTCTTCAAAACCTTAAAAACCCTAATTTGTTCCTACTATTTTCAAAAACCCTAAAAATACTTTTCTGTTTCCAAAAACCTTAAGAACTCTAATCTATTTCTTCTAAACCTTAAAGCCCTAATTCGTTTCTTTTGTTTTCAAAAACCTTGAAAACCTTAAATCGTTTCTCCAATTTTCAAATACTTTAAAAAAAACCTTAAACTGTTTTCCTCTAACTTTTTCCAAAATTTCCAAATGTTTTCTTAAATCTCCAAACCCTAACCTACTTACAGTTTCTAAAAATCATAATTACTTTTATAAAACTTTAAACTATTTTCTTAAATCTTAAAACCAAATATGTTTTCTAAAATACCAAAAACTCTAATTCTCTAAAAAATAATACGGTAAACCCTAATTTTCCTCAACCCTAATTCTTAAAACCTTAAAATCTTATAAATCCAAACCTTAGAACTTAATACAATAAGCCTAAAATCACCATCCAATAAACATGAATTATAAACCTAATATCTTAAGATTCCAAAACCCTAATTTCATAATTTTACCCCTCAAGCCTTAATTGGATCAATCAAAGAACCTTACTAATTTCTTAAAGTTATAAAACCCTAATCCATTTCAACTTTCTTAAACCTTTACAGTAGCTAAGAATTATAAACCCGAATAATACTAAAATTCCAAAACCCTAAATATTAATTAAAGAACTTTAAATAGAAACAGTAAACCCTAATTTGTATCTTTACTTGCTTTATTTTTAGATTTGATTATATAGTCTACTATATGCTTTGATGGTTGATTTATTTAATTTCAATGCTTGATTTATTTAATTTATCATGGATGAATATTTATTATATATTTTGATTGATGTTTAATATCTTTGATGAATGATTTATTTATGATGAATGGTTATTTACCTTTATCGATTTATTTTGATTTCCAAATGTTGTAAGAGGTATGTTTCCACTTTGTGGGTACCTCATTAATTAATTTCTATGTAATTTAAATTGCTTTTATATTTTAGACCAATGTAAAGGACATGTTTCTACCTTTTGGTGGGTGTCCTATTAGTTTAGACATGGATGATGTAAGGACGTGTTTCCATCTTTGGATGGGTGTATATTTATTTGCTTTATTTGAACATTGCTTTGATTTTAATATAACGATGCTTTATTTCAATTGTTGCATGTAATATGGATAATATTATTATATTTAAGAATTTTATAATATTAAGACCTGCAAAGGAGGCCGGTTTCAATGAACCGGGCGTTGTGGGGGTGCTGGGTCATTTCTTATCTTCCCCACACGTACCCAACTTTCCGAAACCAATTAGAGGGTTAGGGATATCTTAGGAATCGAGTCATCCACCCCTTTCTTTTTCCTGGCCCATCCGGGTGGCGACTCCATTTTCTCCGGACTTAGGTCCGTGTTCTCTATGGCCCCTAGCCTAAACATTGCAGAAGTCGCAAGAACCATTCCACTGGGAGTGGGGGCGAAAATCTCCGCTCACAATAATGAAGGTAATATTACCCTCCATCCTTTTGAAGAATGATCAATTTCTCCTCTCAAAATAGCTTCAGCTAAACTCTTATGCATTTTTGTTCTTAAATTCTTTTGATGAGTATGTATGTAAGACAATCTTTCTGCCTCAATCATTGTGTTCTCATCAACCAAAAATTATTGGAATAATTTTCTTGAAGATAAAATTTTTTTTGCTTCATTTTTTCTTTCCCAAATTTGAGAAGAAACAAACTGCCTCAAGATAAGAAAGATGCTACTCGTTAATTTGTTTTGGTGTGCCACTTTGTGACTCTATAATGAGGTCTTTATCACAATTTGAAGTTTCAAAATCACCAACTATAAAGCAATCACTTAACATGCATTAGGAAGAGTATACACCCTACCATCAGAGACTCTTTTCTCAATTAGCCTCAATTTGATATCAGGAAATTTGTGTCTAGCCATCCTAAATGATTTGGCTAAAATATTATGACAATCAAGCATGATTTTTAGATCTTCAATAATGTCAGCATTAAATGTATGTGAGTTATTATTTAAATTGCATTATATAGTCAAACACATAAATTTTAATCAATAACAAAATTGAATAAGGTCCCACCAATAACATTACGACTCTTATTGAAAAGTGAAAAAAGAGAGAGAGAAATAATAAGGTCTATAAAAGAATATGCCAATTATAAATATGGGTGTTTCCTTTGATTCTCATATGAAGGTAAGATATTAAAACAAACCTGAGGGAAAAAATTCTATTATTGACTTCATTTTTAGTGTCATATATGTAAAGTTGAGCAAATTTAGGAGTTATCCCTGAATTTGGTAACAAACTTCCAACACTATGATAGTTTTGACCATGTAATATAAACAATTAAGGATCTTGGCCATTGTTGATATTTGAATCGACCTTTCCACCCATTGATGTAAAAGAAATATCATGTTGTATCCACATATAATTTCAACAAAATGCTTACATTTATAATGAGATCCATCCAAGAGATCGTTTAAAATTTCAGGTGGGTTTTTCAATATGGAAGTTGTACTTTTCCTTGAGAACAAGACTATGAGAATTTTGGCTCCCTACATTTTTGGTTTTTCACTGTTCTCTAATCATACCACATTATTGCACCACAATATTGACATTCCCAAGTAGGGTCACCAATGTCCCATGAAATTGAATTTAAAAATAAAAATCCATGAATATAAATAAGAATTTGAAGAAAAATACAAATATGTATAAAAATCTCAAAAAAAAAAAGAAACAAAGTTTCAATTTTATAGTCAAATATATACAACCTGTGCTGCCATTTTAGAACCAATATTGCTCGTAATGTATAAAGCATCATTTTGAATGACTTCTGTATGAACAAACAATAGAATCATCAATTTTTTTTTTAAAAAATATCATTAAAAGGTCATTAATAAGTTCAAAATGAAATTTTAAAATTGAAGAATACCATCCACAACTAGTTCAATTAGTGTTGTTTCATTAATATTTACATGAGATGATGTAATCCCTACATTTTCAATCCTTAATCCTTCCATTTTCTTATTGATTCTTGAATCCAAACTATTATCAACAACTTTATCTATAATGAAATTAAGCGTTGAGTAAATTATAATTAAATTATGAACTTTGAGTCAAACCCTAAATTTATATGTTAATGAGGATGAAAGAAAATAGTTAATATCCATTACCATTGGAAGTATTACTAAGAGAAATTCTTGACATATGTTTTGCTCTTTTATCGTTACTACTCGTAATTGTAGCTAGGAAAAAATGTAATAAAATATCAATAAAAGAGGGAAGATTTATTGAATAGCTTAAAATAGAGTAAGGTTGCAATGAAGAAAGCCACGGTAGTAGCTACCTTGTGTGTTGCTTGTAGACCTCATCCATTTTTCCAGCATAATAAGCTTTCAATTCATTCTAGCTTGTTTTCCTTCAATTAATCTCCAGAAATATCAACTCCAAACATATTGTTTTGTTGATTTTTTTTAGATGTATTGGGATTAAAATCCATAATTATTCACTCTAAGAGCAAAAGTTGAATGCATATCTAAATCAACATGACCTTAGCAAAGAAATATTTGATCATCATAAAAAAAAGAGGAATAATAACCAAAAAAAAGAAAAGAAACTACCATAGTAATATTATTAAAAAAATATATAAAATTGTGGTATAAAAAAAATAAACAAATGCCTTCAATAATTTAGTATTGTCTATCATTAAGTAGTGAAAACATAATTAATAATATATGATAAAAATAAAAATAAAAAACTTGATTGCACTTATATATGTCATTTAAAAGAGCATAAAAATACTTACATTATGTCAATTGTCGAATTTTTATATAGCTTTTGGTCAATACATTTCAGTCATTAACAATTTTGAGTACTAAGTACTTAAAAGATATTCTTGAAAGCATTATAAGCAATTAACTTGAGATTTATGTAGCCCTTAAGTTTAACACATCCATAAATGTAGTCTTTAAGTTGAACACATCCATAAATACATACTCTATTTCAACATAACTGCAATTACATATATTATTATAATTCTTGATGGTTGGTTGTGAATGGAAGAGTGCTAATAAATATAAATTATAATTTAATATTTTAGCAAAATTATTAAAGTTTATTAGTCTACAATATCTTAATTTTTTTCAATTTTATATAATTAGACTAAATCCTTTAGAGATAAACTATTATATTTGAAATTTTATGTAATACACTAAATCCTTAAATATGCAAACCACTAAATCCTTAATTTTCAAATCTTAATTTATTAGATAAATTAGGAAAATCAAAAGGAGCCAGCAATTATGTAAACCACTTAAACTTACTCAATATACATGAATTGTTGATTGCCTCCTAATTTACATATGAATCTAGTAAGAAGTTAGTCAGAAGCTCCATTTTGAAAATTAAGGTAGTGTTGTTTATAATTGTTATGGTAGTTCTCTATAAGAAACTAAAAACGACATATATTTGAAAGCATGTAAAACCCTCTAACCAGCTAGTATATGATTTTCATGATATTTGTTTTAGAATATTTCTGTGTAATTTGAATGTATCCTGTGATAAATCTATTGTTTCATATTATCCTATTATTTTCAAAGGAATATATCTTTAACTGTGACATATAAAAATTTCAAGTGCCTTTGAAAGTATGGTTGTTGTCAGTGCCATAAAAATTCTACCCTGTCTCAAAGTTTATCTTTCCCAAATCTAAATCAATCTCTTCTTTCTCTGTGTTGAATTGTTTCCTCAGGAAATAGCACTTTGGCATGTGCTCCGAGTCAAGGCTTTATAACACCCTTATACCTTATATATGTATAATACATATACTCAGTATATGTAAAATACGCATATATGATATAAAAATATTACAACTTGGTTTAATAAAAAATTTTCACACTTCCAATTCAAAATCTCAAATACTATAAAATGTATGTTTAAATAACAAATAAAATATTCTTTATAAACCATAGGTTCCAAAATAAATATTTTATATGAAAATCTCTGGAAAAAAATTTGCTAGAGTTTTATCTGTAATTTGGACATCCCAAATTTTTAACAAAACACAACCTGCATAAAAGCACTCCCAATAAAATAACTCATATATTTTCACCTCAACTTCTCAATTTCTCCAAAATTCCTCAAAACATTTATACATATACATATATATTTATCAAAATACATATAAAACTTACATCATACAATCATCTAAAACATTATTTAAAATTACAATATATACTTCAAAAACATAACATGATATGCATAATATTAAAATACACTATAATATAAAATATATACATGATGATAAAATGGTTCTAATCTTGATATACCAAAAATCAACTCTACAATCAACCTCAAATCTAGACCTGACCCGGTCTAGAAGAACTCTCCGGCTCAACCGGATCACTCATGTCACTTGCGCGATGAATTATAATCGTGCTAAGTCAAAAGCCTAGCGGTATAAATTTTGATAACGATAAAACTTAAATACAATGATAATGCATAATGCATTTGTATGCCATGTCACAATGTGATATTCAATTCCATATTATAACATAATTTCTCATTCTTTTATAATTCACATAAAATATATACACAAGCATGGGCTCAAACAAACTAATATATTATTCAAATCCCAAAGTTACTGTTTTGGACTATGTTGACACTAAGTGTCTAGCCCCGAAGGTAAATCATATATCAGTGACGCCAAACGTCTAGTCTCGAAGGTAAAATCAAGTATCAGTGACGCTAAGCGTCTAACCCCGAAGGCAAAACAAGTATCAGTGATGCATAGCGTCTAGCCCGAAGGCAAAATCAAGTATTAGTGACGTATAATATCTAACCCCAAAGGAAAATAATGAGGATAACCTCATAGGCATGCCGCCAAACACAGAATTCTGAAAATTGAATAACATACTAAGCACACAAATATTACATGCTTTCCTTATTCAACTTTTTCTTATTTTCTCATATTCAACTAGGCACATTGCCTCATTTTTCACATTTTTGCTCACATTGCATCATTTTCTTATTTTTCATCACATTGCATCATTTTTATTTATTTTTTCATTCATATCAATGTTAATTCATCATATCTCATCATGTTTAATTAATTCATCACAATGCATCACATTTCACATTAAAAACACATTACCCAAATATTTTAGATTATTTTCATATAAATCATATAAATCACATTTTATTCAATTTAGCCATTATTAATGGTTTTTCACAATGCATATAATGCATACATAACAAATCACATGTCATAACACCATGGTCATAAATATTCAATGTATCAAGTAGCTCAACACATTTTTCAACTAAAATATGTTAAGCCCAATTTAATGCCAACATATCTAATTTAGCAAAAATTTATACTTACCTCTATAAGCTCTCAAATGCAAGCTCAAAATCTGCCATAAATTTTCACTTCCAAGTTGCCCTTCAACACTAGAGTTAGACAATCTACTACTTCTCAATGCCTATACCAAATGTGATCGAATATAATAATTTAATATTACATTTTAAGGCATTTCCAATCTTAAATTCTAATTAAACATCACTCAAATCAAAACCCTAAAGTTAAGCCTAACCTTACTTTAACTTTGAAAATTTATATTACGCCATTTTAATTTATGTTTTAAATTTATTTATATCATTATAAATATATTTTAACATGTTTAAACCAATTATATTAATTAAACATATGCTTTTATTCAAAATTCTAAAATGGCATAACTTTTCCCATTGAAGGTTCTCCATTCCAACTCATTCCAATTATTAATCCAAGCTTATATTCATCACTTATATCATTAAATATCATGTTTTAAATATTAAAATCAAACAATTAACCAATCTTTAAAAGTTCACTTTTCAAAACCCTAAATCAACACTTCCTCACCCAAACTCTATCCAAACTTAACCAAATCCATCATTTGACTTTAAAATTCTTATTTATGCATCAAAACAACATATTTGGAATCAAATTGCACAATTAAAACTCATGATTTCATAAATCCAAAAATTTCATAATCCTAAATTCTCCCTCTTCATCAAACTTCACTTAAACTTAACCATTTCTTCAATCTAATCTTAAAATCATTATTAACTAAGCAAAATAACTTCATACATACCCAATTAAGAAATTAAATCATACTACTCCAAAAATCCAAAATCAACATAATCATATAACAATGGATTTCCAAAGAAAAAGTTAAAAAATTTATTGTTTATAGTGGAAATCACTAAAAATTCCACTTGAAACCTTTAAATTCCTTTAATTAGTGGAGCTTGGAAGAAGCAAAAACTTGGGTTGGGCATCTATGGAGGTTTGGCTACCAACAAGAAGAAAAAGAAGAAGATGAAGACTTGAATATTCTCTCTTTTTCCATTTCATTTTAACCTTATATATATAATATTTTATTATATTTTTAATTAATTAATTATTTATTTATTTAATAAAAATCAAAATTTTACCTCTTCCATTCAAAATAATTTATTTTTAAATTATTTAATAATTTTTAATTTCTAAAGTATAATTATAAAAATGACACTTGGCCTTTGACTTTTGACTTTTAAGAGTTGGCTTTTTATATGTTATGTATATTTTATGTATATTTTACATATACATTCCACTTTTTCACTTAAAATTATTCAATTTTTATTTAAATCATTTATTTAATTTATCCAATTTAATTTTAATTTATTTTATTAAATTTTTAAAAATTAGAAATGGTACAAGCTTGCACTCGAGAGGAAAGTAGACTTGCATCTTTGATGGAGACAATGTTAGACATGGTCTAAATTAGAAAAAAAAAAAAATAACTACAATTACTTGAATATTAAAGCATTAAATCATCACATAAACCAATAATGAAATCATATTATCTAAAAATAAATCAGCTAGGCTTCATAGTTTTTATGTACAACGAGTACATAGTTCCATTAATATTAATTTGTATTCAATTTTTTATTAATTCCAAATTGTAATAAAAATAATTACAGAAAAAATTATCAAATATAAAAATATGTTTTGTTACCTGTATGTCAGTTGTTGCATTTATGATTCATTATTAGTTGAATAATAGTTTTGTGTTTTGTTTATATAATTAAATAATAATTAATTATTATTAATATAAAATAAGATATCATAATTCTATTTTGACTTTCCCATCAAATAATCCTAATTATATTTGAAATATGCAAATAAGTATTTATAATAATTAAAAAAATAATCCTATCAAATAATTAATTAATAATAAATATCTAGACTATCAAATAGGATATCATAATCATATTTAAACTCCTTAAATAAATATAATGTAATACCCCAAAAATAAGTAAAAGAATTTAGTAAGAATTGTCAAGCCAAAGTATTAAAGGAAAGGAGAAATAAATGTAAGGCTTATATTATTCTTAGAAAACAAGGGAAGAAAAGAGGAAATACATAATATATTACCTTTTAATTTTTTTTTTCAAAATTACTACTCATATTTTTTCTTTTCACTTATAAACTTTTTGTTTTTTATTTATAGATGTTTCTTTACTTTTTCTTTTCAAATTTACGACATATGGTCCCCAGTTCTCTTCCACTTTATAACAATTTAATTGTGTGATCCCCCTACTTTTTGGCTTTTTTTTTTTTTCTCTTTGTGGTTCCCTATTTTTTAGGTTTTCTTTCTCTTTTTTCCTACTCTCAATTACTTTCAACTACGTTACACTCTCCTTCCCTTTTTTCTTGCTCTTTTTTTTTTTCTACTCTCAGTTACTTTCAACTATACTACACTCTCCTTTCCTTTTCACCTTTTCTTATTTTAAAGCTTTGTTGCTACAAAATTAATTTATTTATCATTCCTTTTATTTTTTTGTTTTGAGGTTTTAAGATAATTGACATATATTAAGGAGTATTAATTACATTTTAGTTTTATAATTCATTGATTGGTTTATCTTAAATTTATAATTTTTTTGCTATTAAATATTTTTATTTTCTTTTTTTTTTGTCAAAAAAAGAGACTCACACTATAATGAAAGGACATGTAGATTTTATTTAATTTTAATAATATTACATAATATATATTGGTATATATTACATATAACTATATATATTTGGATATATATTATAAAAGAATGACAATATATGTTAAATATATATAGATATATGTCGGTGTATGTTGATATATATTAGTATATGCTATATATAAGTAGATATGTATATGTTATATATAGGTAGGTATATATTGATATATGTTACATGTACTTTAACTAAATAATAACAATATTTGTAGGTATATATGGATATATGTCTGTATATAACTATTTTATATATTTATTTATATGTGGTTATATATTTATTTAACTAGATATATGTTAAATATATATAAATATATATTGGTATTTGTTAGTATCTATCGGTATATGTTGATATCTATCAGTATACATTGATATATGTTGGTATATATTATATATACTTTTATTAAAGAATAATATTAGATGTGGGTATTTAAAATAAATTAAAAAATGATAGTATATGGTATTTAAAATAAATAATTTCAAGTGACTGTTAGTCACTTGAAATTATTAAATGTTTATAATTTAATATATATTTTTGTGATTTTATATTTAAAACTCTGATTTAAATATATAATAATAATTTTATTTTATTATCTTTTTAAATAGATCTCATAATTAATAATTTATAGACTAAATTAATAAAATAAAAAAAAATAATTCAATTTAGTAAACTTACATTAAAAAAAGCCTAGTAAGTAGGTGCGTTTATAATGATTTGTAGACTTTGTATTTATTAACTTCTGGGCTAGACTGCTTTTGTCAATATGAAAGATGGATTTAGTAAAATTGAAAAAAAGATGATACCGTATATTTGAAAAGATAAATGTATTTTAGGTTAGTTTTGTAATTACAAATAAAAAAAATGAAAAGGGTTGTGCATGCTCAAATCGGTTTGGGTCATGCATAAAGAAGCAAATAGATAGCATAAAATTAATTGGATTAGTTTAAACTAATAAAGTCGAAAATGTATAAGTGTTAAAATTGCGCTAACTAAGAAGTAATTTAAAGGCCTAAATAAGTGGCTAGTTTAGGGCAAGCCCAACTTGCAGGCATTAAGATGATGGTTAAAGGTAAAGAAAATAAATTAAGAAAATATAATATATGGAGATATAGGGTATAATAATCGGTTAAGGTTTTAAGAAGCCAAGTTAGAGATTAAAATATTACAAAATCAAGAGTAATCATCATTGAGTGCAAGACAAGAAAGTTAGTCATCATTACAAGGACATGTGTCCTCATGCATGGAACCACAATCTTAAGTGGCAATTGAAGAGCAAGGAAATAATAATATAATTGGATGGACATGATGATGAGCAATTGAAGAGCAACTTCAACTCTAAGTTGCAGTGAAGATATATTTCGACTAAATAAGTGGAAAGGCCAATAAGAAAGGAATAAAAGCCATCATTTTACTTGTAAAATCTGATTTAAAAAGGGGCTGGAAAATCTGAATATAGAACTCAAAAGACTAGTATAAAAGATATATTTAAATCTTAAGAAGCTAAACCATTTACCTCTTACATACAAAACTATTTTCTTTTTTTCTTCTAAACTTAACCTAGAGCTTCCTCCCTTCTTTTACCCAAACAAACCAAGAGTAAGAGAGGAGAGAAACATCATCTAAGGGTTGTACAAAGAACCTTAAAGCAAGGGAATCAAGCAACAAGCACAAGCAAGAGTTAATGTGAGTGTTCTAACCCTTAAAAATTGATTTGTATGTGATGTTTGCTAAACAACTTGGAGGGAAGGGACTTGTTTGAACATTTAGAGAAGATAAAAATGGTAAAATATGGTTCGATCCTTTTGTTAAAGAAGTTAAAAGTTGAATTTTTAGTCATTAAATGGTAAATGGATTCATCTATATGCAAAATAGTGCATTGCATTGAACAAGAGTAGTTAATCTGCTAAATTAATCTTCCACTAATAAGTAAGAAGAATAATATTATGTTTAAAGCTTAAAATCATTAAGGAAGTCTACATTTTAGAAAAGAGAATATTTTTAAGATCATCAAAGGGACATGCAAGTATACCGAGACCTAATTGCTTTTTAAATTTTTTACAACTTGGTAAAATGGAAATAAAGTTAGCTTAAAGATAAAGATTTGAATATTAATAATATGCTAATACAATTGTAAGGCTATATGATTGATTTAAAGTAACAAACTTCAATTGAATGTAGAAAATTGCATGAGGGCGAGACTTGAAGGTTTAAAGGAAACAGAACTGTGATTTAAGTGCATGATTTTAATTTGCATGTGATAAATGCATGTGTATGGTTGAGATGTGATGAGGCAAAGTCTTGTAAAAGAACTAAAGAGATTTTGATGAATTAATCTGCATGATTATGGTAATTGTTATTGATTTGTTAATTCCACTTAAATTAAGTGGATGGCCCACTAATCTAGTATTTTATTTTTTTTTTGTAAACTTATCCACTTATAAAAATTGTAGCCAACTAAACTACCCATTAAGATAGAGATAACTATTATTAAGATAGGATAATTCATTGATGGAGTGGGAAATCCTTTTTTAAATTAAAGACTAATAGATAATGGTTATCACGTTCAGTTTTTACTGAACAAATTCTAGCCATCTTCTCTCATCTATAAAAGGAGCACAGAAAACCCTTTGTGACTATGATTAAAAATTTCATCAATTATAGTTCTTAAAATTTTTGTGCATAATAGTTAGATAGAGAGAAAAAGGGTGTTTAGAATTAAAAGTTTCAATCAAAGGAGCTCTTCAATTCTTCAACGGTTACTTCATCAATAAATGGTACGTCAATTAATTTATTATTTCTTAAGATATTTTGAGTTCAATTAAATATGGCACCAGATTTATTTCCACATTAAAAATAAATAAATTCTTACAGTTGGTATCAGAGCCAGGTTGAATTCAATTATCTTAGAATTATGGTATTATAGTGTTATGATTATCAATCTATTACAATATTATATATTGTGTTGGATTTAATTGATTGCGCTTTGCGATTAATATTTATAAACGAATTAAAATTTTACGATTTCATTTTTTAACGATCCGAAATAGAATAGACTATTATCAGTTCCGTTTTTCATTTTTTTTTAATTTACAATGTTCAGATGAATCCATCTCTACTATTTATTGGCTTTGGTTCCATGGCTTAATGTATATTATATAATATTAAAATTATATGATGGGCCATGATTTCCGAATTTGTTGTTCTGTGAATTGATAATGTTATATATATATATATATATATATATATTGGTAAAGGTGGACGGAAACCACCGCAATATTTATTAAAAAAACAAAAAGGGGGAGAACCCCAAGAGTCAATACAAACAAGCCTTTAATAAGCGAAGGTCAGCTTGAAGATAAAAAAACAACCAACAGGAAAACACAAAAGAAAGAAACATTAAAGCACACCGACAAACCCAAGGTCAATGATATCTGATTGAAGGCAAGCCCATGCAATCGGTCAGAATAATCCCTCCAATGAATCTCGGTAGGGAATTAAAGACTTCAAAGAGCCGAGTAGAATTGGTATCTACTATAGTACGCCAAATAATGAGCAGCCTGATTACCTTCCCTATAAATATGAGAAAAAGAAATGCTATCATAAAATTCACTTAACCAACGCAAATTACTCGGCAAATTGGTGACCGAGACTTGCTTGATAGCAGATATGACATGCAGTGAATCTGATTCCACTTCAATACTAGTATAACCCAAAGAAAAGCACCATTCAAGACTTTGTGATAGAGCCTTAAATTCTGCATCAAGAGCACTTCCAGCCTGCATTAAAAAAGCACATGCAATAACAAAATGACCAGCATCATTCCAAATAATGGCATCCCCAGAAGAAACCGTTCCAGCGTGAGAAGCATCAATATTAATCTTGAAAGAGCCTGGAGCCGGTTTCCGCCGGAAAACAAGCTTCGGTTTCAACACTCCAGCTCCAAAATTAGCTAGTAAATAATCTTTCAAAACAACTGTTGGGACAGCAAATTTGGCAGTAGAATGAGCAATGCCCCAATGGAGAATGTATCTAGCTATATAGTGATCAATCGTGAGAGAGTAAAATTGTTCACCACCCCAACAACACCTGCAATAAACTGTCCACACAGCGTATAGTATAAGCAGAGGGATAAGTTTACAAAGAATTCCTTTTATGTTGGTAGATCTAGCATGCAACCACAATAGCAACAATTCCTGCCGAAGTGTAGGAGGTCTGCCTCTTTCAAAAGGAAACAGTTGAGCCTTATAAAATCTCCAGATTTTTGCAATAACCGGACATTGGAAAAAGACGTGATCCACATTAGCAGCTGCATTAAAACACAATGGGCAAATAGAAGCCAATTGGACTCCACCAAGCCGCTGAAGTTGTTCAGGTAATGGTAAAGCTGAATGCAGAAGCCCCCATGCAAAAATGGAGAATTTTAAAGGAAACGAAGAACCCCAGATGGACTGATAAACAAGAGAAGCGCTACACCGGGGTTGGACATGCTCGTAAGCCTCAGACAGTTTAAAAATGCCAAGATTATTACCAGCCCAAAAAATATTCGCCTCTTCCACAACAAATAAATCTGAATATTGGGCATAAGCATGGCATAAACGTTTCCAAGAACAGGAATCAGTAGTCAAAAAACACATATCTCCTTGCCTATAATACTTCCTCCGCATATAAGTAGCCCAAAGAGATTTGCCAGTTAAAAACAACCAAAGAATTTTAATCGAATACGCCTCCTGTAAAGCCAAAATAGACCTAATACCCAGGCCGCCTTCATTGCAAGGAAGGTGGAGTTTAGAATAACTAACCCAATGACGACGATGCACATTACCATCTGAACCCCAAAAGAATTGAGCAAATTTACGCTCAATAAGAGAGATAACAGATTTCGGAAGAAGCATAAAACCCAGAATGTGCAAGGGAATAGAACTCAAAACATGTTTTATAAGAATGAGTCTTCCGCCAGGAGACAAAAAATGCTGCAGCCAACCCTGAAGTTTAGCATCTATTTTCTTTAAAAGCTCCTTACAATACTCAAGACGGTTAATACCCTGGTATATCGGCAATGAACTTCTACGAATAGACAACAAGTCTTCAAATTTTTTAACCGTAGTCGAGGCTACTTTAGCAGAGCAATAAAGAGCAGACTTAGCAAAATTAATAAGTTGCCCGGATGCTGACTGATAAACATTCAAAAACTTCTGGAAAGCTTTAATAGAACGAACATCACCATTGATAAAGACCAGAAGATCATCTGCAAAAGCCAAGTGTGAAACGATAGGAGCATGACGATGCAGTTTATACGGAGAAATAGAGTCACGCCCAACTAAGTCTTTTAAGCCCCTGGAAAAGGCTTCATAAACCAAAATAAATAAAAGAGGAGATAAGGGATCACCTTGTTTAACACCCCAGGTCGGTTGGAAAAACCTATAGCTCAAACCATTGACCAGAATAGAGAGACGAGTAGCATGAAGATGATTCATAATGAGCTGAATCACTTGAGATGAGAACCCAAATTTGAGAAGAGTAGCTCTTAAAAAATCCCAAGACACCCTGTCAAAAGCTTTAGCCATATCTAACTTTATGGCCAAATTATGTCCTCTGGTTTTCTTGTCTATGTCATGAATCATCTCGTTGGCTAGCATGATTTGAGCATGAATGGATCTATCTTTCATAAAACCCACTTGTTCCTCAGAAATAAGAGAGGCCAATACAGTTGAGAGACGATTGGCAATAATCCGAGTACAAACTTTACTTATAAATGTAGCTAAACATATCGGCCTGTAATCATTGTAAGAAGATGGATTGTCTTTTTTAGGAAGAAGAACAATTTGAGCACTACCGAAAGCATTAGGCATTGGAATCCCTAAGAAGAACTCCTTTATCGCACTACACACATCCCAATCAACTATATTCCAACAACGCCTAAAAAAAAACACCATCGAAGCCATCAGGGCCAGGAGCACTGTTCGGGTTAAGTTGCCATACTACAGCTTTAATTTCCTCATCATCAGGGACTTGAGAAATCCGAACATTATCCAAATCAGTCACAATAGTAGGAGTGAAGTCCAAAATCGCTGCTGAAGAATCAAAGCAGTCACTATTTGAACAGTTAAAATACTTTGATAATGATTGACTGACTCTCGACCCAAAGCTTCTTGTTCAGTAATTGTTGAACCATCCGAACCAGTGATGGAGACAATCCTATGAAGCTTTCTGCGAAGTTTAACAAAATTATGATAATACTTTGTATTCCGATCACCATCTTGAATCCAAGATACGTGTGCTTTTTGCCTCCAAAAAATCTCCTCAAGTTTGAGTTTGCTATCCAAGGCCGCTTGTTTTTGTTGCCACAAAAACAAATTTTCAGAATTGGAATCCTGCAAATAAGTAGCCTCTGCTTCTTCAGCTTGTAATTCAGCCCGAGAAATATCATTGAACAAATGTCCAAATGTATTTTTATTCCACTCACAAAGGCCACGCTTTAAATCTTTTAATTTAGCAAACAAACCTCTCATGCCTCCACCCCGAAAATCAGCAGACCATCTCTGTCTAATAAAAGGAATAAAAGATTCATTGGCTAACCACATATGTTGAAACTTAAACTGTTTTGGGACCTTATGAGATAAAGTTTGACAATGAAGAAGCATAGGGGAATGATCCGAGGTCGTTTTTCCCAAATGCGAGTTGCTAATGACATCAAAAGCATCAAAGAAAAGAATATTAGCAATAATCCAATCAATACGTTCCCAAACACGACCATTAGATCGAACACCGGTCCAAGTAAATTCTGATCCTTGAAAGGGCACATCAACCAATCCACAATTATTAACACAATCATTAAAATCTTGAATTCCCATAAGATCAGGAGCACCATTTCCTTTATATTCCGAAAGGGATTTAACAACGTTAAAATCCCCCCCAACCAGCCAAGGAGAATCACAAGAGTTGGAAAAAACTGTCAAAGCATCCCATAAAGAATAACGCCTTTGCGGCGAGTGATACCCATAAATAGCAGATAATTGAAAACAAAAGCCAGTAGCATGATACTTAACATCACATGAAAAAACTTGAGGAATATAATGAAAACCACTCAAAGAAAAAAGATGAGCATGCCACATAATCCACACCTTATTATCCAAAGACGAGCAAACATTTTGAAAACCCAATTTGGATGCAATCACAAGCTTTTTATTTGGGTCCACCATTGGCTTAATACACACAAAAAAACCCAGGAGATGAGACTGACATAATTTATGAACACGATTTAAGGAAGAAGAGATACCTCTAACGTTCCAGAATAAAATATTCATTGATTGGACTGGTGGGCAATAAACGAGCTAGAGATATTATGCTTCTTCAAAGCACCCTTCTGATTTTTACGAGGCCGACCAACGCGCTTAGTAACCAATTTTTGACCATCAATTGCCTCTTTTGATAAAACAGCATGAGCATCTGTGTCACCAACCATGGAATCAGGACCTGCAAGGTTATCATCTGAATAAACCAATTCAACATCAGAATCTCCCGGTAATTGTTCAAAATCACTAAGATTCAATTTTAATAAGTCATCAGAGTCATCTTTTTGCAAACCAACAAATTGAGAGAGCCAAATTTCAGGAGCAACAGCCATAACCATTTGGCCTTCTGAAACTCCAGTAGAATTATCATCAACAACCATTTCTTCATTACGCAAATTTTTAGAAGGATGAGTTTCAGGAGGCACTAATTCATTTTTCTCATTAACATTAGCATTATTCTTATCAGTCAACACATCAGCCTTACCTACAGCTGGTTCTAGAACGACTCCACAATCAACTTTAGCAGAATCAGTTTTAGGAACCCAAACTTTATTAACTATCTTAGAAGCATCAAGGGCCACCTCCTTGAACAGAGCAGAGCTAATTCATTGAAAGGCTTAGAAGCCACACACGATTCCATAGCATGACCAAATTTATAGCAATGAGAACAAAATAAAGGGAGGCTTTCATATTGAATATGTTGGAAAAAACCTTTACCTCCATTATCTATCCAAATCCGTTCCTCTAGCTCACGTGAAAGGTCAATTTCTACACAAACAAGAGCCGCAGAAGGTCGAATCAAAGAAGCTGTGGCGGAATCCATCTTCAAGGGTCTACCAATTAAATTACAAATCTGGAAAAGAGGTTTCTTGGCGAAGAAATGAACGGGAACGCCCTCCAGGGTAATCCAAAAGGGGAAGATAGGGCAATCAGAATCCGGACTGAATTCAGGTGTCCATTTAAAAACCCTCATAGAGAATCCATTGAAGAACCAAAGCTGACGTAGCCAGCAGCGCAAATAATCTTCCTCCAGAGCAAACTTAATCAGTATATGTTTATCATCTAATAGACCAATCATAAAATCTCCCTTAAATCCTATAGCATCTAAGTATTTTTTTCAAACCTTTCATGCTCGGCTGACCAGAGGCAAAAAAACCAACCAAGGCAAATTGAAACGGACGAGAATGAACATCAATTTCTTCCAAAGAGAAACTGATAGCAGGAGCACCTTTATAACCCGAAGATTGCTTGGGAACAAAACAATCATCAATCGGTGGTGAGGAATCCCATCAGTAGGAATAGAAGTATTGCTACGCAGAACATCCGCAAAAGAACGGGAAGGCAGCCAGGAGGGGGCCGCCGGAAACTCAGTAGATGCCGTAATTTGGAAGAAAGAAAACCCTAGATCTGTTTAGCTCTCTATATGTCTACCATATATATATATATATATAGTTAAAATTGGTTGCCTTGCTTCCTATAAAAAAAGATGATGCAATGATTACTATATTTAATGACATAGTGAATACTATCATGTTTATATGTATACAAAAACTTATTATGGATTTGCAAAACCCGATGAATACAGAAGCTTGATATTTAAATATGCATATTCAATTTGTGAATATTTATATACGTATTGACTCATATAAAATATATATGTGTATATAGAAGTATAATGTGTACAGTGTATTATATACTTAAGTAATTTACATTGCTAATACATATATATATTTAAAAGGATATAGAGATTGAGATTAAGGCAATGTATATATGAGATTAATGTTTGCATAATTTGTATGAGAATTTTTTATACAAATTATGTTAAGTAGTTTTATGACTTGGGATTCATTAACTTAGATTGTTACCAAAGTAACCTAAGTTAATGAGTCTTATAATAGTTAAACTACATAAAAGAATAAAATATTATTAGATAATTTATAGATATATAGTTTACTAGTTTAGATAGTTGCCAAAGTGACCTAAATTAGTGAGTCATATGTCTATTAAATTGCATAAAAGAATTAAGGGAGACTTATAAAGAAATAACATCTTTAATAATATTTATAATTAGGAGATTGGGGCTAGCCTAAAGGAGAGTCACATTCTACTAATTATAAACTAAGAGTTTTATTTTGTGTTATTTAGAAAGGTAATATGGATACCCAAAGGTAACACATGAATAACGTAAAATATTAATATTTTAAAGTTTCCTTCGAATGAACACTAGATATGCTACAGTTTTACCCAAAGGAAAACTATAGTGATATCAATAGTTCATTGTTATATATTTTAAATTTATATTTGAGACATTATTGTGAGCATTGTTCTGTTTTGTATAGTTCCCACTTCTTTTTACTCCATTGCATCTGGAATGATAACATTTGACGGGTCAAATTTTTCTGAGTGGTATGAAAGGGTTCAATTCTCACTGGATGTATTGGATCTTGACCTAGCTTTGATAACTGAAAAGCCATCTGAAGCTACCGATGATAGTACTTCGGAGTAGGTGGAACAATTAAAGGCTTGGAAAAGGTCAAATAGACTCAGTCTTATGTTTATGAGAATGAGTATTGCCAATAATATCAAGACCTCCCTCCCTCAAATCGAGATCGCCTCAGAATTTTTGAAATCTATTGAGGAGCGCTTTAAACGTGATGATAAGTCCCTCGCAGGTACGCTGATGGCTAAAATGACTACCATGAAGTATGATGGTCAAAAAGGTATTCGGCAGTATATTTTAAACATGACTGAAAAGGCTGCGAAACTAAAACTACTGTGCATGAATATGGATGAGTCCTTCTTGGTACAGTTTGTACTTAACTCACTTCCATCACAGTTTGCTCCATTTAAGATCCACTATAATACTAACAATGAGCAATGGAACTTGAATGAGCTTACCAGCAAGTGTATTCAAGAGGAAGTGAGATTAAGACAAGATGGACAAAATTTTGCCCTTGCTGTAACTCATGGAGCCATGAAGAATAAAGGCAAATTCAAAAAAGGAAAGCACAACCCACCAAAGAAAAAATAGACCTGGAGAAAGTAGCCAGAGTCATGAAGGTAAATTCATTGTGAAATGCCATTTTTGTGGTAAGAAGGGACACATGAAGAATGAATGCAACAAACGTAAGAATTGGTTCGAAAAGAGAGGTATAAATCTTTCTTTTGTATATTATGAATCAAATCTTGCTGAAGTTCCTTCTAATACTTGGTGGATTGATTCTGGAGCCACAACTCATATTACTAATTTAATGCAGGGATTCCTTACAACCCAAAAACCAAAGGAAAGTGAAAAGTTCCTCTATATGGGAAACCGTCTCAAAGTAGAAGTGGTAGCTGTTGGTACCTATCTCTTGCTTTTAGGGACTGGTCATCAGATGTATCTTTTAAACACTTTTTATGTACCTTCGATTTCTAAAAATTTAATTTCTTTATCCAAATTAGATGTTGTTGGATATTCAATTTATTTTGGTTGTGGAAAACTAAGCTTAATGTTTAATTCAATAACAGTTGGTTCTGGCATTTATATGATGGTTTATATAAAATTTGTCTGAATTATGAATTTACACAAGCTTTAGTTACCTTAAATTCAAATGTTGGTTCAAAACGTTGCTTAATTAATGAAAATTCTTCATTCTTATGGCACAAAAGACTAGGGCATATCTTTAGGGAAAAGATCGAGAGATTAGTGAAGGATAGAATTTTACAAAATCTTGACTTCACTGATTTCCAAGTATGTGTGGATTGTATAAAAGGAAAACAAACCAAGCATACAAAGAAAGGTGCCAAGAGAAGTAATGGGCTTCTTGAGATAATTCATATAGATATTTGCGGACCACTCTCCATTCCTTGTTTTACAGGAGAGAGATATTTCATCACCTTTATAGATGATCTGTCTCAATATGGATATGTATATCTAATACATAAAAAGTCTCAAGCCATTGACATCTTTGAGATGTACATCACAGAGGTTGAGAGACAATTAGATAAAAAGATTAAAATTGTGATATCATATCGGGGTGGTGAATACTATGGTAGATATGATGAATCAGGATAAAATCCTGGACCTTTTGCCAAATTCCTAAAAAAGCGCGGTATTTTTGCTCAATACACAATGCCAAGTATGCCACAGTAGAATGGTGTCGCTGAAAGACGTAATCGCACATTAATAGAAATGGTTAGGAGCATGATGAGTTACTCTGCTGTACCTATTTCCTTGTGGGGTGAAGCTGTAAAAATCGCAATGTATATTCTAAATAGAGTTCCTAGTAAAGCAGTTCCAAAAACTCCTTTTGAGTTATGGACTGGTAGAAAACCTAGTTTGAGACATATACATATATGGGGTTGCCCAGCAGAGGCAAGAATATTTAACCCACATGAGAAAAAGTTAGATTCAAGAACTATTTCTGGATATTTTATTGGTTATCCAGATAAATTAAAAGGGTATAGATTTTACTGTCCTAACCATAGTATGAGAATAGTTGAAACCGGTAATGCCAGATTCTTAGAGAATGGGGAAATTAGTGTGTGTAATGAACCGAGAAAGATAGACATTGAGGAAATAAGAGTGGATATCCCACCACCCTTTTCTCTCAAGAAAACATTGCTCCTCAACTTATTCTTCAAGTTGAGAAAAATGAGCAAAACAATAGAGATGGTTCATTACCTCAAGAAACTGTTGCCATTGAAAATATTGTAGAGCCACCACAACCGGCTCTTTTGAGAAGATCTCAAAGGGAAAGAAAATCTACCATTTCAAATGATTATGTGGTGTATCTACAAGAATCTGATTTTGATATTGGGATAAGGAAAGATCCGGTCCATTTCATAGGCCATGAAAAGTGATAATTCTAATAAATGGATAGAAGTCATGAATGAAGAGTTGAAATCTATGGACCATAATGATGTTTGGGATCTTATTGATTTGCCTGATAATTATAAACATGTCGGCTATAAATGGGTCTTTAAGACCAAGCGCGATGCTAAAGGCAATATCGAACGATTTAAAGCTAAACTAGTGGCCAAAGGTTTTACTCAGAAGGAGGGAATAGATTATAGAGATACTTTCTCTCCAGTTTCTAAAAAGGATTTGCTTAGAATCATTATGGTCCTTGTAACTCATTTTGATTTACAGTTACATCAAATGGATGTGAAAACTGCCTTTTTGAATGGGAATTTGGATGAAGATATCTATATGGAACAATCTGAAGGGTTCGCAAAGAAAGGAAAGGAACACCTAGTATGCAAATTAAAGAAATCCATTTATGGTCTTAAACAAGCTTCCAGGCAATGGTATATTAAGTTTAATGATACCATCACATCTTTTGGATTTAAAGAAAATACTGTTGATCAGTGTATATATCTGAAAGATAGTGGGAGCAAGTTTATATTTCTGATACTGTATGTGGATGATATTTTACTAGCTAGTAGTGATTTTGGTTTATTACGTGAAACCAAGGAATATCTCTCTAAAAACTTTCAGATGGTTGATATGGGTGAGGCAAACTATGTTATCCGCATAGAGATCTTCAGGGATCAATCTCGAGGACTGCTATGTTTGTCAAAAAAAAGGTTATATTAATCGAGTTTTAGAGAGATTTAATATGCAATCATGTTTAGCAGGTGTTGCACCTATTTCAAAAGATGACAAATTAAGTAAACGACAATGTCCTAAGAATAACTTTGAGAGGGAGCAAATGAAGAAAATTCCTTATGCATCAGCTGTAGGGAGTTTGATGTATGCTCAAATGTGTACTAGACTAGATATCAGCTATGTTGTTGGTATGTTGGGAAGGTACCAAAGTGATCCAGGATTCGAACACTGGAAGGTTGCAAAGAAGGTTATGAGGTACTTACAAGGGACAAATGATTATATGCTCACATATAAAAGATCAGAACAATTAGAAGTGATTGGATTCTCAGATTTAGATTATGGCGGTTGCCTTGATAGCTTAAAGTCAACTTCAGGTTTTGTCTTTATGCTAACTAATGGGGCAATCTCGTGGAAGAGTGTAAAACAGTCAATTACTACCTCATCTATGATGGAAGCTAAATTTGTTGCTTGTTTTGAAGCCTCAAATAATGCTTTGTGGTTGCAAAATTTTATCTCAGGGCTTGGTGTTGTCGACTCTATTGCTAAGCCGTTGAGAATTTATTGTGATAACACCACAGTTGTTTTCTTTTCTAAAAATGGCAAATACTCCAATGGATCAAAACACATGGACTTAAAGTACCTCGTTGTTAAAGAAAGAGTCCAGAAACAACAAGTGTCAATTGAAAATATTAGTACCACACTTATGATTGCCGATCCATTGACTAAGGGATTGCCTCCAAAGATATATATGGAACATGTTATAAGAATAGGTCTTTTGAGTAATCCATAATATGTACGATGGATATTTTAGTGGTTATGTAATTGACATTTTTGCGTATTTAAAGTATGTTTCTGTTCTTTCCTGTTTTTCAATTATGGGTGCACATTTTATTATTTGATCAATAGGAAATATCTTGACAAGACAAATTATAGGGGCTGTTTTGGCATGATGAACTGAGTTTGCAAGGGTTATTGATGTGTAGTACATAGAAGGAAATATGATATTGAAATCATATAACCGCTATGACTCGCATTTATAATCTAAGCTTATTTCAGTATTATAGTATAACACTTTGAGTTTGTTGGTCACCTTATTAAAATTTGTGATCACGTGTCAAATCCTTTTATAAAATTAAATAAATGTATTTCGATGTAAAATAAATATATATATTATATAGTTTTCATAATCGGTTTAGTGGACCAAGTGGAAGAATGTTAATTCCACGTAAATTAAGTGGATAGCCCACTAACCAAGTATTTTATTTTTTTGTAAACTTATCCACTTATAAAAGTTGTAGCCAACTAAACTACCCATTAAGATAGAGATAACTATTATTAAGATAGGATAATTTCTTGATGGAGTGGAAAATCCTTTTTTAAATTAAAGACTAATAGATAATGGTTATCACGTTTAGTTTTTGCTTAACAAATTCTAGCCCTCTTCTCTCATCTATAAAAGGAGTACAGAAAACCCTTTGTGACTATGATTAAAAATTTCATCAATTACAGTTCTTAAAATTTTTGTGCATAATAGTTAGATAGGGAGAAGAAGAGTGTTTAAAATTAAAGGTTTCAATCAAAGGGGCTCTTCAATTCTTCAATGGTTGCTTCATCAATAAATGGTATGTCAATTAATTTATTATTTCTTAAGATATTTTGAGTTCAATTAAATAGGGCATCAGATTATTTTCGCAAAAAAAAAATAAATTCTTACATGATTTTGTATTGTTTTGCAATATTAGTGAGTTTATAATGATTTGCATGTATGATAATGTTGCTTAAATTTTGTATGCTATGAAATATTGTTAGCCGAGACTTCACTGTGATTCTTGTCTAAATGATAGTTGTATGTTGTTCTATTTAAAGTATGTATTATTAGAAAAATTGTAAAATGAAAATTTGAGTTGGACAAAGCGTATGTATGGTATTTGTTATATTTTAGTTTGGTATGATTAAGTTTAGTGTTGGTTAAATGATGAAATATGTTATGCAATGAATGTATTGAATATTGGTCTAATAATGAGAAATGTTGATTGTTGAATTGCTAAATGGTGGCTGAGACTTTTGAGATTCCATATAAAGTTAGCTATTATTATGTTGTAGTTTAGTGTATTATAATTATTGATAGTTTAAGTGATAGATGGTGAATTTATATGTTGGCCGAGATATGTTTGATATTTCTAAGTGAAAAAGTTGCATGATTATTAAATTTCAAATGTAGTTGATATGGATGAAGAATGTTAAAAATGATTAGATTGCATGCATGATAAGTGGCCCTTTTAAGAGTTTGAGTAAGAAACAAGTAAACCCTAAAAGTAGTAATTATGGCTAAAAAGTAGCTAATAATGCTTGAATGGAATTTAATTAAATTCTGAACAAAAATGAATAGATAAATATGTATATGACGATGGAAGATAAATAAAATAAATAATTATGGTATGCGTATGGTTTCAAAGAAGAGGATTAAAATTTTTATTTAGTAGCCATGCATTGGCCGATTACTATAGCTTGGATATAGGAAATTTTTTTGTAAATATTCATATTAACAATCTTGGAATGGATGAGTAAATAATGAAGGAAGTCAATTCAAGAAACTTTTTCTAAGAAATTAAATACATGATAATTAGTAAAAGTGGCAAATGATAAAAGTAACCTTAGAGTGAAAGGTTATCTTTAATCCTACATAAATTAAGAATTTAATATTCCTAATAGTATTATGGAATCAAAATGTACAATTTTAATGTGGTCATTAGGATATGACAAATTAGTAAAAAAAAATTAAGGCAATACGAGGTATATGCACCGAATAATAATTAAGAAATATACAAAGCCATGTTGGCAAAAATAATATTTATTATTATTAAAAACATCTAATTAAATGAATATATAGAGTAATAATATGGCAGCCAATATTATTTCAAGTAATTAAGACCTTCAAGGTGAGCCTTTTAAGATTAACTGGATAACCGAACTTGATGTTTTTAATTATCATAATTGATAAAGCCCAACTATAATAGGGTTAAACTACTAGATATTGTATATTGGTGTACTGAAATGTGCATAAGGAAGAAGTTACTGTCCTCAAAATTCAGTCTCTAGCTGCCTCTGTTTACAATCTTCGGACTACAATTAATAATATATGTATTTCTCCGACCAAGAATTTAATATTATATTGATATCTAATAATTAAATAAAAAGGTATTGAAACTGATAAAGTATTACATAAGAAGTATTGGTAAGAATTAGTAGAAATCTGTCGTAGGCCGTGGCAATACATCTTACTATTATGATTACTTACGCAATAAAATTTAAATAAATAGACTTCAAAGTCAAAGGTATGGAATTAAGTCCGAATTTATGTAAGTAATTTATAAAAAAGGCTAAATGTTATACTGTAAGTTATAAGCACTGCAAATGCTAGTTATTGTGCTATGAATAAAGTGATTGTAATATTAAAATTTGGCACATCATATATAACAAAATAATTGTTTATATAAAAATTAAACATACCGAACTTAAATGCATTGGAGCTGTTTACATAAGCTTCAATCAGTTTATCATCATCTCTAATTCTGATAACAGTAGAAGTGTTGAAATTTTCTTTGAGATTGTAAGATGTTATTTTGATTTTAAAAAGGATTTCCTTTCCACCAAGGCGTTATGTTCATTTGGAAAACAATCATCTTCTCCATCCTTTCAAATTACATTATCCATACAAATTCAAATAAATATTTCAATTAGAATTGGGAACAATCCAAGCAATACTATGCAAAATGACTGAAAAAATATAAATTTTACCTTCACCAATTTTTCCCTTAATTCAAAAACATACTTTTGCAATATTTGAATAGCTTTACGATCAAAAATACAAAAGAGGCACTTTCTGTATCATCTATGACTCGCATTTGCAATTTATACGTAACCATACAAAATTTTGAAAATACATGCTAGAAATAAATAAGAATATATTTTTGTACATATGATAATAGAAGTTTAAACAATAGCTTGATACAAAAATAATACCTTGGAACAACAAACATTATATACTCACAACACTTCACACCAATATTTACTTCCATCAATCTCAACTATCTTCCTACACCTTTTGCAAGAATTGGAAAACCAATTATATTTAGTTTCTATGCAAAGAATGGTAGCCAACACAACATAGGTACACTCTTGAATGAACATATAGTTACAGTATATGAAAATTTATTAAACATAGGAAATATGATCCAGAGAAAAAGGTAATATATTCTTTTCATTTTTACCTCACATGATTAGCATATCTCATCAAAGATTTTCCTTTCAGTAAGTTGTAGGAAATCATTTGTGATTGAATAAGATAATTGGCTAGACAATTGACTATGCCTTTGGGATGAATTCTCTCCAACATGCAACCAATTCATTTTTTTTTAAATTAAAATTACTCACAATAATAATTTTTAGCAGGACATCTAAAGGTGTTGGATTGTCTTTAAAACAAACAAATTATTTAACATATATACCTGCTTTGAAAATCAGTACCTTCAACAAAATCTACATTTATAAAGAGTTTTGTGCAATACATGGTTTTCAACAATGATGTAATTTCTGAATAAAAAGTTAAAACATCAATATAAACACATAATGAAAAGCAAAAAAGCAAAAACTAGAAAAAAAAAATTAACAAATACATTTCCATATTTTTATCTTAGCAAATTGTAGCACAATAACTATAGGAGTCTAAATAATTTCTTTCTCGGCAATAGTCAGCAAATTTATCCCATAAAGTGCAACTTAGAGTTTTCTTACTATAAAAACAAAATACACAAAATCAAATTTTATGTTAAACACGTGTATTATAAATGTTACAATAGTCTTTTAAAATAGAAAATTGCTGTTAATTCAATATCCAACCTCTTGCTTTGTTTGCTATTATTGTCTATAATTTAATTTCCAATGGCAGCAAGCTCCCTTATCACATCTAAACAATAAATATTATTTATTTATACGTTGCACATCTAAAATATAGGTATAGAAATATTAATGGTTATAAAATATATATTAATATATAAAGTTACGAATCATCATACCTACGACGTATGAATTATCAGTACAACCCAAAATGATATCATCAAATGAGATAAAATTGAATGTTATAAAGCAATTTGAGCTTCATCCAATTCCCTTAAGAAAGTAGAACTGAGAAAATTTATTTTATAAGGATGAGAGGTTGTCTTGTATAATCCACCATTTTGGCCAACTCCAAAATCCGTGATCATAAATATTTTTCCCTCTTTAACGATTGATTTAAATTTATTAACAAGTGCTCACTTTTGTTCCTTCAATTGTACTATCCTATAAACAAAATAAACATTCTAATACTTTTATGTAAGAATCAAAATCAATATAGCTTATAAAGTTGCATTATATATAATAATAGTACCTTCTCATCTATCATCACCATCTCGATGCTATTTTTACTACCAGCATTGTTGAAACTTGATACATTTCATAAATGAATTATTCTAATTTTAATCTTCTATGTTTCTTTGACAGGACTCACTTCTTTACCGTAATCTGAACTAAATTATCACATTTGATGTAAGATACATTGGACTTTATTGATAAATTAGTTCAATTCATACAAATATTTTAATTATTCCAAATGCTTTATGCTTCAAAATAGAAAAAAAAAAATAAAACACAATATCAAAGCTAAAGAGATCCCAAAGAAAATTTAGAGAAAGTAAATATTATATTTCTCAAGTGGTTGTACTAATCTTGACCTTCTTTATTATAATCTAGAGTCGAGATATTGCTTTAACCTAGATAAATTTTACAATACAAATTTATTGAATAAATTTTATTGGTTTATTTATGTTCATGGATATGGGTTGGAGTTAATAAATTAATTAACAATAAATACAAAACAATTCCAAAAAATACAAAAATTCATCACTATTATTTAATATTTGAAATAACAATTGATATTAGAACACAAAAAACATAATATAAATAACTTAGCAATGTTATGGGTTTAACTGGCTCCAGATATGGGTACTAATATTTAGCATAATAAAAGTAACTCATATATATTTTTTTAAACTGTAATCTTGAACTATTTTTTTTAACAAATAATGCATGAACTATTGATTGAAACGAAAACAAACAAAAAATAGTAGACTAAACAAAATATAAGAAAAAAATTATTATTGATAATAAAAATTTATTATAACAAACATAGCCTCCCAAAATCACACATGATGATCAATCGAAATAAAGTAGAGTAACTTATATATTATTTTAAAAATGTAATTAGTATATTATAAACATGATTATCAAACAAAAATAAATAAGAAATAAATAGTATACTAAATGAAATACATGAAAAAATTATCATTGATAAAAGTAAAAAAAATAACAAATGTGATATATTACCTACATGTGGGAGAAGAGAAAATAGTGTAAATGAAATATAGGAAAAAAATATAATTGATAAAAAAAAAACAAATGTGATACATTACCTACATGTGAGAGAAGAGAAAATAGTATAAACAAAATATAGAAAAAAATTATCATTGATAAAAATAAAAAATAAATAAAAATTACCATTGATAAAAGTAAAAAAAAAATAACAAATAAATAAAAGTAATACATCACTTACATGTGGGAGAAGAGAATGTAGTGTTGTAGCTTTAAAATTTAATAGTGTTGTAAGAGAAGATATTATTTATAGATAATTTATTTCATTAAAAAATAGATAATATTATTGTGATAGTTATTATTTTGTCCCTTTATATAGTATATATATAGATAATTAATCATTATGAATGTCAAACATGATATTATAATCCTATTTGAACTTTCTAAATAAATAATTATTAAATCAATATCAACTAAAAAAACTTAAATTATCAAAATATATTACTTTAAAATAAGAAATATATTATGTTAAAATAAGTAAAATTATTTGGATTTGGATTTCGAAATATATTACTTTAAAATAAGTAAAATTCAAGCAAAAGATAATTTCATTATAATCCTAATCCTATAATAATTCTATAATTTCATTGATATTTATTACTTTAAAATAAGTAAAATTCAAGCAAAATGTAATTTCATTGTAATCCTCGTCATATAATAATTCCATAATTTCATCCAAATATATTACTTTAAAATAATGATGATCAATCAAAATAAATATGTATTTAATTTAGATAATGTCATTGTAATCCTAATTCTATAATAATTTCATAATTTCATCAAAATATATTACTGTAAAATAATGATCAATTGAAATAAATATGCATTTAATTTACTTAATTTATATAAATTAAAATATTAAAAAATAATGACACATGACACAATATTGTGTTATCGACAGTCGTTTTAGTATTATATATAAATGTCATTATGAAATTCTTTATAAAGAAAATATAATTATTTTTTAAAAAATAATTTTGTAATAAATTATAATCATATAATTGATAATAGATATTAATTATTACAAATAAAATAAAACAAATTGTTAGGTTATAAAATCCAAAATATATAAAAAAATATTAAAATACATTAGAAGAATAATTTTAATGATGTTTATTGAAACTACATGTAAATTCATATTAGATGCTCCTCTTCCCCTAAAATGAAGAATGAAGATAAAGATATAAGGTGAAGAGTAGTAATAGGTTGATTTTAAATATAAACATGACCTTCTGCTTTGTATGTGGTCTTCTTATCATTCAAACCGATTTTGTTATAAGCTATGTGTTCATAATGATAATTTGATTAAAAAATCATATGGTACTTGGCTTAAAACTTCTACCCGTCATTCACAATTTTCAATGGGTGAGAGATAGCTTCGAAATTGTGTCGAAGAAGGAGGAACATGGTGGTGATGTGCAAAGGAATTCAACAACGGCAAGTCCATGGAATGTGGCTTATAATCTGGGTCATGTACAAAGATTAGCTGATCCCAATAACTGAGGAGCTAGTAATTATGTTTGTAACATCCGTGTTTTCATTAAAAAACGTTAATTAAATAAATAATTTAGAAGATTAACTAAGATGTTGAAAGATAAATAATATAAGAGTATATATGCAAAATATATGTAGAATATAAATAATATATAAAGTCAAAGTGAATAGTAAAGTTAAAGGGTAAAATGGTAAGAAGGGTAATAAAAGCCAAAAGTTAAAAAAATAATTCAAAAAATAATTTAATTTTGGATGGATGAAGAAAAATAAGAATTTTTAAATAAATAAATAAATAATTCATTAAATATATAAATATATGTGGCTAGTAAATGAAAGAAAAAATGTAATATCCCTATGCAGGCCTTAGAAGTTTTGTATGTGGTTGTTGTTGTGGTTATTGTTGTTGTTGTTGGTTTAAATTGAGAAAAGAAAAGTTTATGTATATGTGTTTTGGGGAAATTTAGGGTTTAGAGACAAGTTTATATGTTGTGTATATGATGATATATATAACATATAAAATGGTCAAAGAGAAATAGAGTCAATGCAAGAGAAGATATTTTTGTGGATTGTGTAATTACATATAAGGGCTTAGATGAGACAAAAGGTTAGTTATATGATTGAGGGCATTTTGGTAATTGTTTAGATAAAATCTCTTGGTGGAGATTTAAAGTGGAGTTGACTTTATTTCCTCCATGTATTTTCTTCTTCTTCTCCATTTTTGGCTGTTTTCTCGTAGACAAAGGGAAAGCAAAGAGGTAAAGAGAAGACTTTGAAGAGTAAGCTCCAATTGTAGGAAGATTGAAGTGATTAAGTGTTAATTCAAGAAGTGTTATAATTTAATGTAAGTTTTCTCTTGTTTACCCTTGTTATTTTGAAGTTATGCTTGAGTTGAGTTGTGGTTTGATGATGATATGATTCAATTGCTTATGGTGTGATTTTAAGTATTGATATTGCTTGATAGATGAGAAGTTGAGCAGGTGAAAGTGTTGGAAGTGATTGTGTTGAGTTTGAGTTAGGGTTTTGAATTGGTAAGAGTTGTTTATGTTATTTTTGATTGATTATTTTTGTTGATCTTTGTGTTGGTTGTAATTGTGTTGTGGTATCAAATATGTTATTAATGTGTTTGGAAGATGTAAATAAGTGTTGAGGATGTTGATTGTGTCCATTTGAATGAGGTTATGTTGTGTATAAAGTGTTTGTAGTTAAACAAAATAAAGTTTGTTAAATTTAGGGTTTATGCATGAGACACGTAATTTGGGACGGTCGCTATTATTGAAGTGCGGTCGCGACTTAGATCGGACTTCTGACCGCGAAACCTACTGTGATAAGGTTTCATCTTTGATTGTGAAGTGCGGTCGCGACTTAGACCGAACTTCTGACCGCGAAACCTACTGTGTTAAAGTTTCATCTTTTGATTGTGGAGGACGGTCGCGACTTAGCCTGGTGCGACCGCTATAATCGTTCTGTTCTGTTTTATTTGAAGTAAGTAAAGGATGTAAAGCATGTTGCTTATATGATAATGTAATGTGACTTGTGATTGATTATGATGATTTAAATGATATATGAGGCCATTGTGATTGGCTATGAGGATTGTAATGAAATAAGGCATGTTTGCCTAAATGTTGTTGAGAATTGAGAATGAAAATGATAATTGAATAATAAATGAATTGTGTGGCTAATGTGTTATTCTATTTTCAGAGTTGGTTGTTGGTGGCATGCCTAATAAGTGTAACAATTTCTTGAAGTTAGGTTGGATTGAATCCTTGAAGCCTAATTGAGATGTTACCACCCTTGAAGCTAGGTTGGATTAGTTCTTGAAGCCAAGTTGGGTAGAAGCTTAGCATGCTTTGCTCCCCTTGAAGCTTGGTTGAACTTAATCCTTGAAGCCTAGTTGGGTATATGATAATGATAAATGTGATAACAAAACCAAAGCATTAACTCTGAAAATTGAATGGCATATTAGTGTGTCTTGGGCCCATGCTTGTCTTTGTTTAGTGTTGATTATGAATGGTTAAAAGAATACTAATGAGGTATATGAAAAGATATTGAAATGTGATATGTAATGTGAAAATATGTTGCTAGTTTTGCATATATGATGTTACATGTATAATGTGGATTGCGAAATGACATTGCATTGCACTAAGTCATATCATTAGCATGCTTTATCTTACTAAGCCGTTGGCTTAGCGCGATAGTGTTTAATCGCGCAGGTAATAGAGTTAATAGAGTTGACCCCGAGAGTTCATCAAGACCCAGTGAGAGTAGACCTTGAAGAATCCATTTTGGGAGCTTAAAGATCAGAGCATACTTGCCAATCATGTATACTTCTTTATATTTTGTAAAGAAATGTTTAATATGTAAATATGTACATATTTTATAACTTTCGCTGTGTAATATTTAAATGTATATATACAACTAATATGTTTTGTTTTATAAGTAAATGATTTATTTCTCTATAATGTATAATGATAAGGATATTGTATCAAATTTAAAGGGGTTTTGAATGTTAAGAAAACCGTAGTATCCCTGTGTTTGGTGCACTTATGCTACATTGTTGTGGTTGTAGTGTGTGTGCATTGGATATAGGGGTGTTACAATTGTTTTGGTATCAGAGCCTAGGTTTGAGATTCTCAACCTAGATGAAAAGACTATTTTTGATTTAAAAAAGGTGGTTTTTGAATAACATATATGTTTGGGATTGGCAACCTCTGATCTTTAATAAGATGTAGTATGTTGTGTTTGCAGACTTAGGTTGTAATGGATCCTCACTCACGTCAGTCGATTGAGGGTAGTGCCGAGAGTATTGCTCCTGCTGAGGGAGCTAGGATTGATAGTGTTGAGGAGGCACCTGCTTCGGTGTCGGGTAGACCAGTTGGTGAGGAGATTCCGCCAGCCTGGTTTAGACATATGATGGAAGTTATGAGACAAGCACCTGTGCAACCACAGCCACCACCCCCTCAGCCTTTGGTATCTGTGAGGCACTATGATAAACTAAGGAAGTATGGAGCGGAGGATTTCCTTGGTACTATTGACCCAGCTGTAGCAGAGCATTGGCTTGACAAAGTTCAGAGGATTTTTATTCAGTTGCAAGCCACCCCTGAGGAAAAGTTTGACTATGCAAGATCTTTGCTACAAAAGGATGCATATAGTTGGTGGAAGACAGTGCCCCATTCTATGGATGATCCATCAACTTTGTCATATGCTGACTTTCTGAGAGAATTTGAATTGACGTATACTCCAAGGGAGTATAAGGATGGGAAGAAAAGAGAGTTTTTATATTTGAAGCAGGATCACCGGACCGTGACGGAGTATGAGGTTGAATTTATCCGGTTGAGTGAATATGCTGGGGGTATTATAGTTGATGAGATAGATAGATGCAGGAGGTTTGAGGAGGGATTGCGGCCTTCTCTTATGTGTCATGTGGCTGGTTCAAGATATACTGATTTTTCCCAGCTTGTGGCAGCAGCTCGTAGTGTGGAGAGAGCTCAGGTTATTGCAGCTGCTTCAGAGGAAGAGACTAGAGTTAGGAGGCCCCAGTTCGAGGCAGGGTCTTCTTCTGCGAAGAGGGGTAGAGGAAGTTTTGTTCCTCGGAGTAGTAGAAGCCAGAGACCAGTGGGTAGGTCAGTGCAGTCACAGAGACAGAGATTTAGACCTGCAGCTTCAGTGGCGAGTGCTCCAACCCCTATGGTTCAGAGATCCACCTTACCCATCTGCATCCATTGTGGTAGGCCGCATGGTGGTCCTTGTTGGAAGGCTGGTGTTGCAGGGGTATGCTTCAGGTGTGGATCACCTGATCACTTTGTGAGAGATTGCCCTGAGAGGCAAGAGCAGATGTCAGTTGATACAGCAGCTTCTCGACCTAGTGTGAGGGGAGGTCGAGGAGGCAGAGGTGTCAGCCGAGGAGGTAGGCCGGGGTACAGTTCTAGAGGAGGTGCTACATCCAGGGAGGGTAGACCAGAGGAGGTTGGTTCTTCCCAGAGGATGTATGTTATGCAGAGGCAGCCAAATGCAGAGGCAGTCATAGCTGGTACTTTTTCTTTATTTGATACTTCAGTACTTGCTTTGATTGATCCAGGTTCCACCCATTCTTATATTAGTGCATCTATTTTGCCTGTATCTGATGTGCATGCTAAGTCCCTAGGATTTGATGTGTTGGTGACAAATCCGTTAGGGCATAGTGTAGTTGTGAGTAAGGTGCACCGAGATAGTGCAGTGAGAGTGCAAGGTGAGGAGTTCCTTGGAGACTTGATTGAGATGCCATTTAAGGAATATGATGTGATTTTAGGTATGGATTGGCTATCTCGACATGGAGCTGTGGTGGATTGTAAAAAGAAAATTGTTTCTTTGAGAACTGTTGATTGTAGAAAGGTGATAGTATCTAATGAGCAGGAAAAGCTAGCCTCCTTATTTGTTTCAGCTGTTGCAGCTAGGAGATTGATTAGAAAGGGGTGTGAAGCCTATCTTGCTCATGTGGTAGATACTAGAGTAAGAAGTTCTCCTATTGATAGCATTGCCACAGTTGCAGAGTTCCCTGATGTTTTTCCAGAGGAGTTGCCAGGATTGCCTCCTGAGAGAGAGGTGGAGTTTGGTATCGAATTGTTGCCTGGTACCACTCCTATCTCTATTACTCCTTATAGAATGGCACCAGCAGAATTGAGGGAGTTAAAAGTGCAATTACAGGAGTTATTGGATAAAGGATTCATTCGCCCCAGTGTTTCTCCTTGGGGAGCTCCTGTGTTATTTGTGAAGAAGAAAGATGGTACTATGAGATTGTGTATCGATTATAGGCAATTGAACAAGGTGACTATTAAAAATAAATATCCTTTGCCTAGAATCGATGATCTCTTTGATCAATTGAAGGGTGCAGCTGTGTTTTCTAAGGTTGATCTGAGATCTGGGTACCATCAGCTGAGAGTCAGAGCTGAGGATGTTCCGAAGACCGCTTTTCGGACCAGGTATGAGCATTATGAATTTTTAGTTATGCCTTTTGGTCTGACGAATGCACCTGCAGCTTTTATGGATTTGATGAATAGGGTGTTTAGACCCTATCTGGATCAGTTTGTAGTGGTCTTCATCGATGACATTCTGGTGTATTCGCGGAATGAAGAGGAACATGATATGCATCTGCGGATTGTGTTGCAGACTTTGAGAGAGAAGCAGTTGTTTGCCAAATTATCGAAGTGTGAGTTCTGGTTGAATCAAGTAGCTTTTCTTGGACACATTGTTTTAGCAGAAGGCATTAGAGTTGATCCGAGTAAAGTTGAAGCTATATTGAATTGGAGTCCACCCAAGTCTGTGACAGAGATTAGAAGTTTTCTGGGTTTGGCAGGCTATTACCGGCGGTTTGTGAAAGGGTTTTCTTTGATAGCTACTCCACTCACCAGATTGCTTCGTAAGGGAGTGAGGTTTTTGTGGACGGATCATTGTCAGGCGAGCTTTGAGCAGTTGAGAGATATGTTAACTCAAGCGCCTGTTCTTACTTTACCTGTTGAAGGCAGACCATATGTGATTTTCAGTGATGCTTCACATAGAGGTTTGGGGTGTGTATTGATGCAGGAAGGGAAAGTTATAGCTTATGCATCTCGACAGTTAAAACCGCATGAGCTTAACTATCCAACCCATGATTTGGAATTGGCTGCCATTGTGTTTGCATTGAAGATTTGGCGCCACTATCTGTTTGGGGAGAAATGTTTCATCTACACTGATCACAAGAGTTTAAAGTATTTGGGTGTCCAGAAAGAACTCAATCTTCATCAGAGGAGATGGTTAGAATTGATTAAAGACTACGACTGTTTGATTGACTATCATCCAGGTAAAGCAAATGTTGTTGCTGATGCCTTGAGTCGGAAGTCTTTAGCTGGTTTAACAGTTTACTCGCTCTCGTTGCTTGTTGAGTTGAGAGCATTGTGTGCTAGCTTTGTACCTTGTGATGATGGTGCATTGTTGGCACAATTGCAAGTGAGACCAGTTTTGTTGGATCAGATCAAAGAAGCTCAGTTGACTGATATGAAGATTCAAAAGATTGTTTCGGATTGTCAGAATGAAAAGGGTAGAGATTTTATTGTGAAGAGTGATGGGAGTCTCTGGTTCAAGAGCAGATTGTGTGTACCCGATGATGCTGATTTGAAAAGAGTCATTTTAGAAGAAGCACATCAGTCAGTGTTTGCTATGCATCCGGGTAATACGAAGATGTATCATGACTTGAGACAGCATTACTGGTGGATTGGATTGAAGAGAGACATTGCTGAGTTTGTATCCAGATGTCTCACCTGTCAGAAGGTAAAAGCAGAGCATCAAGTTCCAACTGGATTGCTTCAGCCGTTGTCAGTGCCAGAATGGAAGTGGGATAGAGTGATGATGGACTTTGTGTCTGGTTTACCATTGACCCAAAAGAAGCATGATGCCATATGGGTGATTGTGGATAGATTGACCAAGACAGCTCATTTCCTTCCGGTTCGGATGGACTACTCTTTGGAGAGGTTGGCTGAGCTGTATATCCATGAGATTGTAAAGTTGCATGGTGTTCCAACTTCTTTAGTATCTGATCGAGATCCCAGGTTTACTTCAAGGTTTTGGAAGAGTTTGCACAGTGCTTTGGGTTCTCGACTGCATTTCAGCACTGCTTTTCATCCACAGACAGATGGACAGTCTGAGAGGGTGATACAGATTATTGAGGACATGTTGAGAAGCTGTGTCATCGATTTCTCTGGAAGTTGAGATAGGTTTTTACCACTTGTGGAGTTTGCTTACAACAACAGTCACCAATCCAGCATTGGTATGGCACCATTTGAAGCATTATATGGTAGACGGTGCAGGACACCTCTTTGTTGGAGTGAACTTGGGGAAGGTAAGTTAATTGGCCCTGATTTGATTCAAGAAACTGAAGAGAAAGTGAAGTTGATTTGAAGCAGGTTAAAAGCAGCTTCAGACCGACAGAAGTCTTATGCAGATCTGAAAAGGAGAGACATAGAGTTTGATGTTGGAGATAAGGTATTTTTGAAAGTATCTCCTTGGAAGAAGATTTTGAGGTTCGGTCGGAAAGGAAAATTGAGTCCTCGTTTCATTGGGCCGTATGAATTGTTGGAAAGAGTTGGGCCAGTGGCGTATCGACTTGCTTTGCCACCTGAGTTGGATCGTATTCATAATGTATTTTATGTTTCTATGTTGAGGAGATATAGATCGGATCCATCTCACGTGTTGCCAATTGAATCTATTGAAGTGAGCCCAGATTTGACTTTTGAAGAGGAACCAGTTGCTATCTTGGCACGAGAAGTGAAAGAGTTGAGGAACAAGAGTGTGCCATTGGTGAAAGTTCTATGGAAGAATCATGGAAAAGAAGAAGCAACTTGGGAAAGTGAACAATCCATGCAAGAGCAGTATCCGCAGTTGTTTCAGCGTTGATATCAGGTAATTTCGAGGACGAAATTTTCTTTTTAGAGGGGGAGAATTGTAATATCCCTATGCAGGCCTTAGAAGTTTTGTATGTGGTTGTTGTTGTGGTTATTGTTGTTGTTGTTGGTTTAAATTGAGAAAAGAAAAGTTTATGTATATGTGTTTTGGGGAAATTTAGGGTTTAGAGACAAGTTTATATGTTGTGTATATGATGATATATATAACATATAAAATGGTCAAAGAGAAATAGAGTCAATGCAAGAGAAGATATTTTTGTGGATTGTGTAATTACATATAAGGGCTTAGATGAGACAAAAGGTTAGTTATATGATTGAGGGCATTTTGGTAATTGTTTAGATAAAATCTCTTGGTAGAGATTTAAAGTGGAGTTGACTTTATTTCCTCCATGTATTTTCTTCTTCTTCTCCATTTTTGGCTATTTTCTCGTAGACAAAGGGAAAGCAAAGAGGCAAAGAGAAGACTTTGAAGAGTAAGCTCCAATTGTAGGAAGATTGAAGTGATTAAGTGTTAATTCAAGAAGTGTTATAATTTAATGTAAGTTTTCTCTTGTTTACCCTTGTTATTTTGAAGTTATGCTTGAGTTGAGTTGTGGTTTGATGATGATATGATTCAATTGCTTATGGTGTGATTTTAAGTATTGATATTGCTTGATAGATGAGAAGTTGAGCAGGTGAAAGTGTTGGAAGTGATTGTGTTGAGTTTGAGTTAGGGTTTTGAATTGGTAAGAGTTGTTTATGTTATTTTTGATTGATTATTTTTGTTGATCTTTGTGTTGGTTGTAATTGTGTTGTGGTATCAAATATGTTATTAATGTGTTTGGAAGATGTAAATAAGTGTTGAGGATGTTGATTGTGTCCATTTGAATGAGGTTATGTTGTGTATAAAGTGTTTGTAGTTAAACAAAATAAAGTTTGTTAAATTTAGGGTTTATGCATGAGACACGTAATTTGGGACGGTCGCTATTATTGAAGTGCGGTCGCGACTTAGATCGGACTTCTGACCGCGAAACCTACTGTGATAAGGTTTCATCTTTGATTGTGAAGTGCGGTCGCGACTTAGACCGAACTTCTGACCGCGAAACCTACTGTGTTAAAGTTTCATCTTTTGATTGTGGAGGACGGTCGCGACTTAGCCTGGTGCGACCGCTATAATCGTTCTGTTCTGTTTTATTTGAAGTAAGTAAAGGATGTAAAGCATGTTGCTTATATGATAATGTAATGTGACTTGTGATTGATTATGATGATTTAAATGATATATGAGGCCATTGTGATTGGCTATGAGGATTGTAATGAAATAAGGCATGTTTGCCTAAATGTTGTTGAGAATTGAGAATGAAAATGATAATTGAATAATAAATGAATTGTGTGGCTAATGTGTTATTCTATTTTCAGAGTTGGTTGTTGGTGGCATGCCTAATAAGTGTAACAATTTCTTGAAGTTAGGTTGGATTGAATCCTTGAAGCCTAATTGAGATGTTACCACCCTTGAAGCTAGGTTGGATTAGTTCTTGAAGCCAAGTTGGGTAGAAGCTTAGCATGCTTTGCTCCCCTTGAAGCTTGGTTGAACTTAATCCTTGAAGCCTAGTTGGGTATATGATAATGATAAATGTGATAACAAAACCAAAGCATTAACTCTGAAAATTGAATGGCATATTAGTGTGTCTTGGGCCCATGCTTGTCTTTGTTTAGTGTTGATTATGAATGGTTAAAAGAATACTAATGAGGTATATGAAAAGATATTGAAATGTGATATGTAATGTGAAAATATGTTGCTAGTTTTGCATATATGATGTTACATGTATAATGTGGATTGCGAAATGACATTGCATTGCACTAAGTCATATCATTAGCATGCTTTATCTTACTAAGCCGTTGGCTTAGCGCGATAGTGTTTAATCGCGCAGGTAATAGAGTTAATAGAGTTGACCCCGAGAGTTCATCAAGACCCAGTGAGAGTAGACCTTGAAGAATCCATTTTGGGAGCTTAAAGATCAGAGCATACTTGCCAATCATGTATACTTCTTTATATTTTGTAAAGAAATGTTTAATATGTAAATATGTACATATTTTATAACTTCCGCTGTGTAATATTTAAATGTATATATACAACTAATATGTTTTGTTTTATAAGTAAATGATTTATTTCTCTATAATGTATAATGATAAGGATATTGTATCAAATTTAAAGGGGTTTTGAATGTTAAGAAAACCATAGTATCCCTGTGTTTGGTGCACTTATGCTACATTGTTGTGGTTGTAGTGTGTGTGCATTGGATATAGGGGTGTTACAAAAAAAAATTAAAATTTATCATCTTCTTCCTCTCTTCCAATTAGGCCGATTTTCTCCATAGCCAAGAAGGTGAATTTTGCTCATCCAAACAACAAATTTTGGAAGGATTTTGAAGAGTTAAAGGGAGTTTTGATGGTTTTCCAATTAATTAGTAAGTTTTCTCTTGAAATTTTGAAGTTTCTTTGAAAATTTATATTATGTGAGAATTAAAAAATTAATGGTGTGTTTTATAATTTGTTAAATTGTTAGGGAAGATGTCAGTTTGATAAGAAGACAAGGATTTTATAGTTAGATGGTTGATTTGTTTAAATTTAGTTGAAGTTTGGATGGGTTAGTGATAAATTTAGGGTTGTGGAGAAACATTGTTAAAGACTTGATGTTAATTGAATTAAGTTATTTAAATCATGTTATAAAATAATTTTAATAATGGAAATAGACTTAGAATGCCATTTAGAATTGATTAGAAAGTTGTTTCAAAATTAAAGGGAGCTAGGGCAAAAATTATGAATTTAAAGGATATGTGTTTAATTGATAGTTAATGGTTAAAATACCTTAAAATATGGTTCTAATGCATTATATACATTTACATTTTGGTTAGGTATTGAGTAGATAGTGTTTGTCCAAAATTAGTAGTGAAGGGCATTTTAGAAAGTGAAGGAAAGGGTGTGATTTTAACTTGGGATTTGTCTTAGATTAAGATACGTACATACTTTGATGAATTTAAATATATTTGAATTAAATTTGGCTTAGCACATTATGATAGTAAATATGCCAAGCTACTTAGTCATTTGAGTTGTCAAGTATATTGTAATGTTGATTGTGAAATGGTATAAATGCACAATATGCATTATGTAAAGCCATTACAAATAGCTAAAATGAGTAATGTGCGATAAATGAGAAAAGTGTAAAAATAGCCAAAGTGTCTTGGTAATGTAGACACATTGAAAATGTGATATACATTATTGAAAATGTGATGAATTATATTGAGTTAAGGCAATTATGCATAGTTATGAAAGAAAAGAATAAGTGAATGAGACAATGTAATATGAAAATGGATTATTGAATTATGTATTATATGTGTGCTAGCTTATATAATATTTTATTTTAGAGTTTTGTGTTTGGCGGTATGCCTATGATTTATCTTTAGGCTAGACGCTGGGTGTCATTATTATATGACTTGCCTTCGGACAAGATACTAGGCATCACCATTACATGATTTGCCTTCGAACTAGATGTTGAGCGTCATATATATTGTCTTTGGGCTAGACACTGGGTGTCAAAATAGTCCAAAATATTATCTCTGGAACTTGAATATTATATAAGGCCTTTTAAGCCCAATGTATGTGAATCTGACGTATGATGGTTTCTAAGAAAATATGTATATGTTCTAGTATATGTTTGCATGCCACATTGTGAATTTCAAATTTGAAAGCATTTAACATTGTTATTTAAATTTCCTTTTATATCAAAGTATGTACCTCTAAACGAAAAGCTTAGCATGATTTATTTATTGTACAGGTGACAGGGTTGACACAGAGAACCTTGCTAGACTTGAGCAGATCTAGGATTTTAGATTCACTTAAAGTTTTGTTAGGCTGTCACGGACCAGAGCTAGCTGCATACATGTAAATATTTAATTTTGTGAAACTTGTTATTATAATGTACATTATGTTTAAATACTTGTAAATGATGTAAATTATAAGAGTTTTTGGGCCAAATGTTATAACTTGGCAAATATGATACATACACACACACACACACACACACACACATATATATATATATATATGTTGGAGTATTTTTTAGAGATTTTGAAAGAGTTGGATGAATGAAAGTATTTGGGAGTGTGAATTTTTGTGCAGGTTGTGTTAATTGATTTTTGGAAAATATCCAAAATACAGACAAAATTCTAGCAAATTTTTTTAAAGATTTTTTTTTAAATTTATATTTTTAGTAATGAAACTATCCATTCATAATTTTTATTTATATATGTTAAATTACACTTTAAGATTTAAAATATTTTCTTATAATTATGGGAAAGTCCTAAATGGCAAAGATGGTGTCATTTTAGTACTCTGTGTATGTATTTTACATATATGTGTTGTATGTATTACACATATATATGATATAAGGGTGTTACAATTATTTTGGTATCAGAGCCTAAGTTTGAGTTCTTGACCTAGGTGTGTTTTCAAGAGAGAGAAAGAGGATTTTAAATGTGATTTTAATTTTTCATACATGCATATGCATTGGCATTTAGATTGGTCTCCAATGTGATAATATTTGTTGTGATTGCAGATATAGGTTGATATGGTGTCTAGGATGCACTAGTATAGTAAGGGAAGTGCAGAGAGTGTTGTGCCTAGAGAGGGTATTGTTATAGGTAGTGCTGGAGTTGCTGGGAAGGTATCAGTATCAGCCAGACCAGCAGCTCAGGAGGCTTTGCCAGTTTGGTTACAGCAGATGGCGGAGTTGCTTCATCAGGCTCCGATACAGCAGCCGCAGCAATAGTAGATGCCGACCATGAAGTATTATAATTTAAGAAAGTATGGGGCTATAAATTATAGCTATTACATTTTCTCTACTCAATATTTCAGTTTATGTATTGATAGACCTTGGGTCGATGCATTCGTATATGAATGTATCCATCTTGCCTGCGAGTGATGTGCATTCAAAATTCCTAGGTTTGATATGTTGGTTACTAATCCTTTAGGGCACAGTGTGATGGTTAGTAGAGTATACCGAGATAGTCCTATGGTGGTCCATGATTAGGAATTTCTCGGAGACTTTATTGAGATGCCCTTTAGGGATTATGATCTTATTTTGGATATGGATTTGTTATCTAGACATCGAGCGGTGGTAAACTGTCAACAAAAATGTATTACCTTGAAAACACATGATGGAAAGGATGTAGTGGTATCTAGTGAGCAGAGACACCTCTCATCTATGTTTATTTCACCTATTTTGGCTAGGAAGATAATCTGGAAAGGGTGTAAGCCTTATTTGGATCATGTTATAGATATATAGCAGTGAGGTCTAAGCTTGATAGTATACCTACAATGGTAGAGTTCCCTGATGTATTCTCCGACGAGTTGCTAGGGTTACCTCCTAAGAGAAAGGTGGAGTTTGGTATCGATTTGGTGCTGGGTACAATTCCAATCTCTATTATCCCTTATCAGATGGCACTTATAGAATTAAAGGAGTTGAAAGTGCAATTGCAAAAATTATTAGATAAAGGGTTCATCCACCCTAGTGTCTCAACGTAGGGAGCCTCAATGTTATTTATTAAGAAAAAAGATGGTACCTTAAGATTATGCATTGATTACCGGTAGTTGAATAAGGTGACCATTAAGAATAAGTATCCATTAGCTCGTATTGATTATCTTTTTGATCAACTAAAGGGGGTAGTAGTATTCTCTAAGATTGACTTGAGATCAGGGAATCATTAGTTGAGGCTTGAAGATATAAATGTGCCTAAGACTACTTTTCGCACGAGATATGGCCATTATGAATTCTTGATGATGCCTTTTGGGCTGACTAATGCACCAATAGAATTTATGGATTTAATGAATTGGGTATTTAGGCCATATTTGGACCAATTTTGTGGTAGTGTTTATTGATGATATTTTGGTTTACTCTCGTAGTAAAGAAGAGCATAATAAGCATCTGCAGATTGTATTACAGATATTGTGGGAGAAATAATTATATGCCAAGTTATCTAAATGTGAGTTTTAGTTGGATCAAGTAAATTTTCTTGGACATGTAGTTTCAGTAGAGGATATTAAAGTTGATCAGAGCAAAGTAAAAGCAATTTTAAATTAGAGTCCACCAAAGAATGTTATTGAAGTCAAAAGTTTTCTGGGATTGGCAAAATATTACCGTTGATTTTTGAAGGGATTTTTCATGATAGCTACACCACTCACCATATTACTTTGAAAATGAGTGAAATTTATATGGACTGATCGAAGTTAGGCGAGCTTTGAGCAGTTGAGAGAAATATTGACTAAAGCTCCAGTTCTTACTCTACCTGTAGAAGGTAAACCATATGCGATTTATAGTGATGCTTCACATACTGATTTAGGATGTGTGTTGATGCAGGAGGGTAGAGTTATTGCATATGCTTCCAAATAGCTGAAACCATATGAGTTAAATTATTCGACTCATGACTTGTAATTGGCATCCATAGTATTTGTACTGAAGATTTGGCGAAATCATTTTTATGGAGAGAAATATTTTATCTATACTGATAATAAGAATTCGAAGTATCTGGGTGTTCAGAAAGAGCTAAATCTTTGCCAGAAATATTGGTTGGAATTGATAAAGGATTATGATTGTCTAATTGATTACCATCCAAGCAAGAAAAATGTACTTGTAAACACCTTGAGTCGGAAGTCCGTGGCAGGGTTGACTACCTATTCTCTCATATTGCTTATTAAATTGAGAGCTCTACATGATAGATTTGAGGTTTGTGATGGTGGTGCATTTTTTGCTTAGTTGCAGATGAGGTCAATACTATAGATAATATTAAAGAGGCACAAAAGATAGATTTGAAACTTCACAAGATTATGGAGGTTTGCTAAAAGGGGGAGAGTAGAGATTTTCATATGAGAGATGATGGCAATTTATGTTACAGAGATAGATTATATATTCATAATGATGTTGATTTGAGAAAGGAAATTCTAAAAGAGGCACATCAATCTCCTTTTGCTATGCACCCTGGAAACAGTAAAATGTATCAAGATTCGAGGAAGTATTATTGGTGGTTAGTATGGACATAGCAGAATTTGTATTCATATACCTCACTTACCAAAAAGTAAAGGCTGTGCACCAGGTTCCTTCAAGGTTGTTGCAACTATTATCAGTTCCTGAGTGAAAGTTAGAGCGAGTGAAAGTAGATTTTGTGTCAAGATTACCTTTGATCCTAAGGAAGCATGATGCAATGTGGGTGATAGTTGACAGAATGACGAAGTCAACTCATTTGCATCCAGTCAGGATGGACTATTCTCTTGACGAGCTAGTTGAGATTTATGTGAATGAGATTATAGGTTGCATGGTGTCCCAGTTTTATTAGTATCAGATCGAGATCCCAAACTTACATCTAGGTTTTAGAAGAGTTTACAAGATACATTGGGTACTTAGTTACACTTCAGCACTGCTTTTCATCCATAGATAGATGGACAATCTGAGAGAGTGATTTAGATGTTGGAGGACATGTTGAGGAGCTGTGCTATTGAGTTTACTAGAAGTTGGGATAGACACTTACCTCTGGTTGAATTTACATATAATAATAATTTTCAGTCTAGCATTGGTATAGCTCCTTATGAAATCTTATAAGGTAGAAAGTACATGACACCATGGTATTAGGATGAGATTGGAAAAGGTAAGCTGGTTGGTTCTAATTTGATCAAAGAAACAGAAGAGAAGGTTAAAGTAATTTGGAATTGTTTGAAAGTAGCTTTAGACCGATAAAAATCCTACTCGGGTCTCAAGAGGATTACATAGAGTTTAAAGTGGGAGACAAACTGTTTCTAAAGGTGTCTCCTAGGAAGATAATTTTGAGATTCTGCCAAAAGCAAAAGTTGAGTCCTCGTTTCGTCGGACCATATGAGGTAGTAGAGAGAGTTGGACCAGTAGCTTATAGACTGACTTTGTCACTTGAGTTAGACAAGATATATAATGTCTTCCATGCTTCAATGCTTCAGAGGTACAGATCGGATCCATCTCATGTGTTGTTTGTTGAATCTATTCAGGTAAATTCAGATTTGACCTATAAAAAAAAGGTAACGATCTTGGCACGAGAGGTAAAGGAGTTGAGAAATGGCGCCATTGGTCAAAGTTTTACGAAGGAACCATTCTACCGAGGAGGTGGCATGGGAGAGCAAGGAGATTATACAGAGCCAGTATCCTCAACTCTTCTATAGTTGATATCATATAATTTCGAGGATGAAATTATTTAAGGGGGAGAGAGTCGTAACATCAGTGCTCTCACTAAAAAAAGTTAATTAAATAATTAATTTAGAAGATTAATTAAGATGTTGGAAGATGAGAATATAAGAGAGCATATGCAAAATATATGTAGAATATAAATAACATATAAAGTCAAAGTGAATAGCAAAGTCATGGGGTAAAATGATAAAAAGGATAAAAAGTTAAAAGTTAAAAACATAATTCAAAAAATAATTTAATTTTGGATGGATGAAGAAAAATAAAAATTTTTAAATAAATAAATAATTAATTAATTATATAAATATATGTGGCTAGTAAATGAAAGAAAAAAAATTAAAACTTGTTATCTTCTTCCTCTCTTCCCAATTAGGCTGATTTTTTCCATAGCTAAGGAGGTGAATTTCGCTCATCCAAACAATAAATTTTAGAAGGATTTCAAGAGTTAAAAGGGACTTTTGGTAGTTTTCCAACTAATTAGTAAGTTTCCTCTTGAAATTTTGAAGTTTCTATGAAAATTTATATTATGAGAGAATTGAAAATTTGATGAGGTGTTTTATAATTTGTTAAATTGGTAGGGAAGATGTTAGTTTCATGAGGGGATAAAGATTTTATAGTTGGATAGTTAATTTGATTAAGTTTAGTTGAAGTTTGGCTGTTTTATTGGTAAATTTAGAGTTTTGGAAGAACATTGTTAAAGACTTGATGTTAATTGAATTAAATTATTTAAATCATGTTATATAATGATTTTAATAATGGAAATAAACTTAGAATACCATTTGGAATTGATTAGAAAGTTGTTTCAAAATTAAAGGGAGCTGAGGTAAAAATTGAGAATTTAAAGGATATGTGTTTAATTAATAGTTAATGGTTAAAATACCTTAAAATATGGTTCCAATGCATTATATATATTTATATTGTGGTTAAGTATTGAGTAGATAGTGTTTGCCCAAAATCAGTAGTGAAAGGGCATTTTGAAAAGTGAAAGAAAGGGTGTGATTTTAACTTGGGTTTTGTCTTGAATTAAGGTACGTACATATTTTGATGAATTTAAGTACATTTGTATTAAATTTGGTATAGCACATTTTGATAGTAAATGTGCCAAGCTACTTAGTCATTTGAGTTGTTAAGTGCATTATAATGTTGATTGTAAAATAGTGTAAATGCACCATGTGCATTATGTAAAGCCATTACAAATGGCTAAAATGAGTAATGTGCGATAAATGATAAAGTGTGAAAGTAGTCCAAAGTGTTTGGGTAATGTAGACACATTGAAAAGGTGGCATACATTATTAAAAATGTGATGAATTATATTGAGTTAAGGTAATTAAGCATAGTTATCAAAGAAAATAATAAGTAAATGAGATAATATAATACGAAAATGGATTATGGAATTGTGCATTATATATGTGATACCTTATATAATATTTTATTTCAGAGTTTTGTATTTGGTGGCATGCCTATAATTTGCCTTCGGGCTAGAAGCTGGGCATCACCATTATATAATTTTTCTTTGGGCTAGACGCTGAGTATCACTTGTATTGCCTTCGGGCTAGACACTAGGTGTTAAAATAATCCAAAATATTATCACTAAAACTTGAATATTATATAACATTTTTTTGAGCTCAATGCATATGAATATGATATATGATGATTTTTAAGAAAATATGTATAAGTTCTAGTATGTGCTTGCATGCCATATTGTAAATTTCAAATTTGAAAACATTTAGCATTGTTCCTTAAATTTCCTTTTATATCAAAGTATGTACAGCTAGGTGAAAAACTTAGCGTGATTTATTTATCTCGTAGGTGACAGAGTTGACACAGAGAGTCCTACTAGACTTGAGTAGGTCTAGGATTTCAGATTCACTTGAAGTTTTGTTAGGCTGTCATGGACTAGCTGCATATATGTAAATATTTAATTTTGTGAAACTTGTTATTATGATGTACATTATGTTTAAATACTTGTAAATGATGCAAATTATAAGGATTTTTGGACCAAATGTTATAACTTGGCAAATATGATATATGTACTGATATATATATATATATATATATATATATGTTGGAGTATTTTTGGAGATTTTGAGAGAGTTGGTTGAATGAAACTATTTGGGAGTGTGGATTTTTATGCAGGTTGTATTAATTGATTTTGAAAAATGTCCAAAATACAAATAAAACTCTGAATAATTTTTTTCAGAGATTTTTCTTTAAAATTTGTATTCTTAGTAGTGAAATTATCAATGCATAATTTTTATTTATATATATTAAATTACACTTTAAGATTTAAAATATTTTCTTATAATTATGGAAAAGTCTTAAATGGCAAAGATGGTGATATTCTGATCATCTGTGTACCTATTTTGCATATACAGACTATATGTATTATATGTATATGAGGTATAATGGTGTTATAATACACATCATATACAAAATATACACTTAATAATATAAACAACATCTACAATACATCTACAACACATCTATATTACATCTACATAATATTTTTAATATTTATTTAATTTTATTATTTTTTTAATTTTTATCCATATAACTTTCATATAATATTTAACAGTTTTTACATAAAATACATATAACTTAAAATACAAAAACATACCATACACACAACATATACAACATATCTACTATACATTAACATAATGAAATTGTGTATATATATATTATTTTTTTTCATATGCATAATATGTAAAATTTGTTTAAAAATAAATTTAATGATTTTTATTAATATATTATTGCATATTTTATTTTTTTTATTTTTTGAGTGTTATTTATTTTTTATAATTAAAATTAAAATTTTTTCTTTAGAAAAAATAATGATTTTTACATGATAAAAAATAATTTAAATATTGATTTTTATTATTTTATTAGAATATTTTTATTTAATAGTAAAGTTTTTTTAAAAAAAGGAAAAATCCATGAATGGTAAAAATTATTCATCACCAACAACCCTAGATGTCATTTATCAATTCTTCTCTCTCTCTTTCTCTCTCTCTCTCTCTCGTAGAGTAATCCCTCTTCCCTTGCTTATGAAGTTTTAGTAACTCTTCCTTTACCTAGGAAGTCTTATGATTGTTATCACCTTTAGTTATACCCCTACTCTTATCCAATTAATTAGTCTCCTTATTCTATGTTTTGTTTCCAATAGCATATACGCAGTTAATCGTTGCCCTTTTGTTGGCTTTGATTTACCCTATGGAAACTATTAATGATTAATTGGAGGATTTTTATCAAAATAACCAACTCTCTTGTTTGTGATGAAATTACTTTGGAGCTACAGCAAGGCCCTGAAGAAGAATCAAATTCTACGAAGATGGCCTTAGCAAGTAAGTTATTCACTCAAAAACCTTTTACAATTTTCATGTTGAAAATGGCAATGGAGAGATCTTGGAGGACACCAAAAGATTTTATTGTTCAAAAAAAGAGGGTGGAATCATTTTTTGTTGAAATTTGGTGAAAGAGAAGAGGCACAATGGGTGTTAAAGGAGGGACCTTGGAATTTATCCAATTCTTTGTTAGCTCTCCAAGAGTGGGATCCGAACTTTACAATAGACAAAGTTGATTTTTCAAAGGTAGCATTCTAGGTTCAAGTTCATAATCTTCCCCCCATCACTAATGATAAGAGAAAATGCGCGTATTATTGGGGATCGATTTACGAGGCTCATTGAAATTGACCAATCCCATATTGATAATAGTGGATGGTATGCTTACTTTAGAATAAAGATTTGAGTTAATGTTGAAAATCCTTTGCTACTGGGATTTCACAACTCTCTTGGCATAAAAGCTAAATGGGTGTCATTCTGGTAAGAAAAGTTGGATATTTTTGCTATAATTGTGGTAAGATAAGACACCTTATGAGGTACTGTATAGAAAGACCAGCTAATGAGGAGCCAAACAATGCTAATTATCAATATGGGCCTTATTTGAGAGCTGCCGGAATGGGGAATAATAATCCAAGTAAGTTTCCAAGCTCTGTCCCATCTTCCTTAAAAGAATAGTCTTGTTTTAACCTTTTAACTAATTTGATAAGATTGCATGCCAATTCCCGTATTAGTTCCATCATACCCAATATCCCAGATTTTTCTACTAAATCATCTTTTTCTGTTAGGATGGAACCAAAACTAAACAATCCTAATGACAACTCCTTCATCCCTTTAGAAATCTCACCCTCGCCAAACTCTAATAAAACTATAGTTCTTGCTTTGGAACCTACATCATCTGATCATATAGAGTAGATCTCAAGTCGATCTTCCCTAGAACAAACTAAAGGTATCCTACACATTCAAAATAAAAGATCCCCTCAACCCTCGGAGGAAACCTTCATTGTTAAGAAATTTGGTTTTAATAATGGGGGAGATGAAACTCTTGAATTAAAGTGGATGGAGAAACAAGACTACCATGATATTATTCATCAAGCCTATAATTAAAGAATTTAGGGAATTGCATCATTTATTATTGAGTAGAAACTGAATGAGATGAAACTAAAGCTGAAGCTATGGAATACAGAGACGCAAATCAATGCTAGAAAAAATATCAACTACCTAAAGATTGAATTAGATGCTTTGTATTCAATAGGAGGCAGAGATCTTTTTTCATGAAAAAGAGGCAACAATCTTAAAGGAATTAAAGAGGGCCTGGATCATGGAAGAGTAGCATTGGTACCAACGTTCAAGATTAAAGTAGCTGTAATATGGTGATAAGAACACCAGTTTTTTCCATGCCTCCACTCTTCAGAGGAGGTAAGTAAATCTGATTAGGAAATTGAAAGGTGAAACTGGCCAATGGCTGGATAAGGAGGATGATATCAAAAGAGAGGTAATTAATTTCTTTCAAAAAATCTACACTGCTGGCTCGACTACAGATGTTTCACAAGCTGCTCAGTATATTTAGGCCTATGTTCCTAATGAATTAAATTCATCAATTGTGGATATTCATTTTAAGTCAGAAAATTTTACACCTGTGACACAATTGGGTGCTTTTAAGGCACCGGGAACAAATGGCTTCCCTGGATTTTTCTATCAAAGGTGCTAGTAATCTATTAAGGCAAATGTTGCAGCAGTAGTTAAAGACATCTTCTTCATAGGATCTATGCCTAAATCTTTTAACAACACTAATATATTCTTCATCCCCAAGGCACAATCTCCTGAACTTATTTCACAATTCAGACCAATTGGGCTATACAATTTCATTTACAAAATCATCTAAAAAATTTTAGTCAATCAAATTGAGCCTCATATGCCAATGCTTATCAGCCCTTTTCAAGGAGCTTTTCTGCCAGGTAGAGTAATATATGATAATATTCTGTTGGCCCATGAAATTTTTCATAAATTAAAATCCAATTCCTCCAAAAAACAATGGCAATTCGTTATTAAATTTGATATGCAAAAGGCTTATGATAGAGTGGAGTTGGAATTTCTTGATTGTGTCTTACAAGTAATGAGATTTTCTGATAGAGCTACCCATCTTTTAATGGCCTGTGTTACTACAGTCTCTTGTCAAATTTTGGTGAATGGGGAAATTGCTGGTAATTTTATTCCATATAGAGGGCTGAGACAAGGTAACCCACTCTCCCATTGCTTGTTTCTTTTTTTTCACCAATGCTCTCTCAGCCTTAACGAATAATGCTTTAAATTATGGAATTATTAAAGGTTTTAGTTTAGTCAGAAGAGCCCCGAAGTTAACTCATCTTTTGTATGCTGATGATACACTGCTATGTGGTCATGCCTCTCTCATTGAAGCAAATTCCTTTCTCTTTTTACTGTCCACCTATGGAAATGCTTCTGGCCAAAGAATCGATTTTGAGAAATCTAGTATATTTTTTTTAGCAAAACTACCCCCATAGAGCTTAGAAGGGATATTTAAAATTATTTGAGGGTGAAAGAGATGGGATGCAAAGATAAATATTTAGGTATTCCCTCATGTTAGGGCAAGTCAAAAAAGGAAACATTTTCCTTTCTTAGAGATAGACTACTAGCGAAGACACAAACCTTGCCCTAACATAAAATCAGTCTTGCAAATAATATCAACTCATGTTTTATCTTATTTTCTCATGCCTAAAAGTTTATGCAAAAAATTGAAAGCATTATTGCCCAATTTTGGTGGCCTCAAAATAGTAAAAATAAAGGAATTGCATGGAGGAATTGGAACACATTATCAAGATCAAAATTTTTCGGAGATCTGGATTTTAAGGATTTTAAATTGTTCAATATTGCTCTACTTTCCAAGCAATGCTGAAAATTATTTCAGGACTCCACTAATTTATGGGTAAGTTATATGAAATTGTTATATTTTCCAAATTGCACATTTCAGGAGGTAAAAATGGGGAGTAAACCATCATGGGGTTGGAGGAGTATGTTACAAACAAGAGATGCTATCCAGCAAGGTACACAGTGGTTGGCTAGAAATGGGTATAACATTCGAATTTGGGAAGATCAATGGGTGCCAAACTTGTCTTCTTTCAAAATTCAATCACAAAAAACCTAGTAACCTTCCATAGTATTATGTTTCTGATCTTATTGATATGAAGGAGTATGGAATAAAGGAATTTTACAATCTTTATTTAATAATCATGAAATTAATGCCATTTTGAATATCCTTCTATTTATTATTGATGATGGTGATAAACTGATTTGGATGCCAGACAAATATGGTAAATTAACAACAAAATCAGTTTATCACTTTCTATGTAATAAAAAAAGATTTGCAAGAATACAACGAGGGTAGCTCATCTTCGAGGGATAGTTATATTTGGAAGTCCATTTGGAAACTTAAAGTACCTTCGAAAATTCAAGCTTTTATATGGAAGCTTTGTGTTAATGCAATACCCAATTTGGATAATTTATTCAAGAGGAAATTGGCTAAATCCAATCAATGTTTGATATGTGAGTCAATGATTGAAACTGATATGCATATGTTTTTTCAATGCAATCATGCAAGAGCTAGTTGGTTTGCATCTAATTCCCCACTTGCATTCAATACAATTACTTTTTTCTTATGGTTGGCAGATATGTATAAATACTCTAAATATGTTAATGATGGAATATGTTTGAACAGAATTGCCATTCATTGCTAGTGTATATGGAAGGCCAGGAATCATTTTTTACGTCAATGATATTGAACCAAATCCCTTGGCTACAGTGCAAAAAGCTAGAGCAATGTACCATAAATTTGCTAACTCTCATAGTTCAAATGTTCTATCTAGGGTACACTGCAATAGTGGTTCATTACTTGCTGTGAATCAGTCACAAAGTTTCTCATGGTCTCCTCCACCTCATGGGTGGTACAAAATTAATAATGATGCAACGTTTAATATCATATCTAATATGGCAGGAGCTGCTATTATATTAAAGGACTCAACTGGAAGGATGGTATAAGGTATTTCTTGTTTGATTAAATCTTTTTCTCCCTTGCATAATGAAGCACAAATACTGCTGCTTGCTGTTCAGAAGATGGTGGAATGGAACCTACAATCATGCATTTTTGAGTCAGATAGAAAGGAGGTGATTCAAGCTATTATTTTGCATGATGCTTGTCCGATAGAGATTGATGCTATTGTAAGAAGGATTAGAAATATTTCTCAATTATTTTTGAATGACTCTTTTGTTTATGTATATAGAAAATGTAATAGGGTGACTGACTGAGTGGCTAAAGTAATCATTGGTAAATTTTTTTAGAACAGATTGGGTTGCTTTACCCCCAAATCAACTATAATATCTACCGTCGTTGGACATCTCTTCTTTTCCAGTTTAATATATGATGAATCACTGTCCAAATTTTTTTTTAAAAAATAAAAATTTGAAGTAAAATATTGATTGTAGTGAGGTAAAATATATTTTTAAAAAAGAAACTTTTTATTTTAGTGAGAAATGAGGTATTTTTAAAAATTTTGTATCAACTTTTTATAAAAGTATAAATATTTTTATCTTTTTTTAGTATTTTTAAAATAATAAAAATTATTTTTTTTAGGTATTTATGTGAATGTCCCTTTCGTGTATCCGTAGCTTAATTTTTTATTTTTTTCAATTTTAATAATAGCCTTGCTGTAAATAGGCGGAAAATATACTGTAGAAATCAGGTGAAGTGCTTTTGAAAAATGTGCATACACAAATTATGTCTATATGATTACACGGTAGGCCTCCCTTTGTTTCGTTTCTACAAACAGTGTTGCACATAGCATATTCACTATTTGCTGACGTTTCTGCATCAAACGAGCTCATGATTGGCTGATTTCGATGAACAGAAGAATAAAGAAAGATCAGAAGAAGATTTAGAATCCACGGAGACAGAGAGATCCAATATGGGTTTCTCTGAAGACAATCTAAAAGGCTTTATTTTGGCTTTGTCATCAAGTGTCTTTATAGGGGCAAGCTTCATTGTCAAGAAGAAAGGCCTTAGAAGAGCTGCTGCTGCTTCTGGTGTTAGAGCTGGTGATTTTTTTTTTGGAATTATCTGAATTTGTCTTTTTTGGATATTTCTGAATGGATTTTGGTTTTATTGAATTGGGTTTGTTTTAACTTCATGGATGGTTGCAGGTATTGGTGGATTCTCATATCTCTTGGAGCCTCTATGGTGGTTGGGCATGTTCACGAGTAAGTTGAATTATTCCTTTTCCCACTTGTAATGTTCTTTTGTGTATATTGTTCGCTTATGTAGGACTTTTTTTTGTTTATTGAAATATGCAAATGAATGGATATTTCATTTTTGTTTGGATGTTGGTTGTATCTTGTGACTGTTTGATTTTATTGGAAAATTTCATTGTAATTTTAATCTTCATCCAATTATGGCAGCTCACTAAGTTAATTGATATATATATATATATATATTATTTGGATTGGTAATTGGTCAAATTGGTAGCATTCTGGCTGTTCGGTGCATGTAAATTGTGTTTTGTTGTTCCCCTTAAACTATTGACTGATTATCTGTTGAAAATCTTTGGTTGTTCTGATATAAAGTGATTGTTGGAGAGGTTGCAAACTTCATTGCATATGCCTTTGCACCTGCAGTTCTTGTTACGCCACTTGGTGCATTGAGTATTATTGTCAGGTAATATCTTGCCATTACATACATCTTTTTGCCTGAGTTTATTTAGTATTCTCTTCCTAAAATGATGTACCATTTTATTTTTAAATGATGTGTAGTGCTGTGTTGGCACACTTTATCTTGAATGAGAGGTTACACAAGCTAGGAATCTTGGGTTGTGTGATGTGCATCACTGGTTCTATCGTCATTGTGATTCATGCCCCACAGGAGCACACTATCACTTCTGTTCAGGAAATATGGAGAATGGCAACTCAACCAGGTTAGTCTTTAATCTGAAGATCTTTGTTAGAGTCCATTTCCCTTGAGTAATAATTGCTCAAGTCCCTTTCATTTCAGTTCATAGTACTCTTTATTGTTGGCTAACCCAGCTGCCATCTATCACAGCCTTTTTGCTTTACGTGGCCTCAGTGATTGTGCTTGTCTTTATTCTGGTATTCCATTTTTCACCACAATGTGGGCACTCAAATGTCTTAGTTTTCACCGGCATCTGTTCGTTGATGGGTTCTCTTTCAGTAAGTCTTTTAAACTGCTGATGGTACTTTTTCTAAATTTTTTTGTTTATTGTAAATGCTTTGAATTCAAAGTTGAATTGCGGGAGAATTTTTCCTAAGAAAAATTTCTGTATTTTGTAATGCCAATGTACACTGCTGTTTTTTCATATTAATCAGTTTGTTAAATTTAAGTTGAATTGCAGGAACTCTTTTTTTTTTTCCCTTCAATTTGTAAGGCCAATATGCATGTCTGAAGTCAAATGATTTGCATTGATCAAGTGATTGTGAAAAGAATTTCTGTGGTGATCAGATTTAATTTGGAGCTAAGTGGATATATTGTACATTTACTCTTTACTTGAAACTTGTTGAGGTCTAAGAATATTCTTGGGAGATTGGAAATGTAGTTGAGTGAGTGATGAAAAATGTATAAATAAATTTAAACAGATTCCTTGGTTAGGGTAAGCTGGAGAGAGTTTTTCTGAGTGCTCTGGTTTACATGTATTGTCTAATATGGCTTTGGCTAGTGGTCGACTTGGGTTGTTTCTCCATCTGGTATTAACATTGAAGAACTGAATGAAATCATATTTCTTTAATTATTTTACATTTTTTTGATTATGTTGTGTTTGCAAATGTGTAACTAGTTCTCAGTCTGCAGGTGATGAGTGTTAAAGCTGTTGGAACTGCATTAAAATTGACATTTGAAGGAAACAACCAATTAGTCTATCCAGAGACATGGTTTTTCATGTTTGTCGTTGCTACATGTGTCATCACTCAAATGAATTATCTCAATAAGGTTAGTGGTGATGTGTCAACGCCTTTTCTTTATTAGTTTTTCTGTGGCATCGAATGCTTTTTTCCCTCTTGTTCTGCATGTATTTCTTATCTTGGCAACATCTTGCTATTGCAGAAATATACAAAGATGCACCATTATACAACTCCTTAGTCCTTAGCTCCTTTGTGTTCCTTCTGGTTTTGCCTTCTTTTCCTTGGCAATCTTCTCTGTTCCAGTCTTCTTTTATATTAATATGTCTAGGCAGTCATGTTTGGTAAATCTGGCATGCTTTTGGACATATCTGAGCAAAATGTCTATTGTTATTTACTTGGTGACAAGTTATGTCCAGAATATGTTCCTTTCTTCTGTTCCTTGCACATATATAATTTGAGGATCTGCCATTATATCTGCAATGAATAGATGTTATTGGTCTAGGTCTCTACCGATCAAATTATCGGTTTGCTTCTCCAATCATTCAGGTGCTTTCCTAAAGAGTTTAGTCAGTTGGCAAATTACTTGTCTTGCAATGGTGTTAATTGTAGCTTCCTTACCAATATAGTGGTCTCATATGCTAAATGGAGCCTTGGATCATAACTTTAGTTGGTGAATGAAGACAAAATGATATTTAGTTGGGAACACATATACCTTCCAAAAATAAAAAATAAAAAAAATAAATAAAGAAAGGAAGAAAACCTAATTATCATTATTTTGTGATTCCATTGTTAAAAGTTGAAATCTTTATATGTAGTCATCATTTCAGTGATTCCAATTTCTTTTGATGAATTCCCACGAGCATTCTCATTTTTTTTTGTAGCCAGCTATTTTTCTCTCCGAATACATTAAATTTCATCCTTGGGGGCCTTCTCCTTCTTTTTTGTCTTATTCTTCCTTCCATGCCGTGAGATCAATCTTTGACCAAGAAACTAATATGAAATAATCCTTTGGAATTTAGTAACTATTAGCTTCAAAGAGAAGGGTAGATGCACTCCAACAAGATTCAAATTTGTGAAATGCGCAATCCTTTACTTTTTTTTACTCACGCAATTGTGTTGTGGCCTAAATTCTTTTGATGGTGGCAGTTCTTGTGTGGTGATTTTATGGAAAGAAAATTTGGCTTTAAATCGAATCTATAGATGCTTTGCCACTTTAAGCTGTCTCCAAACAAGGAGAGAAGCTTGATTAGCAAAAATCTGCAATAATTGGGATCCTTGATAGACATACTTAAGGATCCAAATTACAGTAATTACAGTATGTAGCTCTATGGTGACATGCCAATTTTTTTTTTAGATTGAAATGGCATATACCTTTACCAAGGTCCTTGGAATATTAGTTGTAGGTTGTCTACAACAAAAGATAATTTATTGCTTATAATATAAAATAACACAATTCAACTAAACCTTAATTTCAAATTAATTGGAGTCAGCTATATGAATTCTTTTTTTTTTTTTTCATTCAGAGCAATTATGGGCTACATCTTCGAAGAGATATAGGACCATATGATAATTTTGAATTACTTTTTTTCTAAGTTAGTTTAGCCCTACCCTGACTCTTCTAGTTATTTTTACCTTAACTTATTCATTCTTTTTGACAGGTGCATTATTAGAGTTTCGTTGCACCTAGCTAAACTGTCTCAATCTGTGTTTCATTATTTTATTCTTAATAGAAGCTACACTTACCTTTTCTTTAATGTACTCATTGTGGATTTTATCAATCCTAGTACGTCCACACATCTATTTTAACATCCTCATTTCCACAACACTCATTTTACTCATGTATTGCTCGTTCAATGCCGAACACTCGTTACCATACATCATAATAGATTGTATTGCAGTGCGATAGATCTTTTTTTTTAGTTTAATTGGCATCTTACGATCGCATAAAACTCTAATGGCACTTCTCCACTTCATCTATCTTGCTTTAATCCTATAGCTAATATTTTCTTTGCAAAGCCCCATTCTCTTGAATGACTAAGCAAAGGTACATAAAATGAATGCTATGAGGCTTGAATCTCCGTCGAAAACAACTTTGCTCATTTCTCCATTCGTATTACTAAACCTTACAATGTATAAACTTACTTTGCTCATTTCTCCATTCGTAATACTAAATCTTACAATGTATAAAATTAGTCTTAGTTCTATTTAGCTTAAAATCCTTAGATTTTAAAATATTTCTCCTTACTTGTGTCTTATCTGTTAACACAATATTATCTGCGAACATCATGCATCATGAAATGTCATCTTGTATATGTTTTATTAGCTCGTTCAAGACCAAGGTAAATAGATAGGGACTTAATATTGAATCTTGGCGTAATCCAATAAAAACAAGAAAATCTTTAGTATCTCCTCTGGCTAAATGGACGTTAGTGATAGCTGTCTTTCAGGACTTGGATATATATATAATTGATACCCTCCTGCGCTTTAGGACCCACCATAATACTTATTTAGAGACTCTATTATATGTCTTCTCCAAGTCGTTGAAAACCATGAGATATTATGAGGAGATTTTGTGTTAAGATTTGAGGTCTTTATTTGATATTAGCCAGAGCGGAGCTTCTTGAATATGAAGCTGATACAGTGCATAAATATAGAACCTATATAACCATAAAAATAGAACATCATTTGCTTGTATTTTACTCATAGAATACTCAGTTGGAGGGCAACTGGTATTTATGCAGCTGATGCATGGTTTTCACTTAAATGAGTTAGCTTTATTGAGTGGAATATAGCAGGCAATATGTATAATTCGAAGCATGATTTTATGTGAAATTAAAATAGAAAAAAAAGATGTCTGAGATCCAGTTTGCAGCAAATCAATTTGGTAATGTGCATAAGCAGTCACTTCGGTTGGTTTGGACTTGAAATTATTTATGGCCCCTTTTGTTTCTTGTGATAAGCCTTGCGAGGACTTCAGTGATAGTTCATAGTTAAATTCTTAGAGGCCTTTGTGAGGGAGACTTTTGTACTTCTAGCTCTCTGCTTTCAGTATGACAAAGGAAACTTGTTCTTTGCAAGGAATAAGAGAAATTTTGGTCTTCTACTACATTTGTCAATCTTTTGCTTTCAAGGACAAGAAATCTATCAAATTTCTTGAAATGGTCGATGGTTATAGAAGAGAACTTTTTTGTATTTGAGGGCTTCCATTTTAATTTCCTCACTTTAAACAAGCTTGTGTTTATAAAGCTAAATAAATCAATGACTGAAAATTTTTACTTGTATGCTTCTATCCAAGAACCACATATCTTTTTCAGTGATTGTTTCATGGTATCCAATAAGCTGTCATGTTAAAGTCCTCTTATTTGCATTCATGTTACATTGTTATCTATATTTTAAAGCTGGTTAACATGTATCTTTTATGTGAATTAATGATATAATCATTCTTATTATGCTTAAAACTACAATTCTAATGTTTCAGGCACTTGATACATTCAACACTGCAGTTGTTTCACCCATTTATTATGTAATGTTCACCTCGCTTACAATTATTGCCAGCATCATCATGTTCAAGGTGCTGTTTATTTCTTTTAGCAACTTGTATCATTGCTTTGATAACCTCAAACACTTTTTTTTTGTTCGCTTAAAGATTACTTCATTAAGTGGGAGGAAGGTATCAATGCAGCTTCATCTTTATTGCAGGATGATTTTATATATTGCCCACAACTGCTGTTAACTAGATATTTTGAATGTACAAACATTGTTTACATAGTGGGGCATTTCGGGCAAAGCCGTGCTTCCGTACAACATTTTTATGCTTAACTATGAGGCATTAGTAATTAGACTTTGGTTGTGAGTAAAACTATTTCTGGATCTAGGCCTAAATTCCAAACAGGATATGTAAATCCATGTGGTTCTATATAGGGTGTAAAATTTTTATCTGTTCTAATAATGTATCTGATGAGAATATATATGGATGGTAAAATTTATAATCTCAGGATTGGGATGATCAAAGCATGGGAAGCATTGTTTCTGAAATATGTGGCTTTATCGTCGTGCTTTCCGGTACTGTCCTGTTACAAACAACCAGAGAATATGAAAGAAGTCCATCCTTCAGGGGTGTGTGATAAAACTTTGTTCTTTCACTTTCTTTGATTTCCATGAACTGGTTTAATATTTATGAATAGGGTTAGAGTTAATAATCTTCAGTATTATAACTGCACATGCTTTTGTACTTTGAACAAACTCAGGTGGCTATGCTCCTTTATCCCCGACATTATCTACCGGACTTTGCAGCGGGAATGGGGATTTTCTGAGGCATGAAGAGGGAGATGCACCACCGACTGATGAATTTTGTTTACAAAGACAATAGATGACTATCTTAGAAGGATCCTCCTGCTCCATCTAGTTATGCAACGCAAAGTCCTAGTTCCAAGCTTTTCCAATGACATCCTCATCAGATGACATTGTTCCAGCATTTCTGGTTCTGTCAAGAAATACTGTTAGTTGGAAATTTACATTGGGGCAGTTAATGTCTCTTACTCAGAAAGTCTTTTGTCAAGATGTATGAAATGGACAAATGGCAACTGGTGCTTTCTTGGTTGCATATTTTTCTGGTGTTTTTCAAGATTGCTAGTGTCAATGGCTTATTCATCTTGCTGGAATCTTAATGGCGGCTCGAAAGAAAGTGGTGTTAATTCCAGCAGATCTTGAAACCAGAATTCTACGAAGAAAATGAAATCTTTTGAAATGTTGTTTATGCTGTGAATTGATGTTTGTTGTTAATAAAAGAGTGTGCATGTAGATTAGCATATTTATTATTGTTGTTTCTAGGTATGCATATTGATTATTCATATAAGCTAAGGGTAGCAACAACGGAAATTTGTATTCTTTGATCAGGTTCTAGCAAGAACAGATATATTTATAAAAATGAAATTTTATGTGGATTAGATTTTTCCCCCCTCATATCTTGACTTAAAAGAACTGGGCTCTATGCTGATAAGTAAATCTATGCTGGCGAATCCTATTTGGAATTGCATTTTAAATTGCTTCTTGAAAAAAAAAAGTTATTGTTTTAATTATAGTTACTCTTATATTTTCTGCAAGTAGGTTGAAATTAATTTGAAAATTTTATTCCAAAACTTCCCATTGACATCTTGAACAGTTTTTTTTTTTTTTTTTTATCATCAATAATCCATTTATGTAAAAGAAACTATTTGGGAAATACATTCCAAACTATTTGAATGACAGTTTATTGGAAAATAGTGTTTTATTAACTTCTTGAATCCTTATTTTTCTATATTAAGTTCTTTAACCTTTTTATTTTATATTGTGGTTAAAATAACATAGAATTTGCTTACATCTCTGAAAAAAATTGACAAAATCTCTTTTATCAAGAATATAATATTTATTTATAAATGATCTATATAAAAATAAAATACTGAGCTTATTAAATTTTATCAATCAATTGGTAAAATATTTGACTTAGGTAAAAATAAATAATTATTTTATTAGAAAAGAGGATTCTGAGATCTTATATTAAAAGATAATTATGCTCACACTTTAGGATATGATAAAATAAGAAAATGATATTATAATATTAATTTAGATATTACTCAATTTTTTTAGTAAAATTAAATTATAATCAAATAAATTAATATTTTTTTAATTTATTTTTTTAATATTTTATTACATATAATTCTAATAATAAATCACTATAAAATATATTTTAAATAATTAAATTTTTTAGTAATTTAATAAATGACCCATAAATAATAAGAAAATTGATAATTATTGATATTTTAAAAATGATCTATTGGTTTGACGTATTCAATTTTTTTTTTATTTTACCATATCACTCATATTAAAGGTAATAAATAATATTAACATATTTATATGTAAGATTGATAGCGTTATAAATTTATGGATACATGTAAGTGAAAAGGCAAATAAAAATCAGAGAGTGAAAGGGAAACGAGGTGAGCTGAGAAATTGATTTGATTAATAGGATTTATTTTAAGTAGTGAGATTATATATAAAAATAAAAGGCACCTGGTGGATCGTGGATGGGGTTTAAAGCGGGATAAGCACAAATTCCACGTATTTTTCTGCGAATTAAAAAAAAAAAAGTTTAACAGCCCAATAGATAGGCAAAATGTAACACACTCGAAAAACTGAAAATATCCAAAGCTCCCTCTGAAGACCAAACTCCAAATTTGTAGCCATTTGCAGAGAAATTCATCAATCTCTTTAAAAACATGGGAGCAACATACTGTGACCAACGTCTGCTTCACAGTCCTCTTCTCTACTTTTCACCTCCAGCAATCTCTCTTCAACGACAAAATCTGCGTATATCTTATTTCATTTCCTTTTCAAATTGAAAAACTGGAAAGAGAAAACACTGTCTAAGCTTTAATTATGTTGTGGCTGTTGCAGTTATAGGATACGAGAAGCGGAATGGTCGAACTCGGAGATTGGTACATTTTACTTGCGGTGCAATCAGAGCTGCACAGTTGTCGCCCTGGGATGAGAAACCATTTGCGATTCTACCAAATGGGAAAAAAGCATACTTGGATGAGGAAGACGTGGTCACGTTTCTTGATCCTCCTAAAGAATTGATTCCTCTAGACCCTTCTTCTTATAATCCGGCTGCCTATCTTTGGTGAGTATTACCATTTTTTTCCTTTTTTTTTTTTTGCTGTAAATACTGATTTTGGCATGATATCCATCTGTGAATTTGGCTCTGTTTAGAATCATATTTTTAAGGTCCATCCAATCAACTCATTCAATTTTGTTGGGGTCAAATCAACTAATTTTTCACTTTGCTTTGAAAATGTGCGTGTAATATACCCTTTGTGAATGTTCTTTATTTATTTTGAATATCCATTATATTGCTATAAATATAAGAATTTCAACTCTTTCTCCTTTCTTAATGCATTTTCATATGCATACATTTTTAATTCCGAACATGGTATAACAACCCAGCTCTGGAAATTAGAAGTCCTTATTAATTTTAGCTGTCATTGTTAAATATGTTTGACTGCTTATAAGTTATGAAAATATGATTTTCTTGTTAACTCGGTTCAATTGGAAGAATATTGTTTCGGCTTGTCTATTGGAGAAGAGGAGCATATTGTCTGTCATGTTCTCCTCACTGTTCCATTGCATATGCTTGTTTCCAGTAGAGGGATGTCAAATTTGGCTCAGTCAGCACTTGAACTTAAGAAAAAGAAAATGGAGATAGACATGGTGGAGGAGTGGAGGATTTTAGAAGCAGGGAGAGGAATAGAATGTAAACACTGAGATGACGAGAATGAGAACGAGGATGAGAGAGAGAGAGAGAGTGGGGTTAAATTCTGTTAATTGATGATTACTGGCTTTTCTGCAAACCACCTCAACATATGTTCCCTCGTGGATAAAATAAAGAAACTCAGATTGAGGTGGTTTAACCATGTGAAATGAAAATCTAGTTATGTGTATGTCAGAAAGACTGAATATATTAAAATAGGTATTGTTAAGAGGGTTAAGGGTAAGCCTAAATTAAAATTGGTAAAAATGGTTCAAAATGATCATATGGTCCTACATCTCTTTAAAGATGTTGCCTAGAGTAGAAAAAAGAATCCATATAGCTGGCTCTAATTAACTTGAGATTAAAGTTGAGTCGAGTTGAATAAAAATTTATTTGGTTATTAGATAGCACATGTAAGTATGGCTGTTTTTTATTTCTTTCTTCTTCCTTTTTTTTTTTTTTAAAGAATCTGATCTGATTTTTTACGTTCATGATTCGCAGGAAAAAAATTGAAGGCATTCCAGAAGATAGGCGTCATAGATTGCTGGCCTTGCTGAAACCTAGGTTATTTTTCAATTTTCTGGCTTTATTGATAATGTTATGCCCAAGCTTCTTATTCCTATTTTTCAAGTTTGACTGTTTCCTATGTAACTCTGTTTGTTCGTTGTTGCTAATCTAAGAATCATGAATTAACTGCAATATTTGAAATGTTTTAAATGAGAATCATTATATGATAGGATAAATGTGATGCAGGCTTATATCAAGGGCGTGGCAGATAGCTGGCACCTGGTATGAGGATCCTAAGCTAGCTAAGAAAGATGCATCCAACTTATTATGTTGTGAAGATGGTGAAACATCAACTGAATTTTATAATTGCCGTAGCAGTGGAGGTAACATAGTTTTATTATTATGTCTATAATTAGTTGGATTCCTGCTTGCTGATATGTAGAATTATGAACAGTGTGGTTTATGAGCATTAGCATTGATTGAAGAATTTGTGAGAATTTGATACCTGCAGTGAATACTTGTGCAACCTTTGCTCAACATAAATATTTTCAGATGGCTTGTGCTTTTTCTCTTATTCAAATTGCACCTTTCACAAATGGTTGAAAAAAAAAAGAGAAAATTAATCACCTATGGTCAAGATAACTTCTATTCCTTTTCTTTTTCTTTACTTTTTCACGGAGGAGGATGTGTGGAGGAATAAAATAGCACTTTCAAACTATTCAAAAGACAAAGGAACTCCATTTGGGATTTCAAATATGAATTTGGCAGCTTTAGGTTAGTGTTCACAGTACAGTAGCTTGGGTATTTTCAAGGGCATTTGTATAGTTTTGCAATTTTGATACAGTGAGTGTGGCTATATTGTCTTTGCTTTTGTGAAGCCTACTTAATTTTGAGTCTTAATATCGAGTGCTAACAATTTTTTTTATATTTTGTCTACTTTTTTCTTTGGTTTTATGAAGAAAAATCATACCTGCTACTCGTTTTCAATCTTTATTTTCTTGAAATCTAGAAACCCTCATTCTAATATCTGAAAAATCAAGTTTTCCCTAGTCTTCTACATCAATAAATCTTAAAGCCTATCCCTCTAAAGGCCTTGATCAGACTTGACATTGTCAAAAGTGAAAGGCACCCTGATGCAAGGATCCCTTACCGAAGCAAATTAAGATTTTGCATGACTTGAACCTGCAGTTTTCCAGGTCATGAATGAGTGATCTTCCTGTTGCACTAGAGCTCTTATTCTCCTGTTGCACTAGATCTCTCATTCTCCCAAATAGAGTAGTTATAGACTACAATTTTTTGAATGAGGGGAAGAGGCAGCATGGCATATAAGCAATGACTAAGGAACACATGTCAAGGGTGAAAAAAGTGCACAATATCAGCGAGCTGAATTGTCCTGTGTCAAATGTGAAGAATTAGAGAATAATGTAAAGCATTGCTTGTCTAGTTAAGTTGTTGAGTAAATGAATGGTCCCTGAGATAAAAGATCTTGAAGGTAAGAGAATACTCAATACTGTTGTAAGGTGGCTTGTGTAATATTTGCAAGGATTTCTCATATGAATATTTTAAAACAGGAATTGAGAGAAAGTATCAAGTCAGGATGTGCCAAAAGACAATAAATGAGAGGTGCAAGCGAGTATTTACAGTGAGAGACATATGGGTTACAATTTAGCACTATCATGGTGTAAATATGAGGAAAGCATTGCTTGTCTAGTTAAGTTCTTAAGTATATTAATGATCCCTAAGATAAAAGATCTTGAAGGTAAGAAATACTGTTCTAAGGTGGCTTGCGTAATATCATCAAGGATTCTTATATGAATATTTTAAAACAAGAAATGAGTGAGTGGGAGTTTCGAGTTTAGCATGTGCCACACTACCACAAGTGAGAGCTGCAAGGGAGTCTTTGTAATGAGATACATGGATTACAATTCAACAGCATCATGGTATAATGTAATGAGGAACAGGCCAGAAGTACTACATGTTCGACTAGCTTTTTTGTCCACTAAGAATTGTTAAAGAGAGATTGCTTTCTCTAGGGAGCTTGGAAACTTGTAAAAGGTAAATATTCTCATATTGCACAAATTCAAGATAGTTAAACAGGGATCCTTTAGGAAATTTCAAAAAATTTTCCAATTAAAATATTTTTAAAATTTTGGAGAATCTAAGGTAACTTTGAGAAAACTTTTAGGAAAGTTAGAGGTTAATTTCCAATTTCAAAATTTTAAGATGGAGTTTCAACTATAATTTCATATATATATATATATATATATACAAAACATAAATACAGAAGTATTGGTACGTGGAATTGTTACACCTAAGTGCAGATAGAAATACTGTCCATTCGGATTCAGCTCCTAAATTTATATCTGGGCTTCCATCTGATATACTAATAAGTCCAGTATAATATGAAAATATAAACAATATAAACTTTAAAACAATTTTCTGATGCACCATATCAGAACAAGCTGCAGATACAGAGCATACTTATATAATACAAACTTTAAATTTATAAACTTTAAAATATAAATTATAACTTACAGAAGAGATATACAATAGTTGAGATACAGATATGGAAGAAGGTCTTTAAGTGAAAGAAAAGAAAAGGAGATAAACCAAGTCTTGAAGTTCTTCAGAGGTTCTGAGAGTGAAAGGGTTCTAAAGATTACTTAAGTCTTCAGAAATAGCTTCTTAAATAGACAGAATGCTTTAGCTTTACACTGTTCCTATCACATGTCTGGTACTGTGGATGAATAGTAACATATCGTTACTATTTACTTTTATTGTATCTTCACGCGTCTGGACTGTAGATAAATAGTACTTTGTCGGGGGTACTATTTGCTTTAATGTGGAGAATTGTAGAGAAACAATTCTTTTGACTTTATTGTTGGTTTTCTCTGGTGAATACTGTAGATGAATAGTGTCTTGTCAGTGAGCACCGATTTTATTGACTTTAAATGAATGAATAAGATTCCTCGTGCCTTTATAATTCTGACGAGTCAGAGTCAGAGTCATATTATTTATTTATTTATTTTTTCTTTTCTTTTTCTTCTCTTTCTTTTCTTTTTTCTTTTTCTTTATTTTTCTTTTCTTTTTCTTTTTTCTTTATTTTTTCTTTTTACTTTTTATTTTTATGGGGGACAAGACCCTATAACAATCATATTCATTACTGGGGCAATAATCTGAGTCAGATGATGTCTCAGTGAAGGATGATGTCATGGATGATGATAATGAAGAGGAATCAGAAGAGGAAGGAGGCTTCTTTCTTCTGGAATGAGCTTTAGAATTTTTAGATTGGGCTTTATTTGAAGATCCAGCAGAATTGATCCTTCGAGACTTTATGGGCTCAGAGGTTGAAGAAAGAGATTCGACCATCTGTTGTATAAGGGCTTTATAGTCTTCAGGAGTCTTTACGGCTGCAAGAAGGGCTATATTCTGGGCTCTTTGGACTCCAAAGAAAATAGATAGCTTTGGGTCAAAACCACCATGGTTTCTTTGAGAAGCCACTGCTTTATAGTGTGTTCAAAGGTAGAATTGCGAAAGACATTTCACCATTTGATTTTAGTTTTCCTCAATATTACAAGTATATTGGAACCAGGTTGTATTCCGATATTGAAATACCACTGATATACCTAAGAAATATTGAAGGCCATTGAAAAGAGAAGAAGAAGAAATTTCTTCTCAAATGGGTTTGGATTAAAATGAGCTTTAAAGTATTGGAAGGCTAGTAGCACATCTTATGATAAAATTCGATCTTCACTATCACATTAGTATAACCAGTCAACAAATCACATGGAAAGTTTGTCAATCTTTATATTAGAATCAAAATATATTAGCCAGGAATGAGTTTAGCCAGGGTTTTGAAAAAATAAGGTTTTGGTCCAGGCTTCAATATAACCCCAATAATTATAAGATGGACAATATGAAATTTTAGGAAGGGCTTTAAATTGCACAGGAATGTGCAAAGGTCTTCCCCATTAAGAGGGATGGAGAATTTTCTTTATTTTAAAGGAGTAATATGCAATGACATCATTTTCCTTTTGATTATAATTGTGCTTTAAAAATATAGATTCAGAATCAACAAGAATATTTAAGAAATATTCCTGAGGTTTAGATAAATTATTTGCTTTTAAAAAATCATCTTTTAGGAAATACATATTGAACTATTTTTCATGGGTTCTGCTGAGCAGATCCATATTCAATAATTAATTATGTACTAAAATAAACTTCAGTAAACCATTCTGTTTTAGAATGTTTTGAAAGAAAATTTAATAAAACAATTTGAGTTGAAGGGTTTGAAACATCCAACTCAGCTTTAGAAATATTTTGAGATAGAGTTTTAGGAGTTGAAGATTCTCCTATCTCAATTTGATGCTTTAAATAAGGGATCATAACATTATCACCTGGAACCCCTGGAGGAGGTTCGTGTCCGATCTTTAGGAGGGTTTTAACCACTTCTGGAGATTGGGCCAGCTGGGAGATCCATTTTTCCATTTGGGTTTATGTTCTTCTATAACCACATCAACCCAAGGCTTAGGGGGTTTAGAAATGATTTTAGTAATATTATCTGAGTGATCATATAAGGCTTTAGGAGAGTCTGGCATTATGGTTTCTTTTTCTTTGTTTTTCTTATTTTTCTTTCCCATGATGTCTGGAAAGAAATTCACGGGTTAGAAAATCTGGTAAACTATTGTTTACTCCCTTTATAAATTTAATATCAAAATAAAAAAAACTTAATATAGCTTGCCATCTAACAAATATTTGCTTTGAAGCAATATTTTTAACATCTTTTTGCAAAATTTTTTTAGCACTTTTATAATCAATACGAAGTAAAAATTTTTGATTTAGTAAATCAGATTGAAACTTTGAAATACATGAAATAATAATCAAATTTTTTTTAATAGTAAAATAGTTTAATTGGGCTGGACTCCAATATCCTGAATAAAATTGGACTATGGTTTCTTTACCCTCTTTAGTTTGCTTTAAAATTTCACCAAATCCTATATCCGAAGCATCGGTCTCAACTATTTTAGGAGCTAATGAGTCAGATATATGGAGACAAGGAATAGTTTTGACTAAGACTTTTATTTACTTTACTATACCAGTATGAACTTCTATCCATGAGCCTGAGTTTTTTTTTAATCTATCATGAAAATATTTTATAGTTCTATTTAGGTTAGGATAAAATTCTATAACATAATTCAGACATCCTAAAAACCTTTGTAATTGGACTTTATTAAGGATTTGATATGGAAACTTATCACCAAAGGCTAAGTTCCTTTCTATAGGTTCTAAAATTCTTTATTCTATATAATGTCCTAAGAACCTAATCTTAGTTTGAAACAAAGACATTTTAGTTTTACTTAAAACTAATTCATTTTGTTTAATTACCATAAAAAATATCTTTAAATGTTTAAAATGTTCATCTATAGTTGTAGAGTAAATCAATACATCATCTATATAAACTATGCAAAATTTAGTATATGGATTAAATATATCATTCATTACTCTCTGAAATTTAGAGGGTGCATTCTTTAAACCAAAAGGCATAACATTTCATTCATACTGTCCAAATGGAACAGTGAATGCAGTCTTATACCTATCTTTAGGGTTAATCTGGATTTGTCAAAATCCTGATTTCATATCAAATTTGCAAAAAATATTAGTTTTATATAATCTATTTAATAAATTTTTTTTATTCAGAGGTATTTAAAATAAGTACTATGAGGTATTGCTATTCTGTCTAAAATAATTTTGCCTCTTTCTCTATTCTCGCTATTAAATCTACAATGCATATACTCAGTCTTAGTTCTACTTAGCTTAAAACCCTTAGATTCCAAAGTGCTTCTCCATAACTTCAACTTTTAACTTACTTCTGCTTGAGTCTCATCTATTAATATAATATCATCTGCAAACATCATACACCAATGGATGTCATCCTGTATATGTCTTGTTAGCTCATCCATGACTAAGGCGAAAAGATAAGGGCTCAAAGCTGAACCTTGGTGTAATCCAAAAGAAACGGAAAAATCCTTAGTATCCCCTCCCACAGTGCGGACACTGGTGATGACTTCTCTAGGGACTCAATCATACGCCTTTTTCAAGTCAATAAGAATCATATGTAAGTCCTTTTTTATCTCTCTATATTTTTTCATCAAATCTATTATAAGAAAAATAACTTCCATAGTTGATCGACCAAGCATAAAGCCAAATTGATTTGAGGAGATACAAGTATCTAATCGCAAACGGTGTTTCACAACTTTATCCCACAATTTCATAGTGTGACTCATAAGCTTTATATCTCTATAAGTTGAGTAATTCTGAATATCTCCTTTATTCTTAAAAATAGGTATCAGATTATTTTATCTCTATTTATTAGGCATTTTCTTTGTACTTAAGATCTTATTGAACAAAGATGTCAACCATGCAACTCTTGTATCTCCCAAATATTTTCAAACCTCAATAGGTATCCCATCTGGTCCACAGACTTTATAAACTTTCATTCTCTTCAAAGCTTCTTTAACTTTTGAAAACCTAATCCTTCTAGTGTATTTCACATTTTTCTCCGGCCTAATGTCTAAACCCTCAATGTTATCACTATGGTTACTATTAAGAAGTTTCTCAAAATAGCTTCTCCATCGTTCCTTAATATCCTCTTCTTGAACCAGAACCTTATTCTCTTTATCTTTAATGCACTTAACTTGGTTTAAATCACGACATTTCTTTTTTCTTATCTTAGCCAATTTATAGATAGTTTTTTCCCATTCCTTTGTTTCAAGTTTCTCATACAAACTCTCTAAAGATTGTGCTCTTACTTGACTAACTGCTTTTTAGCATCTTTTTTCGCTTGTTTGTACTGCTCAAAAGCATCATTGTTATTACACTTGGGCAAACTCTTATACCATTCCCTTTTACTTCTTACCGCTTTTTGCATTTCCTTATTCCACCACCAAGATTCCTTCGAGGGATGTCCACACCCTTTAGATTCTCCAAGAATCTTTTTAGCTACTCCTTTAATTGTTGTAGATATGCCTATCCACATATCATTTGATGATATTCTCACATATTTCTCCCACCCTCCAGCTTTGACTAACTCATCCTTGAACATCAATTGTTTTTCACCTTTTAAAGTTCACCACCTAATCTTAAAAATATTGTTCTCCCTTGACCTACTAGTCAACCTCTTAAACTTGATATTCAAAACTACTAACCTATGCTGAGTGGTCAAAGCCTCACCTGGAATAACTTTACAATTCTTGCATCGAGTTCGATTGGCTTTTCTTGTGAGTATGAAGTCAATATGACTTCTATTTTGCCCACTTTTAAAGGTCACTAGATGTGATTTTCTTTTTAAAAAATGTGTTTGCCAGAATCAAACCATAGGCTAAAGCAAAATCAAGGATACTCTTACCTTCTTCATTTTTAATTCTAAAACTATACCCTCAATGTACCTCCTCAAAACCTACTTTGTCTTTTCCTACATGTCCATTTAAATCTCCTATAAAAATATTTTCATCATTTGGAATCCCTCGCATAAGTTCATCCATAGCATCTCAAAATGTTTGCTTGCTCTCCTCATCCAATCCAACTTGAGGGACATATGCACTAACTATGTTGATGGTCTCATTCTGGAGCACAAGTTTAATTGAAATAATCCTATTGCTTACTCTTTTCACTGCTATAACCGTCTCCTTTAGGTTCCGATCCAAAATTATACATACTCCTTTTTTTACTTCTATCTGTACCTGTATACCACACTTTATATTCAGTATTCTCAACTTCTTTATTTTTTTCTCCAACCCATTTAGTCTTTTGAATACAAGCAATACTAATTTTTCTTCTCTCCATAGTATCAACAAGTTTTCTTAGTTTACCTGTAAGAGATTCAATATTCCAAGTTCCTATTCTGATCTTACTCCCTACTTGTTTTTTCTTATGCTTCTTACTATAGAATTTTTTACCATTATCTGAACATGTATCTCTCATATTACTCATAATACTCGTATTTTGGACTAACTTCTTTATCCACACCCGTCCATGATATGAGAACCCTTATTTATTATGCACCACATCCGGGCGTCGACATAGTGTGTCGCATTTGGGGGACCCCCTACATCCGGGCTTCGATGTAGTGCGTCGTAAGTAGGGAACGCCCCAACGATATTATTATTAGAATCCATATTATGAGATGTGACAAAAATTTTACGCTGGCTGTCACCTACCGCAACCCTCCTCCTTTACCCGGGCTTGGGACCGACTATACACAAGAAAATCATGTTCTTTAGTTAAAATATTTAGTGATTTATTCCTAGTTTTAGAGCTAGTTCATGAACTTATATCATCTATCTGATTTATTTCTTCAGAATCCGAATAAGTTTCAAAATCTGAATAATCTAAATATAATTCATAAATTTTATTTAATACATATTCTTCTAAGTTTAATTTTTGTAATTTTTTTTATCAAATTTACAAAATTTAGATGTATGTCCTTTTATACCACAGTTATAACATGTTAAATCTTTATATGATCTAAACTGTTTATCTTTTCTTTTAAAAGGCTTATTACTAGATTTTCTAGATTTATAAGATTTATAATGTTTTTATTTTTTATAATAATCTTCTTTATTATATTTTCTTTTATAATTCTTTTTATATTTTTTATATGATTTCTTATATTTTGTAGAGCACTGACCATTACAATCTTTATAATTCTGAGTTATACTATAATTAAATTGTTTACAAAATGAGCCTAACTCTTGTTTAGTTTTTCTCATCTCATATTTTAATAATTTTTGAAGCTTTATATCTTGGAAGAGTTTTAATCATTCTTTTTGAACTACACTAACCAATTGACCATAAGTCAAATTGTCATAAGGAATAGGATTTCCATATTCCTGTTTTATATGGTTCATAACTTTCTCTTCTAGGAAAAAAGACAATCATGCTAAGAATTTTTTCTTCCAGAAAGTCTGGTTGGAATCTTCTCTAAGCATAATCCTAGTTAGAAGAGTTGTTTTATAAAACTGAAAATCACCAAGTTTTTTACATCTAAGGTTACTTAGTAATTCAACATTTTTATCCTTTAAGTGAGTAGGATCTCCTATAAAGTGAAGTGATATAGTCAGGATTAGTATTGCCACTGCATCCTGAATAGTATCATCATATTCATTTAATACAGGTGTTACATCTTCATAAGTCTTTATCGCATTTAATATTTCTAAATGTTGTTTATCAGTGAGATGATTATCCCACCAACCTTTTAATTGGCTTGTGAAGCCAGCTATAATTAATTTTGCTATGGTTCTATCTGATGTATCTATTTGGGTTCTATAAGTATTAGCAACCATTGTCATCTGCTGTAGAAGACTCAGAATATTGTATTCTGACAGGCTATCAATGTTCCACTCATAAACTGAGGAAGCATTATATTTATACTGTGATAATGTATTAGGTCTATCTATAATTTCTAAGTCTGGAGTAGGCATTCTAGGTACTATAAATTGATTATGTGTTATACAATTTATTTGTGGAGCTATATTTTTACTGAAAGATTCAAGATCTTCAGTTTCAGGTTGAGAATTCTCAACTAATTCTGAATCTTGGTCTTGGGTTACTATGCTAATAGTTTTAGAAGCTTCAAATTGGGGTGTTTCATATACTACCTGTTTAGATCTAGATGTAGAATCAACTTTACTTAATTGGTCTCTAATTGCTTTTATAAAATCAGAATCTTTAGATTTGACTTCTTTTTGTCCTGTTTTCGAAACCTCAAAAGGTTTAAAAACATGAGATTTTAATTTATCTAGAATAGTTTTATCAACTGTTGTTATTATTTTTTTTATTTTTAATAGAATTTTCTATTCTATTAACTGTTATTCTATACTTAATAAATGTGCATTACTAAAATTATTTTGTTTTAATATTTTCTTTTATGGGTCATTTTCTGCAACAGTTTTAAATGGTGCAACAGTTTTAAATGTGCAGTAGTCATTCTCTTTTTAGGGATGGTAACCCAAGACCAAGATTGAGTAATGCATCTCAATCACAAGATGTACTGCTAGCATTCCAATACTTTAAAGCCCATTTTAATCCAAGCACATTTGAGAAGAAATTTCCTCATCTTCTTCTCTTTTCAATGACCTTCAATATTCATTGGGTATATCAGTGGTATTTCGATACTGGTTTATTACTACTGGTTTTAGATATATCTGATGTAGAATACCTAGGCTTTACTACTGTTTGTAAAACATGTTTATGTTCATTTTCTTTATATGAAACATATATTACAGAAGGTAATTGTGAAGCTCTTCCTATATCTACTGTTGAAACAGTCGAAGAGGAATCAGAATATCATCTTCTAAGACCTATTCATTAGGGAGATTAATATCTTTCCACCGAATAGTTCTAGGAATAACTGTATTGGCTTTACTTAAGTCTGTTTGAAAAAATTTAGTTTCTCATAATTTAGGTTTTATAATATACTTTATTGCAAAGATAGATACCATAGTTTTATACTTCATTTTATACATTAATGCTACTGGAATGGATCCTTCAAGTATTTTATAATTATGAGTTTTAATTTTTAATACTACACTCTTTAATATGTTTGGACCATTTAATGATATAGTTATATCAGGAAAACAGTTAAATGAGATATGTCCACTATTCAGACTGGTTTCTATAGTTCCTAATAGTGAATCGTTAAAATTTACAAACCTAGCATCTCTAATAACTGTTAGAATACTAGTATTTAATCCCTCTCTGGTTAAAGATTTTATTTCTATTTGTACAAGTCCTATATGTATATATTTATGTTTTTTTATTTTTATGGTGCTTTATAGATTCTGAAGATAATAATGTAATCTTTTCAAAGGGTTTACTTAATTGTACATTCCTTTCTTCTGCTTTAATTATGTAATCATTTTTAAATATATTTAATTTAGAAATTTTATAGATCTGTTCTTTATCTATGTTAGGTATTATCCAATTATCAATTGCTTTATTAAAATCTTCTAATATTACTTCATTTCTGTTTACAATTCTTTTATTTTCTGAAGATTCAGAGTCATCAGATCTAGTTGTACTAGCAGATTTATATAAAAATGACTCCATCTTTAAATATTTGAAAAATAGATTTTAAAGTGTTCATGTTATTTTCAGACGCGACCACTGACTTACTACCCTAAATGCCTAACCATCAGCTGAAATGGGTCTTACTGTATATTCAAATTCTAGACAACACTATACACTTTTAGATCTATAAGTCAAAGATTTAATTATGGAATCAATTTTATATCTATCTACTACCACTTTTAGTTTTGTTGGTATCAGAGTCATTCTCTTTTTAGGGATGGTAACCCAAGACCAAGATTGAGTAATGCATCTCAATCACAAGATGTACTGCTAGCATTCCAATACTTTAAAGCCCATTTTAATCCAAGCACATTTGAGAAGAAATTTCCTCATCTTCTTTTCTTTTCAATGACCTTCAATATTCCTTGGGTATATCAGTGGTATTTCGATACTGGAATACAACCTGGTTCCAATATACCTGTAATATTGAGGAAAACTAAAATCAAATGGTGGAGTGTCTTTCACAATTCTACCTTTGAGCACACTGTAAAGCAGTGGCTTCTCAAAAGAAACCATGGTGGTTTTGATCCAAGGCTATCTGTTTCCTTTGGAGCCCAAAGATCCCAGAATATAACTCTTCTTGCAGCCGCAAAGACTCCTGAAGACTATAAAGCCCTTATGCAATAGATGGTTGAATCTCTTCCTTCAACCTCTGAGCCCATAAAGTCTCGAAGGACCAGTTCTGCTGGATCTTCAAATAAAACCCAATCTAAAAATTCTAAAGCCCATTCCAGAAGAAAGAAGTCTCCTTCCTCTTCTGATTCCTCTTCATCATCATCATCCATGACATTATCCTCCACTGAGACATCATCTGACTCAGATTATTGTCCCAGTAATAAAGATAATTGTTTTGAGGTCTTTTCCCCCATAAAAATAAAATAGAAAAAATAAAGAAAAAGAAAAAATAAAGAAAAAAGAAAAGAAAGAGAAGAAAAATAGAAAAAAAGAAAAATAAAAAATCTGACTCTGACTCTGACTCGTCAGAATGATAAAGGCAGAAGGAACTTTATTTCTTCATTTAAAGTAAATAAAATCGGTGCCCACTGACAAGATACTGTTTATCTACAGTATTCACCAGATGAAACCAACAGTAAAGTCAGAAGAACTGTTTATCTACAGTTCTCCACAGTAAAGAAAATAGTACCCCCGATAAGGTATTATTCATCTACAATTCCAGACGCGTGAAGGTACAATAAAAGTAAATAGTAACGATATGTTACTATTCATCCACAGTACTTGGCATGTGATAGGAACAGTGTAAAGCTAAAGCATTCTGTCTATTTAAGAAGCTATTTCTGAAGACTTAAGTAATCTTTAGAACCCTTTCACTCTCAGAACCTCTGAAGAACTTCAAGACTTAGTTTATCTCCTTTTCTTTTCTTTCACTTAAAGACCTTCTTCCATATCTGTATCTCAACTATTGTATATCTCTTCTGTAAGTTATAATTTATATTTTAAAGTTTATAAATTTAAAGTTTGTATTATATAAGTATGCTCTGTATCTGCAGCTTGTTCTGATATGGTGCATCAGAAAATTGTTTTAAAGTTTATATTGTTTATATTTTCATATTATACTGGACTTATTAGTATATCAGATGGAAGCCCAGATATAAATTTAGGAGCTGAATCCGAATGGACAGTATTCCTATCTGCACTTGGGTGTAACAATTCCACGTACTAATACTTCTGTATTTATGTTTTGTATTATTTTTAAATATTAATAAAGCATTTGTTTTCCGTATCTTCTATTTTCTTTATATTTAAATTTTATTTAAATAGATTTAAGAGTGGAGCTTATGTCTGATTGACTATTGCTTACGATAAAACTTTTAAGAATTACTTGATTCCCCTTGCGATCCTCCTAGTTTTTGTTTCATATATATATAAAACAAAAAAAAAATATTTTTAGAGTTTTGACAATAAATTATTGAAATTATAGACTGCAGTATAATTTTGAAATAATTAAATTATTGATGAAATTATAATAAATTTTTAAATAATTTTGAAAATGCTAAAATGGATATGTGGACATGTTAGGATGAGTAGAATCTACCATGAGTACAATAGAGAAAAAGTAGGAATATAACCCATTGAGGATAAAATACAAGAATACATATTGAGGTGGTTTAACAATGTAAAACAAAGATCTAGTAATATGTCTATCAGAAAGATTGGACATGTTAAGGTAGAAATAGCTAGGAGAGGCGGAGTAAGCCTAAATTAACTTAGGTATAAGTAGTTCAGAATAATCTTATACTTCACATTTCTCCGAAAATGTAGCCTATAATCTCTTTGAGTAGAAAAAGAAAATCTATATAGCCGATCCTAATTAACTTGATATTAAATTTTAGTTGAGTTAAGTTGTATATTATTGAAAATGTAATTTATTAACATCTTATTTAGTTATGTGGAAACTAAATAATGTCATGTGGTGGTTTTTTTATTGTAATTATTTAGTCATGTGGAAACTAAATAATGTCAAAGGTTCATATTAAATAATGATGATCCCATATAATTATATGCATTTCAATGCATGCATCCTTTTCTTATTTTTGTGAACTTCTAATGCCATTTTCCCATGCTATTATGATATTGATTTGGAACATTGCTAACTAGGACCTTGGCCTGTCGCTTGGATGAAATCCTTCAAGAAGGTCAGTTTTGAATTTCTTTTATACTGTCTTAAACCCACCATTAACTTTTATTTATATTTCTTTTTTTCTCTCCTGCATTCTATGAAATGAGATATCCGTGCTTCTTTATGCAAGTTTCTTTTGGGGTTTCTCAGGCTATATTTCGTTGCAATGATGGGAAGACTTATGGGAGATTGATTGGTATGTTCACTGTTTCCGATAATGCATTTTTGTGTTTTAATTTTGCCCTCTCATAGCCGGTCCCAAGCCCGGTTAGAGGAGGAGGGTTGCGGTAGGTGACAACCAGCGTAAAACTTTTGTCACATCTCATGATATGGATTCTAATAATAATATCGTTGGGGCATTCCCTACTTGCGACGCGCTACATCGGAGCCCGGGTGTAGTGAAGAATAAGCAAGGGTGTAGGGCGTTTCCCGAATGCGACGCTCCATGTTGGCGCCCGGATGTGGCGCATAATAAACAAGGGTTCTCACATCATGGACGGGTGTGGGTAAAGAAGTTAGTCCAAAATACGAATAATAAGAATAGTACGAGAGATACATGTTTATATAATGGTAAAAGATTTTATAGGAAGAAGCATAAGAAAGAACAATTAGGGAGTAAGATCAAAATAGGAACTTAGAATATTGGATCTCTTACAGGTAAACTGAGAGAACTTGTTGATACTATGGAGAGAAGGAAAATTAGTGTTGCTTGTATCCAAGAGACTAAATGGGTTGGAGAGAAAAGTAAAGACGTTGAGAATACTGGGTATAAAGTGTGGTATACAGGTACAGATAGAAGTAAAAACGGAGTAGGTATAATTTTGGATCGGAACCTAAAGGAGACGGTTATATCGGTGAAAAGAGTAAGCGATAGGATTATTTCAATTAAACTTGTGATCCAGAATGAGACCATCAACATAGTTAGTGCATATGCCCCTCAAGTTGGATTGGATGGGGAGAGCAAGCAAAATTTTTGGGATGACATGGATGAACTTATGCGAGGGATTCCAAATGATGAAAATATTTTTATAGGAGGAGACTTAAATGGACATGTAGGAAAAGATAGAGTAGGTTTTGAGGAGGTACATGGAGGGTATGGTTTTAGAATTAGAAATGAAGAAGGTAAGAGTATCCTTAATTTTGCTTTAGCCTATGGTTTGATTCTGGCAAATACATATTTTACAAAAAGGGAATCACATCTAGTGACCTTTAAAAGTGGGCAAAATAGAAGTCAAATTGACTTCATACTCACAAGAAAAGCCAATCGAACTCGATGCAAGGATTGTAAGGTTATTCCAGATGAGGCTTTGACTACTCAACTGTAAATAATTTGCAAAATAATTCTGTGTTTCTTATTCACTAATCAATTCAATACACAACCCTATATATACAAGAAACTAGAGACTAATTTAGGAAGGAGAAATCTAAATATTTACTTCCTATATATACATTATTCTGTTTCCATAACATATTATTCTGTTTCCATAACACTCCCTCTCAAGTTGGAGCATATATATCTATCATGCCCAACTTGTTACATAGATAGTCAACCCGAGAGCTATTAAGAGCTTTGGTGAAAATATCCCCAAGTTGCTCGCCTGTCTTGACATACTCGGTAGATATAACACCCTGTTGTAATTTTTCTCGAATAAAATGACAATCTACTTCAATATGTTTGGTGCGCTCATGAAACACTGGATTTGAAGCGATATGTAGAGCAGCTTGATTATCGCACCATAACCTTGCCGGAGAAGATGTCTTGAAACCGATCTCTTCTAATAGCTGACGAACCCAAATAATTTCACAAGTGCATTGAGCCATAGCTCGATATTCAGCTTTAGCACTAGAACGAGATACAACACTTTACTTCTTACTTTTCCATGATATCAAGTTTCTTCCCATAAAAACACAATAACCTGTAGTCGACCTTCTATCAACCTTTGAACCTGCCCAGTCTGCATCAGAAAAACACTCAATGTTCACATGTCCATGGTTACTGTAGAGAAGACCACGCCCTGGAGCACCTTTTAAGTAGCATAGGATTTGTCCTAACGCTTCCCAGTGAGAAACAGTAGGAGAAGACAAGAACTGACTTAAAACACTCACTGAGTAAGCAATATCTGGACGTGTTACTGTCAAGTAGTTTAACTTGCCAATTAACCTTCTATACATCTCAGGATCAGAAAATAACTCCCCTTCAGTAGTGAGCTATATGTTGGGAATCATTTTAGCACTACAAGGCTTAACACCCAACTTACCAGTTTCCTTCAAAAGATCAAGAATATATTTCCTTTGTGACAGAAATATTCCTTGCTTACATCTAGATACTTCAATGCCCAAAAAATACTTCAACAAACCCAAATCTTTTGTCTGGAACTGTGACTGAAGATATGACTTAAGTGAAGATATACCGGTTGAGTCACTCCCTGTAATAACAATATCATCAACATACACAACAAGCAAAACCATCCCAGCATCTGAACTTCTAAAAAACACAGAATGATCAAAGATACTCTTCCTCATGCCAAACTTTTGGATTACATCACAAAACCTTCCAAACCACGCTCGAGGACTTTGCTTTAGGCCATAAAGAGACTTGCGAAGTTTGCAAACTTTACCCTTCTCTCCCTGAGCAACAAAACCAGGCGGTTGCTCCATATAAACCTCTTCTTGAAGATCTCCATGAAGGAAGGCATTCTTAACATCCAATTGGTGTAAAGGCCAGTCAAAAGTAGCGGCAAGGAAAATAAACAGTCGAACAGAAGACAATTTGGCTACAGTGGAGAAAGTGTCAGAATAATCAATCCCATAAACCTGAGCATATCCCTTGGCAACTAATCGGGCCTTAAGCCGAGCAATAGACCCATCAGGGTTAACCTTAACAGTGAACACCCATTTACAACCAATAGCCCTTTTAACTGCAGGAAGATGCACAAGATCCCAAGTACCATTGGCATCCAAGGCTGCCATTTCTTCTGCCATAGCTGCTTGCCAACCAGAGTGAGATAAAGCTTGGGCAACAGTGGTAGGGATTGAAACTGAATCTAGATTACTCTCAAAACAACGAGAGGAAGAAGACAAATGATCATAACTTACACAAGAGGAAATAGGATAAATACATGAACGTTTACCTTTCCGGACAGCAATAGAAAGATCAAGATTAGACATAGTAGACTCTTGTGGAGATGTTGGAACTTCTGCCGAAGTGGCTGGTAGAGGATGAGAGTCAGTAACAACCAATCTTCTAGAATAAACCTGGTCAAAACGAGGACGAGAAGGTGCTGGTGAGGGAACAAAAGTAGGAGCAGAATCTGGAACTGGAGTAGGCTCAAGATGCTGGTGCACGGCATAAACTAAAAGATCATCTTCCTCCCCCTGACCCGCATATGTAGAAGAAGAAAAAAATGGGGTTTGTTCGAAAAAGGTAACATCTATAGAGACAAGGTAGCGGTTTAAATCAGGAGAGAAGCACCAGTATCTTTTTTGGTGACGAGAATATCCAAGAAAGACACAACGAAGGGATTTGGGATCTAATTTGGTAACCTGGGGACGAACATCCCGCACAAAACAAGTGCACCAAAATATACGAGGACTAATGGGAAACAAAGCTTTAGAAGGAAACAAACACTGATGTGGAATTGCACCATTAAGAACAGCGGAAGACATACGATTAATAAGAAAACATGCAGTAGAAACATCAGCCCAAAAATGTTTAGGTACCTTCATTTGGAAGAGAAGTGCTCTAGAAACCTCAAGGAGATGCCTATTTTTTCGTTCTGCAACCCCATTTTGAGAGGGTGTATCAACACAAGAAGTTTGACGAATGATGCCATTTTGTGACATATACAATTGAAATAAGCTAGATAAATATTCCTTTGCATTGTCACTTTGTAAAATTCGAATAGACTGCTGAAACTGAGTTTTAATTTCCGCACAAAAAGAACAAAATATAGAATATATCTTCGAACGATTTTTCATTAAGAAAAGCCAAGTAACACGAGAATAATCATCCACAAAAGTTACAAAATACTTAAAACCAGTTTGAGAAGTAATAGGGCAAGGACCCCAAACATCTGAATGAACAATCTCAAAAGGGGACGAAGCCCGTTTATTGACACGAGAAACTAAATGTGAACGATGATGTTTAGCAAACTGACATGACTCACAATCTAAAACAGACAAAGATTGAAATTGTGGATATAACTTCTTTAAGGAAGATAAGGAGGGGTGACCAAGGCGACAATGAATTTCAAATGGAGAGATAACACCAGCACATGCTAGAGACGTGGAGATCTGGTCATCCAAAAGATATAGTCCATCTGACTCACGTCCTCTGCCAATAATCCGCTTCGTCAAAAGATCCTGAAATATACAATGAAAAGGAAAGAATGAGACACAACAATTTAATGTTTGAGTGATTTTGCTGACGGACAAAAGATTAAACGAAAATTTAGGCAAACATAAAACTTTATCTAAAGGGAGGGAAGGAGTGGGATTAGCAGTACTAATACTAGTAACAAGAGTTTTAGATCCATCAGCTAATGTAGCATTCCTACGAAACTTATCAGGTTGTTTTAAAGAGGATAGGAGATTAGGATTACCTGTCATGTGATCTGTGCAACCAGAATCAATGACCCATTTTGATGAGGCAGACATAAGACATGTGTTAGATGTACCTGTATTGGCAGCAGCAGCCACAACAGAAGAATCAACAGACTTAGATGAACGGTATTGAGACAATTCAGCATATTCCGCAGCAGAAATAGTCACGGTATTATCCGAAGGAGCGATCACTGGCTTCTGACTAGCCATATTTGCTCTCTGTTGTTTGTTCAATAGCTTCTTGCAAAATCGTTTAGTATGACCTGGTTCATGACAGTAATAGCAAATAATACCTGAATCCTGATTAGTACTACCACGATTATTGCCTCCTTTACCCTGATTTCCGTGCTGTCCCGAATCACGACTTACAAGAGCACTCTGAACAGAAGGTAGGGAGGTACCCGGATTAGAACTTTCATTACGTAGTACTCGAGAGAAAGCCTCCGTCAGATTAGGAACTTCACTACCAGAAAGAATTTGTGATTTGGCAGTGTCAAATGTTGGGGATAATTCTGCAAGAAAACTCATGACCACCATTTGTTCACGCTGGGATTGTTGAACCTTAATGTTAGAACTGAAAGGCATAAGGACATTAAGTTCTTCATAAATCTTTTTTACCTCCGAAAAATACACTTTAAGAGGTCTATCTTGCTGCTCAACACGATATAATGCCTTACACGCATCATACACCCTGTTCAAATTTCCTTTGCTCGAATACAAAAATTCAAGATACTCCATTAAATCTTTAACAAACTCGCAATGACCTATGAAATCAACCACATCACTACCAATACAATTTTTTATCTGTAAAAATAATCTTGCATCTTCCCTCACCCAAATCTTTCCCGCTTCACCAGTAGGTGGATCATTAGTCAAATGATCATCTTTATCAACACTTCTCAAATAAATTCTAATGGTCTTACTCCAATCTAAAAAGTTATTTTCATTCAGCTTATGTTCTGTAATTCTATTAACCACCGGAATAATATCACTAACAACAGTCTTAGTATCAAACATGATGCAATAACTAAAACGAATAAACTGTCAAATAAAAGAGAGCCAACAAATTGACACAAACTGACCTTTGGAGTGTCAAAAATAATGACTGGAATGCGGAACAAAGCGAAGGGGAGCAACACACTGATACAAACTGACTTCTTGGAATGCCAAAAGTGACTGCTGGAATGAAGAGTAGGAAGCAAAACGAGACCAGAAAAGGAAAGACGATCACTGGACGGTCACCGGAAACCTCCCACGCTCCCACACGCTCCGGTGCGTGAAGCAGGATACAGAATCTTCAGGCGGCGCGTGAGCCTCACGCGCAGACTTTCAGGCGGCCGGACTCCAGGGGCAGGCCGGTCGGCGGCCAAGACTCCTCCCTAAGGTGGCTGTGACACAAAACAAATGGTCTAGGTAGATGACCTAGACCCATAACGCTTGAAATCGTAAATCCTCTGTAAATCCGGTCGGCTGCCTGTTCTGTTACCACTGCTCTTGAAACAGATTCGTCTTCTGCTCTGATACCATGTAAATAATATGCAAAATAATTCTGTGTTTTTTATTCTCTAATCAATTCAATACACAACCCTATATATACAAGAAACTAGAGACTAATTCAATACACAACCCTATATATTCTCCTCAAATCAGTTTGGCTTTATGCCTAGTCGATCAACTATGGAAGCTATTTTTCTTATAAGAGATTTGATGGAAAAGTATAGAGAGATGAAGAAGGACTTACATATGGTTTTTATTGACTTGGAAAAGGCGTATGATAGAGTCCCTAGAGAAGTTTTATGGTGGGTCCTAGAGTGTAGAGAAATATCTATACGATATATCCAAGTCTTGAAGGATATGTTGAGGGAGCTACCACCAGTGTCCGCACCGTGGGAGGGGATACTAAGGATTTTTTCGTTTCTATTGGATTACACCAAGGTTCAGCTTTGAGCCCTTATCTTTTCGCCTTGGTCATGGATGAGCTAACAAGACATATACAGGATGACATCCCTTGGTGTATGATGTTTGCAGATGATATTGTATTAATAGATGAGACTCAAGCAAGGGTAAATCAAAAGTTGGAGTTATGGAGAAGCACTTTGGAATCTAAGGGTTTTAAGCTAAGTAAGACTAAGACTGAGTATATGCATTGCAGATTTAATAGCGAGAATAGAGAAAGAGGCAAAATTATTTTAGGCGGAATAACAGTGCCTCATAGTACTTATTTTAGATACCTTGGCTCAATTCTTCAAGAAGATGGGGGTTGTGAAGATGTAAATCATAGGATTAAAGCTGGTTGGATGAAGTGGAGGGGTGCTACAGGAGTTCTATGTGATCGAAAGATGCCAATTAAATTAAAAGGAAAATTTTACCGCACTGTAATACGGCCTGCTATGATATATGGTAGTGAGTGTTGGGCAGTAAAAGGATAACACACGAGTAAAATGCATGTTGCGGAAATGAGAATGATAAGATGGATATGTGGTCATACTAGGATGGATAGAATCCGCAATGAGTGTATTAGAGAAAAAGTGGGGGTAGCACCTATTGGGGATAAGATAAGAGAGCATAGATTAAGGTGGTTTGACCATGTGAAACGAAGACCTAGCGATGTGCCAGTTAGAAAAACCGAACAAGTTAGAGTAGATATAACTAAGAGAGACAGAGGTAAGCCTAAACTGACTTGGTCAAAGGTGGTCCAAAATGATCTTATGATGTTACATCTATCAGAAGAGATAACCTTAAATAGTATTGAGTGGAAAAGAAGAATCCATATAGCCGACCCCAATTGACTTGGGATTAAGGCTTTGTTGTTGTTGTTGTTGTATTGTTTTTTTTTTTAATTTCTCTTTCGGGTTTCAGGGTAAAGATTAGGTTAGGTAGAAAGGATGTTGACGTCAAAAATGCAACAAACAAGTTTATTAATCCTTGAAATTTTACTAGTTTCAAATTCATAATTAACTTGCATAGATGAAAACAATATATTCATTTTTATGACTTTGAGGAATTTTGGTTTATGAGGACTGTTGATGGTGTGCCCAGCTGTCCACAAACACAGATGAAAGTATGTGGCTCCTGTGCTAATGCATGCATTTAGAGATGGTAATTTTGCCCTACCTAGTCGGGAACCCTTGTTCCACCGCAAACCCGATGAGGAATCCCTGCCCTACTAGTAGTAGTGGGGCATGGATGGATTTAGGTACCCCTGTCCTGATTCCCTGGTCCAAAATTTCCCCTTGAAAAAACATTTATATTTTTATTATATAGTGTGCTTAATAAATTTGACAAGGCTTTTTATCTTTTAAAAATATACTATTTATTACGTAATATTACCCTTCAACTCCATGCCTTACCATTTCTACAAGCATTCCCATATCCTTTCGTTCTATTGTGATGCTGCTGAGAAAATTTATTTCTAATGTCTTATGATTGCATTAGATAGGTTAATATATCCTTGCCTGGAAAAGCAATTTGTTTATAGCTGATGAGCTTTCTGCCTGTACCTGGCATTTGTTCAGTGCTTCTGGCATTACACAGATGAAGACAGTGTATGAGGCTTCTGCCAGATTATGTTGCTTCTCATCATAGATTGGCATGGCAAGTTTATTATCCTACAAATGACATGACAAGCTTATATGAACATTGCAAATTAAGGTCCAACTTATCAGGTTTAATTTTCATATGGTCCTTGTCCCCCTATTTTTTTTGTGCGATTAACATTTGAAATAGAACTTCAGTTACCTTGCTTTTGATTGGTCACCATCTCTTGTCTCTATAGTTAAGTTTATAATTGTTGTTGAATATGTATGAAGAGAATGCATTTTTTGTTACAAGGTTCATGTATATTTTTGTCTGCTATGAGCCATTTTTTTTTTATGTTTCACCAGTTCAAAGGTTGATTAGCTTAACCCTAATGTTAACTGATAACGATAATGATTGAACAGGTGGTTCGATTCTGTCTCAAGTTACCAATACCTCTAGTCCATTGTATTTTATGGTATTGCAACATGAGGAAGTAATGTCCACAGAACAACCCTGTGATTTAGCTTATGAATTGGGGGATGGGCACTTGAATCTCCCCAATTATCCTCAAAGTTTTCCAAGACCAGGTGGGATTTGTGTAATATTTAATTCTATGTGTGAACTAAGATTATAGGTTCCCGTTAATGTGTTCCTTGTAGTATTCTTGTGACAAAGTTACTGGATGTTTTCTTCTCTCTTTCCTACCAAGCTTCTTGCATAATGAGATAATGCCACCAAACTAACTAGACCAACTGGATCATGAGAATCATCTATAAAGTTTGGAGTATATCTCATTTATATCAACTTGACTCAACTAGGCCTTTCTTCTAGTCCATTTGGGTTATATTGATAATTTCACTCCAGTTTACTCAAATTATGGGCACATTTGCAGAAAGATCGAATACCACCAAATCCTTTTTCACCATTCGATACCAAACAGACACTTAAATTGCAATTGTTGCTGCCTCTGTGTAACACCCCTTCCCGACCTACATGTGTAAGCTGAGTAGAGGCGCCACACTAACCTAATGTTGCTACCAATTTTACTTAGTCAAATTTTAGTTCCGATTTTTTTTTCAAAAATTTTGCCATAGTTTCGCCTAAAAATTGAGTCCCAAGTGTCGACAAAACCGGTTTTTTTCTTATTTTTAAAAACATTTTACACAAACCAATGCAAACAAAATCATTCTCAGTACACTCCCAATAAATCCCCCTTGTAACCTCAACTACAACCTGCAAAAAGAATTTACACTTCTAGTGCAACATAACATAAAGGTTTTGTGACAATCCCTATATTTAAATATTACACAGCGGAAGTTATAAAATATTTACATATTTACATACTAAACATTTCTTTACAAAATATAAAGAAATATATATGATTGGCAAGTCTACTCTGATCTTTAAGCTCCCAAAATGGATTCTTCAAGGTCTACTCTCACTTGGTCTTGATGAACTCTCGGGTTCAACTCTATCAACTCTATTACCTGCGCGATTAAACACTATCGCGCTAAGCCAAGGGCTTAGTAAGATAAAACATGCTAATGGTATGCTTTAATGTAATGCAATGCCACATATGTTATTGATAAGATCAACATCATAAATATAAAGTTAATCACATAATTATGCATTTCACAAATCATAGTCATATGAGTATACCCCATTTCAACATCTTTCCACATTCAACATTACTCAATCATACTCAATAACCAACATCTCATTTCATTAACTCATAACATTATTTAGGACATTCATATAACCTTGACACCTATGGGCCGAACAAGTATTTAATACGATATTTAGAGTTCAGAGTTACTGATTTGGTTCATAGTCACAATAATCACGCCCGTAGGCAATGTATATACATGTATCTCTATCCATGGATAGTGTAACAGACCCAGTCTCTTGGACCATCACTCAACACATATGAGGAGATCCTCAACCCGGCAAGACTGTTACAAATCATATATCTTATATTCACAATTCTCATAGTGTAACAGACCCAGTCTCTTGGACCATCAACTCAACACATATGAGGAGATCCTCAACCCGGCAAGATTGTTACCTTTCATCATTTCTTAGGCATGCCACCCAAATCCAGAACTCTGAAACTGAATAACATATTAAACAAACAATTCATTTATTATATAGTTACCATTTCCATTCTCAAATTCTCATCACATTTAGGCAAACATGCCTTCTTTCTTTCAATATCATCATCATAGCCAATCACAATGGCATTGTCTCATATCATGTCTTATTTGAATTATTATTTCAATTTCAATGTATATTATTCATGAAACACATAACCATTCACAATGCATAACATAACATTGTTCAATCTCAACAATGCAATTAGGGCAAAGAACAATTGATATGATTCATATGAATAATACATTCTGGTTTTAGACTCCATTTTATCCTTATTTTGAAAAATTGTATAAAATAATATACTTGATTAAAAATTCTACAATTTTTACAGAATTTAGTTTTGTATCTTAAAATCATTCCTTTAAAATTTCAGATCAAACTGAACACAAAATCTTGGTCAAATAGTTCACCTAACCAGACTGCCCCAATTGCCCTGCATCCTGGCAGCAGTTCTGAACTTTGTGAATTCCATAAATCAAATTCAATCAACGTGGTTCTAAATTATTTTTCTCAAATACTAAACTCACTAAGCAACAACATATCCAAAATTCAATTGGATATGATTTTTCTACATTTTATTAAAAATCCCGAAATATAGCTGTCTCAGTTAAGGTACCTGCTGGAACAGTTCTACTAAAAATAATCTTTCTAAACTCATAACCATTCCAAAATCGAATCAACATATTTTTCAGTCATTCTAGACTCATAGAGGCACAACATATCAAAAATTCACTTCAAGAACATTTTTCTATAATTAATTAAAAATCATACAAGTTACAGCCTTTACTAATTGTAAAACAGAAAAAGAATTCACTAAACACACTCTTACTCTTCCATCACCAACACCAACCTAGCTTCTTATCTTTAATTCCATTTCAACACTTGAGAATAAATCATAAACACATCTCATCATCAAATCATCAAACCCTAATTAACTTCCCATACCACTTCAAAAGTAGGAAAGAAATCAAAGGAAAGATCTTACCTTAGTTAAAACTTCTTGAATCAACACTTAAACACTTAATCTTCCTTCAATTTGAGCTCAACACATCAAGATCCTCTCTTCACCACTTGCTTTTCTTTCTCTATGGAGGAGCCGACCACACACATGAAGAAGAAGAAGAAATTATGAATAAACCAAAGTCAACTCTTCTTTAAATCTCCACCAAGAGTTCCAATTCAAGCAATTACTTAATTACCCTTAATCATTTAATTTAACTTTTGTCTCATGTATGCCCATGATAGTAATTACACATAAAAATATCTCTCTTCCTTTGACTCTTCCTTTGACCCATTTATATGTTATATATATCCTCATATACACAATATATACCATTCTCTCTAAACCCTAATTCTTTCCCAATACACATATACACAAGCATTCTCCTCCCAATTTCTTTTCTTATCCCATCATATACATTCAATCCAATTTATAACAATAACAACAACAATATGCAAAACTTCTAGGGCATAAATGAGGATATTACAATTCTCCCCCTCTAAAAAGAAAATTTCGTCCTCGAAATTACCTGATATTAAAGCTGAAACAATTGCGGATATTGCTCTTGCATGGATTGTTCACTTTCCCAAGTTGCTTCTTCTTTTCCATGATTCTTCCACAAAATCTTCACAAGTGGCACTTTCTTGTTTCTCAACTCTTTCACATCACGTGCCAAAATAGCAACTGGTTCCTCTTCAAATGTCAAATCAGGATTTACTTCAATTGACTCAATCGGCAACACATGAGATGGATCCGACCTATACCTCCTCAACATAGAAACATGAAATACGTTATGAATACGATCCAACTCAAGTGGCAGAGCAAGTCGATACGCCACTGGCCCAACTCTTTCTAACACTTCATACGGCCCAATGAAACGAGGACTCAATTTTCCTTTCCGACCGAACCTCAAAATCTTCTTCCAAGGAGACACTTTCAGAAATACCTTATCTCCAACATCAAACTCTATATCTCTCCTTTTTAGATCTGCATAAGATTTCTGTCGGTCTGAAGCTGCTTTTAACCTGTCTCGAATCAACTTTACTTTTTCTTCAGTTTCTTGAATCAAATCAGGACCAATCAACTTATTATCTCCAAGCTCATTCCAACAAAGAGGTGTCCTACACCGTCTGCCATACAATGCTTCAAACGGTGCCATACCAATGCTGGATTGGTGACTGTTGTTGTATGCAAACTCCACCAGAGGTAAAAATCTATCCCAACTTCCAGTGAAATCAATGACACAGCTTCTCAACATGTCCTCAATAATCTGTATCACCCTCTCTGACTGTCCATCCGTCTGTGGATGAAAAGCAGTGCTGAAATGCAGTCGAGAACCCAAAGCACTATGCAAACTCTTCCAAAATCTTGAAGTAAACCTGGGATCTCGATCAGATACTAAAGAAGTTGGAACACCATGCAACTTCACAATCTCATGGATATACAGCTCAGCCAACTTCTCCAAAGAGTAATCCATCCGCACCGGAAGGAAATGAGCTGTCTTAGTCAATCTATCCACAATCACCCATATGGCATCATGTTTCCTTTGTGTCAATGGCAACCCAGACACAAAGTCCATTGTCACTCTTTCCCACTTCCATTCTGGCACTGACAACGGTTGAAGCAACCCGGTGGGAACTTGATGCTCTGCTTTAACCTTCTTACAAGTGAGACATTTTGATACAAACTCAGCAATGTCTCTCTTTAACCCAATCCACCAATAATGCTGTCTCAAATCATGATACATCTTGGTATTGCCTGGATGCATAGCAAACATCGACTGATGAGCTTCTTCCAAAATAATCTTCTTCAAATCAGCATCATCGGGTACACATAATCTGTTTTTAAACCATAGGCTCCCATCACTCTTCACAACAAAATCTCTACTCTTTCCACTCTGACAATCTGAAATAATCTTCTGAATCTTCATATCAGTCATCTGAGCCTCTTTAATCTGATCTAACAAAACTGGCTTCAATTGCAACTGTGCCAACAATGCACCATCATCACAAGGTACAAAACTGGCATGCAATGCTCTCAACTCAACAAGCAACGAGAGCGAGTAAACTGTTAAACCAGCTAAAGACTTCCGACTCAAGACATCAGCAACAACATTTGCTTTACCTGGATGATAGTCAATCAAGCAGTCGTAGTCTTTAATCAATTCTAACCATCTCCTCTGACGAAGATTGAGTTCTTTCTGGACACCCAAATACTTCAAACTCTTGTGATCAGTGTAGATGAAACATTTCTCCCCAAACAGATAGTGGCGCCAAATCTTTAATGCAAACACAATGGCAGCCAATTCCAAATCATGGGTCGGATAGTTAAGCTCATGCGGTTTCAACTGCCTAGATGCATAAGCTATAACTTTACCTTCCTGCATCAATACACACCCCAAACCTCTATGTGAAGCATCACTGTAGATCACATATGGTTTGCCTTCCACAGGTAAAGTAAGAACAGGCGCTTGAGTCAACATATCTCTCAACTGCTCAAAGCTAGCCTGACACTGATCCGTCCACAAAAACCTCACTCCCTTACGAAGCAATCTGGTGAGTGGAGTAGCTATTAAAGAAAACCCTTTCACAAACCGCCGGTAATAGCCTGCCAAACCTAGAAAACTTCTAATCTCTGTCACAGACTTAGGTGGACTCCAATTCAGAATAGCTTCAACTTTACTTGGATCAACTCTAATGCCTTCTGCTGAAACAATATGTCCGAGAAAAGCTACTTGATCCAACCAGAACTCACACTTCGACAATTTAGCAAACAACTGTTTCTCTCTCAAAATCTGCAACACAATCTGCAGATGCATATCATGTTCCTCTTCATTCCGCGAATACACCAGAATGTCATCAATGAAGACCACTACAAACTGATCCAAATAGGGCCTAAACACCCTATTCATCAAATCCATAAAAGCTGCAGATGCATTCGTTAGACCAAAAGGCATAACTAGAAATTCATAATGCCCATACCTGGTCCGAAAGGCGGTCTTCGGAACATCCTCAGCTCTGACTCTCAGCTGATGGTACCCAGATCTCAAATCAATTTTAGAAAATACAGCTGCACCCTTCAATTGATCAAAAAGGTCATCAATTCTAGGCAAAGGATATTTATTTTTAATAGTCACCTTGTTCAATTGCCTATAATCGATACACAACCTCATAGTACCATCTTTCTTTTTCACAAATAGCACAGGAGCTCCCCAAGGAGAAACACTGGGGCGAATAAATCCTTTGTCCAATAACTCCTGTAATTGCACTTTCAACTCCCTTAATTCTGCTGGTGCCATTCTGTAAGGAGTAATCGAGATAGGAGTGGTATCAGGCAACAATTCGATACCGAACTCCACCTCTCTCTCAGGAGGCAATCCTGGCAACTCCTCTGGAAAAACATCAGGGAACTCTACAACTGTGGCAATACTATCAATAGGAGAACCCTTCACTCTAGTATCCACCACATGAGCAAGATAGGCTTCACACCCCTTCCTAATCAATCTTCTAGATGCAACAGCTGAAACAAATAAGGAGGCTAGCTGTTCCTGCTCATTAGATACTATCACATCTCTACCATCAACAGTTCTCAAAGAAACAATTTTCTTTTTACAATCAACTACAGCTCCATGTCTAGCTAACCAATCTATGCCTAGGATCACATCATATTCCTTAAATGGCATCTCAATCAAATCTCCAAGGAACTCCTCACCCTGCACCCTCACTGCACAATCCCGGTGCACTTTACTAACCATCACACTATGCCCTAACGGATTTGTCACCAACACATCAAATCCTAGGGACTCAGCATGCACATCAAACACAGGCAAAACAGATGCACTAATATATGAATGTGTGGAACCCGGATCAATCAAAGCAAGTACTGAAATATCAAATAAAGAAAAAGTACCAGCTATGACTGCCGATGCATCTGGCTGCCTCTGCATAACATACATCCTCTGGGAAGATCCAACCTCCTCTGGTCTACCCTCCCTGGATGTAGCACCTCCTCTAGAACTGAACCCTGGTCTACCTCCTTGGCTGGCACCTCTGCCTCCTTGGCCTCCCCTCGCACTAGGTCGAGAAGCTGCTGTATCAACTGACATCTGTTCCTGTCTCTCAGGACAGTCTCTCACAAAGTGATCAGGTGATCCACACCTGAAGCATACTCCTGATCTACTATACCTCCAACAAACGCCCCCATGTCTTCCACCACACTGGTTACACACAGGTAAGGTGGATCTCTGAACTCCAGGAGTAGGAGCACTCGCTACTGAAGCTGCAGGTCTAAATCTCTGTCTCTGTAACTGCACTGACCTACCCACTGGTCTCTGGCTCCTACCACCCCGAGGAACAAAACTCCCTTTTCCTCTCTTTGCAGAAGAAGACCCTGTCTCAAACTGGGGCCTCCTAACTCTAGTCTCTTCCTCTGAAGCAGCTGCAATAACTTGAGCTCTCTCCACACTGCGAGCTGCTGCCACAAGCTGAGAAAAATCATTATATCTTGAACCAGCCACATGACATATAAGAGAAGGCCTTAACCCCTCTTCAAATCTTCTGCATCTATCTATCTCATCAGCAATGATACCCCCAGCATACTGACTCAGTCGAATAAACTCAACTTCATACTCAGTAACAGTCTTGCTGTCTTGCTTCAAGCTTAAGAACTCCATCTTCTTCATGTCTTTATACTCCCTAGGAGTATACTTCAACTCAAATTCCCTCAGAAAATCAGCATATGACAAAGTTGGTGGATCATCCATAGAATGGGGCACTGTCCTCCACCAATCGTAGGCATCCTTCTGCAGCAAAGATCTTGCATAGTCAAACTTTTCCTCAGGGGTGGCTTGCAACTGAACAAATATTCTCTGAACTTTGTCTAACCATTGCTCAGCCACAACTGGATCAGTAGTACCTATAAAATCCTCTGCTCCAAACTTCCTTAGTTTATCATATTGCCTCACTGCTACCAAAGGCTGTGGGGGTGGTGGTGGTGGCTGTGGTTGCACTGATGCTGGCCTCAAAGCCTCTATCACATGCCTAACCCAAGCTGGCGGAACCTCCTCCCCAGCTGATCTCCTTGACACCGAAGCAGGTGCCTCCTCAACACTAACAACCCTAGCTCCATCATCAGGGGCAATACTCTCGGCACTACCCTCAACCGACTGTCGTGAGTGAGAATCCATCACAACCTAAGTCTGCAAACACAACATACTACATCTTATTAAAGATCAGAGGTTGCCAATCCCAAACATATATGTTATTCAAAAACCATTTTTTTAAAAAAAATCAAAATAGTCTTTTTATCACATTTTACCTAGGTTGAGAATCTCAAACCTAGGCTCTGATACCAAAACAATTGTAACACCCATTCCCGACCTACATGTGTAAGCTGAGTAGAGGCGCCACACTAACCTAATGTTGCTACCAATTTTACTTAGTCAAATTTTAGTTCCGATTTTTTTTTCAAAAATTTTGCCATAGTTTCGCCTAAAAATTGAGTCCCAAGTGTCGACAAAACCGGTTTTTTTCTTATTTTTAAAAACATTTTACACAAACCAATGCAAACAAAATCATTCTCAGTACACTCCCAATAAATCCCCCTTGTAACCTCAACTACAACCTGCAAAAAGAATTTACACTTCTAGTGCAACATAACATAAAGGTTTTGTGACAATCCCTATATTTAAATATTACACAGCGGAAGTTATAAAATATTTACATATTTACATACTAAACATTTCTTTACAAAATATAAAGAAATATACATGATTGGCAAGTCTACTCTGATCTTTAAGCTCCCAAAATGGATTCTTCAAGGTCTACTCTCACTTGGTCTTGATGAACTCTCGGGTTCAACTCTATCAACTCTATTACCTGCGCGATTAAACACTATCGCGCTAAGCCAAGGGCTTAGTAAGATAAAACATGCTAATGGTATGCTTTAATGTAATGCAATGCCACATATGTTATTGATAAGATCAACATCATAAATATAAAGTTAATCACATAATTATGCATTTCACAAATCATAGTCATATGAGTATACCCCATTTCAACATCTTTCCACATTCAACATTACTCAATCATACTCAATAACCAACATCTCATTTCATTAACTCATAACATTATTTAGGACATTCATATAACCTTGACACCTATGGGCCGAACAAGTATTTAATACGATATTTAGAGTTCAGAGTTACTGATTTGGTTCATAGTCACAATAATCACGCCCGTAGGCAATGTATATACATGTATCTCTATCCATGGATAGTGTAACAGACCCAGTCTCTTGGACCATCACTCAACACATATGAGGAGATCCTCAACCCGGCAAGACTGTTACAAATCATATATCTTATATTCACAATTCTCATAGTGTAACAGACCCAGTCTCTTGGACCATCAACTCAACACATATGAGGAGATCCTCAACCCGGCAAGACTGTTACCTTTCATCATTTCTTAGGCATGCCACCCAAATCCAGAACTCTGAAACTGAATAACATATTAAACAAACAATTCATTTATTATATAGTTACCATTTCCATTCTCAAATTCTCATCACATTTAGGCAAACATGCCTTCTTTCTTTCAATATCATCATCATAGCCAATCACAATGGCATTGTCTCATATCATGTCTTATTTGAATTATTATTTCAATTTCAATGTATATTATTCATGAAACACATAACCATTCACAATGCATAACATAACATTGTTCAATCTCAACAATGCAATTAGGGCAAAGAACAATTGATATGATTCATATGAATAATACATTCTGGTTTTAGACTCCATTTTATCCTTATTTTGAAAAATTGTATAAAATAATATACTTGATTAAAAATTCTACAATTTTTACAGAATTTAGTTTTGTATCTTAAAATCATTCCTTTAAAATTTCAGATCAAACTGAACACAAAATCTTGGTCAAATAGTTCACCTAACCAGACTGCCCCAATTGCCCTGCATCCTGGCAGCAGTTCTGAACTTTGTGAATTCCATAAATCAAATTCAATCAACGTGGTTCTAAATTATTTTTCTCAAATACTAAACTCACTAAGCAACAACATATCCAAAATTCAATTGGATATGATTTTTCTACATTTTATTAAAAATCCCGAAATATAGCTGTCTCAGTTAAGGTACCTGCTGGAACAGTTCTACTAAAAATAATCTTTCTAAACTCATAACCATTCCAAAATCGAATCAACATATTTTTCAATCATTCTAGACTCATAGAGGCACAACATATCAAAAATTCACTTCAAGAACATTTTTCTATAATTAATTAAAAATCATACAAGTTACAGCCTTTACTAATTGTAAAACAGAAAAAGAATTCACTAAACACACTCTTACTCTTCCATCACCAACACCAACCTAGCTTCTTATCTTTAATTCCATTTCAACACTTGAGAATAAATCATAAACACATCTCATCATCAAATCATCAAACCCTAATTAACTTCCCATACCACTTCAAAAGTAGGAAAGAAATCAAAGGAAAGATCTTACCTTAGTTAAAACTTCTTGAATCAACACTTAAACACTTAATCTTCCTTCAATTTGAGCTCAACACATCAAGATCCTCTCTTCACCACTTGCTTTTCTTTCTCTATGGAGGAGCCGGCCACACACATGAAGAAGAAGAAGAAATTATGAATAAACCAAAGTCAACTCTTCTTTAAATCTCCACCAAGAGTTCCAATTCAAGCAATTACTTAATTACCCTTAATCATTTAATTTAACTTTTGTCTCATGTATGCCCATGATAGTAATTACACATAAAAATATCTCTCTTCCTTTGACTCTTCCTTTGACCCATTTATATGTTATATATATCCTCATATACACAATATATACCATTCTCTCTAAACCCTAATTCTTCCCCAATACACATATACACAAGCATTCTCCTCCCAATTTCTTTTCTTATCCCATCATATACATTCAATCCAATTTATAACAATAACAACAACAACAATATGCAAAACTTCTAGGGCATAAATGAGGATATTACACTCTGCACTTGTGGTCACAATTGCATTTCCAAATTATAATCATCCTAAATCCACCTTCCTTTTTTCACCTTTGCAAATGTAGTATGTACAACATTTCGCCCTAGCTAGTGCATTTGCTGGTCCACATTGGTCGTGCCCAACAGCTGCCCCTCTCTCAACTTATCTTTAATGGGCACATTTTGTTCAAATGGCTATGCATTAAATATCTGGCCCCTTCTTGTTTTCTCTCACATCCAGCTTTGGATCCTCATCTTTACCAAGCTAATTTAATGGACATTTTTTTAAACTGATCAACACTACCTGCCATATTTTTTTGGTCAAATTGCAGTCTTGTAGAACTTGTTTAACTTAAGGTTCAATTATATTACATTGGACTCCATTTCAAACATCTTTCTCTAATCCCTTGACTAGGATTCTCTTCATCACCATATTCGTCTTTTATAATAGAATCTAGGCATACAAATTAGTTACTGTGGAATCTCTACACTATCTGGATTAACTTTGTGATGTGTGCATTTCCTTTGCTAAAATTTATAGCACATTTTTTTTTTCAGATGTACTTGACTGAATCCCCCTTGAATATGTCAAAAGCTGAAAAGCTTCTTTATCTTATTTTAGGAAAAATTACATAGGGAACTATAATTGTACCCTTCTGAAACAGTAGCCCGGGGGATGTGATATGGGATGTGCAAGAAGGCATTTCATGTTTGCTAAAATAGTAGTAGGTTATTGAAAGATTCATTTAATTGGCTAAAGACTCTCAGTGTAGTGAGTTTCCTCTAAGACAAGCAAAAAGAACATAGCAGTTTTGATCAGTCTTTTACTGCATTATTATTTTCAACTCTTTTGGCTTTATGGAGTCTGTAAACGTTCTAACCAGATTTGGGATTTTTTTTGGTAATTTTTGCAGCAAAGCATCCATATCTTTTCAATGATCAAGTTGTTATATATGTTCGTCATGTTGGACCTGGGGTGTCAGTGGGGCAAGCATGGCAAGAAGGAAAAGAATTGCAGCAAGTGCCTAGGAAGCTATGCGGTGAGATTTTAATGGTTAAAGATTATGCTGCATCTGTGGTAAGTCATTGAAGAAAACTGTCTGCCTTTCCTGTTACATCGCTACTGTGTGGATCTATGGCAAAGTTATTGAACCTACATATAGATGATTGCTGCCAAGGCTTTGAAATAGACAACTAGAAAGGAAACAGAGAAATGAAAGAGTTCACTTAGCAATATGAGATTCATGGCAAATCACTCTCCCATGGAACTGATTTTGATCTTGAATGTCTTCTGATATAGTATTAAATGTAAATATTCTACAATCCTTCTATATCTAATATCTGTGTATTCAGAAAGATATGTAGGGGTGTAATTCGGTCGGTATGGAATGGAATCGCCTCTATTCCAATTCCATTCCAAAATATTTCGGTATTTAGAATTTTATTCCATACCAATCCAAATATTATTCGGACTTAAAAATTTCGTTCCATATCATTCCATTAAAATTCGGTATGGTATTCGGTAATTCCAAAATTTTTCCATCAAAACTAAAATTAGAATAGATTTAAAATAAATCTGAAAATGGAAACATTATATAAGTTTAAATTTCAAAGTAGCTAAATAAATTCATAAAATTATATCATTCAAGTTAAATTACTAAATAAGTACTTAATAATATTCTTTTTAAAAATAAATGTACTTAATAATTTAAGAAAAGCTTTTCATCTCAAGTAATCCTTTAAACCTCTATATCTTTCCAAAAAATTTCTTCACCGCATCATGGTAGTCTTGACAAATCTGAATATTGAAAAAAAAGAATAAATAAAAGGTTGTTAAAATTTTTATTAAATAAAATATTTAAATTAAAATTATGAAAATTATTATATGTACCTTCCTCAAGTTGTTGAATATCTTCTTGTGATTCTTCATAATTGATTGGAAATGGAGAAACACGAAGCCAATCTTGTGCACATATAAGAGCCTCCACGACTTTAGGACTTAAAGAACTTCTAAAATTATCAAGTATACGACCTCCAACACTAAAAGCAGCTTCAAAAGCAACAGTAGAAACAGGAATGACTAACACATCACGTGCCATCTCTGCAATTATTGGAAATCTAGAACCATTGTGCTTCCATCAAAGTAAAATATCAAATTCATTTACATCCTCAATGCAATTTTCTTCAAGATATCTATCTAACTCAGATTTGATATACCCTGTATTTTTCTCGCATTTATGCTTATTGTATTTTTCTTTCATTATTTGTCTTATTTTTTGAGAAGATTGAAAATTATCCACCATATCATTAGAATGCAGATTTATTTCAGTAACTTGTGCCCCAACCTCATTTGTAGGTGAACCACCAGCACCCTTATACTCTTCAAACATGCAATTAATTGTCTCTCTCACTTTTTTAAGAATACTAGATGAGGTATAACAATCAAACAATTGATTAAGACCCCATTCTAATAAGCTCATTTTGAAGCGAGGATCAAGTACAACTGAAATAAAAATCATCATGTTCATTTTTTTAGGCTTTCCCCAATACTTGTAGTACTTATCTTTCATTTTTTCAGCCATAAAAATCATGTTCAAATCAGAGCTATTATTCAACTCATTCAAAAGAGCATCTACAACAACCATCTCATGAAAAAAATTATTAGATGTGACATATAAAGAGCCAGAAACACGCAAAGTCAACTCATAAAAATTTTCTAAGTCACCAACCTACCAACATTAACCCAATCATCATCAGAAGGCTTTCCACCCCCATCTCTATCTTTTAACTCACTTTCATAACGAGTATCCTCTAAGTCATACCTATCAAACCTAATAGGGTAGGGTTAATAAAATATTAAACGAATATATATTAAACCTAATAGGGTAGGGTTAATAAAATATTAAACGAATATATATTAAACCTAATAGGGTAGGGTTAATAAAATATTGTATAAAATTGAATTACATATTTTAATATTAATATTTAATGATTTTATTTAAATATGTATTATTAATTATATTATTAAAAATCTTATAATAAAATTTCGGTATATGGAATGGAATTTGGAATTTCATTATAACATTCCATTCCATATTCCATATTCCAAAATTTTAGAAAATACATTCCATTCCATATTCCACATTCCAAAATTCCAATCCAAATAATAATTTCGGTTTGAATTTCGGTTTAAATCGGTAATATTCCAAATCAAGTTACACCCCTAAAGATATGGTAGGGGAAATTAGGATAATACTTGCAGTGGAACCCAAAAGTAAAAAAGAAAAACGGAAAGAAAGATTGATTAATGAATGAGCTTTTCTCTTATGGCCATTATATTGTTCTCTCCGCTTGGTCTATTGTGTTTTAACAGCATAATATTTCTTCACGTGCTCTACTGTTTATCAGGAAGTATAGTGGCAACCCAGCAAAAAGATAAAAGAACAAAAAAGTGCCTGAGCTAAAATTTATTAAAATGGGGCAAGATTCAACATAATTAACACTATCTATGTTTATTCAACTTTTATTATCCTGGTAGGTTGTCACAAAACAGCAGGTCCATTGGACTTGTTTGCAAGTCCGAACTTGGTTTTAAATTATATTAATTTTTCACATGTTCAATCCATTCAACCCTCAATTTATGAATTTCTTCATACATTGAGAAGGCCTGGCAAGGCTTGCGGATGACTGATGACCAGGCCTGCCGGCCACTAATCAATTTAATTCTACACATAAAAAAAAAGAGCCAAATATGATCAAGTGTATTTACAGTTGTGTTTATATCTCGTCTGGACTTCTTTTCTTCTTAGTTTTAGCTTTTCTTAACAAATTTCTAAACACAATATTAAAATATAAGAATTAAGATCAGAGTTGATCAAACCAAGGAAAGGTAGATCTCTAAGAAAACATACCTCTGCGAAGCCAAGTTCACCTAAATATGAGTTATTGTAAGCATAATTTTTTGCAAAGAACCCAACCATGTCTGTTGTAACACTAATCAAAGAAATAATCATCATTTTCATTACATGACGAATAAGTATATTTTGTTCTCCATATGAGACAAATGATAAGCCATAAATGAGGCATTGCACCTTCAGAGAATTTCAAAGCGCAAGGCTTCTGCAGATACTAATAATACATATCTGTGTTTGGAAATGTATCTAACAGATTCCATATTGCCCCATCCAAAGCTATGCATAGCATATCATCAAATAGTCAAACAAAAAAGGGAAACATAATTATAGAAATCATAATGCCATCATAAATACCACAAAAAAAAATAACATGAAAAAAATTATATGTATAAACATAATTGCCAAAATTTTGCTCTATTACCGTATTAATATGACAATTGATATAAGAAAGAACAAAAAAGCTATAACACAAATTCAATTAAGGGCTCCAATACTTTCCTGTTTCTAAATGGAAAAAGTAGATAAGCTATCAGGGTGAGGGATCTATATTTAGAACTTGAATGACATGCTTGTTTCCAAGAGCAAAAAGGTTAAAGCGGAAAAGCTATTAAGAGGTAGACTTATCAATGGGAGGGGGAACCTTTTCAAGAGTTTTGGAAGGTTTATCAATGGAAGAGGGAACCTTTCCAAGAGTTGTTGAAGATTTATCAATGGAAGGGGGAACCTTTTCAAGTGTTGTTGAAGTTGCAGATTCTTGAGATTCAACAAGTTTGCGCAGTCTATTTTGAAGAGCCCGTACTCTGTCCTCAGTCTTTCGAAGTTTTCTCCACCTGTAGGCAGTCCACAAGCCAAAACCACCATATACTACTATATATGATGCCCATACATATGGATAAGTTTCTGCATGCTCTTTTATTTTTTCATACCGTTGTTTTACTGTTTCTACAAATCCTTGGAGATTTGTGCTTTGCTCATCTTTCTCATCTGCCTGCTGACTAACCATTTCTTTTGATGCTTTACAACTAAAATTTGAAAAAAAAGAGGAATAAAAATAAAACAAATTACATATAAAACAATAACAAAATTATCGTTCTGCATATTAATAAGAATCAAAATCAAACAAAATTTACACATAACATATAATAGAAAATTATCCTTCTATGGATTATCACTGAACGCAATATTGTCAATCAATTGTTGGCAATAAATGACTTTGGTTTGAGGTGGCTATTTCATGACAGAGACAAAAGGAGATATCGATGCAGAAACCTCAAGAATTAACTTAATAGAAGAAAATACATCAATAAAAGAGTAATTTTTGGCATATTTAGATTAGAAACTGGGAATTGGGACAATGTTCAAGAAGATGCGCTAACGAGTTCATTAGTCGAAGCATCCAGCAACTTGTTTAATTATATGACTTAGAACAGTTAGATGCTCTTCTAAATTTAAGCCAAATATAGTGTGCTCTACAAATCAAACTCCAAATATAATAAAGTATAATCATTCACCATTAAACTACAAAGAACTCTAACAAACTAAGCTTGTTTAAATATGGAATTTTTTTATATAAAAAAAAGACATTATTAAGCTAATCAAAATCAACAAAATCCAGAATCCATTACTTGCATACCAATAGAATACATGTAAAAAGATTCACAAAAATACCCAAGTTCATATCAATTACCATAATCGAATAGAAAATAAAAATAGAAAAAACACTAGTCCCATGTCCAACAAACTCATTTTCCCCATTGCCTTTCTCTAAATCATCAGTTAGTAATTGAAAAAATTAAAAAGAAACCTAAGCGCTAGCATTAGTAAATTTAGGTTCTTGTTTTTCTTCGATTTTGAATTCATTTTGTTCAATCAAAGGAAAAAAGTATTAATTAAACAACAAGAACTCAGAGAAACTTTGAATTTTCTCGAAAACCAAGCAGAAACTGAAATCCTAAGAAAGAGTATAGATTGGATCAGCAGTACCAATATACCTGCAACGTCAACGGCGATGATGGTTTATGGTTACCGTTCAGCCGCTCAGGCCACGCAACTAGTCTCTGTTTTTTGTCTGTTTACTAGTTTTTCCAAGTCTATATGACAAGGGGCGTGAACGCGCAGCTTCTTCCTTTAGGAGTTGGGCCTATGATCACCGAACTTGATGTGCTGTCGTTTCACTGATGTGTACCAGGAGGGTTTTGAAACTGGATTTTTTTTAAACCGCTAAAAAGATGAGAAGATCATTCCTTGCTTTTTTAAAAAATTTTTAAAATTTTATTATTTTTATATAATTTAAAAATTATTTTTTAAACTTTAACTGAAAATATAATGTATGTATATCTCCAATATTATAATGCGCCATTTAGACTAAATCGGTTGATAACTAAAAAAAATATAAATTCTAAAATTAAAAATTCTCTTCAAATTAAAGAGATAATGTTTAAATACACTCTTAAACTGTAATAAAAATCTCACTTACAGATTTAAAATTTTTTTTATCTGTTAACATTTTTTTTTTTGTTAAAAAATGTCCCGACAAGCAAATTTAACGGATGCCCCTTGCTTGCTTAGGTGATATGTGAATTTTTTTTTACACATGTTCCAACATAATTAGTTTAAAAAAATTAAAAATTAAAAATAAAAATATAAAAATATTAAAAAATAATTATCTTCTTCTCTTCGGGGATGAGAGCCATTACCGTCCACCACCACCACCTTTCAAAAAGCCACCCACGTCAAAGTTCAAAATCTAAGCCGGATGAAGAAAAATCAGAGGTGAAATTGAATTTACTTTAATAAAAAAATGGGAGCAATATAAATAAAATTTATTTTTAATTATTTTTTATTATTTAATAGTTTAAATAAAATAAGATGTAATTTATTTTTTTTAATTTTAATAAAAAAGAAAAAGATAGAATAATAATTTTACTCGTTTGAATAACTGGTTACTCTCAGTTATTTTTATTTTTTTAATTTAGAGTAAAATATTTTAGAGACTAAATAAAAAATAAAAAATTAAATTTATTTTATTTTATACCATTTTACTTTATTACTCCTTGTATCAAATAAAAAAAAATAAAATTATATTTATTTCCTCTATTTTACCTCCAATTACTGCCAATCAAACAAAGGCTAAATTATCACCACCATCCCCATTACCCAAATCAAAACCACCAATGCCATTCCAAAACCCAAATCACAGACACCATTATCGCTGCCTTGAAACCCAAATCACCACCACCAATCTCCTCCATAGATTCCTCTCTCTCTCTCTCTCTCTTTTTCTATCACTTTCACAGGCAAATTTCAAACAAATCACACTTGACAAGAGAAGAAAAAGAAAGGATCCTACTTTAGAAAAATGAAAATTTCAATTCCACACCGATGACCCACATGGGCATTTTGCAGCATCGCCAGTATTTACAGTGATGGCTGGTGGGTGATTAATTTGCAATTTCAGATCTCAACATGTTCTCTGTTTCTATATGCAAAATTTTATCAACTTGATTCTCTCATATCAAATCCATTGAAAATGTTTAATTTGTGATTATCTTTCTCCAAAGCTTGGTTTCTCTAATTCCCGTATCTAATCTAGTGTCTTAAACCAAAGCTTAAGCTTTTTCAAGATCTGGGTATTGTGGGTTTTGATACATGTCAGTTTATTGCTAAGAATTTCTCTTTTTTTTTTTAGGTGAAGGTGGGTGGCACCACCGGAATTTTTATTAATAAAAAGCATGGAAGAGTCCTTTTACAAAGCCCTTATAAAATGGGCAGTCATCAACTATATCTAATATAAGGACAAAAGCTATCGGAAAGGATAACCCCTTTCAAAAAATGAGGCAAATATTCAAAACTAATAAACTCACAATTGACGTTATTGAGACGACCATAAAGAGCAAAGAAATGAGCAGATTGGTTGGCTTCTCTATAAGTATGTTGAAGAGCAAGATTAGAAAAAGATAGTAATTACTTAGCAAGGTCAGTCGAAGCAGGATGCAGAGCATGAGATGAAGTAAGAAGCTCGACCAATACTTTGGAGTCCATCTCGACCACGGTACAATTAAAACCAGTAGAAAGACACCACTGTAAACCATCTTTGAGAGCTTGAAGTTCAGCTTGCACAGCATTCTGTACTGTCACAGTGAAGGAGATTCCCCTAACAAATTGACCGGTATTTGATCTAAAAATTGCTCCTCCCACCGATTGATGACTGGTGAAAGTTGCGTCTACATTAAGCTTGTAAGTACCTGGAGCTGGTTTAGACCATTGAACAATCCTCGGTTTTAGATTACCCACACCAAAATTAATCGGCAAAAAATCTTTGAAGCATGAAACGGGACGTACAAATGGAGCTCCTGACTTGCTAATGCCCCAGTTGAGGATGTCAGCTGATATTTGTGCCATTAATCTTGGGAAAAATAATTTCTCCTCACCCCAAACACAGTGACAATGGGATTTCCAGATAGAAAAAATAATGGTTTGTGAAACAAACCTCTTGAGACGACCAAGCATCGAGGATGACGAAGAAGAAAGCCACCATGTCATTAACTCGATTTGCAAGGATCTTTTCCTGCTTATATCATCAATTAAATAAGCTCCATAAAATGTCCAAAGCTGCAGCATAATGGGACAAAGATAAAAAACATGGTTAAGAGAGGCTTCACTGTTGTAGCAAAAATGACAGCATGAGGCAAGATGAATGCCCATTTTTTTGAAGCCGATGTGGCAAAGGGAGCATATCATTCATCGTTCTCCATGAAATGATGGATAATTTCAGGGGGATCTCCTTATCCCAAAGCATTTTAGAAACAATGGATTCTGATCTGCGGTTCCTGGTTATTTCATAGGTTGAAGAAAGGTTGAAAGAACCGGAAACAGAATGCTTCCATATAGCAGGAGTAGAATTCAGGATGAAATGATCCGAGTAAGCAGAGTAGGCGCTACAAATTCTTTTCCAAGAACAAGTATCCGTTTGCAGATATATATACTCACTATTTCTATGATATTTTGCATGCATGTAGGCGGACCAAACTGAATTATTATTCAAATAAGACCAAAGCAGTTTGATTGAGTATGCGTTTTGTAGAGAAGTGAGAGATCTCAATCCCAAGCCATTTTCAGCAAGTGGAAGGCATAACTTCTCATACTTCACCCAATGCCTTTTCCGAGTTGAAGTATCCGATCCCCAAAAAAAAGATGCAAATCTGGATTCCAAAGCTCTAATAATGGAAATGGGAAGCAACATAGCACCCAAGATGTGAACCGGAATAGAATTCAACACATGCTTAATGAGGAGCAATCTACCACCAGGAGTTAAGAATTTCTTAGACCACCCTTGTATTTTTAAGTCAACCTTCTATACCAGTTCGTGACAATAGGAGAATCTATTTATACCTTGGTAAATCGGCGCCCTGAGGTATGTGAAAGGAAGTTTTTTTTGCGGGATATCAAGAAGCTCTACGTACTTATGGGCCCGACTGATAGGATACTTCCTGGAGCAGAAGAAGGAGCATTTAGTGAAATTAATAAGCTGGCCAGAAGTTGACTGATACAAATCAAGAAACTTCTTGAAAGCCTTTATGCTGCGCACATCACCATTAATATACACAAGTAAATCATCGGCGAAACCCAAGTGAGATATGATAGGACAACTTCTGTGAAGTTTGTATGGAGTTATTTTGCCAGAAGTAATTAAAGCATTAAGCCATCTGGAAAAGCATTCAGCTGCAATAATAAACAGAAGGGGGAGGGGGGGGATAAAGGATCTCCCTGTTTAACACCCCGTTGAGGCTGAAAAAACCATAACTTGTACCATTAACAATCACCGATAAATGAGTGGCTCCCATATTGTTCATAAGAATTTTCCTCTTTTAACAACTAGTTTGGAAAAAAAAAATGGTTCTTGTATTGATATGTTGAAGAAAGTTTTGTTGAAAGATGAGAATAATAAGGCTTTGACAAAGGGTTAACGTTAGATAGCCGTAACGGTAAGGGTGTAATTGAATGATTTTTAACAACAAAAAAAAAAGAAAAAAGAAAAAAGAGTTTTAATGGATAAAAAAAGGTTTAAATGTTTAAATGAGATTTTCACAATAATACATGGATATTAAATAAAAATTTAATAAATAGTAAAGGAAATAATAATAATAATAATAATAATAATAATAGTGAAAATTATATACATGTATATGTTTTCATTAAATAAATACATGTGCATATAGAGTAGTATCTATTGCCACCTCTAGTTAAATGATCACTAAATTCACATATATCATAATGCATAAATTCAAGTAATTCATTTGTTCTTTTATTACTTGGAAATGGTTTCTTATTCTTCTTAACTTATATAGTTCATATTTCTTTTATCATTTTTACGCACATCAGGAATTAGTCCATTTTTAGACAAAAACTTAACTGATCTAAAATTAATAGGAAAAAATTACTTTTTTTTTTTACCAATTTTTACCAATTTTTTTCTTTTTCTTACCAGGAGTATTTTTGTCATTTAAAGAAGTGTTATTTTTTACTTTTTGGCAGATTTTTAAATTTGTTTCAACAGTACAAACTATAGATACAACACTTTGAAACTGAATTACCAATTTTCATCAATTGCTGCCGATTGAAAAATTTCTAATGGGGATTTGATAGGATGAAATAAATCATATAAAGGATCAAAGAGAAAGTTCATGATAAAACCTCTATAACAAACTTCATCCTCCTCATGTTTCTTGCGGGTTACCTTTATATCTTCAGTGTCTTCATTAGTTGGTTCTGAAATTGCAGGAAGAGATAAAACCATATTTACATATGATTTTATGGTTGTTCTAGTTGCATTTTAATATTGTGTAATACCCCGACTCCAAGTGATTCAATCTGTGTTTTAGCTTTGTAAAACCAATTAAAGATCATTAATGAAATCAAGGAAATATAATTATATGTATAAACTTTTAGAAATAAAATACGGTGACACTATGAAAGTATTAAAATAATAAGAGATTGAGCAAATGTTAGATAGGAAGTGTACATATATACATGTATATATAAATAATGACCCAAGGGAGAATGAGATAGAAGTAAACTGTAGTAACCATAATGTAGGATGTATGAAATCAATATTTGTGCATATGATCATTGCAATCAAGTACCATGTAATTTATAATTAGGGGAAAGTACACCTAGAGGTAGTAAGTGTAATTCGTTAAGGACCCACAACACTAGTGGGAAAAATATGGAATTTATCAAGTATCATATAACTCATAATTGGGGAAATTTATACCTAGAGGTACTAAGTGTTATTCATTAAGGGACTCGAAACTTTAGTAGAGAAAATATTGAATTTACCTAAGTCTAAGGAAACTTAATTAGTTAAAATAGTACATGGATTACAAAAGAAAAAAAAATGTAATACAAATAAAGTTATGAGCCGTGATTTTCACCTTCACTCTCGGTGGAATGATTCTTATGATTTTGACACTGCTAGACTCTGAGCCTTAAAAAATATGAGTCTAAAACATGGAGAAATAGAAGTCGCCACCCGGATGGGCTAAAAAAAATAAAAGGGATAGATGACTTGATTCATAAGGAATCTTCAACCCCTACTGGGTTCGAAAAGTTTGGTACGTATGAGGAAGGAGATAAATGATCCAGCACTCCCGTAACACCCGGTTCATTGAAACCGTCCTCATTTTCAGGTCTACATATTATTAAATTTTTATATTATTACTATATTATTCATGTTATAAGCAATTTATAATAAACATCCATCATATCATAAATAAACAATAAAAAGTACAAATAATAAGATGGACGCCCATTCAAGATGGAATTCACTGAAACATTTATCATATATAGCTATGGAAGATATTGTGGCTAAAATAATAAATTAGCATAACTAATTGATTTTAACACAATTTTTTTCGTAGCCTACCGTAGCTACAGATGGCGTAGCTAAAACTTAGCTATAGAATTTACAGATTTCATAGCTTTTGATTTTTTTTATTTTAGCCATATATCAAGATACGAAGTGGCTATAAAGAATCCGGTGTTTTGCCACTAAAATATTTTTTATAGTAAAAGACACAAATCTTTTGCTACAAAAGTTAAATTTTATAGCTACATTAGATTTTAGCTATGACATTGTGAATGCATAACTAAAAGAATAATATTTTAGCTATATCAAAAGTTTATAGCTAAAAAATAAATGTATTAGCTATAAAACATATTTTTTCATAGCAATAGCTCCATATATTTTAGCTACAGGTGTTATCAAGTCATAACTAAATTGAAAAAAATAATAGCAGCAAGTATAATAAACTCATAGCTAAAAACTATTTTATTGCTACGAATATTAATTTTTATTGCCAAAACTTAAAGTATTTTGCTACTACTGAGATAATTAATAGCAATAGTGTAGATCCTTATTTTTTGATTAAGTCCAAGTTTAATATTTTAAAATAGTTCGAAATAATTTTTATAATTTATTTTAATATAATATTTATTATTTAATATATTAAAAAAGAAGAAAAAAGTAATTTTAAATATTTAGTTTTAATAATGAAAATAAAAATAAAAAAATAAAAATCGAATGAATTGGTAAAAGACACGCGGCAGCGCTGTCGCTCGGTAACGTCGCAGGCTTGGGCTTGCGGTGAATTGCGGCACACCCAGCAGGCCTTAGCATCCATTGCCAGCGCCCCAGCGTCCCAGTCCCAGAGCCCAGCATCCTCGCAGTCCGGGCCCGCGCGTAGTTTTTGACGAATCCTTATTTAACTCGATTTTTAATATTGTCCTTAACGGTTTAATTTTCCTTAACCAACTAATATTAGGTTTTTGGATTTTTCCTATAAATAAGACGGTTAAAGAATTGCAGAGGGACTTTTAGCAATTTACTTAGAAACTTTGGACTTTAATTTTTTCTACACTTTTGCTTTTGGAACTTTTGGACTTTCTTTTGAAACGGTAAAAGCAACAGAGATAGATAACTTTTGATTTTTGGGAGACTTTTCTTTCTGCAAAGACTTTAGGACTTTTGAAAAAAATTATTCAAAGACTTGAGACTTGGGCAATTTTGGCAGACGCTTGGACTTTTAAACTTTGGCAATTTTTTGACAAGAGACTTGAACTTTTGTAGCAAGAGACAATCCATAATCAAGGCAGCAAGCAGTGACTGTCTTGGTATTGCTCGATCCAAATTTCATCCAATAATTTTGGTGGAGCCTTCAAACGTAGGTATGTTGATATAATTTTATTTATCAAAATCATCTTCATCTTCATCACAGTAGCTTCATTTAGTTTTTTTTTTAATATTATCACAGTAGTTATTTCTTTGAAATTCAAAATTTTGATCTTATTTTCATAAAAATTCAAACTCTAATTCACTTAAAACCATAAAACCCTAATTAATTCTATTTTTCAAAATCTTCACAGTAGCCACAATCTTTTCGTACATAATAATAATATTAGTTCTATAAATCAAACCCTATTTTCTAAATACGAAACCCTAAAATCTTAATTGTTAAACATGAACCCTCTTAACCCTAATTTCATTCAAGAAATCTTAATTTAGGATGTAAACTCTAAACTTATTTATTTATTGCTTTATTTAAAGTTAGATGCATGTTTATTATATGTTTTGATGATTGATTTATTTGATTTTGATGTTTGATTTGTTTAATTTATCATGGATGAATGTTTTCTTTATTATTATTTGTTTATCTTGGTATTAATAATGTAAGAGATATGTTTCAACTTTGTGGGCACCTAATTAATTAAGTTTTATATAATTTAAATTGTTTCCATATTTTAAGATTAATGTAAAAGATACGTTTTTACCTTTCGGTGAGTGTCCTATTTAGTTTTAGACATGGACGATATAAGGACATATTTCCATCCTCGGATGGGTGTCCATTTATTTATTTTGTTTGAACATTGCTTTGATTTTAATACAATGATGATTTTATTTTAATTATTGCATGAATTATGGATAATATCAATATATTTAAGAATTTTATAATATTAAGACCTGAAAAGAAGGCCGGTTCTAATGAACTGAGTGCTGTGGGGGTACTAGGCCATTTCTCATATTCTCCACGGGTACCCAACTTCTCAAACCCAATAGGGGATTGGAGATTTCTTAGGAATCGAGTCATCCACCCTTCTTTTTCTCGGCCCATCTGGGTGGCGACTCCATTTTTTTCGGATTTAGGCCCGTGTTCTCTAAGACTCCAAGCCTAACAGTGTCGAAGTCGCAAGAACCATTCCACAGGGAGTGGGAACAAAAATTCTTGCTCATAAATAGTAACTAATATTAGTTATGTGTGCTTTCAAATCTATATCTAAAGATAAAATAATTTATCATAACTGTATTACATATTTTCTTTTAGATAAATTAACTCCCAAACCGATACATAAAAGAAACATAAATTAATTATTGCAAATAAAATAAAATAATAATTATCATTATGAAGTGCGAGTAATAAAACATGTAAAGCAGAATTTGTCTATTGATCAATATCAGAAGAATTACTAACTAAAAGTTCAAATAACATTAATCATTTGTTCAAGATTGTTGATTTCTCATTTGAAGCATTTGGTTTAGTTTCTCTTACCATTGTTTATTCATCTCTGCTATTTTTTCATCCATTTGTTTCTCCATTTCATTTTTCACCTTTTTCACTCGCTCATTTGCTTCATTTCGAACCTTCTCTACTCGCTCATTTGCTTCTCTTTTACTAGCTTGTACTTCCTTTATAAGTTGATATTTTGTTGGTCTAATTCCAAAATATTGTGTGATGATCTTTCCAGGACCATAAGTACGAAGGTAACCATTCTTTTTTGGTCCAAGAACCTTTTCAAAAATTTCATCATCATCTAAAGAAATATGTCCATCTTCTTGTTGCTTTTTCATTTGATCAAATTGCAACTACAATAAACAAATATGAGTAATTAAATTTAGATTTGCATTAAATGAAAAATATATTATAGATAATTAAGAGAGTATAAAAGAGAAAGACTAAGTTATAAGAGCATCTTATGTTACTGAGTCAACTTGTTTCTCACTCTTTCTTTTTTGGATTCAATGAAAAGTTCAATACGAGAAGGTGTCTTTCCATTTTCTTCTTTATGCCAAAATCACTAAATTGAGATTTTATTTATAAAAATATATAAACTTAACTTAAAATGCTAACTATTATTCATACCATTTTATGTCTTAGGCGAGCGAAGATTTTTTGTTCTTGCATAGGGTTGCATAGAATGCTTTGCCCTATTCTCTTTATTTTTCATACTTCTTTTCTTCACAAACAAATTGATAACAATTATTAGAGCATTCCTAATAGGATCAACAATAGTGCAGTAATCATTAAGGCTGATGCCTTTATAGAAATTAAATGTGTGGTTGAAATAAACTTAACATGCTCTTACAATTATCCAAAATTCTTAAAATAAAATAAATTAAATAAACTAAATAAATAAGGAACCCATAAGTGAAAATATGCCTTTTACATCCCCCTTCAAAATAAAATAGATAAACATCAATTAAAAATAATAATGAAACAAAAATAAAACCAAAATAAATCAAGCTCCCATTATATAACTACAATATACAACATAATAAATTAAAGCTAATTCACCACTAATAAGCAATTAGAATAAATAATAAAAATAAATCTAATAAAAACCATTTAATCTTATCATTTTATAATCAAACCTAAAAGCTATAACAAGCTATTTTATATCCTTCTTATTTCATGGAATCTAAATTGATCATAAAATATGTTATGGTCTTAGTTTCAAAGTTAGTATCATTAGATTGAAATCATACTGTGATTTCAAAACATAAAAAATTTCATGCTTTTTGAAAATATTAAACATAAAATCACAACATGATAGTTTTACTAAATAACTAAAGGAGTACCGATAAAATTCCATAGAAAACAAAATTATATTTACTAAGTTTAAAGAAATTAAATGCTTCAGAGTTTAAGAATTTTATACGTGCGTAGTCAATTCCACCAAAGTAATTAATGTTGAACTAAGCCCTATTATTTGAATTCCTCAAATCCTTTCGGCTTGAACAAATCTTATGGGTTTGGATTAACTAGGATTTTGGTTGAACAAAGCAACGATTAGCTTATGTGTTTTGATTTTCTCTCTGCCTCTCTTTTCATGACGATTGGTTGCAATCTCTCTCCTTGATAAAATGTTGCTGTCCTTTTTCCATGCTTTTATAATCCTTTTTATATTATGATATTAGAGCTAATCAGGTTGGAGAATCCTGATTTTATAAGGAAACCACATACTTATCTTAATAAACCTCGAGTTTAATTAGGTTAGGCAAAATTAAAGTGTTAGGCTAGGCAGGCAAATTGGCCATGATCTATGGCCAATTTGCTATGATTCATGGTGAATTGACCATTAGTCATGGCCAATTCGCCATGACTTATGGATAATTCGCCAATTCGCCATAACTTATAGCAAATTAGCCATGAGTCATGGCCAACTGGCCATGGCTCATGGTGAATTGGCCATGAGTCATGGCCAAATTGCTATGGGCCTACCTAGTATTTTGGACTTCTCAAGCTTAAAAATTGGGGTCGAATTTATTCGGGGGCCAAAATTAAGGGTTTACAATTTTACCTCCTACTTGAACGATCTTGATTTTATTCAAAAAGAGTGAAAAACAATTTGGTTTGCCAGATGCCTTAATAAATCTGGACTGATCATAGATACTTCAATAAATTCGAGCTAACTTGGATGCTTCAAATAAATCCAAGGTCTTCTAACGAATGCTTCAATAAATCCAAGTTAATTCGGGCATTTCAATGAACATGGGATCTTTTTGTGGATACTTTAATAAATCTAAGTTGGTCTGGGTACTTTGGTAAACCCATGGTCTTTTGATGGATATTTTAATAAATCCAAGCTAGTCTGGGTACTTCACATAAATCTAGGACCTTCAAATGGACGCTTCAACAAATCTGAGCTAATACGAGTGCTTCAAATAAACCCATAACCTTCACATGGATGCTTCAATAAATCTGAGCTAATCCGGGTGCGTCAAATAAACCCAAAATTTTCAAATGGATGCTTAAAAAAATCCACTATATCTGAATCTTCAGGATACTTAAACAAAGCCAATATGGGTTGAAGGTTTGGATGCTTTACCAAATCCGCAAAACTGTGCCATCAGGATACTTCAATAAATCCAATTTAGGCTAAATTTTTAGATACTTCAACAAATCCAAATTATTCATCATTCTTTAATTCTGAGTAGATTCAGTTGTGGACTTTTCAATAGTTCCATTCACATGGATAGAAACTTGATTCTGAATACTTCAACAAATTTTGAATACTTTAACAAATTTAGAAAAATGTTTGCCTTTGAAGAAATGGATCTCCATCTTGATTCTTTATTCTTGGGAATGGACTTTTGTCCTGTATTGACTTCAACTCTTTTAGCTAGACTGACCTTCTATAATTTGTATCTTCATTTATTTGAGAGTTCTGAATTTCTTGTAGCCACTTGTTTCATTCTTTAATAGATTTTGCTTTCAAGAATTCAACTATTCTTTTTCGTTGGATACTTTATCTTTACCCCCTGTGTAGGCTCAAATTCGCAATTTTGCCTATTATGTAGGCTCTAATCAATGTTTTTCCAAGCATGCATCCCTTTTATCTTTTGTAATGGGCCTTTCAAGCCCCTTGATTCCATATCTACTTCTTCTCACTTCACAAAGTATTGACTGTTCACTTTGACAAAGGGATAGAGAACAAAGACAACAAAAGTGTAGACATGCTCATATATGTATGTATGATATGCATGAGTGATACTTACAGTGGTTATATTGACTCACAGACCAAGGTGATAAAGCATTCTATTGGTACCTTTGAGATGTTCATTCAGGTCTTGCATTAGACCAATAGAAGATATCACATCTATGACTATAGAAAAACATGAATAGTAAGGATAACCCAAGCGGGATAGTCAGAGATATATGAGACAACCGCTTCAACACATTAGTTAATAACTTCTCCATGACCTTGCAAATGATCCTTTGTTAGTCCACCTTTGACCAATGTGTCTCTTAAGGTTCGATAGTGCAATGTCCTTCCTTAAGCTTGAAGGCTTGTGTGACAAGAAAATACTTTTTAATTTTAAAATCACATTGTCAAATTAGTGTCAGTATATGTCAGGGCTCAGCCTTTCAAATTAACACATCTATAATATTTTTAGTAATAATTTCCATTTGAGCAAGAACTGTTGTACTTCAGATAGACACATACACATTACTTGGCCAAAGGTAGAGTCATATTATTGGTAGCGTTTTACACTCTTAACAATAGATGAGTGAAATAATGCTAGGTTGCTTCAATAAGGGTGAATCTTTATTGCTTTGATGCCGTCTCAAGATGAAGTAATTCTAAGACATCATATCTAATTTAGGTGAACTTTGACGGTCTTCATGGTCTTGATTAAGCATCCTTTCTTTAATCTTTTTCCACGTTGGTAGCTCAATAATCATTAGACTTGCCATAAATATCATGATAACATAAGGTAGGTTATCATGTTTATAAGCTAATAAAAATTAGGCTAAAATCTCTCGAGGGCTCATAGGGACAAACTAGGGATTAATGATAACATGGCTGATATCAGTTGTTGGCTCAGCAAATAATGCCTAAATTATCTTTTTCTTAAATAAGCATAGTTCAATTTCACCTCAAAAGTTTTTTCAATTTCGCCTTGAAAGATTGTCAAAGCATGTTCTAAGATTGATAGACATAAGTAATTATGTAGGAGCCCTCTCTAAGTAAGCATACATAGCTCAATGCTACAGAATAATTTTCTCATCTAGTAAAGTCATTTAAATCATGATGCATAGATATGCTAATTTATGAATATCAAACTAGATTTATCATCGGTTGAGCACCAAAATAAATGAAAACCAAAAAAATTATTAAAAAAAATTATTAATATAACAAAAGTAATTTTTTCAAATAATTTTAATTTGAAAAACATAAATGTTTCAATAAAATACCAAAGAAAGAAAAATATGACAAGCGGCACTCAAGCCTAGGGAAGTTTATTGAGTTGGAGTTGAAAATGCTTCATCTACTTAGACATGTCAAGGGCGAGGATCTTTCCATCATTGATGAAGTTTTGTATTTCATGCCTTAATCATGCACATTGATCTATTTCATGACCAAACATTTAATGGAACTGAAAGAAAACCTTTGTATCAAAATTGGAGGGTGGAGGATTCAACAAAGGTCGAGGGGCTAAAGGTTGTAGTAACCCCTTCTTCTATAATTTGTTGAAGACCCAAGATAGTGGCTTCCCCAGTTCTAAGAATTGACACTTTTTTGCTGGCTCGGTGGTTTTATTTATCTCAACATCTTTCTGTCACCCTATGCTTTATCCATCGGACTTATAACTACCCTTATTGTCCCCTTTTCCATTATATCTATTCTTTTCTCTCTCCCATTTTCCAACGGAAGACCTGCTTGTAGAAGATCATTAAAATTTCTTATAAGGGTCTGAGCCATTTTTCATAGAGGTAGGGCAAAACACCTTTGATTGTTATTCGTATTTGGTATGAGTCATCTGACTTTTTTTGAAAAAGGGCACCTTATTTCTCCATCTTTTAATGTAATCAACAAAGCCCTCATTTTATCTCTGTCTGAGAGACTCCACCTTCATCAAGGTTGCCTTTAGCTCTATGTTGTACACGTATTGCTGGATGACAGCTTTGCATAGTAAATTTCAGTCTTTCTGAGTGCTCTCCTTTAATGTGTCATACCAGTTTTGCACTATAGGATTCAAAGAGAGCATAAAGTATTTTAATGTTTGAGCCTTAATGGCACATGGCAGTAATGTACTGCTTGACATGCAAGTGAGGATTTCTTGTACCACTGTACTATAAAAAGTAGGCATTTTATACTTTTATGGGAGATTATCATCTTCTTTGAACAACTTATCCACTTCTGAGACCTTTTAAACTTTTAATCTCTTTTCAAACTTCCTTTTTAATTCAGCAATTAGTTTGTCAACAACAACATATTCAACTTTCTCTATAGCCTTCTTTTCTTCTTTCTGTTGGAGATATACATCCCAAACATCATCATCAATCACCACCTTTTTTTTTTTTATGAAAAGCTACCTCTATTACTTTAGCCTGCCCTTGTCCTTCTGCTTCATAGAAATGGCAGATGCCTTGTAACACCCCTATACCCCGTATACGTACACAGTATGCTAATACGATCGTAATATACGTATACTGAATATAGAAATGCCACATTTACAAATCGCTCATGTCATCACTCTTATATAATGTAAATGAATTAAAAACTTTTTAAAGAGTTTATAAAACCAAATAAATAGAAAGTTCATTTAAAACGCAGCGGAAAATAGAACAAATATTTACAAATACTTATACATCAAAATCAGAATATACAAATATAAAATATATACATGACTGGCAGCTCTTCTATGATCTTTAAGTCCAAATTCAACTCTTCAATGCCTACTCTCACTCAGTCTCAAGGAACTCTCGGGTTCAACTCTGGTACCTGCGCGATGAACCACAATCGCGCTGAGCTAACAGCTCAGTAGTACAACTCATACAACCATGGTGTTTTAATGCGATGCACATGTCACCATTATACATTTCATATACCATACATAAACATATTACATTTCATAATTATACATTAGATCTTATTATTCAATTGTTTCTTCATTCATAAATCACATATTACAACTAAGACAGACACGGGCCCAAAACTCACTAATATGTTATTCAAAGTTCAGAGTTACTGCTTTGGTCCTTATTGACACCTTGTGTCTAGCCCCGTAGGCAATATATATATATCCATGGATAATCAACTAGATTTGAGTTTACGACCCAGTCATTTCACTCAATCTAGTTTTAATAATTTGTTTTTAAGGTTTACGACCCAGTCATTTCACCCCAAAAACATCACATTTCACATTTATCAACTGGATTCGGCTTACGACCCTGTCATTTCACCTATCCAGTTATTCATAGGCATGCCGCCAAACTCAGAACTCTGAAAATTGAATAAACATATTAGACATACAATTATTTCATTTATCTCATTATCAATCTCTTTCTCAATTCACTTTACATTGCATTGCCATAATCATAGCCAACACTCATGGCCTCATATCTTTCACATTATATTTCATCATCTCATTAATTAATTCATTATTCACATGGATATAATCAATGGCATTATCACATATTTTACATGCTCATCACAACATTCATATTATAGCCAATTATATCTCAATTCACAATATCATATGAATGTATGCAATAATGTGGTTTGAACTTACTTCAAAAGAAACTCACACAACTCTAAACACTTACAAGAATCTTTCACCACTTGAATTAGGGTAAATCACCTTCTTCACAACCTATTCCAAAAGAATGAGGAAACTCTCATGAGATCATAAGGTTAAGAATCAACTAGAGCAAACTTTAAACTTGACATGCTCACACACACGGTCGGGGACGGGCGTGTCCCCGACCGTGCCCTAACTCCACAACACAGAAGCATTTACACGCTCAGAACCACGGGCGTGTCACTGGGCGTGTAATACATTCTGTCTCTCAGAAATATCGACACGTCCAACCTCATGAGCGTGCTCATGGCCGTGTAAATCCTCCAAAATCACAGTAGCTATGACACGCTCAACAACACGGGCGTGTTAATGGCCGTGTCACACCTACTGCCACTCAGAACAATTGACACGCCTAAGGACCTGGACGTGCTCCTGGGCGTGTCAGGCCAAAAACCCAGATTCCGGCCAAGACAACACCACAACCAACAAATCAAGCCAAAACGCACATCAAACACAAATCACAACATCATCAAAACTCTAAACACAACCTCAACTCAATCTATCCCAACCAACTTACTCTTTTCTTCAATCCAACCCCAAAATCCAAAACCACTTAAACCAAATACTTTTAAACACAACATAATCAATCCAAACACATTCTCAAACACAACTTCAACTCACAAACCCACATAACTTCAAAAACAACACAAGAAATCAAGAGAGAACTTACCAAGGATGAAGAACTCTTAGATTCCAACTAAATCTCTTGCAAACTTCTTAAATCTTGATCTTGTACGGTCAAATCTCTCCCTCTCTCTTGTTCTCTTGCTGCTGCCGTCCAAGACAAAGAAAAGAGAAGAAAATGAAATGAAAGCCACGAAGGAAGGAGAAGGAAAGAAGAAAAGGAAAAGAAGTACAAAAGCAAAGTCAACTTCTCTTTCCTCAAAACAATCTCCTCCACAAAAAAAAAATAATATAATATTCAAAAATATCTCAATCCACTCATCTTATTCCACTAACTCAATTTCAAATTAATTTCCTTTATACCCTTCACCCTTAGAGTTGTATATGTTGTGTATATCATAATATATATAACATATGCACTCCACTCTTACATCATATCTCTTTCCAATTAAACATAAATACACTTAATCCAAATAAAACAACAATTATATACCAAACTTCTAGGGTATATTTTGGGATATTACATGCCTCAATAATGTTATTCTCTAGAAGTGCAGCTAATTGACTTCTTATGGTCTTAGCTAGGCCCCCATCTAATTCTTACATCTTGGATGTGAGGGCTTCATTGACTAGATTCTAAACTTGCTTAAGATCTATTTCTTTCGGCGTGAAGTTGACTGAACCTTCATTGAAATCTAAGTCATTGATGAAAGTTAGGTTCTTGTATGCTCTCAAACTACTGTACTCTAGCCCTATGAGCCAGAAAGGATCAATGTGATGTAATACAATGTGTGTATGCATATAGCAAATAAACAAATAGAGTCAGGATGTTCCTTCTAATCTTATTTCTTCCCTGGCACAAGTAGTGAGTCTCTTTCCTAGGCGTTATAGTCAACAAATATATCAACATGGGATATTTTTATTTTCAAAATAATCACTCAAATAGAATAACTAATAGTTGTGTTTTCAAATATAAAAGTCAGTTTATGACAATTCCCACTAATTAAGCCTTAATCCTTTGGATTCACAAAAAAATTTAGTAGAATTTATGCTATATTTTGGATTAAAACTAAATTAATATGTTTATTATAAATAAACTTCTCATTTGGAAAGACAAGTAATGATTCATGCCACAAACAAGTCTTGGCATAATTTGACCCATTGTAAAAAAGAAAGTTTGATTTAGAAAATTGAGTTTTGGGCCATAATTTGAAAAAAGATTTTGGACCCACTTCTGGAAAATAAAGCCCATTGTAAAATAGTTTATTTCAAAAATTAATTTTGTGCTTTGTGTTCAGACCATAAAAAATAATTTTTAACCCAACTCAAACAATTATGAAAGTGATTTGTGCCTTGGGCTTAAAACAATTTTGGGTTTTTAGCATAGAATAGTTATATTAGGAAAAAGCAAAGCAAATGGATCTTAATTCAAGCCAAAACATGTTAATCATAGTCAAATAACAAATATTTAAGGTAAACCTAAGGAAAATTACTAGGCCAACTACATGAATTTCGGTCTTTAGGGTAAAAAGGTTCAGGTTTCCATAGCAGGTATATACCAAAAAGTACAAGGTTGTGAGTGCTTATGCAATGCTCGATCCCCATACCTTGAATGAAGGTACGGTATCACTTACACACACATAACACAGGTTCCATAGGATATCCTAACTCACTCACACAATATAATTTTAAGTGATGCAATGAATAATATTTTAATAAGAAAAAAATAAAATAATATACGACCAACATAATCAACTTCTCTTGTCCCCAGTGGAGTCGCTGCTGTGAGCATGGATTTTTGCCTGCACTTTCAGTGGAATGGTTATTATAACTTCGACACTACTAGGCTCTGGGCCTTAAAGAACATGAGCCTAAATTGGAAGAAATAAGAGTTGCCACCCTAATGGCTGGGAAGCAAATAGAAGGGGTAGATGAATCAATTCCTAAGGAATTCCCAACTTCTATTGGGTTCAAAAAGTTAGGTATATATAGAGAAGTTGAGAAATGGCCCAACACTCCCATAATACCCAGTTCATTGGAACTTTTCTCCCTATAATATCTGGTTCATTAGAACCGACATCCTTTTTAGATCTAAATTTTATTAAAATTTTATATTATTATTATAATATTATTCATATTATATGTAATTTAAAATAAACATCTATCATATCATAAATAAACAATCCAAAGTACAAATAATAAGATGGACACCCATTCAAGATAAAAACATACCTGTGAGCAGAGATTTTTGCCCCCACTCCTGGTGAAATAGTTCTTACAACTTTAGCACTGTTTAGGCTTGGGGCCTTAGAGAATACGGGCCTAAGCCCGCAAAAAATGGAGTCGCCACCCAGACGAGTCAAAAAAAAGAAAGGGGTGGATGACTCGATTCCTAAGGAATTTCCAACCGGTTAATGGGTTTGGAAAGTTGGGTATGTGTGGGGAAGGTGAGAAATAGCCCAGCACTCCCACAATGTCCGGTTTATTGGAACCGGCCTCCTTTGCAGGTCTTAATATTATAAAATTCTTATATATAACAATACTATCCATACTACATGCAACAATTAAAATTAAACATCATTATTAAAATCAAAGCAATGTACAAACAAAATAAATAAATAGACATCCATCCAAGGATAGAAACATGTCCTTACATCATCCATGTCTAAAACTAAATAGGACACCTACTAAAAGGTGAAAATGTGTCCTTTACATTGGTCCAAAATAGAAAAGCAATTTAAATTACATGATGCTTAATACATAAGGTACCCAACATATGGAAACATACTTCTTACAAAGTTTTGAAATCAAAATAAATCAGTAAAAGTAAACATCTATTCATGATAAAAAAAATCAAATATCAAAATTAAATAAATCAATCATCAAAACATATAATAAACTACATAATCTAATTTAAAATTAAATAAAGTAATAAATGTATAAATTTAGGGTTTACATCTTAAAATAAGGTTTTAGAATTTTAATTACTAAATTAGGGCTTTGGAAAAAAAGAAAGTTAAGTACACAGACTCATAATGCACAAATAAATATTGACCCCTTCGACGAGCCCATATGGCGGTCCTGTTAGCTGGTTAGAGAGCCGGTCAAGGGGCAGCGCCTGAGAAAATTTTGAAAACTGGCTTTTAGGGTTGTAGTTTTTGGTGTTGAAAATTAAGATTTTAGGGTTTAAGATTTAGAAAATAGGGTTTCGAAATTGGAAGAAATAAGCTACTGTAAATCTTAAAAAATTCAATTGATTACAATTTTGAGGAAACATATTATTATTTTGTGGTTTTAGAAAAGTGTAATTAGGGTTTTAGATTTCAAAAATATGTTTTACGGGTATTAAGGTATTAGTGTTTTGAAAAATAGTTTTAGGGTTTCAAATAGAGTTTGGATGGTAAGTAGAACAATTAATCATCTATTGCACATTTAAACAATTAATCCAATTTGAATGATGAAGCTACTGTAAAGATAAGCAAAGAAATAGAGATTCAAACCTCTGTTGTTGGTTTCACCATAATCTTTGAATTATGGTTGAACAATAATAAAGACAGTGTAGGTTGCCTTTGATGGATCGTTGTTGCTTGCTCACTGCTTCTTGTTCCTTCAAGGTTCTCTTTTTTGGCCGAAAAAATCCAAAAGTCCAAAGTTCGATAAAATTTTTTCCATCCTCTATTATGTGTCTTTAATGTGGTATTTATAAGAAAAAAAAAATAAAAATCTAATACTAATTGGCTAAGGAAATAAAAATGTTTTAGGAAACAAAATTAAAAACTAAGTAGAATAGGATTTTGGCAAAATCGTGCATGGGCCAAGCGTGCGAAAGTGCGTTGGCAAAGAAGTTCTGCGAGCGCTGGGCGCGGGCTTGCCAATTCGCCACCCACGACGAAAAATTTTCATCGCCGATTCTTCTGTCGCCAATTTTTATTTATTTATTATTTTTTATCCTTTTTATTATTACTTTTTTTATTTTTATTAAAAATAAATATTGTAAATAATTATTAAAATAAATATTATTTAATTAAAACACCACAAAAATTATTTTGGACTGTTTAAAAATATCGAATTGGACTGGGTTAAAAATTAAGTGTCTACAGTTTGCCCCCTGATTGAGCGATCTGAGACTACAGTAAGAGAGAGTGAAAAGTAATGTAATTTTTGATTGGGTTTAGAGCCATACTGGACTCCGTAACCAATATTGGTTTGAGTTCTGGACTCAAAAATAATTTGGGTTCTAGAACTAAGGTGAGTTTTGGATTTGGATTCTGGACCCGAGGTAAGTTCTGGACTTAAAAAAAAAATTTGGGTTCTAGACCCGTGATAAGTTCTGAACTTAAAAGAATAATTTAGATTATGGACCCCAAAATGATTCGGATTCTTGATCCAAGGCGAGCTCTGGACTCGAAAATGATTTGGGTTCTGGACCTAAGACTGACCTTTTATCAGTTGAGAATTCTGGCTTAACTAGTTATTCTTTAATGGATTGTGGGTTTTTACCCACCAAAAATGGATCTTTATCCATTGGAGATCGGGTCTTTACCCTTGAAACATGGATCTTTATCCATTGGAGATCGGGTCTTTACCCTTGAAACATGGATATTTATCCATTGGAGATCGGGTCTTTACTCTTGAAACATGGATCTTTATCCATTGGAAATTGGGTCTTTATCCATTGGAGATCGGGTCTTTACTCTTTAAACATGGATCTTTATCCGTTGGAGATCGGGTCTTTACTCTTTAAACATGGATCTTTATCCGTTGGAGATCGGGTCTTTACTCTTTAGACATGGATCTTTATTCGTTGAAGATCGGGTCTTTACCCTTGAAACATGGATCTTTATCCATTGGAGATCGGGTCTTTGCCCTTAAAACATGGATCTTTATCTATTGGAGATCAGGTCTTTGCCCTTGAAACATGGATCTTTATCCATTGGAGATCTTTGCCCTTGAAACATGGATCTTCATCCATTGGAGATCAGGTCTTTACCCTTGAAACATGGATCTTCATCCATTGGAGATCGGGTATTTACCCTTGAAACATGGATCTTCATCCATTGGAGATTGGGTCTTTACCCTTGAAACATGGATCTTTATTCGTTGGAGATCGGGTCTTTACCCTTGAAACATGGATCTTTATCCATTGGAGATCGGGTCTTTGCCCTTAAAACATGGATCTTTATCCATTGGAGATCTTTGCCCTTGAAACATGGATCTTTATCTATTGGAAATTAGGTCTTTACCCTTGAAACATGGATCTTTATCCATTGGTGATCAGGTCTTTACCTTTAAAACATGGATATTTATCCATTGGAAATCAAGTCTTTACCCTTAAAATGTGGATATTTATCCATTAGACATAGGGTCTTTACCCTTAAAACATGGATCTTTATCCGTTGGAGATCAGGTCTTTACCCTTGAAACATGAATCTTTATCCATTGGAGATCGGGTCTTTACCCTGGCTTCAACTCTTTTAGATGGACTGATCTTTTGTTTCTTGCATCTTCATTCTTTTGAGAGTTCTAATTTTCTTCTTTTTCCTTTCTTTTTATTCTTCCTTTGCACTTTTGCAAAAACTTCAGCCCCTTTTTTTTAGCTAGCCTTCATATCTTCTCCTTTCCCCCTGCGTGGTAAAATATTGGAAGTGAGTTTCAAAATATTTTGTACATACATAAACTAAAAAAATATTAAAAGGAGAAACTTTGCCCCTTGTGTAAGCTCAAACCCATGATTTTTTCTAAGCGGCTTTGGTTGATGTTTGTATATTGTCTAGCTCATCAAATCAAGCATGCATTTCTTCTTTCTTTTGCAAAATTTCTGGAGCTTCCTCACGCAATGGGCTTTCCATGCCCCCCGATTCCATATCTGCTTTATGATTGCTTCATAGAATATTACTGTTTATTTTTGGTAAAGAAAAATGGAGTGTGATATGCTCATGTATGCATTATATACATGAATAATACTTACAGTGGTTCCATTGACTCACAGACTGAGATGCTCAGCTGAAGTGTTCTCATTGACTCCTTCTAGATGCTTGTTCAATTCTTATAGAAGACTTCGATTTTATGGCTTTTATCTTAAAGATGCTGAGGACATGAGTGGTTGGGACCCCGAGCGGCAGAGTCAGAGATACATCCATTTCAAACTATGATTCAGTATGTCAATTGGTAGCTTCTTCATAACCTTGCCAATAATCATTTTCCTTGCCCAATGTATCTTTCGAGGTTTGATGGTTCGACATACTCCCCTTAACTTGAAGGCTTTGTAAAAAAATTTGTCTTTTTTTTATTTTCAAATTTTGAAATCAAATGTTGGCTTTGCCAAATCAATGTCAATTTACTTCAGGACTTGATTTTTCGAATTAACATATCTATAACATGACAAATTTTATTACTATACTAAACTTGAGAATCATTTCCATTTAAACAAGAATTGTTGCACTTCAGATAGGCACATACACATTACTTGGTCAAATGTCTCATTTGAGTTTGAATATTGTCTATCTCATATGCATGCTTATCCAAACTATCTCTACTAATAGACTCTACCTACCAAGAGAGATCAATAGGTCTTTAATAGGCTTGAAATGGGTCTATAAGGGGCACGAGTTAAATGAAAGCCTTTTGTAAGTTGGAGCCATTGTGACATTATGGCCAAACCCTCACACCATTATTTTTTGTTGGAGCCATAGGCAGTTAGAAACATGAAAAGACAGAGCTTTGAACATTCTTCTTTCTTTTTGGCATTAACTTGAATCTTGATTGGGATAGTCTTTGCCTTTGCAAAAAGTTTGGTACCCATATTCATTCCTTTCTTCTTCTTTTTTTTTTCTTTTCTTTACCTTTCTTTTTCTTACTCCTTTCCTTTGAGCATTTTATCATTTTGTCCTTTCTTGTAGGACTGTCAAGTACAAGACTTTCGAGAACTGGATGACCTTTCTTCTATCTCTCTAATTTTGATTGAATCTTTGGTTAAGTTGGACCAATTCAAGTCAAACTATCCTTATAAATCAAATGGAACTCTTTTGATGCTTTAGGTAAAAGAGAACTCGGTTGGCTTTCTGAACCATTTTGGGTTTTATTTTCTTTTTTCTTTTTTTGTTTTCTTTTTTTTTTATTTTTTTTGTTCTAGCTCTAAAAGAGTTGTCCTGTTTGTACCAACTTGGGTTTCTAATAATGGATGAGTGGAGTGACATAAATCTTCTTTAGCAGGGATAAATTATTTGTTACTCTAATGTCATCTTGATAGATTGGAGATATTAGGTGAACTTCAACTACCCTTATGGTCTTGAGAACATCAAGTATCCTTACGGTCTTGACTGTGCATTCCTTTCTTTCTGATCTTCTTGTCTCTTCACCTTAGTGATCATAAGACTTGTTAAAAGTATAACAATAGCTCAGGGCAGTCATTAGGCTTATAAGTCAATGAAAGGAAAGCTAAAATTCTATGAAGGCTCAAAGGGACAACTAGGGATTGATATTTAATTGGGTGGATACTAGATGTTGGCTCATCAAACAATGCCTAGATCATCTCTCCCTTAAACAAGCAGAGTTCAACTTTGCCTTGAAAGTTTGTCAAAGCATGTTCTAAGATTAACTATGACCTAGATAAAGATCATTATGTAGGATCCCTCTCTAAGTAAGCATACACAACTCAATGCTATAGAACAATTTTCTCACCTAGTAAAGTCATTCAAGTCATGATGCATAAATATATCAATTCATGAATCATCAAGCTAGATTCCTCATTGGTTGAGCACCAAAATGGACAAAGACCAATAAAAATTTTGATGAAAGTAATCTATTCAAACAATCTTAATTTTAAAAAATATAATTGTTCCATAAAACACCAAATAAAGAAAATAAAACAAAAAAACAAATAAGCCAGGGGAAGTTTGTTGAGTTAAGCTTCTTCTCCTCTCACATCTTCAATATTTCCATCTTGAAAGGAGGATAAGACAAGATCTTCCTCCAATCCTCATCCTACCATGAAAGTTGCTAGTGGTGGTACTCTGTTGGACTTAGGCAGAGGATTGCTTTTGGTATTGGGCTCATCCGGCTCGGGTAGCTTACCATTGTCAATCAAATCTCGGATCTCATGTCTTAGACGAGCACATTTATCCATCTCATGCCCTTGCATTTGATGAAATTGGCAGAAGGCCTCGGCATTGAAGTTTGATGGCAGAGGATTATGTAGTGGTTGAGGAGCCAACGGTTGTAACAATCCTTTCTTCTGTAGCTTGTGGAAAACCCAAGATAGAGATTTTCCCCACTCTGAAAACTGTCTTTTATTTCCTTAACCAGTTGCATTAACATCAACTTCTTTTTGCGTGCTTTGATTGCTCGACTGGTAGTTCCCTTTCTCATTCCTTCTTATTGAAAAGCAATTCTTCTCCCTTTCCAATTCTTCAATTTGCAGACTGTCTTAGAGAAGATCTTTGAAATCCCGGATGAGTGTATGAGACATCCTTTCATGAAGACTAGGAAACACTGTTTTATTAGTTTTTGTTATAGTTTTGTGTCTTGTTTATTATGATAATTATTGTTTTATTTAGGTATTTTGTTAGTTTTAATCGGTTTGTTTGGTGTTTTCATTAATTTTGGTAGTTTTAGTTTATTTCAATGTTTAGGTCGTTTTTGATGTAGTCTTTTGTATTGTGTTTATGTTGTGTTGATTACTGTCTATTGATTTCTTGTTTAGATTTATTTTGAATTTTGTGTTAGGTTAAAAAAGGCAAGGAAGCAAATTTGAAGGAGAAAGTGGCAGTGGCTGACACAGGCAGAGGACACAGCCAAGTCACTGGCCGTGTCCCATACCAAGATTAAAAAGAAGAGCAAGTCCCAGTAGCAGACACATGCAAGGGACACGGCCAAGTCACCTGGCCGTGTCCCTCCAAAGAAGATCCACACGGCCAAGTCATCTTCACTTGGCCGTGTCTCACTTGGTTCCAAAGGCAAAGATGAAGCAAATTTCACAGTAGCAGACACATGCAAGGGACACGGCCAAGTCACCTGGCCGTGTCCCTCCAAAGAAGATCCACACGGCCAAGTCATCTTCACTTGGCCGTGTCTCACTTGGTTCCAAAGGCAAAGATGAAGCAAATTTCACAGAGGCAGACACAGGCAAGGGACACAGCCAAGTCACCTAGCCGTGTCCCTCCAACAAGGTGCAACACGGCCAAGTCACTTCTGACTTGGCCGTGTCACTCAACCAAAGAAGAAGAAAGAAGAGAAGCAACAGAGGTGGACACATGCAGGGGACACGGCCAAGTCACCTGGCCGTGTCCCTCCAAAAGCCACTCACACGGCCAAGTCACATCTGACTTGGCCGTGTCCCTCATGAATAAAACACGCAGCGGATTTTTAAAGCGACGTTTCATATAAAAGGAAGGGGAGAGCTTAGGGTTAGGACTGTTGCGATTTTGAGAGCAAAGTTGGAGCCGTCAGAGATAGTTTTAGAGTTTTATCATTTGTTTTCTTGGATTTTGATTAAACTTTGGATCAAAACTAGCTAGATTAGATTGTTCATGCTAGTTATTCATTCTTCTTGCAAGATTCGAACAAGAGATTATTCAGAAGCTTCAAGGAGTTGTAACTTGGTTTTGTTCTTGAATGTATTCTCTTTATTTTTATTTAATGGATATTATCATGTCTATTTCGATTTCTTTGAACATTAATGAGATGAATATGTTTAATTGCATTATGAACTAATTTGATCTAGTCTAGGGTTTGTATGGATCTGCTATGATTGTATGAATTGGTTATTCTCTTAGCTAATAATTTCTTTAGCCTTGATTGAATGAAATATTTTAATATATAATTGATTGGCCACCAATTATGTGTTTTAGGTATTAGATGATGGATTGAGAGATGAAGTCTAATGCTGGATCAATTCAATTAGGGACTTAGGTGAATTAGAGATATAACCTATTAAAAAGATTGTTTCAATTATAACAAGATTAGTTGTAAGAGGTTTGAATGCGAGAGCTTATTTCCTTGACTCAATTAATTAAGTTGTTTGAGATTTAATCTTTGAAATTGAATTAGTTAAGAGGAATAACCATTCATACATATAAGTAGTAGAGAAGTGCAAACCCTAGACCTTTTTATCAAGTGAATCAAATCAATCAGCTTAATTTACTTTTATTCGTTTTAAATTTTAATCAATCTTCTTCATTACTTAGTAATTTAAATTTCTTTAATTACTTGTTACTTTTAATTACTTGTTAAACATAATCTGATAAGCAATTAACCACTTTAGCTTCCTTGAGAGAACGACCTTGGGGCGATCACCTTTGCTACAACTACCTCGTATACTTGTTAGTGACGCTTTGTGGTAGAGTTAATTCGAGCGCAACAAGTTTTTGGCGCCGCTGCCGGGGAGGCTAATTGGCGTAATTGTTTATTTTTTTAAAAAAATAAATAAATAAAAAAAAAGATTTTAGATTATTTTTCATTGTTTTCATTTTATTTTATTTGTCTTTTGCTTTTGATATTTCTTTTTCTAGAAATTTTTGTTTATGCAAGGCAGGAGATCACTCGAAGGAGAGCTACATCCATTCATTCCAGAAATTCAAAGAGTAAAAAGGAGCAGGGAAGAGTTTGAGCTCTACACCGGATTTGATACAGAGGAGGACACTTCTGATTTTGAGTCAGAATCTGAAAAATCTGTGAAGATGGCTGAAGAAAGGCAAAGAACCATGAGAGATTTTGCTAGACATGTCATTGGGACTTCCACTTCTTGCATAAGACTGACAGATGCAGCAAGAAATTATGAGTTGTAGAACATTCATTACAACATGTTGCCATCATTCTATGGAGTTCCAAATGAAGATCCTTTGAACTTTATTCGGGATTTCTACTCCACCCTCAACACTTTTCCTTTGAGAGGACTTACAGAAGATCAGTTGAGGATGAGATGTTTCCCTTATACTTTGAAGGATAGGGAAAAGAGCTGGCTCATGATGTTGCCTGAAAATTCATTAACAACTTGGGAGCAAGTTTATAACAAGTTCATGGGCAAGTTCTATTCACACCAGAAGACAGCTGAGTTGAGAGGGAAGATTGCTACATTCTCTCAATTTGAAGGAGAGCCATTTCATGAGGCTTGGGACAGATTCAAGATGCTATTGATCCAGTGTCCACATCATCACTACCCACTTCAACTCCTTAATCAGTTTTTCTATGATGGTCTCACCCAGCAATTTCAGAACACTGTTGATAATGCAGCTGGGGGAGCCATGGGAGAAAAGACAGCTGATGAGACTTATGAGATCTTTGAGATGTTGGGAGCTAATTCTCAACAAAAGAGTGTAAGGGGAAGAAGTAAAGGGGTAAATCAACTGGAAGCCAATACTGAAATGGTTAGTCAAATAGCTGAGTTGACAAGGCAAGTTCAGATGCTAAACATGAAGAATAATATTTCTTCATCTACTCAAGAAGTGTGTGGAATCTGTGGGACATTTGGGCATGGAGCAAATATATGCCCCTCTGCATATGAATCTTTTAGGAATGAAGCTGAGCAAGTTAATGCTATGGGGGGATTTCAACCAAGAGCCAGGAATGATCCTTACTCCAACACTTACAATCCTGGTTGGAGGAGTCACCCCAATTTTTCCTGGACAACAAATAATGCTCAACAGCCTTTCCATTTGCTCCAGAGACAGAACCAACAGCAGGGCCAATCCTCAAATCAAGGTCAGCCTAAGAGAGAAAGTTTGGAGGAAAGTTTACAGGCTTTTATCCAAGTCAGTGCTAAAAATCAGGAGATGAACAACAAGAGGTTGGATTCCTTGGAAGCATCTTTTAAGAAGGTGGAGACTCAAGTGGGGCAACTTGCTCAACAGATGCAGATTCAACAAAAAGGGAAGTTTCCAAGTCAACCTGAACAGGCACAAGCAGTGAGTGTTCTTAGGAGTGGCAAGGTAATTAATAACAATGTTGAAAATAATTCTATGAATGCAGGTGAGCAAGAAAATAAAAAAGGAAGGAGAACTGGAGAACAAAGGTGATAAAAAAGCAATCCATACCGGCCACCTATACCATTCCCCAGCAGGTTGAAGGATGATAAAAAAGATAAGCAATTTTCAGATATCTTCAACATGCTGTCTAAGGTAAGTATTAACTTACCCTTACTTGAAGCAATTAAGAACATGCCGGCTTATGCTAAATTCTTCAAAGAACTGAATACCAAGAAAAAGAGGTATGAGCCGAATGAAAAGGTGATAGTTTCTAAGGTAGCTAGTGCTGTTTTGCAGCATAAACTACCTCCTAAGCTAAAGGATCCTGGAAGCTTTATTATTCAAATTACTATGGGGAATGGAAAAGGTACTGATGGCATGTGTGATTTAGGAGCTAGTGTGAATTTAATGCCTTATTCTGTTTATCTTGATTTGGAATTAGGGGAACTTAAACCAACAAAAATGGTGCTGCAATTAGCTGATAGATCTCTTAGATTCCCGAAAGGGGTTATAGAAGATGTGTTAGTTAAAGTTGGTGGTTTGATAGTACCTGTAGATTTCATTGTTCTTGACATGGAAGTAGGTAATTCTTCACCATCTGCACACACAATTCTGCTTGGTAGGCCTTTTATGGCAACTACCAACACTTTGATAGATGTTAAGAATGGAAAATTATCAATGACTATTTTGGGACAAACTGTGGAAGTTTCTATTTTTAACACTTCTCCTATTCCTACGACTGCTTTATATGAGGATTATTCTTTCATTGATTGTGTTGATGCAGTTGTTTCAGATGTTTTCTTGCAGACAGGTTCCTCTGATAAATTGGAGCTGGCATTGACTTTGGATAGTGATTTGGAAATTTTTGATGCAGAAATAGCCAGTTGTCTTGAGACTTTAGGAAGTGCTGAAGTAGAGGAACTTAAGGAGGAGCCAGTTTGTGAACCTTCCCCCATTGAAAAAGAAGAGAAGAACCCTTCACTAGAGTTAGAGTTGAAAGAGTTACCTAAGAACTTGAAATATGTGTTTTTAGGAGATCACAACACTTTACCTGTGATAATATCTAGTGAACTTAGTGAAGGGGAGGAGATGAGGTTAGTGAGTGAGCTTAAAAGATTGAAGAGAGCAATAGGATGGGGATTAAGTGACATCAAGGGTATTAGCCCTTCTATGTGCATGCATAGAATCACTTTAGAAGAGGGAGCTAAACCTGTGAGGGAGACTCAAAGGCGCCTTAACCCAAATATGAGTGAAGTGGTGAAGAAGGAAGTGCTCAAATTGCTGGATGTAGGAGTAATTTATCCAATTGCTAACAGTGAGTGGGTGAGCCCAGTTCATGTAGTTCCTAAGAAATCTGGAATCACTGTGGTGAAAAATGAGAATAATGAGTTGGTTCCTACTAGGACTACTACTGGGTGGAGAATGTGCATTGATTATAGGAAGTTGAACAATGCTACAAAGAAAGATCATTTTCCTCTTCCTTTTATTGATCAGATGTTAGATAAACTTTCTGGGCACTCACATTATTGTTTTTTGGATGGCCTTTCAGGTTACTATCAGGTGCCAATAGCTCCAGAGGATCAGTCCAAGACAACCTTTACTTGCCCTTTTGGGACTTATGCATTTCGACGTATGCCCTTTGGCTTGTGCAATGCACCTGCAACTTTTCAGAGATGCATGATGTCTGTCTTCTCTGACATGATAGACGATTTTATTTTGGTATTTATGGATGATTTTTCTATTTTTGGTAATTCTTTTGATAATTGCCTCAATAAACTTGTTCGTGTGCTTGAGAGATGCATTGAATGTAACCTCACTTTAAGTTGGGAAAAGAGTCATTTTATGGTTACTCAGGGCATTGTATTAGGTCATGTGGTGTCAAGTAAAGGGATTGAGGTAGACAAGGCTAAAATTGAATTGATTGCTAAGTTACCCCCACCTACCTCAGTTAAGGGAATAAGAAGTTTTCTAGGGCATGCAGGATTTTACAGGAGGTTTATTAAGGATTTTTCCAAAATAAGCCAACCATTGTGCTATTTATTGGGGAAAGATGTTCCATTTGAATTTACAGCACAATGCATGCAAGCTTTTAATTCCCTTAAGGAAAAATTGACTAGTGCACCTGTGATTGTAGCTCCTGTCTGGTCTTTACCTTTTGAAATCATGTGTGATGCCTCTAATCATGCAGTAGGAGCTGTTCTTGGGCAAAGAGTTGACAAATACTTGAGAGTAATTTATTATGCCAGTTTAACCCTGAATAGTGCACAAATGAACTACACCACAACTGAGAAGGAAATGTTAGCTGTTGTTTTTGCTTTAGACAAATTTAGAGCAAATTTAATTGGGTCAAAAATTATTGTGCATTTTGATCATGTAGCTCTTAAATATCTATTAACAAAACAACATGCTAAACCGCGCTTAATTAGATGGGTGTTGTTGTTGCAAGAGTTTGATTTCCAAATCAAGGATACTAAGGGTAGTGAGAATGTTGTTGCTGATCACTTATCTAGATTACCCTTCTTTAGTGAAAATCTTGCATCTGATAGCATTTATAAAAATTTAGAAGAATTTCCTGATGAGCATCTGTTTGTGGTGATTAATGCCCCTTGGTTTGCAGATATTGCTAACTATCTTGCTTGTGGTATTTTGAGATCTAACATGTCCTTTCAGGAAAAGAAAAGGTTTCTACACTTGAGTAAGTTTTATTTTTGGGATGAACCTTATCTATTCCGGATATGCAAAGATGAGATAGTTCGCAGGTGTGTAGCTGAGGAAGAACAACTGAGTGTTCTTCAATTTTGTCATGACCTTCACTGTGGGGGTCATTTTGGAGGAAGGAAGACTGCAGAAAAGGTGCTTCAAAGTGGTTTTTATTGGCCTACTTTATTTAAAGATGCTCAAGACTATTGTAAGCACTGTGATCATTGCCAAAGAGTAGGTAACATTGGGAGGAGGAATGAAATGCCCCTTCAGTCATATATTGTTGTTGAACTGTTTGATGTGTGGGGAATAGACTTCATGGGTCCTTTCCCCAAGTCCTTTGGTTATGAATACATTTTAGTTGCTGTTGATTATGTTTCCAAATGGGTGGAGGCAATCCCCACCCGTACTAATGATGCTAATATTGTTGTTAAATTTGTGAAGGAAAACATTCTTAGCAGGTTTGGCACACCAAGGGTGATAGTCAGTGATGGGGGGAGTCATTTTTGCAACAGGCTTTTTGAGAAGTTAATGCACAAATCTGGCGTGAAGCACAAGGTGTCAATGCCATACCATCCATAGACTTCGGGACAAGTGGAAACATCAAACAAGCAGCTAAAAGGAATTCTGGAGAAAACAGTCAACACATCCAGGAAGGATTGGGCAAACAGATTGCATGATGCACTATGGGCATATCAGACTGCTTTCAAAACTCCTCTTGGTATGAGTCCATATCGATTGGTGTTTGGAAAAGCTTGTCACTTACCAGTGGAGTTAGAGCACAAAGCATATTGGGCAATCAAGACTCTGAATTTGGACTTGGATAAAGCGAAGAGAGAAAGATTTCTGCAAATTTCAGAGTTGGATGAGCTGAGAAATGAGGCCTATGAGAGCTCGAGAATCTACAAGGATCGCACTAAAGCACTTCATGATAGAATTATAGTGCGAAAGACATTGAGGCCAGGTATGAAGGTTTTACTTTTTAACTCACGACTCCGTCTTTTTCCAGGTAAACTCAAGTCTCGATGGAGTGGGCCTTTCGAGATAACTCGAGTGTATCCTTCTGGTGCCATTGAATTACTTAACTCTCGAACAAGTGAGACTTTTAAAGTGAATGGACAGAGAGTTAATCCATATAATGAAGGATTTCAAGAAGTGAGGGTCATTAATAGCACTTTAATCCGTGATCCCTAGACCTTGCATGATGTCCAGCTTTATGACATTAAAGAAGCGCTAAATGGGAGGCAACCCATCGGTTTGCATTTATTTTTCGTAGTTGTAATTTTAAATTTAGCGAGTATTAATTTTATGTTCGGTTTAAATAAATGGACTATGCTTTGATCGATTTTTCTTTACTTTGTGTTTCAGGGTGTTGAAAGAAGAAGGTTTGCAAAATCGTTGAATAAAAAAAAATATATATATATATTAAAAGTTAATAAAAGGTAGTAGGTGACACGGCCAAAGGACTTGGCCGTGTAACACACTGGACACGGCCGGGCTTCCTTAAAAATTTAACGATTTTGCAATTTTGTACAGAATAGGACACACCCAGGGGACACGGCCAAGTCACCTGGCCGTGTCCCTCCAAGACCATCAGACACGGCCGTGTCACCTTGACTTGGCCGTGTCCCTTCACTTTCACACACAGACACGGCCAAGTATCCACTAACACGGCCGTGTCTCTCAAATTTTACACTTTTAAAACCCGATTTTGCCCAGTTCTTTTCATAAATCCCTAAATTTTCTATCTTCGTCTCTCTCGCTCTCTGTATCACCAAATCCATTGATTTTTATTTCAAAATTCCAACTCTTCCATTAAAACTTCAAATTTCTTCAACAAAACTTGAGATAATCACTTAAAACTTCCTCTTTACTCATATAATTTTGATTTAATTCAGTTTTGGGTGTTAATTTTTCAGATCTCAAGATGCCAAGAACTAAAACTGTCTCACACCGCAAGAAGAAGAAATTTGGTGCCGAAGGAGCTTCATCATCTTCCTCAACTTTATCTTTCAAGAGGGCAAGTCTTTTGGCTCAGGGTTTTTTCCCGACAAGGTATGTGAACGATGAATCTCTTGATACCCTACAAATTAGGACGACTTTTTATAGATATGTGCAATATCTTGGGTGGGAGACTCTAGTATCATTGAGACCTTTGCAGTTTGAGGAGCTTACCCTAGAATTTTTGACATCTCTTAAGGTGGAAAGAGATGATAAAAAAATATGCAGGAGAATGATGTTTAAATTAATGGGTAGATCATTTGTGTTTACTATTGATCAGTTGAATGATATCTATGGTTTTCATCAGCATGGGGAAAGGTCGGTACCCAAAGACTTTAGACAACAATTTGCTTGGGGAGCCTTAGGCTCGGGTACTTATGTGGCCAAATCGGCCAAAGCATCTAAATTACGGAACCCTACTTTGAGGTATTTGCACAGGTTTATGTCATGTGGGTTCTTTGCTCGGAAGGAGAGCCCAGGTGTGGTTGAGTCGAGTGAGTTATTTTTCTTGGATTGTGTTTTGAATGAAATGACTATTAGTGCCGGCTATTGGTTAGCCGATATTTTTGATACTGTAGCTAATAAAAGGAGGGGGGCAATTTGTGTTGGAGGGTTGATCACTACATTAGCAGTAGCCCTTGTTGAGGATTTTGACCCGAGTACTAGTCGCATGACTAGAATTTTGGGGAATGACTCGTTGGATTTAGCTACACTTGAGAAGATGCATATGGTGGTGCATAGGAGAGGGACTTATGTGATGCCGTCAGTTGAGACTGAAGCACCGGGGGATAGGCAGAAGAGGGCACGGGTCGAAGAGGAGTCCGACTCGGATTCTCTTGGCCTAGATGAGGATGCTCCGGTCTCGGATCATCAAGAGGTACTTCTAAGGATTGAGGACCTGGAGGGCAAAGTGGATCGAATGGATAGCAAGGTGGACCGTAACCATGCTGAGGTCTTACAGCAGTTGGAACAGATTAACAGTAACCTTGCAACGATCTTGAGTCTCCATCCATCAGCTGCATCATCTTCCCGCCCACCTTTTCCATAGATTTTGAGTCCTTGCTTTATTTTGCTTTATTTTGTATTTTTGTTATTATTTTTCGTTTTTGTTTTCAGGTTAACCTTTGCATTTGGATATTTTATTTTTATATATTGTACTTTTGTTTTTTTTTGAACTTTTGTGTTTGTGATGGAAAGCTAGGATTTTGCCTCACCAATACGATGGAAGACAGGTTGTCCTTTAACTCTTTTTATTTACTATTCTTGTTTTACATTGAGGACAATGTAAGTTTTAAGTGTGGGGTACTCTTTAAGCTTTCCTTTAATTTTTGTTTTGTTTATTGTGTTGCTTATTGTGTTTGTTGTGCATGGCATAATTGTTGAAAATTTATTGATCTTTTCTTTGATTCTAGCATTATAGTTGAGACTTTAGTATCAGCATAGAAATGAGCATTTGAATTCATTCGGGATCAATTTTCGCATTCTGCAATTCATGACATATAATCTTTGGGAACCCACCTGTGTGAGTTTTTGAGCCTCATAAATTTGATATTATTGTCAATTGATTTTCTTTTCTTAAGTGTGCACCTTCATGATTTAGCATCTCTAGAGTTTGCTTTTGCATACTAATTGAACTCGCATTATGATTTAATCTCAAGGTTTAAAGTGATGAAGGCAAATTAGGTTATCCCTTTGGCTTAAAAAGACCTCCCTTAATATTAAATTCCTTAGTGTGCCAAGTTGAGCCTTTGACCTTTTCTTGTTTGATGAACACAATTCTCAACTTAACATGTTCTTATTATCATCATACCTGCATTAAGGAATGAAGTTTTATGATATGACAATAGGGTGGTTTGTTTCAAAGTGTGGGGTAAGCAAGTAAAAAAAAAAGAAGGAAAAATGGAATTGCTAATTGGGGGTTGAAATGCATACTTTGCACATTGTACTTGATTAAGAGTCATCATTCTTTTCCTCTACATTTTAAGCTAGATGTTCCATGTAATTCTTAATTTTGTATATATATATATATATCTAAAAAAAAAACAAAAAATTTTGATGATAAAAAGTAAAAAAAAAGAGAGAGCGAATAAAAGAAAAGTTGCATATATATATACAAAATTCATATATGTTCTAGCATTGGTTATCAAAAGAGGAATGTTGACTCATGTATTTTTATGCAAGTATGTAAGATTATCAAGGGTTGGTGAGTATGCCATTTGAAGGAGTTATGAGTTCTTAGCAAGAATAGTGTCTAATTTAGATACTCCATTTCTTGATGCTCCAGCTTAAATGTCTTTTCTCACACCTTTACCTTAGCCCCATTACATCCAAATGAAAGACCTTCAGATTATTTCTTGAGGAAATCAGTGAGGGAGATTGGATAATTAAGCAAGTTTATGGCAGTATGCAGTCATGAGTGGTTTGAGTGATTAACCTTTGAAATCGAGTGAAACACTTAGATGAGAGATAAGATTTGTATGTCTGGATTAATGAATGAGTTAAGAAAATTTTGATTGAAGGAAAGTGCGATTATTTATGTTGTCTCTTTAAGTATTTCATCTATATGCTGGAATTATAGTTAGGATTGTTTGAGTTTTTAATTTATGCCATGTGAATTTGCTTGAGGACAAGCAAAGTTTTAAGTGTGGGGTAGTTGTTTTATTAGTTTTTGTTATAGTTTTGTGTCTTGTTTATTATGATAGTTATTGTTTTATTTAGGTATTTTGTTAGTTTTAATCGGTTTGTTTGGTGTTTTCATTAATTTTGGTAGTTTTAGTTTATTTCAATGTTTAGGTCGTTTTTGATGTAGTCTTTAGTATTGTGTTTATGTTGTGTTGATTATTGTCTATTGATTTCTTATTTAGATTTATTTTGAGTTTTGTGTTAGGTTAAAAAAGGCAAGGAAGCAAATTTGAAGGAGAAAGTGGCAGTGGCTGACACAGGCAGAGGACACGGCCAAGTCACCGGCCGTGTCCCATACCAAGATTAAAAAGAAGAGCAAGTCCCAGTAGCAGACACATGCAAGGGACACGGCCAAGTCACCTGGCCATGTCCCTCCAAAGAAGATCCACACGGCCAAGTCATCTTCACTTGGCCATGTCTCACTTGGTTCCAAAGGCAAAGATGAAGCAAATTTCACAGAGGCAGACACAGGCAAGGGACACGACCAAGTCACCTAGCCGTGTCCCTCCAACAAGGTGCAACACGGCCAAGTCACTTCTGACTTGGCCGTGTCACTCAACCAAAGAAGAAGAAAGAAGAGAAGCAACAGAGGTGGACACATGCAGGGGACACGGCCAAGTCACCTAGCCGTGTCCCTCCAAAAGCCACTCACACGGCCAAGTCACATCTGACTTGGCCGTGTCCCTCATGAAGAAAACACGCAGCAGATTTTTAAAGCGACGTTTCATATAAAAGGAAGGGGAGAGCTTAGGTTTAGGACTGTTGTGATTTTGAGAGCAAAGTTGGAGCCGTCAGAGATAGTTTTAGAGTTTTATCATTTGTTTTCTTGGATTTTGATTAAACTTTGGATCAAAACTAGCTAGATTAGATTGTTCATGCCAATTATTCATTCTTCTTGCAAGATTCGAACAAGAGATTATTCAGAAGCTTCAAGGAGTTGTAACTTGGTTTTGTTCTTGAACGTATTCTCTTTATTTTTATTGAATGGATATTATCATGTCTATTTCGATTTCTTTGAACATTAATGAGATGAATATGTTTAATTGCATTATGAACTAATTTGATATAGTCTAGGGTTTGTATGGATCTGCTATGATTGTATGAATTGGTTATTCTCTTAGCTAATAATTTCTTTAGCCTTGATTGAATGAAATATTTTAATATATAATTGATTGGCCACCAATTATGTGTTTTAGGTATTAGATGATGGATTGAGAGATGAAGTCTAATGCTGGATCAATTCAATTAGGGACTTAGGTGAATTAGAGATATAACCTATTAAAAAGATTGTTTCAATTATAACAAGATTAGTTGTAAGAGGTTTGAATGCGAGAGCTTATTTCCTTGACTCAATTAATTAAGTTGTTTGAGATTTAATCTTTGAAATTGAATTAGTTAAGAGGAATAACCATTCATACATATAAGTAGTAGAGAAGTGCAAACCCTAGACCTTTTTATCAAGTGAATCAAATCAATCAGCTTAATTTACTTTTATTCGTTTTAAATTTTAATCAATCTTCTTCATTACTTAGCAATTTAAATTTCTTTAATTACTTGTTACTTTTAATTACTTGTTAAACATAATTTGATAAGCAATTAACCACTTTAGCTTCCTTGAGAGAACGACCCTTGGGCGATCACCTTTGCTACAACTACCTCGTATACTTGCGAGTGATGCTTTGTGGTAGAGTTAATTCGAGCGCAACAAACACTCCTGTCACAATCATTCTTATTTGATCAGATTCATCGCGCCTCTTCCCGAGCAATGCAGCCTTATCCCTCCACCTTTTCACATAGTCCACAAAATTCTCATTTGACCTTTATCTAATGGACTCAATTTCAATTAAAGTAATTTTCAGCTCGACATTGTACCCATATTACTGAATAAAAGCCTTGTACAACATGTCCCAATCTTTTTTTGATACTTTTCTCTAAGGTGATGAACCAATTTTGGACAACAGGGTCCAATGAGAGCATGAAATATCTTAGAGTTTGAGCCTTAGTGGCTCGGGCAGACTGCATAGCAGTGATGTACTGTTTCACATGGAATGAGGGTTTCCAGTACCATTATACTTAGCGAAAGAAGGCATTTTGAATTTATAAGGGACCTCATCATCTTGTTCAAACAATTTGTCAATATCGAACATCTCTTCAGTTTTCAACTTCTTTTCAAACTTCTTTTCTAGGTCAGCAATCATCTTCTCAACATAAGAAGTTTTAGTCTTTTCCACAGTTGCTCTTTCCACAACCCTTGGATCCTTCTTCTTGTCTTGAGGATCTTGGAATTATTGAGCCTAATCATCATCAATGATCACCTTACCATCATCAAAAGCCACTTCATCAACTTTAGCCTTCCCTTTTTCTTTCTTGGTTCTTGCGGATGCTTCGGCATTGTTCCCAAACATTGTAGTCATTTGATTCTTCATGATCTCAGCTAGGGCCCCCTTTAATTCTTCCATTTTAGCATTGAGGGCGTCGTCCACCATTCTTTGAATTTGTCCGGGCTCCATTTCTTTTGGTGAAAAAGTGATTGACTCGTTGCTAGATTCTTCGTCTCCGGCATAGGTTAGATTTTCGTAAGCTCTTGAACTGTCGTAATCCAGGGCTGTGAGCTAGAAATGATTAATAATATGTGATGTGATGCATGTATGCATGTATGCACAAACAATAAACAAACAAGGATAAATAGGACGTTGCTTCCCACTTTATAACTTCCACACACGGATGGCGAGTCTCTTTTTCTAGGTATATGGTTAACAAAGTACCAACACGGGTATCTTATTTTTGAAAAATTCTCTCGGATGTTTCAACCAATAATTATATTTTAAAAATGAAAATCAGTTCATGATAATTTTCATTAATTAGGTTTTAATCCATTCAACCAACTAAAGTAGCTTTTATGCTATATTGGATTAAAACTAAATTAAGAGGTTTATTAAAAATAGATCTCTCAATTGAAAAAGTAACTGATAATTCATGCCAAAAACAAGCCCATAGTTAATAATTCTTAGTATAAACTAGGCTCACAATTGATTTTTTGTATTTTCATAATTGACCTAAATAATTTGTAAGCTCTTTGTAAGAAAAAGTTGGATGAAATGCAAAAATAGTTTTGTTTGAAAAACCCATTGTAAAAAGATTTTAAAAAAATGGATTTTTGAAAAAGAATTTTGATTTATTTTGAGAAAAGTTTAATGTCCAAAGACCATCTTGAAAAGTTTTGAAAATATCCTTGGTCTTTTGGACTTAAAAAAAAAATTATTTTGAGCTTACAATGTACTTAGGCCATATTAGAAAAAAGAAAAAACCAAATAAGCCATGATTTAAACTAAGATAAATTAACCATAGTCACACAACAAACATTTGGGGCTAAAAACCTAAGAAAAGTAACTAGGCCAATTACATGAGCTTTAGTCTTTGGGTTAAAAGGCTTAGGTTCCCATAGCAAGTATATACCAAATGGTACAAGGCTATGAGTGGTTATGCCATGCTCAATCTCCATACCTTGAGTAAAAGTGTGGTATCTCTTACATAACACAACACGGGTAACACGGACATCCTAACTCATGCACACAATGCAATCTAATATGATGCAATGGATAAGATCATGATAAGAAAGAATAGACTAATATAAAGACCAATGGAATCAACTTCTCTTATCCCAGTAGAGTCGCCACTGTGAGCGGAGATTTTCGTCCCCACTCCCGGTGAAATGGTTATTGCGACTTTGGCACTGTTTAGGCTCGGGGCTTTAGAGAACACGAGCCTAAGTCCAAAAAAAATGGAGTTACCACCCGGATGGGCTAGGAAAAATAAAGGGGTGGATGACTTGATTCCTAAAGAATCCCTAACTCTTTAATGGGTTCAGAAAGTTGGGACATGTGGGGAAGGTGAGAAATGACCCAACACTCCCACAATACCCGGTTCATTTGAATTGGCCTCCTTTGCAGGTCTTAATATTATAAAATTCTTAAATATAATAATATTATCCATACTACATGCAACAATTAAAATAAAGCATCATTATATTAAAATTAAAACAATGTCTAAACAAAATAAATAAATGGACACCCATCCGAGGATGGAAACATGTCCTTATATTGTCTCTGTCTAAACCTAAATAGGACACTCACTGAAAGGTGGAAACGTGTTCTTTACATTTGTCCAAAATATAAAAGCAATTTAAATTACATGATGCTTAATACATGAGGTACCCAACATATGAAAACATACCTCTTACAAAGTTTTGAAATCAAAACAAATCAATAAAAGTAAACATCCATTCATGATAAACAAATCAAATATCGAAATTAAATAAATCAATCATCAAAACATATAATAAACTACATAATCTATTTTAAAATTAAATAAAGTAATAAATATATAAATTTAGGGTTTATATCTTAAAATAAGGATTTAGAATTTTAATTACTAAATTAGGGCTTTGGAAAAAAGAAAATTAAGTACATAGACTCATAATGCACAAATAAATATTGACCCCTTCGACAAGCTCATACGGCAGTCCCGCTAGCCGATTAGCGGGCGGGGTCAAGGGCAGCGCCCCAGAAAATTTTGGAAATTGGCTTTTAGGGTTGTAGGTTTTGGTGTTGAAAATTAAGATTTTAGGGTTTAAGATTTAGAAAATAGGGTTTCGGAATTGGAAGAAATAACCTACTGTAAATCTTAGAAAAATAGAATTGATTATGGTTTTGAGAAAACAGATTATTGTTTTATGGTTTTAGAAAAGTGTAATTTGGGTTTAGATTTCAAAAATATATTTTACGGGTATTAAGGTATTAGTGTTTTGAAAAATAGTTTTTAGGGTTTCAAATAGAGTTTGGATGGTAAGTAGAACAATTGATCATCTTTTGCACGTTTAAACAATTAATCCAATTTGAATGATGAAGATACTGTAAAGATAAGTAATGAAATGGAGATTCAAATCTCCATTGTTGGTTCCACCAGAATCCTTGAATTGTAGTTGAACAATAATAAAGACAGTGTAGGCCACCTTTGATGGATCATTGTTGCTTGCTCACTGCCTCTTGCTCATTCAAGGTTCTCTTTTATTGTCGAAAAAATCTAAAAGTCCAAAGTTCGATAAAATTTTTTTGCCATCTTCTATTCTGTGTCTTTAATGTGATATTTATAAGAAAAAATAAAACCTAATACTAATTGGCTAAGGAAATAAAAACATTTTAGGAAATAAAATTAAAAACCAAGTAGAATAGGATTTTGGCAAAATAATACGCGGGCCGGGCATGCGAAAGTGCACTGGCGAAGAAGTTCTGCAGGCGCTGGGCGCAGGACAGCAAATTCAAAGCAGGATTTTCCTATGGCGACTTGGCTTGTAGCCATTTCCTGTGGCAAATTGGCCCAAGTGTGAGCGAGGATTTTTGCCCCCACTCCTGGTGGAATGGTTCTTACGACTTCGGCACTGTTTAGGCTCGGGGCTTTAGAGAACATAGACCTAAGTCCGGAGAAAATTGAGTCGCCACCCAGATGGGTAGGGAAAAAAGAAAGGGGTAGATGACTTGATTCCTAAGGAATCTCCAACCCCCTAATGAGTTTGAAAAGTTGGGTGCGTGTGGGGAAGATGAGAAATCGCCTAGTACCCCCACAACGCCCGGTTCATTGGAACCGGCCTCCTTTACAGGTCTTAATATTATAAAATTCTTAAATATAACAACATTATCCATATTACACACAATAATTAAAATAAAGCATCGATATATTGAAAATCAAAACAATGTCCAAGCAAAACAAATAAATGGACACCCATCCGAAGATGGAAACATGCCCTTACATAATCCATGCCTAAATAGGACACCCACTGAAAGGTAGAAACATGTCCTTTACATTGGTTCTAAAATAGAAAAGCAATTTAAATTACATGATATTTAACTAATGAGGTACCCACCAAGTGGAAACATACCTTTTACAACATTTGGAAATCTAAATAAATCGATAAAAGTAAATAACCATTTATCATAAATAAATCATTCATCAAAGATATTAAACATCACTAGAATGTAAACATCCATCCATGATAAACTAAATAAATCAAGCATTGAACTTAAATAAATCAACAAAGCATTGAAAATAAATTAAAACACATAATCAAATATAAAATTGAATAAAGCAAATAAAGATTCAAATTAAGGCTACTATTTCTATTTAAGATTCTTTATTTAATGTGTTTAGGGTTTTGGAATTTATGAGTTTAAGCTACTGTGAGTTTTAAAGGAATTGAAATTGATTAAAATTTTATAATTTAAGAGGTTGATAAAATTCTTTGATTAACCAAATTAGTGGTTGAGGAGTGAAATCATGAAATTAGGATTTGAACACTTTAAAATATTGGATTTATGATTATTAGCTATTGAATTATGGTTTTTAGGCTTACTGTGTTTGAATTTTAATATTTATGTTTATAAGGTTTCAAGGTTTAAAGGATTAGGGTTTAAAAAAAATTAGGGTTTAAGGTTTTAAGGGAGTTAGGGTTTACTGTTTTAAGGGAGTTAGGGTTTTAAGGGAGCTAGGGTTTCACTGTTTTGGGTTTTGGAGTTGAATTAGGGTTTTAGAATTTTAGAATTAGGGTTTCGGAGAATGCATTAGTTTTTAGAATTTGAAAATCAATTGATAATTTTATGAAGTTTTATGAAATAAACAAAACGATTTAAGGTTTATAGAAACAGAAAAGATATTTTTTTAGGATTTTTGGAAAGAAAATGATTTAATTTATGGTTTTGAAGAATTGGAAGGCAAATTAGGGTTTTAAGATTTTGAAGAAATAAAAACAACTATTTTAAGATTTTTGAAAAACAAAGAGACGAATTAAGGTTTTTAAGCTTTAGAAAAGGTAAATTAAGGTTCTAGAGTTTTTTTTATTCTGAAGAAATAGAAACAATTTTTGACATTGAGTGATGAAGCTACTGTGAATTAATGAAACACATAAAGAATTTTATACCTTCGTTTGTTGGTTCCACCAAAAATTTATTCTTGGATGAACAAGATCAAAGACAAGCTTTGCTGCCTTTGATGGATTGAATTGCTTGTTAACTCTCTCAAAAAGTTTTTCTTTTAGTCTCAAATTTCTCCTCAAAATTTTCGTCGTGTTGTTTTAGTCCTTATTTTTAGAAGAATTTTATGATTAATTTTAGTTATTCACGAAATCTAACATTGATTAAGAAAAGGAAACCGAAACCTAATTGTATTTGGTTTCGAAAAAATTTGCATCGAAAAAATTTTGCTAGCGAAAAAAACTGCTGCAGAAAAAATTGCACTGGCAAAAAAAAACTGCTGCTGAAAAAATGCGCTAGCAAAAAACTGTCGCAGCTGGCTGCGAGCTGCGGGCGAAAATTGGCCTGCAGGAAATTCCTGTGGGCAAAATGGTTTGGGCTATTTCGCTCGTAGGAATTTCCTACAAACGAAATGGCAAAGCCATTTCTTCCGCAAAAAAATTCTGCGGACGAAATGGCCGTCCCACACTGATTTTCGGCAACGATTTTTTTTGTCGCCGATTTTTTCATCGCCAATTTTTATTTTTATTTTTTTGTTTATTATTATTTTTTATTTTTATTAATAAAAATGAGATACTAAAGCAAATATTATTTAATTAAGATAACAAAAATTATTTTGGACTAATTAAAATATATTGGACAACACAAATATTATTTTGGACTAATTAAAATATATTGGACCGGACTGGGTCAAAAATTAAGGGTCTATAGTTTGCCCCTTGCTTGAGTGATCTGGGACTTTAGTGAAAAAGAATGAAAAGCAATAAGACTTAATTTTTGAGATGGTTGAGGTTTTGGAATTTTGACCCGGTTCGAGTTTTGGACTCAAGGATAATTTGGGTTCTAGACCCGAGCTAAGTTTTGGACTTAGAACAGATTCTAGGTTCTGGACCTAAGAAAAATTTAGGTTCTGGACCCGAGCTAAGTTCTGGACTTAGAAGAGATTCTAGGTTTTAGATCTAAGGAAAATTTAGATTTTGGACCCGAGCTAAGTTCTGGACTTAAAAGAGATTCTAGGTTCTGGACCTAAGGAAAATTTGAGTTCTGGACCCAAGCTAAGTTCTGGACTTAGAAGAGATTCTAGGTTCTGGACCTAAGGAAAATTTGGATTCTGGACCCGAGCTAAGTTCTGGACTTAGAAAAGATTCTAGGTTCTGGACCTAAGGAAAATTTGGTTTCTGGACCCGAGCTAAGTTCTGGACTTAGAAGAGATTCTAGGTTGTGGACCTAATCAAAATTTGGATTCTAGACCTGAACTAAGTTCTAGACTTAGAAAAGATTCTAGATTCTGGACCTAAGGATAATTTGAGTTCTAGACCCGAGCTAAGTTCTGGACTTAGAAAAGATTCTAGGTTCTAGACCTAAGGGTAATTTGGGTTCTGAACCCGAGCTAAGTTCTAGACTTAGAAGAGATTATAGGTTCTGGACCTAATCAAAATTTGGTTTCTGGACCCGACCTAATTTCTGGACTTAGAAAATACTCTAGGTTCTGGACCTAAGGGTAATTTGGGTTCTGGACCCGAGCTAAGTTTTGAACTTAGAAGAGATTCTAGGTTCCGGACCTAAGGAAAATTTGGGTTCTGGACCCGAGCTAAGTTCTGGACTTAAAAGAGATTCTAGGTTCTGGACCTAAGAAAAAGTTAGGTTCTGGGCCCGAGCTAAGTTCTGGACTTAGAAGAAATTATAGGTTCTGGACCTAAGGATAATTTGAGTTCTGGACCCGAGCTAATAATTTTTTTATTTCAAAAAGTTTGGCTAATTTTTATGCACGTCTTCTCTTTTTTTTTTGGCCCTTGCATGTAAAAATATTTATACACACGCAAGTATTTGAATGATTAAATTGAATAATTAAATTTACTGTGTAGCCACTGTTCATGCACTATTTACTGTTTATAAATAGTAACTTACTATTCATAAATAGTAGTAAATAGTATTTACTATTCATCAATAGTAATTTACTATTTATCAATAGTAACGTTTACTATTCATGAACAGTACTTACTTTTGAATTTTATTTTTTTTCCTTGCCGTTTCTCTATATAAACCCACGAGTTCCTTCACTTTATTCACAACAAAATTTCTTAATTTCTATAATTCTCTCAAATTCTTTCAAATTTAGCACATAGTTTTCAAAAAAATGCATGCTTCAAGGTCAGGGACTTATTCTAATGCTGAGTTATTAGAGTTTATTCGGTATCATGAAGATGGAAATATAGATCTACTTGCTAGGATGCCACTTCATCGTAGTTTCAACCAAAAGAGCGCGGTAATTATTTTTCTTCTTTTTCTTTCTTTTTATTTTTTATTTGTTCGTTGTTTTTATTGTCTGTCATTTATTTATTTATTTTTATTTATATTTTTATATTATGCTCTTTTTTAAAAAATTTAGGAAAAAATATATTAATTTAAGTAGATAAGATAATATGTACTTACCTTGTATTAACTTACCTTGGCTCCGTGTTAGAGCAATCGTTGCGTTGTTGGGGCTGGAGGGTGTATTTACAAAGCTCGACAGTGGTATGATGTAGTGCCTTCTCGGGTAAGGCAGATTACCAGAGATTGCATATTTGAGAGCTTCATCTTATAATTGCCATCGGAGGAGTATCAGATAGACCGGAGCGTAGTCCAAGCACTTGCAGAATGATGGTTGGACACAATCCACACTTTTCACTTGCCCATTGGAGAGATGACAATTGGTCCGGTCGATTTTACTGCTATAATCGGCCTTCGATATGATGGTGTTCCGGTTCCTCTTACCAATGATATTTTGACATTTGAAGAAATTTAGGAATTAATTGGTATGGAACCATCATATAAAGGGCCTTTTAAGATAAAAATTGAACCGATTCGTAGTTATTGGATGAACTACGAAGGACGGGTTCACAGAGACACGACCCAACAGTATGCTCGAGGATTTTTGTTATATTTGCTTGGGTCTACTATCTTAGGCAGCACTGAATCCTCCATCTACTTGTCAATGTTGAAGGCCCTTTCTTATTTTAGAATGGTACCATCTTCTGGCTGGGGTGAAGCTGGTCTCGCCTGTCTTTACCATGGTCTTGATAAACTTTGCCGAAATAAGAAGTCTTTTGTCAGCTTGATGGCGGTTGTCGAGGTATTCTTCTTCTACCAATGTCAATTCCATTCATTTCTTGTATGAATTTGATCTTTATTATTATTGTAGGCATGGGCATATGAACACAACCTCGTGAGGGTACTCGATATTTCCAGAGAGAGAGTCGGGTATCCGAGATTAAAATTCTGGTTGTCAGATCGTGTGGACGTTCCCGGCTCTCACCATGTGAATACTCACCGCTTTGTGTTGAGCTGCTTAACCTGGGACCAGGTAAAATAGTGTTAGTATGCTCTAAAATTTATGTGAAAGTTTATTTATCTTATGTTATTTTGCAGGTGAATTTGGCCTGGTGGAACCCAGAAGAGAGGCCAAACTGGTCTCCCTTCATGAAGGCTGCACTATCTTTCCAACATTCTCGCCGAGTCATTGCCGGACTAGTGTCTAGTGGCTGGTTTCTCGGAGAGAGAGTTTATGAGTGGTTTCTCGATCCAGAGCAGTGGAGGATTTCGATGCCTTGCCCGGAATACACTTTAAATATTATGTCAATGTTGGAGGATGCCTGGTGGCCGGCTCGGTACGGTTATGGTATTGAAGGACTTCTCTACCCGCTGAGTGCATCTTATGCCCATTTTATTCAAAAAAGGCTGTTGAACTTTGATGTATCTCCTGTTGGCGTACGGGAGATTCTCGAGGAAAATGAAGGTAGAGATGAAGAAGAACATCACGGAGATGCAGGAAAGTTTGTTCCACATCTCGGGGCTAGTATCTCTCAGGTAAAACTTTTACCATTTTCCCTTGCAACTGCTTCTTTCTTTTTTTATTCTTTAATGATTGTTGCAGGCTGTTGGCTCATTTGATCATGAGGCTGGACCTTCTTTTACAGCCCCTTCATTTGCTTATTCTAGCTCGCTAGATATGCCATCTCATCCGCAGGGTATTGATATGAATTACCTTGTGAGTTTCTTTATTTCATGGTAATTTATGCCATATGTATGCATGATTATGTATGCTCTTACCCTTTTTCTTTCTGGCTCACAGCGGATGCTTGAAGAAAAAAATAGGAAACTTCAAGAAGAGTTGGCTGTAAGTCGTCAACAGGCTTCTCATTTAAAATTTTTTATCATCAATCCGAATAAAATTTCTGAGACTTTCAATTTCAGGGGATGAGGGATCCTTATGATATCCTTTCGTCTGCTTCTGATGAGGATCGTGACAGATCGAAATTTCAAGTTAATAAGGATTTTGGTGCTCATGGTTCGGGTGATCCCGGGATGAGTAATTTGCCCCCTCCTCCAACAAGCGATGAATTTTTCAGGGCTTTATTTGATGACCTACCACCAACCTCTTAGTGATGTATAAATATTGTATCAATTGTATAAATATTGTACAATAATGAAAAAAAAATACAATTTCCATCTTTACTGTAACTTTTTTTTTCACTTTTCATCGTTACTGCATCACAATTACTAAACTTTCTTTTTCATATTTTTTTTCATAGTACATCACAATTTCATAATTCACAACCACATCACTTTGTTAAACCAAATTCAACGAGGTAAAGGAAATTCGTTACTAATTCCTTTCCTTATGCCATACGGCCTCACCCTTTCCCATCACCTTTTCCTTATCAATTTTGGAAAGGCTTGTTTCTTCTATATAAATCACTTTTTATGCCTAATTTAATACAGAAGCCAAAATATTTTCCATTTCAACGTAAAAACTCCTTTAACAATTTTAATTTTTCTTCATTCATCCACCATGACCGAACATCAATTAAAGCAGATAAAAATTTTATTCAAGAATATGGATGCCATTCACTAGAAACAAATTTCATGGTCAAAACTTGATATTTTAAAGTGTTTTGAAAATGTTAAATTGGACCACTCCTTCCTACATGCCATGTCTTCCTTTTGGAACATGGATTCTAGGGCATTTAAAATTAATGGCTTTGAAATATGTCCCTTGATTGAAGAATTTGAGGACATCCTTGGATACCCAAATAATCAACAAATGACATTACCCACGTTGGTTTCCAAAACTCAACAGAAGATGCAGATGTTATTTAAAATTCCAAAATCCAAAGTTCTTCGGTTGATGAGAGGTGAAAAAATTCTACTTGCTCCCTTCATTGATTTTTGTCTTTCTCATTTGGCCCCTAATAAGGCATGGGGACACATGCTCTATCTTTGCTTGCTCATCCAATTCTTGCTTATTTCTTTTGACGGTGATATTGATCCACGAGTATTGGATATTATGGACCAAATGGAAGGAGGCTTGTCGCCGGTACCTGTGATCTTAACCGAGACCTTAGTTGGATTAGACCGACTTAAATCAGGACTGACAAAGAGACTGACTGGGAGTCCATTGCTGCTTTAGGTAATTACCTAAACTACCCTTTTGGGTTTTCAATTTAGGTTTTCTTTTTTCTCTTCTTTTCATTGCTCTAATTTTTGCCTAGTCCGCCCATATGGATTTTCCGAACTAGCGAGCTGTCCTAATTTTTGTCTAAGCTGCCCTCACGAGTTTTTAACTTAGCGGACCTCTTTTTATTATATATATATATATATATTTTATTGCTCTAATTTTTTCCTAGTCCGCCCATGTGAGTTTTCGGAACTAGCGAGTTGTCCTAATTTTTGCCTACGCTGCCCTTGCGGGTTTTCAACTTAGCGAACCTTTTTTTTATTTAATTCTTTCTTCACAGATTTGGCTTCAGGAGCGTCTTTATTTGCTTGATACTCCATCCATGGATTTTGCTAGATATTTGCCACATCATCATTCTGCTAGGAAACTACTCCATTCCGCTTCTTCATATGCTAACTGGATCCACTCACGCGCTGAAGTCACTGTCTGTTGGTTAGTACCTTGGTGGAAGATTTCTTGTATCACCATGCGAACATACTTGATGTATGTTCCCCTTGCTGCTCATCGTCAAGGTACATGCTATGATCCTTGCTGACTTGGCCGTCAGTACGGAGCTGAGTCTTGCGATTCTGACTTTGCTCCTGATTTAGACATGCCTTGTTTGACTGAAGCCTACTTGGATCGGCTGAGGCAAAGCTGGCCTGCACGTTATATTTATCGACTGCCATAGATTTTACATTTGTTAATTCAGAAAGTGTATTGTTAGGATGAAAAATAATAAAAGATGCTTCTTTTCCATTTAAAATTTATCATCACCTTTTGCTATTGTGTTTATTTATTTTATCCATATCTGGTCAAATACTTATAACAGTGCACATAGAACAATTTTAACATTAATTCTGTTTTATTAAATTAGGGAACAACCAAACATAGAGCTAGCATACAAAAGATCACTCCTGTTGCCAACTAGCCCTTTCGGGTTTTCTAATTGATGATTTTCTCTCTTTTAGCCCTAATTGTTGCCTAGCCCGCCCTTTCGGGTTTTCTGGACTAGCAGACTGCTCTAACTTTTGCCTAGGCTGCCCTTTTTGGGTTTTCAACCTAGCGAGCTTTATATATATATATATATATCATACATAAAACCTCTTCAACCTGTCAATGTTTACTGGCTCACTAAACTCATTCCCATCCATGTCTAATAGCTTCAGCGCACCTTTGTTCATGACTTGTTTCACGACATATGGCCCTTCCCAGCTAGGCCTAAACTTCCCTCTTGGATCAGATACATTAGGCTTACATTGCTTCAACACCAAATCCCCAACTCTGAGTTTTCTGATTTTAACCCTTCTAATGTAGGCCTGAGCTACCTTCTTTTGATACAATTAGTGATGATACAGTGCCTTTAGCCTTCTCTCTTCTAGCAAAGCTAACTGTGTGTATCTGTTTGCTACCCATTCCATTTCAGGCAGTTTAGCTTCCAAGACTACTCTCAATGACTTGATCTCAATTTCAATTGGCAATACTGCTTCCATCCCGTAAACCAAAGAGAACGGTGTCATTCCAGTAGGCATTCACACACTTGTTGTATATCCCCATAAAGCAAAGGGAAGCATCACTGACCAATCCCTGTAAGTCTTGGTCATTTTGGACAGAATTTGCTCAATTGTCTTGTTTGTTTCTTCTACAGCACCATTAGCCTTTGGTCTATAAGGAGAGGATCTATGATGATTGATTCGGTACTTTGAGAATAAATCCTTAACTGCTCCTTGAAACTGTACCCCATTGTCTGATATCACACGATGCGGGACCCCGTATCTGCAGATGAGGTTCTTTTCAATAAATCTAGCCATTTGGCTTGCACCTAGTTTATTGAAGGATTCAACTTTGACCTATTTTGAAAAATAATCTACTGCTACCACAATGAAACGGTGACCGTTTGAAGCTGTCGGATGTATCTCTCCTATAATATCGATACCCCAGGTGGCAAAGGGCCAGGGCAAAGACATAGAATACAATTTCTCAGGAGGCATGTGATTCAAGTTACCATACATCTGACATTGTTGGTACTTCTTTAAAAACTCAATACAATCTCTCTCCATGGTCAATCAGTAGTAACCTTGTCGAATAATCTTCTTAACTAGGGCCAAACCACTCATGTGCGGACCGTAACTTCCTGCATGTATCTCTGACATGATGCGCTCCACTTCAGGCTTTCTTAAACATCTCAAATGCACCCCCATCAGGCCATCTTCGATATAACTCTCCATGGAACGTGATGTATTGCAATGACCACCGCCTTATGGCTCTTCTCTCTTTCTTTGTTGCCCCCGGCGGGTATTCTCTTTCCTCCAAAAATCACCTTATAGTATCATACCACGCATCACGGTCTTTGTCAATTTCCATGATTGTCTCATATTCATAGTAAGGAGTTGATGAAATGGTCAAGATCAGAGGCTTAAGGAATAAGTTGACAGGGTTTTCCCATAGCCAATGTGGCTAGGGCTTCAGCCATCTGATTTTCTTCTCTCGATAGGTGTATAAACCTACACTTCTTAAAGTTCTTCTTCATCATTTTCAGTTAATGGTGATATTGTTTTAATTTTTCTTCTTTCAACTCCCACTCTCCATTTACTTGGGATACTACTAGTAATGAATTGCCAAAAACTTCCACCTTATCCGCCTTCATAATCATTAGGGTTTTCGAACCGAAAATACAAGCTTCGTACTCCACCATATTATTGGTTGCCCTAAATTTTAACTTTTTGGCTAAAGGGATAAGTTCTCCTTCGGGCGATTCTAGTATAACTCCCAAACTTGCTCCTTTCCTATTTATTGCTCCATCAAAATACATTCTCCATCCTTGTACTTCAATTGCTTTTAAATGTTCATCCGAAAATTCCAAGATTACCTCTTCGCTTTTTGGTAATGGTTGTTGGGCCAGGAATTCTGCCACCACTCTACCTTTGATTGTTTTCCTAGTTACATACTCAATCTCAAATTCTTCTAATATTATCAACCATCGACCATACTTCCCAATCAAAGAGGGTGTCTCCCTTAAGTACTTCATTGGATCCAACCTGGAAATTGCTTGCACATTATACGATTGAAAGTAATGCCATAACTTCTTAGAAGACCAAACCACGGCTATGCAGGTCTTTTCAATGATACTATACTTAATTTCATAAGGTAGGAGCTTTCTACTTAAATAGTAAACTGCATGCTCAATCCTTGACTCATGTGCTTGGGCTAGTGTTTAGATCATTTTTGTACTTGTTTTTAGTTAATGTTTTGATTGATTTTTGTTTTAAGTTTGTTTAAAGTTTTGTTTTAGGTTTAGGTGCAAAAACACCCTTGGAAGATCAAAACAGTGTAAGAAAAGCATGGACCAAGCAAGAAATGGCCAAGCCAAATCAAGCTTGGCCGTGTCCCTCAAAGAATGGTGATGGCAGAGATTGACACAGCCAAGCCATTGGCCGTGTCTCATTCAAGGAGCAAAACAAAGACCAAAGCAAAGAAAGAGCAAAAATGAAGCAGCAGGAAGAGACACACCCAAGAGACACGGCCAAGCCACTGGCCGTGTCACAGACACGGCCAGCAAGCTTGGCCATGTCCCAATTCATGCCAACAAGACTTGGAGCAAGCAAAGAAGGAAAGAAAAGAAGCAGAAGCAAACACACCCACATGACACGGCCACAAGCTTGGCCGTGTCACCCCTTGAGACCAAAAGGAAAGAAAGAAAAAGAAAGAAAGAAAGATGGTAGTGAAGGACACGACCAGATGGCTTGGCCGTGTCCCAAAGGAAAATAAGAGACGCGGCCAAGCCACTCTTGGCTTGGCCGCATCACACTAAAAAAATTTGAATTCTTTCACACGAAGTGGGGGACAAAGTGGGGAACAAAGCCTTTGCTTGCCAAAAGAAATATTAAACAAATAAAAAGTGGGGAACAAAGTGAAGTGGTGTGAGTTGGAAGGCATAGGTGTGTATTTTGAATGAATTAAAAAGAGAAGAAGAGGGAAATTTGGGGAGAGTTTTTGGTTTTCTTGAAGCCAAATTTATGCTACACGTTTGGGAGAGGGAGAGAGTGACACTCTCCCTTACCCCTTCATCATCATCTCCATTTCCATCCTCTCCACCTTCTCCATCTTCCATTGACAAGTTCTTTAAGATTCTTTGGGATAAGTTAGGTTAACAAGCTCTTAAAGGTTGAAGAAGCTTCATTGAAAGGATTGGTGACTTGAGAAAGCTCCTTTCCATCTTCCAGAGGCATAATTCATTGAAGGGTTGGTAACTTGAGAAAGCTCCATCCAAAGGTTTGGTGACTTGAGAAAGCTCCATTCCACATTGCAAAGGGGAATCAACCATTGAAGAGGGCTTGAGTTCTTCATCATACATCAAGTGGAGCTAGGAGGAAGATTAGTAATCCTAATCTTGGCATCTTCACAAAGGGGTTTTTCTATTCTCTCTTTTAATTCATTTCTTATTGTTGTTGTTATATTAAGGGAATTGATATTGCAATGGACAATTTGTACTTGTTTTATATTGAGTTGAATGAATGTTATAAATTGATGATGTTGAGCTAAATACCCATGCCTAGGGTTTGTAGTATATTTGGTTGAATGTATTGATTTGATATTTTTATTGATGTTCCTTGTTGATTGGTTGATTGTATTGCATTAAATGCTAGGTTGATAGATTAGCTACCTATTGATCTTTGAATATTGGATGACGGACCGAGAGGTGAAATCCGATATCGGAACTATATAATCGACCACCCTAAGAATGAATTAGAAATATAAGTTCTAGGGTTTCATTAATTTGATAACGTGAAATAATTGGTTATTGCTAATTCATGAATGTGAGAACTAATGGATTGGTAATTGACTAATCAACCTTAAGGAACAAATTAATTCACAAGGTTACATTAATGGATAATTGAGAATTGAGCTTTGATTGAATGGACTTATGACTCTAGGCACCTTTCCAAGAATTGATTTGATCTTGTACACCCATCACACACCAATCCTACACACAACACTTTTAGTTTTAATTGTTTTAAAGTCGCAACTCAAACATTAAACTTCTGCATTTAAATAACTTGTCAATCAAGCTATTACGAACCACACCTTCTTGGGGAAACGACCTTGGGGCGATCACCTTTGCTACAACTATCTCGTATACTTGCTAGTGACACTTTGTAGTAGTACTTAATTCAAGCGCAACAGCTAGCATGGCACCTATCGACTCTTCTTCTACTGTTTAGGTGGTTTTAAAACAAGTGGATTCAATAAATACTCTTTTATTCGCTCAAAGGCCTTTTGACATTTTTCATTCCATATGACTGGCTGATTCTTTCTAAGCAATTTGAAGATAGGCTCACAAATTGTTGTGAGTTTTGCTATGAATCTGCTAATGTATTGTAATTTACCAATAAATCCTTGGACTTCTCTCTCCGTTTTTAGGGCTGGCATATCCCTGATTGCCTTAACTTTGTCAGGATCAATCTCAATGCTATTCGGACCAATCACATGTCCCAATAATTTACCTGAGGTAACACCGAACACACACTTCTTCGGGTTTAATCTTAGCTTATATTTCAAATCTCTATCGAAGAATAATTCTATGTTTTGGAAGTGTTGTTCCCTTGTATCTGATTTAACCATCATATCATCAACATATACTTCAACTTCTTTATGCATCATGTCATGAAATAATGTGGAGGCTATCCTTTGATAGGTTGCTCCAGCATTCTTTAAGCCGAACGGCATCACCCTATAACAAAATATACCCCATGTAGTAATAAAAGCAATTTTGGCTTTATCCTCTTAGGCCATTAACACTTTATTGTATCCGGAAAATCCATCTACAAATGAGTGTAGCACACTAGAGGCTGCACTATCAATGAGAACATCTATATGAGGTAAAAGAAAATCATCTTTAGGGGAAGCCTTGTTTAAATATCTATAATCCACACAGACCCTTTGTAACATCCCGAATCCCAGATTGGTAAGAAACAGACATAGAGAATATGATTTAGGCTTAGAACAAAGGAGTTTAGAACATGACCTATAACTTGAGCTCGAATTTCATCCAAGTTAATGACAAAATTAGAGAGTCTCAAAGAATACTTAATTGTTTATTTGTGTCTTATCTAGAAGTATAACTTCAAATTACTCAATTTGGAGTTGTACAGAATAAGATATGATGGATTTAGTAGACAATGTGCAAGCTGCCTCAGGACAGCATAGTAGGCTTGATTCGAAGGACTGTAAAAACTCAGATATAACTCGGATCGACCTGAAATTTTAACAAAATGTAGCCCCGGATGTCTAGTTTCAGTGGGAATAAGAATTACTTAATTTGGAGTTGTGAGGAAAAAGATATTAGTAAAGAAAGACAGCAAGGTCAGGAAGGGATATCAAAAGGACCTAAGTGAAAATTTCTCAAAAGTTAGGGGTAACTATGTAAACTTAAAAATTAAGAGTCGGAAGTTCTTAATAGTGCCCATATCCGACCCCCAGAAGAATATTCTAGAGATTAATCGAGTCGCAACGACGTGTAACGGTTTTTCCAGGAAATGTCCCATTAAAGAAAAACAAAGACATTTTGACTAGGGGCATTTTGGTCATTATTAATTAAAGTTATACATGAATTTAAAGTAGGAAATAAAAAAAATGAGTACATAGAGGATGACGAGGGGTGATATATGAAACGATCGTTAGTAGAAACGGAGCCGGAAGAAACCCGAGCAAGGAAAGGACCTAAAGGGAATTTTGTAAAAAGTTGAGGGCTTATCGGTAATTTTTCAAAATGACTTGGAAACCTAAAATAGACCTTATAAATAGAAAGTAGAGGTCGAGAGGATCAAAACTATATGTAGTTTGACTCGTGAAACTGTACGATTTAAAAGATATGATCGATTAATCGCCGGAACGTAATGTGGGCCCGGTTTCGTGTTGGGACCGTATGGGCAACCCGGGAAAACTTTAGGATATCCTATGGGAAGAGAGACAAGTGGAAAGAAGTAAAGGAAAAGAAAACTATAAAAATCTAATGTTGGCCAATAAAAAATAACCATTTAGCATGAGTAATAAATGAAGAAAGAGAAAGGTGGACAAGTGGTCTTAAAGGGTTTAACCAACACATAAGGTGATCATCATTTCCTTTGTATATAAATATATGTGATATGAAGAACAAACTCTCTCTTTTTCCACTTACAAATTTCGGCCAACAAAGGGAAACACCAAAGGACTTCCAAGTTTCTCCAAATTTGATTTTTAAGGTAAGTTTTTAAGGTTTTCTAGTAAGTAGACTTTAATTTTAGTATTAATTTTAGGTAGTTATATATTTATTGGAAGATTGGAGATTAGAGTCTTTATGTGGAATTGGAAAAATATTAAGTAAGTGATGAGATTAATTGATTAAATGGAAGAATCAAGATGTATAAAGATTAATAAGGTTGGATTAGGGTTTCGGTTGGAAAGGAAATGGAGGATAACTTATTATTTTAAAATTCTAAGGTTTATGTTGTATCTTGAATTTATTGAAGGAGAAATAAAGAATTAAAGAAGGAGAAGAAGGAAAAGCTAAGAGGAATTAAAGAAATAAGGTTTGGTACTTTACCTTTGAATAATTACTTTTGATTTGGTGCTTTACCATAAAAGAAATTCTATTTTCTTACAAACTTTGGTTTATGGAAGTTTTGAAGTTGATGTTTAAATATATTGATTGAGTTTAAATTAAATATTTGAGTTATGTTCTTGTTTTCTTATGGCAATTGGGTTGTTAAATTTAATTGAAACCAAATGTTTTGAGAAAATTTGGCAAGTTGATTTGGTAAGTTGTTTTGGACTTTAATTAATTTGATTTGAGTTAAACATGCAAAAGTTGTTAAAGGGACGTGTTTGAATCTTCACTTTACTATTAAAGAAGCCTTAATATTGATTTGCAAAAGAAAAATAAACTATCCTATGCATTTCAAATGTTTGGGCCGAAATGGTCCCAAAGTGACAGCTTTCTGGATCTTTTTGTGGCAACTGTTTGAGGCAGCAAACGAATGAATTTTTCAACGAAATTTTACATGCAATTAGTCAACATATGAAATAAGTTTTCTGTAAAATTTCAGATAAAAATAAGATCATTTACTTGGTCAAATACATGACTGAAGTGGACTAAAATTTTGACGAAAACCCAGATTTTACTATTTATTTGGTCATGCCATTTTGCGTTGCCGATTTTTCGTACCGCGACACTATTCATTTGGTCAATTTGTGATCTTTTGAGGAATGCTTTGAAATGGTTGATATGTTTATTGTGGATGTTAAATATGTGAAAAAGAATAATGGTTTGACCAAAGAATGTGGTGCGCGGCGTAAATGGCAAAGCGCGATGAGAATTTAAAATTATTTCTCGAGTCATTCTAAAATGAAGTTTGAGTCTTAAATTGAATCATTTTAATCTTTATGCTCTACTGGATAGTGGGAGTGGTAGATAAGGGTATGATGCACTATACTAACGCATGCAGTACTGCTCATTATTGTGATATGATATTTTATTCAGTGGTGAGGCCACTGAAGCCAATGGGGAGGCCCATTGGTTAACCAGGATGGGGAGACCCATTCCTGTGATCTGATATCGGTGGTGAGGACCACCTATGTTATAGTGGGGAGGCCCACTGCCTTATCACTATGGTTCCCTATATACCAGTAGAGCCTGAATCAAAGACATATTATTTTTCGTTAAACTATATAATGCCAATGAGTTTGAATTATGATTTTACATTATTGAAAGCATATCACACTGAATGTATCACGATTTCTATTGGTATAAAGTTGGTTGATTGTGGATTTAATTATTTCCTTTGATTTCGAATAGTTTCATATACTACTTTTATTTTTATTGGTAAAGTACCCACTGAGCGACAACGCTCAGCGAGTTAAGTTTTCCTTGACTCGTAGGTTCAGAGCAGTAGATAAATCTTGGGAAAGCAACGACCAGACCACAGCAAATCTCAGGGGTAGATCTTTTAGTTTCATTATGAGTTAGCTAGTTGTGGCATGTATATGAATAAATATAAAAGAGAATTTCTATGTTATAACTATATGTTATTAGTATGTAATAATCATAAATCTTTACTTTATGTTATATTAGAAGTGTGAACTCTTCGTACAGGTTTGTAGTTGAGGGTATAAGGGGGATTCATTGGGAGTGCATTAAATTTGATGGTATTCTTATTCACATTGGTCTGTGTAAAATGTTTTCAAAAATCAGAAAAACAAGTTTTGTCGACACTTGGGATCCAAATTTCTAGGCGGAACTATGGCAAAATTTCTGTAAAAATCAGAACTAAAATTTGACTAAGTAAATTGGTAGCAACATTAGGATAGTGTGGCGCCTCTACTCGGCTTACACATGTAGGTTGGGAAGGGGTGTTACACCCTTATCCTTCCATCTTTCTTTGGCACAGATACTTTGTTGGCTAACCAATCCGGATATTCTATCACTTTAAGGAACTTGACTTGTATTTGCTTAATGACCTTTTCTTTAACCAATTCAGCCCACTCAGGTCTTAATCGCCTAAGCTTTTGTTTGACAGGTTTCATGTGCGTGTAAGTAGGAATATGATGCTCGGCTATGTCTCAATCTATTCCAGGCATATCCTCATAAGACCAAGCAAACACTTCTTCATATTTTTTGAATATTTTTTCAAATCTCTCTCTCTCATTAGGAGTAAGGTCGAATGCTATGCTAATGTTTTTAGGATTTTTGGTTGTTCCCAAATTTAATGATTGTGTTTTAACAGAATTAATATTAAAGATGCTCATGTAATTGTTATTTGAATGTATGCAACCATCATGAGAAACATCACACAAGTAAGCAAAATAAGACTTTATTGCATTCATTTTGGAAAAGAAAACATCATCATCCTCATACAAAGTAGATAAATTAAAATCAAAATCAAGATCATTGTTCTCAAAATCAAAAGGCAGGATGTCTTCAAACTTTTCTTCAACCAGGGTAGTAATCTCCTTCGGAGTCTTCTCGGCTTTCAGGACAGCTTCATTCTTCTCTTTTGGATTGGATTCTTTGTTGGCTGATAGGGTGAGCTCTTTCTTCACTTGGTACACTAGCTCGGCCACATCTGCAAAAATTTCAAAACCCGGGATCAACTTTCCCATGAACATGATTGGCTCGGGATTTCCTTGGAGTGGTCCCATATCTGGAGCTTTGACAAAGATTTCTTCAAGTGGTGGGAAGCTCATCTTCTCACTCTTCTTTGGCTGGACATCGTTGTTTTCATCATATCCCAACCCTTTCTTGGAAGTTTGAGTTCTAAAGTCTAGCAGCTTTTTCAAACCGGCCTTACCCTTTCCAAGACCAGCTCCGAGAAGGTAGTTCATATTCTTCATCATATTCAAGACTTTGGAGTCCACTACTTCATCATCAGAATTTGTAGCTACTTGAAAACCATTGAGAGGCCTCTCAATCATTAGAGTGTTAACAATCTCATTATCTTCAGCTTCAATGACCACTGTCTCATCTCCATTGGGGAACTTGATCTTTTGATGAAGGGTGGAAGGAACTCCACCAAGAGGATGAAACCATGGTCACCCCAAGAGTAAGGCGAAGGTAACCGGTATGTCTAAAATCATAAATTCAATAATAGATTCAATTGGACCTGACAGCAGCTTTGAAAGTCCCTTTGGCATGTCTCTTAGTGTTGTCATAAGCCCAAATTGTTACCTCGGTCGGGTTTAGATCTCTTGTTGACATGGCTAGCTTTGGCAATATCTTAAGTGGACAAACATTTATGGTGGACCCATCATCGACCATTACACATGGAGTCCTCTTCCCTTTGACTTCTATCTTGATAAAGAGAGGGCGGATGTGATCTCTCCCCTCCTCTGGTAAGTCCGCATCCGAAAAAGAAACTGCTCCCATATTAACTTCACTCTTTTCTTGAACATCTTCACATTTCATTTCTCCTCTAATTTTTATGAAGTTGATTAGCTCCTCCGGTGTCATAGAGGTAGAAATTGGCATGCTAGCCAAGGCTTTGGCCATAGTTTCTCGGTGCTTTTTAGAAGTAGCTAATAAGTCCCAAATGCTAACACTTGCTTGGGTTCTTTTCAATTGCTTGAGCATAGCATCATCTTCTTTTTCTTTATTTCCTACTTCAACTTCCTTACCCTTATTAGTTTTTACCTCCTTAGGTGGTGGCCTTGCATAAGGCTTACCGGATCTAGTGTTCATTACTTCATCTTCTTCGGGTTCGGGCTCGGACCAAGTCCACTCCTCCTTCTTGGATACAAGATCATCATCACTATCGCTTGAATCCCAAAACCCATTGACAACACAAATTGCTAATTCTTTGCCCCCCATGGCTTGTTTAATTCCATCAAATACCTCTTCTTCTTTGGTTGCTTCTTTCCCCACATCTTGAAAAGAAGACATGACAAAATCCTCATGCAAACCTCCTCCAATCATGAAGGTTTCCGGCGGCGGTACTCTATTGAAATTTGGTAATGGGTTATCTTTGGTGTTTGGCTTATTGGGCTCGGGTAGCTTCCCATTATCAATTAGATTTTGGATCTCATGTCTCAACCTCACACATCTATCCGTGTGATGCCCTTGCATTTGATGAAACTGACAAAATGCTTTATTGTCGAAATTAGGTGGGAGAGGGTTAGGAAAAGGATGAGGATTTAAGGGTTGTAGCAATCCCTTTCTTTAAAGTTTATTAAGAACCCAAGACATTGGTTTCCCCAATTTCAAAAATTGTCTCCTTGTTCCTTGGTTAGTAGCATTGACACCGACTACCTTTTGCATGCTTTGGCTACCAGACTGATAGTTCCCTTTCTCATTCCTTCTTGTTGAAAAATGGTTCTTCTCTCTCTCCCATTCTTCAATTTGCAAACCAGCTTGGAGAAGGTCTTTGAAATCATGGATGAGTGTATGAGACATCCTCTCACGAAGACTAGGCAACCCCCTCTCACAATCATCCTTATTTGATCGGATTCATCGGGCCTCTTCTTGAGTGAAGAGGCTTTGTTTCTCCAGCTCTTCACATAATCTACAAAATTCTCATTCGACCTTTGCCTAATGGACTCCACTTCCATTAACGTAACTTCCATCTCAACATTATATCCATATTGTTGGATGAAGGCCTTGTATAGCAGATCCCAACTCTTTTGTGTTCCATCATCTAAGGTATTGAACCAATTTTGGACCACAGGGTCCAATGAGACCATGAAGTACCTTAGGGTTTGAGCCTTAGTAGCTCGGGCAGACTGCATAGCAGTGATATAATACTTCACATGGAGATGAGGATTTTCGGTTCCATCAAACTTCGCAAAAGATGGCATCTTGAACTTGTACGGAACTTCTTCATCTACTTCAAATAATTTGTCAACTTTGGACATTTCTTCAGTTTTTAGTTTCTTCTCAAATTTCTTTTCTAAGTTCGCAATCATCTTTTCAACATCAGAAGTTTCGGTTTTCTCCATAGTTGACCTTTCAACAATCTTCGGTTCTTTTTTCTTCTCTTGAGCATCTTGGTAGTATTGAGCCCAATCATCATCATCATCAATGATCACCTTTTCATCATCAAAAACCACTTCACCAACTTTGGTCTTTCCTTTGTCCTTTAGCTTCTTAATGCTAGCAGATGCCTCGGCATGATTTTCTAATATTGCAGTCAATTGGTTCTTCATGGTTTCAGTTAGGGCCTCTTTTATTTCTTCCATCTTGGCGTTGAGGGCATCATCCACCAATCTTTGAATTTGTTAGGGCTCCATTATTTTTGGTGAGCAAGTGATTGAGTCGTTGTTAGATACCTCATCTCTGGCATAGGTCGGATTGTCGTAAGCTTTTGAACTGTCGTAATCCAGGGCTGTGAGCCAGAAAGGATTGATGATATGAGATGCAAATGTATGCATGTATGCATGTATACAAAAACAACAAACAAGGATAATTAGGACGTTCCTTCCAACCTTATAACATCCACACATGAATGGCGAGTCTCTTTTCCTAGGTATATGGTTAACAAAATACCAACATGGGGTACCTTGTTTTCGAATATTTCCCTTGGACATTTCAACCAATAGTTATATTTTAGAAAATGGAAATCAATTTATGATAATTCCCATTAATTGGGTTTTAATCCATTCAATCAACTATAGTAGCTTTTATGCTATATTGGATTAAAACTAAATTAAGAGGTTTATTATAGATAGATTTCTCACTTGAAAAAGTAACTAATGATTCATGCAAAAAACAAGCCCATGATTAACTATTCTTAGTATAAACTAGGCTCACAATTGATTTTTGGTATTTCGTAATTGACATAAATAATTTGCAAGCTCTTTGTAAAAAAAAAGGTTGGATAAAAACAATTTTGTTTCTAAGCCCATTGTAAAAAGATCTTAGAAAAATGGATTTTGGGCTTAGTATTTGGGCCATGAGCAAAAGAATTTTTGATTTATTTTTAGAAACGTTTTATGTCAAAAGACCATTTTGAAAAGTTTTAAAGATAGTTTTGGTCTTTTGGACTTTAAAGAAAAAATTTATTTGAGCTTACAATATACTTAGGTCATATTAGAAAAAGAACAAACCAAATAAGCCATGATTTAAGCCAAGATAAATTAACCATAGTCAAACAACATACATTTGGGGGTAAAACCTAAGGAAAGTAACTAGGCCAATTACATGAGCTTTAGTCTTTGGGTTAAAAGGCTTAGGTTCCCATAGCAAGTATATACCAAATGGTATGAGGCTATGAGTGGTTATGCCATACTCGATCTCCATACCTTGAGTGAAAGTATGGTATCTCTTACATAACACAACACGGGTAACACGGGCGTCCTAACTCACGCACACGATGCAATCTAATATGATGCAATGGATAATATCATTATAAGAAAGAATAGAATAATATAAAGACCAATGGAATCAACTTCTCTTATCACCAGTGGAGTCGCCACTGTAAGCGGGGATTTTTGTCCCCACTCCTAGTTTAGGCACTGTTTAGGCTTGGGGCCTTAGAGAACATGGACCTAAGTCCGGAGAAAATGGAATCGCCACCCAGACGAGCAGAAAAAAAAAAGAAAGGGGTGGATGACTCGATTTCTAAGGAATTCCCAACCCCCTAATGGGTTCAGAAAGTTGGGTACGTGTGGGGAAGGTGAGAAATGGCCCAGCACCCCCACAATGCCCGGTTCATTGGAACCGACCTCCTTTACAGGTCTTAATATTATAAAATTCTTAAATATAACAACATTATCCATATTACACACAATAATTAAAATAAAGCATCGATATATTGAAAATCAAAACAATTTCCAAGCAAAACAAATAAATGGACACCTATCCGAAGATGGAAACATGCCCTTACATAATCCATGCCTAAATAGGACACCCACCAAAAGGTAGAAATATGTCCTTTGCATTGGATCTAAAATAGAAAAGCAATTTAAATTACATGATATTTAACTAATGAGGTACCCACCAAGTGGAAACATACCTCTTACAACATTTGGAAATCTAAATAAATCGATAAAAGTAAATAACCATTCATCATAAATAAATCATTCATCAAAGATATTAAACATCAATAGAATGTAAACATCCATCCATGATAAACTAAATAAATCAAGCATTGAACTTAAATAAATCAACAAAGCATTGAAAATAAATTAAAGCACATAATCAAATATAAAATTGAATAAAGCAAATAAAGATTCAAATTAGGCTACTATTTCTATTAAAATTCTTTATTTAATGTGTTTAGGGTTTTGGAATTTATGAGTTTAAGCTACTGTGAGTTTTAAAGAAATTGAAATGGATTAAAATTTTATAATTTAAGAGGTTGATAAAATTCTTTGATTAACCAAATTAGTGTTTGAGGAGTGAAATCAAGAAATTAGGATTTGAACACTTTAAAATATTGGATTTATGATTATTAGCTACTGAATTATGGTTTTTAGGCTTACTGTGTTTGAATTTTAATATTTATGTTTATAAGGTTTTAAGGTTTAAAGGATTAGGGTTTAGAAAAAATTAGGGTTTAAGGTTTTAAGGGAGTTAGGGTTTACTGTTTTAAGGGAGTTAGGGTTTTAAGGGAGTTAGGGTTTCACTATTTTGGGTTTTGGAGTTGAATTAGGGTTTTAGAATTTTAGAATTAGGGTTTTGGAGAATGCATTAGATTTTAGAATTTGAAAATCAATTGATAATTTTATGAAGTTTTATGAAAATAAAAAAAATGATTTAAGGTTTATAGAAACAGAAAAGATTTTTTTTAGGGTTTTTGGAAAGAAAATGATTTAATTTATGGTTTTGAAGAATTGGAAGGCAAATTAGGGTTTTAAGATTTTGAAGAAATAAAAAAAACTATTTTAAGATTTTTGAAAAACAAAGAGATGAATTAAGGTTTTTAAGCTTTAGAAAAGATAAATTAAGGTTCTAGGGTTTTTTTATTTTGAAGAAACAGAAACAATTTTTGATCTTGAGTGATGAAGCTACTGTGAATTAATGAAACACATAAAAAAATCCATAGCTTCGTTTGTTGGTTCCACCAAAAATTTCTTCTTGGATGAATAAGAACAAAGACAAGCTTTGCTGCCTTTGATGGATTGAATTGGTTGTTTACTCTCTCAAAAAGTCCGATTGATTCAAAATTTTCCTCCTCAATTTCGGTCTCAAATTTCTCCTTAAAATTTTCGTCCCCTTTTTGTGTTGTTTTAGTCCTTATTTATAGAAGAATTTTATGATTAATTTTAGTTATTCACAGAATCTAACATTGATTAAGAAAAGGAAACTGAAACCTAATTGTATTTGGTTTCGAAAAAATTTTGCTAGAGAAAAAAACTGCTGCAAAAAAATTGCACTGGCGAAAAAAAACTGCTGCGGGAAAAAATTAGCTGGCGAAAAACTGCCACAGCTGGCTACGGGCTGCGGGCAAAAATTGGCCTGCGGGCGAAATGGCCTGGACCATTTCGCTCGCAAGATTTTCCTGCGAGCGAAATGGCTTTGGCCATTTCGCCCACAGGAAACTCCTGCGGCGAAATGGCCCACGGCCATTTCGTCCCAAGCTGATTTTCGGCGACGATTTTTTTTGTCACCGATTTTTCCGTCGCCGATTTTTATTTTTATTTTTTGTTTATTATTATTTATTTTTTTATTAATAAAAATGAGATACTAAAGTAAATATTATTTAAATAAGATAACAAAAATTATTTTGGACTAATTAAAATATATTGGACAACACAAAAATTATTTTGGACTAATTAAAATATATTGGACCGAACTGGGTCAAAAATTAAGGGTCTACACCAAGCCAATTCATTGCCCACGACAAAAAATTTTCAATTCGTTGCCCACGACAAAAAATTTTCATCGTTGATTCTTCCATTGTCGATTTTTATTTATTTATTTTTATTTATCCCTTTTATTATTACTTTTTTTACTTTTTTTATTTTTATTAAAAATAAATATTGTAAATATTTATTAAAATAAATATTATTTAATTAAAATATCATTAAAATTATTTTGGACTATTTAAAAATATCGGATTGGACTAGGTCAAAAATGAAGGGTCTATAATACCCTTATAATTATTCTACAAGTGGAAACATGCCTTTTACATCCTCCCTCAAAATGAAATAGATAAGCATAAATTAAAAATAATAATGAATCAAAAATAAAACCAAAATAAAGCAAGCTCCCATTATATAACTAAAATATGCAACATGGTAAAATAAAGCCAATTCATCACTAACATACAACTAGAATAAATAATAAAAAAAGTCTAATAAAAACCATTTAATCTTATCATTTTATAATCAAACCCAAAAGCTGTAATAATCTATTTTATATTCTTATTTCATGGAATCTAAATTGATCATAAAATATGTTGTGGTCTTAGTTTCAAACTTAATATCATTAGATTGAAATCATAGTGTGATTTCAAAGGACAAAATTTGTAACAACCTTATATTTTATATACGTACAATACATATACTCCGTATATGTAAAGTACATATACAAAATACAAGAGTATCAACACCACTGACTATGAAAATCTCTTGTTCTTAATTAATAAAATAATTACACTTTTAGAAAACTAATTTATTAGAGAAATACATTTATATTTAGCATTTCAAGAAAAATTTTTATAAGAAAATATCTAGAAAAAATTTGTCAGAGTTTTATCTATAATTCTAATAAATCCCAATTTATCAAATTACCCAATCTGCGAGAGAAAATTACACTCCCAAAATATTCCACATTTACTCAACCATCAATAACGCTTCATTTGTCTCAAACAATTCACCAAAACACTCAAAATCTTATAAATTTACATATTCACTAAACATAGTTAATATTCACAAAAACTTTCCAAAACATTATTTACACAAACTTTATATAATGTGTACAATACATACAAAAAGCCATACATAACACAGGTATACATGAATGCAGTAGGCACAGTTGATCTTGTGGCACCAAAGATCTCCAAGATCACCCACAACCTGAATCTCTCTAGTCAGCAATTCTCTCACCTATGCGATTCATACAACCGCGCTAAGTAATACAACTTAGTGGTACAAGTTTAAGAATAACATATGTGTATACATTAAATACTTTTTTTCATAATGCAATCTACAACCTTTGTATAAAACTTTTATTACCTCATAATCCATACACATAAACACAACATATCCACACACACACATTGGACCCAATAACCCCTATACAATCAACAAGTCCAATTGCCACATCACGACTCAGCTTTGCTTGGGTCCATTTCCTATTTTAATCTCATGACCTAGCTCTACTCAGGTCTAACAACATATGCATTATCAATCTTAATTGTTTGGATAAGTAATTGTATAGGTCATAAACACAAAATATCACATCACACTTTCACATTTTCTAGGTGATCAACATTTTTCATGATCTCCATACATTATTGTACATTTTAAGCTATTTCCCATGTTTTCTTTCTCTTTACTTGTCACATTGTTCATTTCTTATCTTTTTTCTGATCTTTAAGCATGTCTTACATTTTATACAATTTACACATAAATATTTCAATAGCCATTCTACAATGGCACATCTTTCATATCACATGCAATAATCACTCTTTTAATTGTACACTACACATAACCATATTTAATTCAAAAATGAAAGAGACATAACACCTTCTCAAATTCACAATGTGTTATGTCATCTACAATATTGCTTAAACAATAAGTATTATAAACTTGCACTAATCTTGTTTGCTTTCCGAATTTTCTCCAAAACTCTTTCCAAGTAAAAATCTTAAACATCGCCAATTTGATCTACACACATATAAATCCAACAATAAACATTATTATTCATTTAAAATTATTTTTATGACCAATGTATATTAAACTACCATTGTTTATGCAATTTTCATCAAAATCACGTTAAAACCCTAAATTCACAACTTACTACTTTGCTTAAACTTCATCTAACCCAACTAATTTCCAAGATATAACTAGAAATTCCTTACTTACATATCAAAAGAACTATACAACAAATCAATTCTATAATTATCTCAACCTCCATGCAAAACCCTAATTTCACATTACATGTCCATAAACCCTAACTTTATCCAAACTCACCCATATTCAATTTCTAACCATAAAATTATCATATATATATATATATTAAAACAATATCAAATCATCTCATTTTAAGAATTATATCTACCTATAGTAAAAGCCCTAATTACACATATTCACTACAAAACCCTACTTCCATCATTTATGCTCATTTCAAACAAACAATCAATAATTTATCATATACTCATCACTTTAACATTATTTCTATCTAATTTGAGCAATTTAACACTATTTTCTCTCTCTATCTATATCAAACATATTCATAAAACCAAAGAGATAAAGCTTTAAAAAGAGAAAACTTACTTGTTTTCTTGATTTCTCTTTAAAATCCTCTTAAAACCTTAGAATTTCTTCAGTAATTTGTAATATTTAGAAGTGAAACTCATTCTCACTCTCTAACTTGAATTTTCAGCCATGGAAGAAAGCAAGGAAGAAGATGACTATTTTTTTGCTTCTTCCTAATTTCTTATCCGTAAATATGCATATATTAATTAATTAATTAAGTTTTAATTTCAACCGCATATTCTTTTTCTCTTTTGACTTTTTTTTTTTAATTTTAGTTTCCATCTTCCATCCATAATTATATGTGCATATGTCTTTTATATGCCATGTATATGCATATGTCATTTATACCTTAAGTATATGTTATATATATTTTCACTTACATGTGTATGTAATAAATATTTTATATATCTATCGAGTATATATTATGTGTATTTCTTATATATATTAAGTGTCTATTATGTATCCAACATGTATAATAAATATTTATTAGGTATATACCATGTATACACTCGGTATATCTTGTGTATACACTAGGAATATACAACACATATACCTCTCCCAATATCTTAATTAATCTCCATATACTTATTTAATTTGTCTAAAATCATGGATATTACAAAATTTTCATGCTATTTGAAAAATATTAAACATAAAACCACAACATGATAATTTTACTAAATAACTAAAGCAATACCAATAAAATTCCATAGAAAACTAAATCTTACTTACAAAGTTTAAAGAAATTAAATGCTTCAAAGTTTAAGAATTTTATACTTGCATAGTCGGTTCTACCAAAGTAATTAATATTGAGCCAAGCCTTGTTAATTGAATTCCCTAAATCCTTTCGGCTTGGGCAAATCTTATGGATTTGGATCAACTGGGATTTTGGTTGAATAAATCAATGATCAACTTTCGTGTTTTGATTTTCTCTCTGCCTCTCTTTTCTTGATTATTAGTTGCACTCTCTCTCTATGATTAATTGTTGTCGTCCTTTTGCTGTGCTTTAGAACCCTTTTTATATTGTGATATTAGGGCTAATCAGGTTGGACAATCCTGATTTTATTAGGAAACTACCTGCTCATCTTAATAAACTCTAAGTTTAATGAGAATTAGGCAAAATTAAAGTGTTGGGCTAGGCAAGCGAAATGGCCATGAGCCATGATGAATTTTCCATGTTCTCTATGAGCCTACCCAGTAAATTTGGACTTCTCGGGCTTTTTTTAAAAAAAAATTGGGACTGAATTTATTCGGGGGCCAAAATTAAAAGTCAACAAAAATAAAAATAATTTATACAGAAATATTAATGGTCATAAAATATAATAGAGAAGTAAATTAAAAGAGTTGTCATGAATTTTTAGAAAAATTATCAACACCCTAGTTGAGGAGGGGAAAACATGATTAAGAGAAGTCTTAAGGTAGAAGATGGAAAATTTTAAGAAAGAAATATATACAAATGAGCTTGTATTTGGGAAAACATATGTATATAAAGATGAAATTTCAAGTGGACACTTAGCAAGTATCTCATGCCTAACTACATCCCTCAATGCCTTCTTTCAAATGCTAAATTATCCAATTGTCATCCAAAATGCCCAGGTTTTTCCTTTATAAAAATTGTCCACTAAAAAAAAGGTAAAAAGGGTTAAGGAACGAGGCTAGTTATTAGTGACTTGGCAAAGAATGGCTATGTATCCTATGGTGCAAGAAGGTAAGAAAGTAAGAATAACAACTCATACCAACACATATCCCATTTTACTTCTTGCTATTTTTATGAGAAGTCTATTTCCTTTATCCACCTTCTGGCCACCAAAATAACATAAAAACACATGAAAGGAAACTAATGAAAAGAAAGAAAAAGGAGAAAGAGAGAAGAGATGTGATACGAGTAGAGGGGAACTTGAAGTTAAGAGGGGAGATGGACTTGAAGAGTCAAGATTACAAACATGTGAGTATTCCAAACCTAATTTCAATTAAAAATAAATATTGGTTGAATATTAATAATCTTAAATGCTTAATAAGAAATGACTAGTTGATAAAGTGAAATAAAGTTCACAACCATATACATATATTATTGGAATTAAGAAATTGGTAGAAAGTCTTTAGATATTTGAAATTTTACACTCATTTAGAGGGATCTAATGAATATAAAATATTTACTAGAAGTTTCCACATATGTCTTAAACTTAAATATAAAATTTCATGATTTTTAGAGTTGGTTTACTAATTAGGTCTGGCTGCTAGGGAAGTGTCTTATTGGAAACTGAATGTCTTGGGAAAATGAATTTAAATATAAGGTAAATGAACCCATAAAATTATAAAAATTTAGAAATAAGTTTATATGCATGTCTAGATTATATGAAAATTATAATACCAGAGTGTTGATTTTTGAGATTTGTTATGTTGACCAAATCTTTGGATAATATTCTCTATTTTGATCTTTAACAACCAAATTGAACTGTACTAATGTTTGCATTAAGTGTTTTTGTCTCATGACCTAGAACTTTTTAAGTTTTATTCTAAACTTAGATGGTGCAACAACACTATATCCCAAGCAACCACACATTTAAATGATTCAGCAGCTTCATTACACTGTAAGGATTGCAGTCACTAGGATGGATCACTAGACTAGATGGGCAGCTGTGAACCACTCATAGAGAGATCGCTATCTTGAGGTGAAAAACACCATATTTCACAATAGAGTCCTTAAAAGCCACCATATTTCACAGTAGAGTCCTTGGAAGCGACTTCTTGGAAAGCCAAATCAGATTTTTGCCAAGTCCTTGACCCAATTCCAGCCTATGGAAGAAAACCTTAGAATTAACCTATTACAAAGTAGTTAACTTTGATAAAAGGAACCTTGATTCGAGAGAAAGCTAAGAATAAGAGATGAAATCTCTTATAAGAAAAAAAACCTTAATTTTTATTAATCATTCAATCATCTTAATACAATCCGAAATAGGAGGTATTTATAGCCTCTAATAATTAACCCTAAACCTAGTTACAAAAGAATAAAAGAAATATTATCAAATCAATTAAATCTTAACAAAATAAGGAAACAGAAATAAACTAAAATTCATTTTGAAATTTGAAAGCCAATTATCTATCTGATAAAATCTGAATCTGGGCTTGATCTCTTCATAAGGATTGTAGCTTTAGAAGTGTAGATGACTTTAAGCTATAAATATATTAATAAATAATATAAATATATTAATAAAATTTATATTAATTTTAATTTATATTTAATTTATATTTAATTATATTTAAAATTTAAATTATATTTAAAATTTTATATTTACAAAAATTAAATTATTTTAAAATTTATATTTAAATTATATTTAAAATTTCTATTAATATATAATTTAATATATAATACAAATATAATAAACTTATAACACAACTAGAACTAGTTGTAGAATATAATACAACTATAATATAAAAATTTTTAAAAAATATTTAAAAGAATTTTGAATCACTCAATTTATGTTTTAAAATCTCAAGTTATGGCCTTTTGAAGTAAACTAGTATGGATAGAAAATACTAATCCAATTTGGTTCCATGGCTCTAAATTTGCTCATATATATATAGGCCCAAACAAACTCAGACATGTACAAATAAGCCCATTCTAGAAATCTTGAGATATATTTTAAAATTTCATAAAGATTTCTTTCTCATTCTGGAACTCTAGGATCATCAAATTCTCAAGTAAAGCTTTAAAGGTCAAATATGTCCTAATTTGGAAATTACAAATTATGTGCTTTTAAAATTCTTTCACCTCTAATGCTTTAATAATCAACATTCTAGCCCTTGAATCCAATCTTATATTTAGTTTTGGATCTTCAAAGTTTCTTTTCATGGGCTTGTGTGCCTGTGCTTGCATCACATTCTGCTTGTATTTGAGTTCCATCTCGCATACCTCGTAGTCACGACAATCATCGAGCCCCTAGCCACGAACCCTACTGCCAGAATTTAGAAGTTAGTCCAAACTTCCTAGCAGTCATACTAATGACATCTCGGTCATGCCATATCTTGTACGGTCATGCGACAGACCGTGAACTTCACTATTAGTTGAGTTGGATGAAGACTAATCTACCCCTCTCTTTTAAACTCCTATGGAATGACAAATTGTGTTGAAATTGATTATATATAATCAATCTTGGAAAAGAGAACTTGAGTGGCAAAAGGCAAGAGTGTGAGTTTATATAGAAAAATGCCAAAAATTTGAGTGCAAAAAATGAGTGAATTAGAGTGATTATCTTACTTAAGTGAAACAAGTGAGGGAGTGAAGTAAGGATTATTTATATATTATGAATACTTTTAAAAAGACAAGTGGGTAACCTAGGAATGCCCAAGGAGAGATTGACAGGCCCACTATATACATCAGATTTTTATGCAATTATTGAAGGGTATAAAATCACAAAGATAAGATGAGAAGAGGATGATAGAAAAAGAAAAAGAGGAGAGTTTTTTTTTTGTAGTGTTGTTCACTTGTCCAACAACATTAAAATGATGCTTTCAATTTTGTTTATCATTGAATTAAGTTGAATTTTGTTCTGGGAGTCCTTGAAACATTTTTCTAGAATTATATGGTTGGATCTTAATTTGGAGGTCTGTGGAGGGAAAATTTTAGTGAAAATCAAGAGGTTGTAGTGCAGATGTTGTTGTTGTATGTAGGCTAATAAATACATTAATCAAAAGTGATTCGTTGTCCGATTGACTTGAAATTTGATGAGTTGGTATAAGGCATACAGTTCTGTGAGCGGGGATTTTTGCCCCCACTCCCGGTGGAATGGTTCTTGCGACTTCGGCACTATTTAGGCTCGGGGCCTTAGAGAACACGGACATAAGTCCTGAGAAAATGGAGTCGCCACCCGGACGGACCGGAAAAAAAGAAAGGGGTGGATGACTTGATTCCTAAGGAATCCCCAACCCTTTAATGGGTTCGAAAAGTTGAGTACGTTTGGGGAAGGTGAGAAATGGCCTAGCACCCCCACAACGTCCGGTTCATTGGAACCCGCCTCCTTTATAGGTCTTAATATTATAAAATTCTTAAATATAACAACATTATCCATATTACACACAATAATTAAAAGAAAGCATCAATATATTAAAATCAAAACAAAGTCCAAACAAAGCAAATAAATGGACACCCATCCAAGGATGGAAACATGTCCTTACATCACATGTCTAAATAGGACACCCACCAAAAGGTAGAAACATGCCCTTTACATTGGTTATAAAATAGAAAAGCAAATTAAATTATATGATATTTAACTAATGAGGTACCCACCAAGTGGAAACATACCTCTTACAACTTTTGAAAGTCTAAATAAATTGATAAAAGTAAATAACCATTCATAATAAGTAAATCAATCATCAAATATCAATAAAAAGTAAACATCCATCCATGATAAATAAAATAAACCAAGTATTTGAAATTAAATAAATTAAAGCACAAGAGATAAATCAAAGCATAATCAAGTATAGAAAATAAAGCAAATAAAAGTCCAATTATAGCTACTGTGACTTTTTATGGAATTAAAATAGATTAGGGTTTTATATTTTAAAAGGTTGATAAGACCCTTTGATTAACTAAATTAAGGTTTGAATGGTGAAATCATGAAACTAGGGTTTTATACACTTTGAAATACTTTTTATTCATGGTTTTAAATGGTAATTTCAAGCTACTGTGTAAAATTTAAAGTATTTATGTATTTATGGTTTTTAATGTTTTAAAGGATTAGAGCTTAGAAAAATTAGAGTTTAAAGTTTTAAAGGGTTAAGGTTTACTATTTTAGGTTTAAAAGTTGAATTTTGGATTTTAGAGGGTTAAGGTTTACTATTTTATTTTGGTTTACTAAATCAATCATCAAATATCAATAAAAAGTAAACATCCATCCATGATAAATAAAATAAACCAAGTATTTGAAATTAAATAAATTAAAGCACAAGAGATAAATCAAAGCATAATCAAGTATAGAAAATAAAGCAAATAAAAGTCCAATTATAGCTACTGTGACTTTTTATGGAATTAAAATAGATTAGGGTTTTATATTTTAAAAGGTTGGTAAGACCCTTTGATTAACTAAATTAAGGTTTGAATGGTGAAATCATGAAACTAGGGTTTTATACACTTTGAAATACTTTTGATTCATGGTTTTAAATGGTAATTTCAAGCTACTGTGTAAAATTTAAAGTATTTATGGTTTTATGGTTTTTAATGTTTTAAAGGATTAGAGCTTAGAAAAATTAGAGTTTAAAGTTTTAAAGGGTTAAGGTTTACTATTTTAGGTTTAAAAGTTGAATTTTGGATTTTAGAATTTAGAATTAGGGTCTCGGGTAATGAATTTGAATTAGGGTTTAGAAAGACAATTTGATGATTTCATGAAGTTTTATGAATTTAAACAAACGAATTGAAGTTTTTATAAATAGAAAAGATGTTTTTTAATATTTTTTTGAATGAAATAGAACCTAGTTTAAAACTTTGAAAGAAACAGAATCAAATTTTATTTTTGTTGAAAATATGTTTAATTAGGGTTTTGAAATTTTTAAGAAGAAAAAATAAAAATTTTAAGTCTTTTTGGAAAATAAAGTAACGTTTTAGTGTTTTTAACTTTGGGAAAAACTAAATTAAAGTTCTAAGGTTTTTGATTTCAAAAATAAAATTTCATAGATTATGCTACTGTGAAAAAATAAAACAAAAATTAGAATCTCATACCTCCTTTTGTTGATTCTCCAAAAATAGTTCTTCTTGGATGAATAAGAACAAAGACAATTGCTGCCTTTGAATTGCTTAAATCGTGTCCCTGCTATTCCAAAAAAAAGTTGAATTGAATTGCTTCTTTTCCTTCCTTGATTTGGTTTCAAATTTTCCAAGCTCCTGTTGGTTTTCGGCCTCCCTTAAATTAATTGCCTTTGGTCCTTATTTATAGTGGTTTGATATGGTTTATTCCTAATTAGTTAAGGCAAGTAATATTAATAAAAAAAGAAACCGAAACCTAATTGAATTAGGTTTCAAAAAATTTGCGTCGGAAAAATTGTGATGCCGAAAAAAATTGCCGCAGAAAAAAATACTCTGGCCAAAAAAACTGCCGTAGAAAACTGCGGCAGTGGGCTGGCTGGGGCGTCACCCGCAGGAAATTCCTGCGGGTGACTATTTTGCCAGTAGGATTTTCCTACGGGCAAAATTGAAAATCTATTTTGCTCACAGGAAAATCCTGCGGGCGAAACTGCGAGCAAAATAGAAAAGCTATTTCGCCCGCAGGAAATTCCTGCGGGCGAAATGCCCACGGGCTCGCGCAATGATTTTTTTGTCGCTGATTTTTTTGACTCTGATTTTTATTTTTATTTTTTGACTTTATTTGTTTATTTTTTATTAATAAAAATTAGATAATAAAGCAAAATTTATTTAACAAAAATTATTTTGGATCAATTTGACAACAAAAATCATTTTGGACTAAATAAAACATATTGGACCGGATTGGGTCAAAAATTAAGGGCCTACAGTTTGCCCCTTGCTTGAATGATCTGAAACCTTAGTGAAAGAGAGTGAAAAGCAATAAGACTTAATTTTTGAGATGGTTGAGGTTTTGGGTTTTGGACCCAGTTCGAGTTCTGGACTCAAGGATGATTCTAGGTTCTCGACCTAAGGAAAATTTGGGTTCTGGACCCGATTTGAGTTCTAGACTCAATGATAATTCTAGGTTCTCGACCTAAGAAAAATTTGGGTTCTAGACCCGGTTCGAGTTCTGGACTCAAGGATAATTCTAGGTTCTCGACCTAAGGAAAAATTTGGGTTCTGGACTCGGTTCGAGTTCTGGACTCAAGGATGATTCTAGGTTCTCGACCTAAGGAAAAATTTGGGTTCTGGACCCAGTTCAAGTTCTGGACTCAAGGATGATTCTAGGTTCTGAATCTAAAGAAAATTTGGGTTCTGGACCCGGTTCGAGTTCTGGACTCAAGGATAATTCTAGGTTCTCAACCTAAGGAAAAATTTAGGCTCTGGACCCGGTTCGAATTCTGGACTCAAGGATGATTCTAGGTTCTAGACCTAAAGAAAAATTTGGGTTCTGAACCCGGTTCGAGTTCTGGATTCAAGGATGATTCTAGGTTCTGGACCTAAGGAAAATTTGGGTAATGGACCCAAGAGATTTGGATACTTGATCCTAAACTAGACTCGGATAATCGATCCTAAATTGGGTTGGGATACTCGATCCTAAACTGGATTTGGATATTCGATCCTAAACTAGATTGTGACACTCGATCCTAAATTGGATTGGGATTAGCTTCGGATGCTCGATCCTAATTGGATTTGGATACTTGATCCTAAATTGGCTTTGGATACTCGATCCTAAATTGGATTCGGATACTCGATCCTAACTAGATTCGGATACTCGATCCTAAATTGGATTGGGATACTTGATCCTAAATTGGCTTTGGATACTCGATATTAAACTGGATTGGGATACTCGACCCTAAATTGATTTGATTTGGGTACTTAGACCTGAGATTGGGCACTTGGACCTGAGCTTGAATTGATTTGGGTACTTGGACCCGAGAATGGGTGCTTAGACCCGAGATTGGGTACTTGGACCCGAGCTTGAATTGATTTGGGTACTTGGACCCGAGAATGGGTGCTTGGGCCCAAGATTGAGTTTGACTGACCTTTTATCATTTGAGAAATCTGACTGCTCCAGTTATTCTATGCATTGTGGTTTTTCACCCTCAAAATGGATCTTCATCTTTTGACATTGGGTCTTTACCTTTAAAAAATGGATCTTCATCCTTTGAGATCGGGTCTTCACCCTTGCGAATGGATCTTCATCCTTTGAGATCGGGTCTTCATCCTTGCAAATGGATCTTTATCCTTGGAGATCGGGTCTTTACCCTTGAAAAATGGATCTTCATCCTTTAAGATCGGGTCTTCACCCTTGCCTCAGCTCTTTTAGCTGGATTGGTCTTTTGTCTTTTGCATTTTCATTCTTTTGAGAGTTCTAATATTCCATTCTTTTGTTCTTCCTTTTTGCAAAGACTTAGCTATTTTTAATTGGACCTTATATCCTCTCCTTGCCATCCTATGTGGCAAAATATTTGTAAGTGAGTTTAAAAATATTTGGTATATAAACTCAAAAAATTGAAAAGGAGAAACTTTGCCCCCTGTGTAGGCTCAAACCAAAGATTTTATCCATGCAAGCTTTGATTGATGTTTTTGCCATCTAGTTCTTTGCACAAGCATGTATTTCTTCTCTTTGCAAAATTACTGGAGCTTTCTCAAGCAATGGGCTTTCCATGCTCCCCTAATTTGACATCTTCTTTTGATTCTTTACTTCACAGAGTGTTTGCTGTTCATTTTGCCAAGGAATAGACAACACAAGACAAGAAAGTGTGATGTGTTATACTCATGTATGCATGATATGCATGAATGATACTTACAGCGGTTTTATTGACTCACAGACCGAGGTGATCTGCAAAAATGTTCTCATTGGTTCCGTTTTGATGCTTGCTCAAATATTGTATTGGAATTATCAAAAGCTTTTGCATTTGTGGCTTTTATCCTCAAGATGTTGAAAACATGAGTGGTGGAGATCCCAAGTAGCAGAGTCAAGGATTCATCTATTTCAAACTATATTTCAGCATGTCAATTGATAGCTTCTTCATGACCTTGTCAATAATCATTTCCTTTGCCCAATGTGTTATTCAAGGTTCAAAATACTTCCCTTAACTTGAAGGCTTTGTATGACAAAACACTTTTTTTTTTTAAATCAAATGTTGGCTTTGCCAAATTAATGTCAATGTACCTCAGGACTTGATTTTTCCAAATTAACATATCTATAACATGACAACCCTAGTTACCATACTAAACTCGGGAATCATTTCTATTTAAGCAAGAATTGTTGCACTTCAGATAGGCACATACACATTACTCGGCCAAAGGTCTCATTTGAGGTTAAATATTGTCTATCTCATATGCATGCTTATCCAAACTATCTCCACTAATAGACTCTACCTATCAAGGGAGATCAACAGGTCTTTGATAGGCTTGAAATGGGGTCTATAAGGGACACAGGTTTAAGTGAAGGCCATTTTGAGATTGGAGCTGGTGTGACACAATGGACAAACCCTCACACTATAAATTTCTTGTTTGAACTTTAGGCAGTTGGGAGCAATCTTCCTAGACTCCAAGTTCTTTCTATCTTCTTGGCATTAATTAGGATCTTGATTAGGACAATCTTTGCCCTTGCAAAAAATTTGGACCCAAATTTGTTTCTTTTCCTCTTTTCCCTTTCCTTTTTATTTTTCTTATTCTTCCCTTTCTTTGAGCATTCTATCATTTTGTCCCTCTTCCTTGTAGGACTGTCAAGTATAGAATTTTCAAGAACTGAACGGTCTTCCTCTTTTTCTCCAATTTTGATTGAATCTTTGGTTGGGTTGGACCAATTCAAGTCAATCCATCCTTATAAACCAAATGGAAGCCTTTTGTTGTCTTAGGTAAATGAGAACTCAGTTGGCTTTCTGAACCGCCTTTTTAAGTTTTATTTTTCTCTCTTTTTTTTCTTTCTTTTTTCTTTTTCTCTTTTTTTTTCTTTTTCTTTTCTTTTGTCTCACTTTTTTTCTTCTTTTTTTTAGCTCAAACTGAGTTGTCTTATTTGTACCAACTTGAGCTTCCAATAATGGATGAGTGGAGTAACATAAATCTCCTTTAATAAGGATAAATCATTTGTTACTCTGATGTTGTCTTAATATATTGGAGATATTAGAAAAACTTCAAATACCCTTATGGTCTTGAAAACTTAAACTACCCTTATGGTCTTGAAAACATCAACTATCTTCATGGTCTTGAGAACTTCAACTATCTTCATGATCTTGACCAATCATTGCTTTCTTTGATCTTTTTGCCTATTCATCTTAGTGATCATAAGACTTGTCAAAAGTATCACAATAGCTCAGGTAGGTTATTGGGGTTTGTAAACCAATGAAAAGAAAGCTAAAATTTTATGAAGGCTCAAAGGGACAACTAGGGACTGATATTTAATTGGGTGGATACTAGTTGTTGGCTAACCAAACAATGCCTAGATCATTTCTCTCTTAAATAAGCAGAGTTCAATTTCGCCTCGAAAGCTTGTTAAAGCATACTCTAAGACTGACTAGGACCTTGACAAAGGTAATTATGCAGGATCCCTCTCTAAGTAAGCATACACAACTCAATGCTATAGAGCAATTCCCTCACCTAGTAAAGTCATTCAAGTCATGATGCCTAGACACATTAATTTATGAATTATCAAGCTAGATTCCTCATCGGTTGAGCACCAAAATGAACAAAGGCCAATAAAATTTTTGATAAAAATAATTTATTCAAGCAACTTTAAATTTGAAAAACATAATAGTTCAAAATATTAAAGAAAGTAAAATTGAAAAGCAACATTCAAGCTAAGGAAAGTTTATTGAGTTTAAGCTTCTTTTCCTTTCACATCTTCAATATTTCCACCTTGAAAGGAGGATAAGACAAAATCTTCTTCCAATCCTTTTCCCACCATGAAGGTTGCTGGTGGAGGCACCCTGTTGAACCTTGGAAATGGATTATTTTTGGTGTTGGGCTTATCCAGCTTGGGTAGCTTGCCACTATCAATCAAATCTTGGATCTCATGCCTTAAACGAGCACATTTATCTATTTCATGCCCTCGCATTTGATGAAATTGACAGAAGGCCTCGGCATTGAAGTTTGATGGCAATGGATTATATAGTGGTCGAGGAGCTAACGGTTGCAACAACCCTTTCTTTTGCAGCTTGCTAAAAACCCAAGATAGAGGTTTCCCCAATTCTGAGAATTGTCTTTTATTTCCTTGACCGGTCACATTAACATCAACTTCTTTTTGCGTGCTTTGATTTTCGGGCTAGTAATTCCCTTTCTCATTCCTTTTTATTGAAAAGCGATTCTTCTCCCTTTCCCACTCTTCAATTTGTAGACCAGCTTGGAGAAGATATTTGAAATCGTGGATGAGTGTATGAGACATCCTCTCACGAAGACTAGGCAACACCCCTCTCACAATCATCCTTATTTGATCGGATTCATCGGGCCTCTTCTTGAGTAAAGCGGCCTTGTTTCTCCATCTCTTGACATAATCTACAAAATTCTCATTCGGCCTTTACCTAATGGACTCCACTTCCATCAAGGTAACTTCCAACTCAACATTATATCCATATTGTTGGATGAAGGCTTTGTAAAGTAGATCCTAACTCTTTTGTGTTCCATCATCTAAGGTATTGAACCAATGTTGGACAACAGGGTCCAATGAGAGCATAAAGTACCTTAGGGTTTGGGCCTTAGTAGCTCGGGCAGACTGCATGGCAGTGATATACTGCTTCACATGAAGATGAGGATTTTCGGTGCCATTGTACTTAGCAAAGGAAGGCATCTTGAATTTATAAGGGACCTCTTCATCTTGTTCAAATAGTTTGTCGATCTCGGACATCTCCTCGGTTTTCAACTTCTTCTCAAATTTCTTTTCTAAATCAGCAATCATCTTTTCAACATCGGATGTCTCGGTCTTTTCAATAGTTGCCTTCTCAATGACCTTTGGATCCTTTTTGTCTTGAAGATCTTGGTAGTATTGAGCCCAATCATCATCATCAATGATCACCTTATCATCATCAAAAGCTACTTCATCAGCTTTAGCGTTCCCCTTGACTTTCTTGGTGCTAGCAGATGCTTCGACGTGGTTTCCTAAAATTGCAGCTAGTTGATTCTTTATGGTCTCGGCCATTGCCTTTTTGATCTCTTCCATTTTGGAACTGAGGGCTTCATCCACCATCCTTTGAATTTGTTCGGGCTCCATTGTTTTTGGTGAGCAAGTGATTGAGTCGTTGCTAGATACTTCATCTCTGGCGTAGGTTGGATTGTTGTAAGCTTTAGAACTATCATAATCCAGAGCTGTGAGCCAGAAAGGATCAATGATATGAGATGCAAATGTATGCATGTATGCATGTATGCACAAACAATCAACAAAGAAAGATAAATAGGACGTTCCTTCTAACCTTATAACATCCACACACGAATGGCGAGTCTCTTTTCCTAGGTATATGGTTAACAAGGGTACCTTGTTTTTGAGTAATTTCCTCGGACGTTTCAACCAATAGTTATATTTTTCAAAATGAAAGTCCATCCATGATAATTCCTATTAATTAGGTTTTAATCCTTTCAACCAACTATAGTAGCTTTTATGCTATATTGGATTAGAATGAAATTAAGAGGTTTATTATAAATAGATTTCTCACTTGAAAAAGGTAACTAATGATTCATGCCAAAAACAAGCCCATGGTTAATTTATTCTTAGTGTAAACTAGGCCCACAATTGATTTTTGGTATTTCATAATTGACCTCAATATTTTGCAAGCTCTTTGTAAGAAAAGGTTGGGTGAAAATAGTTTTGTTTCTAAGCATATAGTAAAAGATTTTAGAAAAATGGTCTTTGGGCTTAGTATTTGTTCCATGGGCCAAAGAATTTTTGATTTGTTTTTAGAAAAGTCTTATGTCCAAAGACCATCTTGAAAAATTTTGAAAATAGTTTTGGTCTTTTGTATTTTAAAGAAAAATTTATTTTGAGCTTACAATATACTTAAGTCATATTAGAAAAGAACAAACCAAATAAGCCATGATTTAGACCAAGACAAATCAACCATAGTCAAACAACATGCATTTGGGGTAAAACCTAAGGAAAGTAACTAGGCCAATTACATGAGCTTTAGTCTTTGGGTTAAAAGGCTTAGGTTCCCATAGCAAGTATATACCAAAAGATACGAGGCTATGAGTGGTTATTCCATGCTCGATTTCCATACCTTGAGTGAAAGTATGGTATCCCTTACATAACATAACATGGGTAACACGGGCGTCCTAACTCACGCACACAATGCAATCTAGTATGATGCAATGGATAATATTATTATAAGAAAGAATAGAATAATATAAAGACCAATGGAATCAACTTCTCTTGTCCCCAGTGGAGTCGCCACTGTGAGCGGGGATTTTTGCCCCCACTCCCGGTGGAATGGTTCTCGCGACTTCGGCACTATTTAGGCTAGGGGCCTTAGAGAACACGACCCTAAGTCCGGAGAAAATGGAGTCGCCACCCGGACGGGCTGGGAAAAAAGAAAGGGGTGGATGACTCGATTCCTAAGGAATCCCCAACCCCTTAATGGGTTCGGAAAGTTGGGTACGTGTGGGGAAGGTGAGAAATGGCCCAACAACCCCACAACGACCGGTTCATTGGAACCGGCCTCCTTTACAGGTCTTAATATTATAAAATTCTTAAATATAACAACATTATCCATATTACACACAATAATTAAAAGAAAGCATCAATATATTAAAATCAAAGCAAAGTCCAAACAAAGCAAATAAATGGACACCCATCCAAGGATGGAAACATGTCCTTACATCACATGCCTAAATAGGACACCCACCAAAAGGTAGAAACATGCCCTTTACATTAGTTCTAAAATAGAAAAGCAAATTAAATTACATGATATTTAACTAATGAGGTACCCACCAAGTGGAAACATACCTCTTACAACTTTTGAAAGTCTAAATAAATTGATAAAAGTAAATAACCATTCATAATAAGTAAATCAATCATCAAATATCAATAAAAAGTAAACATCCATCCATGATAAATAAAATAAACCAAGTATTTGAAATTAAATAAATTAAAGCACAAGAGATAAATCAAAGCATAATCAAGTATAGAAAATAAAGCAAATAAAAGTCCAATTATAGCTACTGTGACTTTTTATGGAATTAAAATAGATTAGGGTTTTATGTTTTAAAAGGTTGGTAAGACCCTTTGATTAACTAAATTAAGGTTTGAATGGTGAAATCATGAAACTAGGGTTTTATACACTTTGAAATACTTTTGATTCATGGTTTTAAATGGTAATTTCAAGCTACTATGTAAAATTTAAAGTATTTATGTTTTTATGGTTTTTAATGTTTTAAAGGATTAGAGCTTAGAAAAATTAGGGTTTAAAGTTTTAAAGGGTTAGGGTTTACTATTTTAGGTTTAAAAGTTGAATTTTGGATTTTAGGATTTAGAATTAGGGTCTCGGGTAATGAATTTGAATTAGGGTTTAGAAAGACAATTTGATGATTTCATGAAGTTTTATGAATTTAAACAAATGGATTGAAGTTTTTATAAATAGAAAAGATGTTTTTAATGTTTTTTGAATGAAATAGAACCTAGTTTAAAACTTTGAAAGAAACAGAATCAAATTTTATTTTTGTTGAAAATATGTTTAATTAGGGTTTTGAAATTTTTAAGAAGAAAAAATAACAATTTTAAGTCTTTTTGGAAAATAAAGTAATGTTTTAGTGTTTTTAACTTTGGGAAAAACTAAATTAAAATTCTAAGGTTTTTGATTTGAAAAATAAAATTTCATAGATTATGCTACTGTGAAAAAATAAAACAAAAATTAGAATCTCATACCTCCTTTTGTTGATTCTCCAAAAATAGTTCTTCTTGGATGAACAAGAACAAAGACAATTGCTGCCTTTGAATTGCTTAAATCGTGTCCCTGCTATTCCAGAAAAAAGTTGAATTGAATTGCTTCTTTTCCTTCCTTGATTTGGTTTCAAATTTTCCAAGCTCCTGTTGGTTTTCGGCCTCCCTTAAATTAATTGCCTTTGGTCCTTATTTATAGTGGTTTGATGTGGTTTATTCCTAATTAGTTAAGGCAAGTAATATTAATAAAAAAAAATAAACCGAAACCTAATTGAATTAGGTTTCGAAAAATTTACTTCGGAAAAATTGCGCTGCCGAAAAAAATTGCCGCAGGAAAAAATACACTGGCAAAAAAAAATTGCTCTCAGAAAACTGCGGCAGTGGGTGGGCTAGGGCGTCGTGCAGGATTTTCCTGCGGGTGAAATGCAAAATCTATTTCGCTCGCAGGAAAATCCTGTGAGCAAAATAGAAAAGCTATTTAGCCCGCAGGAATTTCCTGCGGGCGAAATGCCCACGGGCCCGAGCGATGATTTTTTTATTGTTGATTTTTTCGACTTCAATTTTTATTTTTATTTTTATTTTTTGACTTTTATTTGTTTATTTTTATTTTTTATTAATAAAAATTTAGATACTAAAGCAAAAATTATTTAACAAAAATTATTTTGGATCAATTAGACAACAAAAATTATTTTGGACTAAATAAAACATATTGGACTGGATTGGGTCTAAAATTAAGGGTCTACAAGTTCTTTGATTTGTATTATGTGATTTTGGATTAGAGTTCAATAGCTTTTGAAGGAGCATTATAAATAGTAACAATTTTGGTTCCTCTATTTGTGTTCTCTTCCATATTGTTTTTATTGGTGTTGTTTTCTTATTGTGGACTAGCTGCTATAATTTGTTTTCATTAGAGTGGAGTTTTTTTTACCTGGACCAGAGTGGTGTTGTGATTTTTATCCTTCACATTAGAGGATTTTTTCACATTAACAAGTGCAGTATTCTTTTGTGTGATTGTTTTTAGTTTGTTGCTTATTTGTTTTTTTTTTTTTGCTTAATTGTTGCTCCTCATAGATTCAGTCAAGTGGGAAACATTTTTCCATTGCTATTATTATTTGTTACATCTTTTTAATTAGAGTGGTATATGGGCTTAGTTAAGTTGGTTATTTGTGGGTTTTAACTTGATTAAATGGTGGAGGAAAATTTGAGTCGAATGATTTGTTTGAATGGCACTGATTATCATAAATGGAAAGGAAAGATGAAATATCTTCTATTTATGAAAAAAAACTACACTTACCTATTTTTGCTATAACTAAACTTGAATTTAAACTGATGAAGAATGGAAATTTGAGCACTAACAAGTGTGTGGTTTAAATCAACAATACGTAGAAGATAGTGTCTTAAATCATATTGTTAATGAAGAAATGCCAAAAGTTTATGGGAGAAACTTTAAAGTCTGTATGTTGCAATAAATTATTTTTGTTGAAACAGGTAATGAACTTGAAATTTAAGTAAGGTAGTTCAATTTCTGATCACTTGAAAGATTTTCAAGGGTGTTTTGATCAACTATCTAGCATGGATGTGAAATTTGATGATGAGATTATAGGACTTTGGTTGCTTAATACTCTTCTTAATTATTAGGAAAATTTTCATATGTCTTTAACCAATTCAGCTCCTGATACTGTTGTGACCTTATATTATGCAAAAAGTGGTGTTTTGAATGAGGAGATGATTCAAAGAACTCAAGGAACCTCTTATTTACAATCTAAGATTTAGGTTACTAAAATAGGAGGAGAAGTAAACACAAGGGAAAAAGAAATGGTGAAAAAAGCAAAAGTAAATCAAAGCCAAGGTACAAAAATATTGAATGTCATTATTTTGGAAAATTGGACACATTAAGAAATATTATTTTAAGTGGAAAATAGAGAATGAACCAGACAGTCACAAAGAAGAAAATAAGAGTAATGAGCATGATGACAGAGTTAATGCCTCAACTTCAAGTGATCTTATTTTATTTGTGATGAAAATTTCATTAACATTGCTTGTGATGAAATCAACTGGGTTATAGCTAGTGGTGTCTCATTTCATGTTGCATCAAGGAAGGAATTCTTCACGTATTATACTCCTGGTAATTTTAGGGTCTTAAAGATGGGTAATGATGGAGAGACAAAGGTGGTCCCTTAATATCCATTTTTGCTTGATTTCATCTGGTAAGCTTGATGAAGATGGGTATTGCAATGTTTTTAGTGATGGACAATGCAAACTCACTTAAAGTTATTTTAGTAGTGGCTCGAGGTAAGATGTCTTTTAATTTGTGTTTTTTTAAAAGGCTTCTATTTCTAACAATCTTATGAATGTAGTTAAAGATGACAAGATTATGGCATAGCAACTCAGTCATATAAGTAAGAAGGGGCTTAACTGTTTAGGTAAGAAGAATGTGCTCTTAGGATGAAAAAGGGCAAAGATAGAAAAATGTGTTCATTGTTTTTTTCAAAAAGTATAAAAAGGTTTCTTTTAAGCAACGTTCTCCATATAGAAGAAAAGATGTACTAAAGCTAGTACATTCAAATGTTTGCAGTCCTTTTAAGGTGAGATCACTTGGTGGTACACGTTATTTTGTGACCTTTATTGATGACAATTCTAAGAAATTTTGGGTTCATACTTTAAAGTCCAAAGACCAAGTACTTGTTACATCTAAAGAATTTCAAGCTTCTATTGAAAAAGAGACTAGGAATAAGATAAAAACATTTGTACCTATAATGGTGGAGAGTACTATAGACCATTTGATTTATATTATTGGCACTAAGGTATTAAACATCAAAAGACACCTACTAAAATTCTACAATTGAATGGTTTGGCAGAAAGGATGAATCAAACATTGTTAGAGTGAGTTAGATGTATGCTTTTAGAAGCTAAGTTACCCCAATCCTTTTAGGATGAAGCTTTATGTATTGTTGCTTATGTGATTAATCTAACTCCCACTATTGCCTTGCAAGATGATGTCCTTGATAGAGTTTGGTACAAAAAAGATGTTTCCTATGATCACTTGCATGTATTTGGCTGCAAGCATGTGTTCATTTGCCTAAGAATGAAAGATCTAAGTTGGACTAGATGAAAGGTCTAAGTTGAACAACAAGAGAAAGTAGTGCATTTTATTGGTTATGGATAAGATGAGTTTAGGAAGAATTTTATGATCCTGTTGAGAAGAAACTTATTAGATGCCGAGATATGGTCTTTATGGACGATCAGACTATTGAAGATATTAACAAAGTTGAGAAGTCAAATTCTTATTATAGTAATGACTTGATTAAATTGGATCCAATTCCTTTGAAGAGCACACCAATTGCAACTGAAGTTGGGAAATAGATTGATGTTTAATCTGAAATAGAAAATGATCATGTGGATAGTGATTAGTTGAGCAATAACTTCAGTCAAGAGATCTCCCAGAGATCAAAACCCCTCCACCAAGTATTCATCTCATGATTATGTACTTTAACAGATGGAGGATAACTTGAATGCTATCAAAGGCTATTGTGAGTGAGAAAAAGGATGAATGGGTTGCAATTATGAATGATGAGATGAAATCCTTTGAATTGGTCAAGTTGCCTACCGGTTGAAAAGCCTTGAAAAATTGGTGGATTTATAGCATAAAAGAAGGAGGAGAAGGGTTCATGCCCATGATATAAAGCTAGATTGGTTATTAAAGGCTTCAATCAGAAGAACGTAATTGATTTTGATGAGATTTTCTCACTTGTGGTTAAAATGTCATCCATTTCTATTATTATGGATTTGGTTGCCAGTCTTGATTTAGAAATTTTGCAAATGGATATGAAAATAACCTTCCTCCATGGTGATTGATAATAGTTTTATTGAGAAATTTGAAGGTTTTATAGTGAAGGAAAAAGAGGATTTTGTTTGCAAACTGAAAGAGTGGATTTTGTTTGCAAACTGAAAGAGTTTATATGGTTTGAAGTAGGCACAATGTATAAGATGTTTGAGTCTGTCATGGTTCAACAAGGCTACAAGAAGAATAATTATGATTGTTGTGTTTTTGTACAAAACTTTTTTATAATGATTTTGTTATTTTATTATGGTATGTTGATGATATGCTTGTTGTTGGTCAAAACTCTTCTAGGATTGCTAATTTGAAGAAGGAGCTCAGTAATCTTTTTGTAATGAAAGACTAGGACTACCAAATCATATTTTTGGGATGAGGATCACTCGTAATAGAGACAACAAGAAGTTGTGGTTGTCTTAAGAAAGATATATTGAGAATGTACTTTAGCGATTTAGTATGGTGAAGGCTAAACCTATAAGTACACCTCATAGTGCATCTTTTAGATTTGGCAATAATCAGCTTTCTTCTAATGAAATAAAAGCAAGACATGCGAAGAGTCCCTTATGCATCTGCAGTTGGTAGTTTGATGTATGCTATGGTATGCACTAGACCTAATATAGCTCATGCAATGGGTATAGTAAGCCCATTTCTTTCTAATCTTAAAAGAGAACATTGGAATGTAGTTAAGTGGATTCTCAGATACCTGCACGGTACCTCCAGCTTGAAAATTAGTTTTATGACTCAAAAACTAATTCTTACTAGTTACACAGATTCTAATTTGGCTGGGAATATTGATTATAGGAAGTCTAATTCTGGATTTGTGATTATTTTTGTAAGGGGAGCTATGGCATGGCAATCAAGATTACAAAAGTTTGTTACTTTATGCACTACAGAGGAAGATTTTGTTGTATCTACAAAACATGTAAGGAGATGCTTTGGATGAAAAAAATTTGTGAATGAGCTTAGCTTAACACAAAGTAGGTTTGTGCTAATTTGTGATAGCTAGAGTGCTATTCATTTGAGTAAGAATCCTACATTCTGTGGTAAATCAAAACATATTAATACAATGTATCATTAGATATGTGATGTTTTGGATTCTAAGTTACTTTAACTTGAGATCATTCATAGTGATTATAATTGTTCTAATATATTGACAAAAGCTCTACCAAGATTGAAGTTTCAAGCTTGTCGATTGGTTGCCAATTTGATAACTTCCTCAACATAGTTAGGAGGGGAAGATTTGTTAGATTTGTTAGATTTCCCTTCCTATATGGAGAAAAGACTAAAAGATGTGATAGGTTTTAATCGGCTTATTAGATACATCAAGTTTTATGCGGTTGCAACAGGGTATAAAAACTAGAAGAGAAGAAGAGAAGAGGATTATAAGAAAAGAAAAAGAGTTTTGTAGTGCTGTTCACCTGCCTAGCCACACTAAAATGATGCATTTGATTTTGTTCACTATTGGAATGAGCTGAAATTTGCTCTAGGAGTTATAGAGATTTTTTTTTTCTATTATCTGAATGGTTGAATCTTGATTTAGAGGTTTGTGAAGGGAGAAATTTGGTGAAGATCAAGAGGTTGTAGTGCAAGTGTTACGGTTCTATGCAATCTGATAAATACATACAATTGGATTTGTGGTCCAATTGACCTACTCACCTGAAATTTAGTGAGTAGGCAAAGGACATATAGCTCTTTGATTTGTACAGTGCAATTTTGGATCAGAGTTTAGTAGCTTCAGAAGGAGCATTATGAACAGTAATATTTTTTGTTCCTCTATTTGTGTTCTCTTCCATATTGTTTGTGTTGAGATTATTTTCTTATAGTGAACCCGTTGTCCTAATTTGATTTTATCATAGTGAAGTTTTTTTATTTGGACCAGAGTGGTCCTATGGTTTTTATTCTTCACATTGAAGGAGTTTTCTACATTAAGAAGTACAATGTTCTTTTATGTGATTTTTTTTATTTTGTTACGCATTTGTTACATTGCTCAATTGTTGCTCCTCATGTATTCAATCAATTAAAAATGATTTTTTTTTGCTAGTATTGTTGTTTGTTGCATCTTTCCTATCAATACATTGGACTTACGATTGTTTTTTTTTTCATTTTAAATAAGCAATGCAATGAGTCATAGTTCCCTACTTCCTTAACAGTTATCATATTGCTTGCATTTGAGTCTTTTCTTGATCAATAGTTAAAAAAGAAATAATTATTGCTACTGGATAGACTTAACAAATATGATCCGCTGGATTCAATGAACACATCAGAAAGCATATTGGAGTCAGTAATTTAAGCTAGAAGTGGGGACCCATAGGAAGAAGAAATTTAAAGTAATAATGCTTTAGACTAGGCATGAGTAAATCAAGCTGGAAGTGGGAAGTAGAGACCCATTGGTAAATTAAATGCATATATACCTATCATATAACAATAATAATGATTCAATTTTATAAAAACAATGAAGAAAAAATTTCATGCACACAACATATCAAACCTTCAAGTGAATAGAAATGTTATAATAATAATAATAATAATAATAATAATAATAATAATAATAATAATAATAAATGTTTCCTAATAGACTTGATGAAACTAATTTTGAGGACTAGAGATGGAGTTTCCAAGCCCCCATTTTATACTATTTTAGTTGGACTTTAACCTCATTCTATAAATAAAATGATACAAAAATTGAATGAAATATTTAAACTTGAATGTGATCAAATTTCTTCTCTAAAAGCAAAGCACGCCCACTATGTTAAGGTGTTAGCCTCAAGGAAATTTTTTTATTATTTTTTTAGATTGATTACTCTATCTCTATTTACATATATGGTAATAGCAATAAATAATGATATAATATGATCACAATGATTGGAAGTTAGTTTAAAGCTACAATATTGTCATTCAATGTTTTTTTTTTTTTTTTACTTTCTACTTGATTAAGCATCTTTAAGATTAGTTAATTAATATTATCTCAATTAAATGCTCTCAACAAAGTTTTTGTATCATTAAAATATGGTTGTTTACTTTTGAAGGATTAATGTCAAACATACTCCAAAGTAATCTTAAAGCATAAGTAATTTTTCCAACACTTTATATTAGCGTAAGAAATTATTAACATTTACATGACCCTCCTAATACTTTTATAAAATGTTGGGGAAATTATGTTGGTATTGGTATAAAATATAAATACAAATTTAATTAGCGTTGTTAATGTATTCATAAATATCAACACTTAACAAATAACGTTGGGAAATATATTATTTTCATTATTTTGTCAACACTATTAGGAAAAGGTAGGTAGTTTTACAAACACTTTATATTAACATAAGAAATTTTTAACATTTGCATAATTCTCCCAACACTTGTACAAAGTTTTAGCAAATTTGTGTTAGCATATATTTATTTTATTACACTGTACGATATAAAGTTGTATAAAGGGTTTTATTAAGTTCTGAAGGTACTGCTACTGTTCTACTTATTTTGTAATTGATGCAAGTACTGTTAAAGTTTTTTTTGTTAAATTATTTTCAATTTGTAATCCTTCAATATGTAGTAGTTGGTGTAAATATATGGAGTTTACTTCTAGCCTAAGTTTAATATTATTATTAATTATTAATTATTAATATGCCAGTTGGATTGTTTCTCATTATTGGTAACTCTGTAACAATAATTAATACACACAGTACATAGATACAGAAGCCTTTATTAAACCTAAAAATGATTACTATAAATATCCAACATTAAAGGTCACTTCCTTAGTTATTGTTTTGACAGTAAAAGCTCTTGGGATAGCTATATATACTAAAATGATTGCATATTTCTACATTGTTGTACCTTAGGCCAACCGGAAAGAGGGGGTGAATTAGTTCTTTTGCGTTAGAAGGTGAATTTAAAATTTTGAAGAAATTAAAAATTAAAGGAGAAAGAAGATAGAACACAAGTTATATTACTTTGGATAAGAGTATCCTTCTTGCACTCCTCAACCAATAGTTGAGTATTTTACTAACTTATTTTCACAAGTTCAATCGTGATTTGGTGTTTTGTAAGCTTACACCAAACTTTTACAAGGTTTGTTCTTCCTCACAATCTTTATAAGAGTTTTACCCAAGGATCACTCTCTAACCTAGTGATTTATAATATCACACCAAATTTACAACAAGATGTTTTACGTGCTCACATCTAAACACTCAAGGATTACAAAGAAAAATTCACACAAAATTTCAAGAAATCAATTTACAAGAGTTTAGGTAAAAAATACTTAAAAGATTTCAATAAAGGATATTTGGTGAGGTATTTATAGCTATCTTAACTCCATAAAGTCATTGGAGTTAAGTGTCATAAGATCAAACTCTCACCAACTAAAATCTCTTGAATTAAATGTTGTTAGAAGATTCTGATGGTCGCTTCTCTTATGTCTCAATCACGGAACTATAATTGTGGTGACTTTTGATAAGGTGCGGTCGCAAGATTCAATTTTATAAGTGTCGGTTAGTTCCAATGGCTAGTACACGCAGCATTTGACAAGTTGGGAGAACCGCTCCATTCCATTTTATAATTATCACAGTTGAGCTTACTTTCCACTTTTTCCATCTTCACATATTCTTTAAATTTTTTGAGATATGCTAGAGAAGATCAAATATACCTAACAAAATTAGGAATAGAAACAACAATACTATCATTATCATAATTTATACGCTAATTATCATTATTAATAAATATATTATAATTTATAAGATAATTAATATGAATCAATATTACTCATTATCATTATAATTTATAAGATAATTAATATGAATCAATATTACTCATTATCATTATTATTAATCTATTAATATTTTATTCTTTTTTTAATGAGAGTATTATTAATAGTTGGATAGATTTATTTTTCCCTTATTATTCAGAATTTACAATTTTTAGTGATATATCGTATAATTTTTTCCCCATCAATTCATTAAAGTCGAGTTCAATTCTTAAAGCCAATTTAACTACTGTGAACATAAACAAGATTTAAAAAATCATAATGATTTGGTGAGGTATACTCAGGCTGGGCTAGACGACATTTATTCCATAATTGTTTTTAATTAAATTAAATTAATGTATGGTTTGAGTATGTTTTGTGTGCAAATTAGCCTAGTTGTTACAACTAACACCACCTCATAAAGGAGAGAGACAGAGATTGTTGAATTATTTTCACTTTGACCAAACTTAATTAGTATTTGCAGTGGATCAAATTGCTTCAGTCACACTTATTTAGTTTTGTAATTTTCTATATTATTATTATTATTATTATTATTATTATTATTATTATTATCAATAAATTGTTCGATTAATGACATAACTACTTCTTATGCTCTTATATATATTTGTTTATTAAGGGTTAACTTTTTTTTAAAGTATACTTTTAACAAAATCCTTTTAAAATAATTTATTTTACTTTATGGAAATTTATATAATTATTTTTAGTAATTACTCACTACTAACATCATTAATCTAACTTGTTGATTTTCATTCGGGTCTGCACATGACGGGTAGATAGATCCCATGAACCTAACTTGATTAAATATTAATTATATAATATTTAATATTTAAAAAAGGAGACTTTAGATAGGATATGGATATCCAATCCTAGTTGGATTTTAATTAGGAAATCAAACCACTATATCTATAATGATATAGTGATAGAATATATAGGATTATTATTTAATCTCAAAAATTTGTCAAAAAAAGATAAATTCTTTTTTCTCAGAGATTTTCCTCTCTTTCTCCTTCAATTCTCAAACCTCAATCTCTACTGCGTGTGTGAAAACTTGAGGCAAAAACTATGAAAGTAGTTGGCTTTATAGAATGTGAAAAGCAACGGTTTTTCCTTTATAGCGATTACTCTTCAAGACTTGTAGTATAAGTACAAGGTTAATCTTCCGTGAGCATCGTCAAATGTAAAATCCAAACCTCTACTTATTTGGATTTAATCTTTCAACATTGGTATCAGAGCCTCAGTTGTTTGTGCTCTAGTTATAAATAATTAGGTTGATTAGTTATTTAAAAGTAAATTTTGGTAAATTATTTATGAACTTTGGTAATCAACTCTTATGGGCATACTTAAGCATGAAAAATACTGGCTTATTGCTTCTATATATGTGATTTGGTATTTATTTGTAAAATTCAGAGTTAAATTGAGAGAGGTATGGTCTCTCAAAGTTAGCCCTTAAAATATGAAATTTTAGCAATTTCTAGAAATTTTTTTATGCTTTTCACTCTCCATGATGGCTATTATGTGCACCATGCCCTATCATATATTGTCAATTAATTTAAAATAACCATCTAGCCATATTTGGAAATCCTTAAAATCCCTTAGCAAAAAAAATCAGTCACTGAAATCTATCCGTGTATTGGAGAGTGAACTGCACTCTCTTATGCCCGAGAGTGGGCTTCACTAGCAAGTAGTCATGTGTGTGGCACATGATCTAGGTTGCTGGTGCAGTCTCGATGGCCCTATCAAAGGTTGCCATGTGGGGGCCTAAAATTGGTTATATTCTATTTTTTGCATATCATTTATTTTTGGACTCTGTTTTTGCCGTTTTTGCTTAGATAACTCAAAATAAATTTATAAATTTAATGGTAGTTTTTAAATAATTTTTTGGGCTACTGAATTTTTTTTAATCAAAATAACATTTTTAATATAGAAAATTCAATTTTGATTGATAAAAAAAAAATCTTTTTGGCCTAAATTTTTTTTGAAAATTTTCAAAAAATTATATTTATTTTTTGGAAAATTATTTTGAGTATTTTTATCATATCTTAAATTGTTTTTATGCCACATAAATATTTTAGTTGCCTATTTGGGACTAAAAATATATTTGTAATGCATATTTTTATACAATATGTGTATAATATTTATATATATTTGTTATATATAATTTATCTTAATATTTTTCTATAATAAATTATAGAAAATGGTTAAGAGAGTACAAACTCTCACTGGTAGCATAAAAAGCTGAGCATAAATTTTATATATTAAAGGTGAAAATAAAGGTCTTCAAAAATTAGCTAACAAAAAAATCAAGATGCACCAAATGGACTATATTTTATAACATATTTTTGGGTGCATGACATATCTTGTATGTCCACATTGATTGTGAGTTAGTTATTGAATCGAGTGATCTGAAAATTGAATGGTCTCCATTTTTAACTTTGAAAACTCGATTGTAAATCTTGATTTTTATAAAGTTATTCATTTCTAAATCATTTACTTACTAAATGAGGTATTAGCTTCAAGCATATAGATGGTTGTTAAATATTTCCTTAAAAATAGCATGTGTTAGAGGATTAAATAGACTTAGACTTAGAAGAAATTTAAGCATGACACTATGTAGTGGGAGAGTATGAATACTAGATAGAACTATAACTTGAGATACAATAACATGCCATAAGATTTATTTGCAGAAGTCAAGAAAGTCATTTCCGATAAGATGTGAATACATGGAATATGCATAAAATTAATAATTATTGATTTATTGTCATATCCGTGATTTTGAAGAAATTAAATAAGTATTTGGAGGTATAAAAATGGCATATACCAAATATATAACTAGTGTATGCATAGTTTATACCAACATATAATGTGTTTACATGATATATATTTATTATGTATGCATTATGTATATTTGACATATACATAACATATATATTACATATACATATACATTAAATATATGTAAAATATAATAAAAAAGTATAAATAGACAGTGGATAATTATGGATGGGAAAGAGATAATTATAATAATTAAAACATAAGAAAGAAAAAATTCAATAGTTAAAAAGCCAAAAAAATATAGTAATAACTATAATATAATATAATACAATAAATCAAAAGTAAATTAATATTTAGTGGAGATGAATAAATACTAATTATTAATTGTTATTAATTAATTAATTAATTATATATTTGTGTGGTTGGAGGAAAGAAAGACTAAAAAAAAAGATAACACTTCTTCTTCTTCTTTCCAAGAGGTGGCCAAAATTCCATAGATGGACAAAAGAGAGGCATTTCATCTTTTAATACACCAGATTTTCTAAAGATTTCAAGAGTACAAAGATAGTTTTGGAGATTTTGCAAGAGGTAAGTAATTTTTCTTAAATTTTCAAGAAGTTATCTTTAAATATTTGAATATGTAAAAATTCAATTGTTGATGGAGGAATTGATAATTGATTAAATGGGTTGTTTTAAAGTTGTATGAGTGTAGAAGTAATGATTCTATGGTTAGATAGTAGAAATGATTAGGTTTGGTAGAATTTGAAATGATTAAATGGGTTGATGTAGTAAGGGTGCTTACGGTTTTGATTGGGGTTATTGATTAAAATGCATGAAATATGAATTTACTTGACTAAATTGTGTTAAAATGGGATTCTAATTTTATATTTAAACTCATAGCTTGGTTAGGAGTTGAGCAAGGTGAAGTGGAGTACTTAAAGAATTGAAGGGCAAATGGTGAAAGTTTAGTAGAATTGAAGAAAATGATATTTAATTAGTTAAAATCAGTAGAAATATGTTATTAATGATATATTTTAAATTATATTTGATTTAGGATTGAAAGAACCAAAAGATGCCTAATTGGAAGAATTAGGGTTTTGGGAGTGAATATGTGAAAATTGAGTTATTGAAGGGGAATTTGATAATTGCTAAAATAATTTGTAATGATGTTGTTTTAATGTAAATACTATGAATTTATGATTGAAAATGTGATATGAGTACGTTTTGGGAAGGTTAGTATTTATAGCCATATTATGTGAAATTAGGATTTTTGGAAATGGCATTGTTTTAATGTTATTTTGATATGTAAATTATGATTTTTTGGGTTAAATGTTGGATATGAGTTGAGTTAGTTGAAGTTTGGATAAAGTAGTAAGTGGTGAATTTATGCTTTTAATGAAATTTTAATGAAAATAGTTTGAATAATGGTGATTTGATATAAAATGGGTTGTAATGTGAATTTAAATGAGTAATACAATTAATGTTGGATTATCTATGTGCAGGCTATATTGAAAGTAGTGGAAGAGTATTGTAACACCCATATACTCTATATAAGTACTATACATATACCTTGTATACATACAGTACGTATATAAAATATAAGGATGCCACTTTTCATTAAAGATTAAAATCTTTACCTTAATTCCAAACAATAATACATTTGATTTAAAGAACATTTACAAAATCATTATACTTTTGATGATATTATATATATATGAATTACCTTGTCTTTTCCAAAAAATTCAATTATTTATATATATACATTTTTATCAAAATACAACATAATTAAATTGTACATGTATGCACCACCTTCTAGTTGGTCTCGAAATACTCATACCCTTCTCGTGGCATGACGTTTTGATTCCAAGATCAACCATCAACTCACCTGCGCGATTTGCACAACCGTGCTAAGCTCGAAAGCTTAGTAGTACAAATAAATATTTTAAACATACATTACAGAAAAATCATACTTCGTATATTAACATCATGTATCATCATTTTCTTATCATGTTTTCCCTTTTCAATGCACTCTTCATATATTTCCACTAATCTCATAATTTATATACATATACACATATATCATTACAACAAACCACAATTCAAAAACTTATCACAACATTCATGAAGTAATACTCACAATTTCCACATCCATATACATATTACACATCATACTGTATTTTCATAATCTTATCATTCAACATAGTTTTTCAAGCCACATTCATTTTCAATAATTTACTTATGTATTATAATCATTTCATATTTCACAACATTACATTTCATTGTATTATTCAGTCGATTCATCATTCATGATTCACGTTTAAGCAAAGACAAGCATGGGCCCAAAAGAAACTAATATGTCATTCAACTTTCAGAGTTAATGTTCTGGTTCAATTATCACATTTATCATCCCAACTAGGCTTCAAGGACTAGGCCCAACCAAGCTTCAAGGGGAGCGAAGCATGCTAGGCATCAACCCAACTTGGCTTCAAGGATTAAGCCCAACCCAGCTTCAAGGGTTTGTAACATCCCAACTAGGCTTCAAGGACTAGGCCCAACCAAGCTTCAAGGGAGTTAAGCATGCTAAACTTCAACCCAACTTGGCTTCAAGGACCAAGCCCAACCCAGCTTCAAGGGATTGTTACTTTTAGGCATGCCACCAATAACAAAACTCTAAAAATTGAATAACTTATTAGGCACACAATTCTTTTATTAATTTCATTGTCAATTCCATTCTCATGTTCTCATAATCATCTAGGCAAACATGCCCCAATTATTTCATTTGTATCATTATAGCCAACAACAATGGCTTCACATCTCATCATTAGGGTATACATAACCAATTGTATTGTACATACATTTTGAATGCTCATTATATCTTTCATATTTCATATTTCACCTTTATATCCATTAACAATAGTTTCATATTTCATCATTGATATATACATAACAATTTACATTATTCATATATTTAGAATCTTCATCATACATTCCACATAATACACATAATACAAATCATAGTACATTTCTCACACATCAACAATATAATAAATAAGTTAACACATTTTCCAATCAATGTGTTAAGTCCCATAGTCATGCAAATATGTACAATCATATAGGGTTTGTACTTACCTTTAAGAGAAACTCACACCAATTCCAAACTCCTCTTCCATGAATCCTTTAACATTTGGATTAGGGCAACTCAAATCTCTTCAAAACCTAATCCAAAGGTGATTATACACACTTACTTAGTAATACACATAAGAAAATAAGAATAAAAACTAACTAGGGCAAACTCTACACATGACACGCTCAACAACACGGCGTGTCCCTGTTCGTGCCTTAAACCAACAATACAGAAGCTTTGACACGCTCAGTGACATGGGCGTGTCACTGGACGTGTCATTCATTCTGCCTCACAAAAACATTGACACGCCCAACAACACGAGCGTGTTCATGGCTGTGTCAATTACTTTATCTCACAGTAGCTATGACACGCCCAATGACATGGCCGTGTTAATAGTCGTGTCACAAACGTTAAGCTCAGCACCATTGACACGCCCAACGACATGGCCGTGTCACTGGCCGTGTTAGGCAAAAATTATGCATTTCGAACTGTCATCCATGTAAACACAATCACTCCAAAATCCATACTACAACGCTCTTAATCAACATCTTAGTTTATATTCATAGATCACTTATCAATTCAACACTTATATAACTTCAACATATCATAGTCATAATCATTATATACATCATCCATGTACCAATTACTCAATTCCCCAACTCATTTATACTAAACCCTTACTAAACAATTTCAACAATTCATCATCATCCTCACAAATAACCATATTATCATTATCTTCACACACTAACCATATCAAATATAAACTCAATCTATAGAAATCAACACAAGAAAATGAACACTTACTTGAATTCTTTGCCAAATCTTCAATATCCACCTTCAATTCTCTTAAAACCCTTATGAATTTGATGTGTATGTGAACCAAATCCTCCTCCTCTCTCTCTCTCTCTCTTTCTCTCTCTCTCTCTCTCGCGTTCAAGAAGAAGAAGAAGAAGAAGAAAGAAAGAAAGAAAGAAAGAAAGTGAAAGCTCTCTTGTCAAACTCTCATCCTTATCTTATATATATATATATATAGTTTTTTTTTAGAAAGGTGGACGGCACCACCACAATTTTTATTGATAAAATAAAAAGTATGGCAAACCATACCAAAAAACTATACAATACCCTTATAGAGAGGGCAAGATATGTCAATTAAATCTCAAATAAGGCATGCCTAAACTATCAGAAATTACAATGCCCTTGAGCATGGAAGGCAAAGAGCTAAAATCCAAATACACAGCAGCAGTGTTCCGAAGCCCACTATTAATAGCAATGAAGCTAGCTGCTTGGTTAGCCTCACGGAAAACATGGCCGATAGAAGAAGAAGTATCATGCAGCAACTGTCTTGCTTTAGACGCTAAAACAGAATGAGAACCAGAAAGAATCTCCTCCACCACAGAATATGCATCGGCTTCCACTGCAAGTGGATAAAAACCTTGCTGTTTACACCATTCCAGAGCATGAACGATAGCTTGAATTTCTGCATCAGCTACAGAGTTTGCTCTTAACAGGAAACCAATACCCGCTACAAAAGACCCTTGAGAATTCCTTCTAATCGCTCCACCCAAAGAAGCCATTGGAGTGTATGAGGCATCTGTGTTCATCTTGAACTGCTGAACAGGTTTATTCCACCATACCAGAGAAGGCCGAAGCTTATGCCCTTTGCCGAAGTTGGCGGGAAGCAGATCTTGAAATCTTGCGATTTGCTTAGCAAATTTATCTGAAGCATGAGCTACCCCCAACTATAAATAGACATTTGAATATTACGAATAATATGAGGAGCATAAATCTTTTCATTCCCCCAAACTACCTCATAGTAAGCTAGCAATAAATTATACATGATAACCTGTGGAACCAGCTTTAACAATCTTCCAAGAGTAGAAGTAGGCGAAGACTCAAGCCACCATAACATTAATTCCTGTCTAAAATGAGCCGCATCAGCTGAAACACAGGTCAATAAAGAGTTTTTGAAGAACAGCCAAATCGATTTGGATATTTCACACCTATAAAAAACATGATTCACATCGGCTGCCGCAGAGAGACAGAATAGGCAGCAAGAGGCTAAGGAAATACCCATCATTTGCAAACGAGCAGGAAGGGGAACAACATTATGCAATAATCTCCAAGAAAAGATAGAGAATTTAATAGGAATAATGGAGTCCCAAAGCATAGAGAAAGATAATAACCTGGACTTCCGTTGCCGAACCGCTTCATAGGCTTCAGAAAGAGAGAAACTTTTGGCATTAGAGAATGCCCAAACTGGACCAGCTTCTTCAATATCAACTAACGATGAAGCTTTTGAGGAAATTTTACAAAGCCGCTTCCACGTACAAGAATCAATCTGCTGGAAAGTCATGTTACATTTGCGGTGATATTTCTTTCTCATTAATCTAGTCCACATAGAATTTTCCAAATGATATTTCCACCAAAGTTTAAGAGAATATGCTTCTTGCAAAGTTTCTAAAGAGCATAAACCCAAGCCACCTTCACTCGTTCGAAAACAAGCTTTGGTGTAAGCAATCCAGTGGTAATGTTTTTCAGTCCCAACGTTCCAAAAGAAATCCGCAAATCTCCGCTCCAATGCATTTATAATTAGCTTTGGAAAAGCCATGGCTCCCAACATGTGAATGGGAATAGAGGAAAGGACATTGTTAGACAAATGATCTTAATTTTGACCCTTGACAACTCAAATGGATGATCTATTTAACTTGTGTTTGAAGAATCTTGTTGCAGGATTAGGTTGCTTCAATTAAAGGTGAACAGGACATTTCTAGCGGTCGCACCTCACCTAAAGACGACCGCTCCATGCAATTACAAGAAGAAACCTTATCACAGTAGGTTTTGCGGTCAGAAGTTCGACCTCAGTCGCGACCGGTCCTATAGAATAGCGATCGTCCAACTATGTGCACGACCGCTACTCAAGGAATTTAAATCATTACAATCACAGTAAGGTTCGCGGTGACAAGAACGGTGAATAACTCGACCTCTCTTACCAGATTAGCGACCGCCCACTCAGAGTCGCGACCGCCCTACTAATTCAAGAAGAAATTGCTTAAAGAGACAGTAGTGTTCGCGTCCTCAGGTGCGTCCAGAAGTTTGACGCGAGAATCTGAGTTCGACCGCGAGATGCTACATAGGGCGACCGCGAGATTCAAATTATGGCCGACATCTCTTTTGCTCTGTCAGAGAATGACACATGACATGACCGTTGTAATCCCACTTCAATATTCAAAAAGGGAGACTGCACCTTTGCTTGGCGCGACCATCCCGACAAACATAGCATGGGCAAGAACCGGTCCGACAAACATAGCATGGACAAGATTCCAGCTGCAGAGCACTAAAATTCGACCGTTGAAGCTTTTTCAAAAGTAGCGACCGTCCCTTGTTCAAAGGACGACCGCATGAAGCATGAGCGCGACCACCCTGGTATGAAGGGCGACCGCGAAGAGCTTCGGACAGTTTAAGTAAAGAAAGTCTAAGCTGCCAAGACTTTATTCTCAACATCAATAACGGCTAGTAAAACCACATTGGCTATAAATACAATGTTTTTATGAGAAAACAAAAAAAAAACAACATTGAGAAAAGATTTTCATAGCCAAGCAACAAATTTTCTTTTACTTAAACTTGCATTTGAATTGTAATGAATGTTAGGTGTTAGCATTGAAAACACCATTGTATAAGTTTGAGTGTGAGCTTGGGAAACACTTGGGTTGTGAGAGTAAGCCTAGTAAAACTCTTGTTTGGGTTGTAAGTGTGAGCCTAAGAAAAACACTTGTGAAGTTAGGTGTGAACTTGTGAAAACACCAAAGTTGGAAGTGAGCTTGTAAAAACTTCAAAGATTAGTGGAACCTTAACAAGTTGTTAAGGAAGTGGATGTAGGATTGAAGTAAATTCGAACCACTATAAAACTTGTGTGTTCTTTCTTTCTTCCATCACTCAACCAACTCTCTATTCCGCATTTCTTGTTTGTTGAGTTTTTTAAATTGTCATTACTTCTTGAGGAAACCAATTCACCCCCCCTCTTGGTTGCCATCTTGGGACAACAGACATGCTTTATAAGAAGCAATCGACCGCCATTAGTCAATAATTTCTTAGTCCAACCAAGCATAAGGGAATCCACTTTCTGCAAAATATGTTGGCAATATTTTGCCCTATTAATGCCTTGATATATTGGAGCTCCCAAATATGTAAATGGAAAAGAATGTTTGCTTATAGAAAGCAACTGACTAATCTTCTCAATGTAACTTGGAGAAACTTTCTTAGAGTAGTAGAAAGCAGATTTATCAAAATTAATTAATTGTCCTGAACCTTTTTGATAAATCTTAAGAAAAACCGTGAATTGCTTAACACTTCGCACATCACCATTAAGAAAAACTAATAAATCATCGGCAAAGGCAAGGTGAGTGATTACCTCGCACCCTCTAGCAGTTTTATAAGGAATAATTCTACCCATGTGAAACATCCTATTTAAACCTCTTGAAAAGCCTTCAGAACCAATTATGAATAAAAGCGGCAAAAGAGGATCTCCTTGTTTTACACCCCGTTGAGGCCGAAAGAACCCATAACTCACACCATTAACAATGATTGAGAGGTGAGTAGCTCTAAGATGAGACATAACAAGAGCAACAAATTTATCTGAAAAGTCAAATTGTCTCAAGACTGCCTCCAAATAAGCCCAAGAAACTCTATCAAAAGCTTTGGCCATATCAAGTTTAACAGCTAGATTGTGACCCCGAGTCTTCCTGTCAATATCATGTATAAGCTCATTAGCAATCAGAATGTGATCATGAATAGACCTGCCTTTCAAGAAACCAGCTTGTTCCTGTGAAATGATGATCTGAAGAATAGAAGACAATTGATTAGCTAAAATTTGAGTACAAACTTTGCTTATAAAAGTTGAAAGACATATGGGTCTATATTGACTGAAAGAAGATGGGCTGTTTGTTTTGGGAAGAAGAATAATATTAGTCGCTCCAAAAGCCTTTGCAATTGGCACTCCAAGAAAGAACTCCTTGACAGCACTGCAGACATCCTAGCATATAATATCCCAGCAAGTTTTAAAAAACATTCCATCAAAGCCATCCGGGCCAGGGGCACTTGAAGAGTCAAGATTCCAAACAGCCTGTTTAATTTCCACCTCATCTGGAACTTTTTCAAGCAATTGATTATGATGCCTATCCACAAGCTTGGGGATAGATTCTAAGAAAACATTAAAATCAACTTGATCATCAGCACAAAATAAATTATGATAAAATTTAACAGCTTCAGCACCAATATCTTGTTGCTCCGAAATCAAGACCCCATCAGCATTTTTAATCGCCGAAATCCTGTACAACTTCCTTTTCATCTTAACATAATTGTGATAAAATTTGGTGTTAGCATCTCCCTCAGCAAGCCATTTGACATGAGCCTTTTACTTCCAGAATGTCTCTTCAATTTTATACTTTTGAATTAAAGAAGATTGAGTGAATTGCCAAGCCTTCCGATTTTCATGAGAAGGATCCTCTAAATATTTCAATTCCGCATCAGAAGCAGCTATTTCAGCTTGCTTGACTTCTTGAAACACATTACCAAAAATATCACGATTCCATATCCTAATAGCATTCTTAAGCAAATGAAGCTTTTTAAAGAGACCTTGCATTCCACTCCCAAAAAAATTGGCAGACCATTGTTGCTTGATCATGGGAACAAAAGAGTCATTCAAAAACCACATATGTTGGAACTTGAACGGCTTGGCAATCGGAGCCTGAACTTGCTTACATTGAAGAAGAAGTGGAGAATGATCTGATGTAGCTTTGCCAAGATGCTGAACGGAAAGATCAGAAAAGAAATCAAAGAAAGAAATATTGGCCATTATCCTATCCAAACGCTCCCATACCCTGCCTGAAGATCAAACTCCAGTCCAAGTATAATCACATCCTCTATACGGAACATCAATTAAACCACAATCTTATGAACAAGTCACAAAATCTTGCATACTCGATAAACAAGTTATCGAATTACCTTTATATTTGGCAAGAGTCTTGATAACATTAAAATCGCCACCAACCATCCATGCACCGGAGACTGAATTCCCCATGTTTAACATAGTATCCCATAATATTTGTCTGCTATTACGCGAATGTTTACCATAAACAGCAGACAAAGTAAAAGTGAAATTCAAGGAATAATAAGTAACAGAACATGTTAAAATCTGAGGATCATCATGGAAATCAGATAAATGAGCAATATGATCTTTCCACAGCAACCAAACCTTATTATCATTTGAGCAAAACACATTGGTAAAACCCAACTTATTCATAAACAACAAACTCTTAGAAACCGCAACCATGGGCTCAATAATAATAGCAATAGAAATCTGAAAGTCATAACATAATTGAAATAATCTAGAGGAGGAAGAGTCTAAACCTCGAAGATTCCACTATAAAATATTCATTGAGGAGAAGAATTTAGATCGGCTATTGATGGAACTCCCTTCTTAGCCTTTTTGCTGCGTTTCTTCTGTACTTTTTTGCGTTGAAGCAAAGTAAATTGATTGTCCCCATCAGCAACATTCAGCGGAGAAGAAACAGCTTCCAATTTACTTGCAATAATAGTACCCAAAGAAATCAAATCAGCAGCATTCATAACATCATTTTCCAAAGGCAAATTAGAGTCTGAATTATGTTGCATTGGGTCCTCATCCGAGTCATTTCCTTTCTCAAAATCAGAGTGGAATCTTGAAGGAACATTACCAGATTGTTCAGAAAAATCAACTAAAGGAGATGGAACAGATTGCTTATCAGAAGATGATATTCCCGAAGGAAGTTGCTTCGAAGTGACCGGATGCATCTGCTCTGATGATTTCAAACCCTGACCAAGCAAATCAGAGGAAGAACTAGCATTAAAAACACCCTGACCATTATTCGAATCAGAAGAATTCAAAAAATTAGTGGTAATATCATCTCTATTATGACCCAGGTCTGAAGCATTCAGCGTTTTCCCATTAACAACATCCTGACCAGTGGCCAGATCAGATGCTTTAGTGTCATCCATACTAGAATCCAAAACAACAGTATTAGCAGTACCCTGAACAGATGCCTGATTGGAGAGAACAACATTATCATTAGAAACTATAGCCTCCTGTGAGCATTGAATTTCCTTTGGTCTCCAAATTTTTGCAACATCATCTTTTTCAACATAAACAACTTTCGGATCCCCTGTATTGCCATGATGAGAATTAATACCCAAAGGACAAGAAAATCACTTTATGCCCCAACCGACAACATCCAGAACAGTAAGATGGTATATTCTCATAACTGACAGTTTGAAAAAAAAACCAATACCATCATCATCTATCCAAACCTTTGAAGGTAATTCCTTCAATAAATCTAATTCTACACAAACCCTCGCAACCGAAGGCCGTGTAAGTAAAGCTATTGTGGCATCAACCTTTAATGGAAAACCAACTAAATTAGCAATTGGGAACAACGCAGATTTATCAAATAAATGTACCAGGAGTCCTTCAAAAGATATCCATGCAGGAACAATGGGACTATCTATATTAGGACGAAAATTTTTTGTCCATTTTGACATTCGCATTGCAAAACTGTCAAAATACCAAGTTTGTTTGAGCCAAAATCTATGAAAGTCCTTCTCATTATCAAATCTTAAGAGAACATGATTATTATCCAATAATCCAAGGTGAAAAACACCATTGAACCCTACTTGATCCAGAAGTTTCTTCAAAGTTTTGATTGAAGGTCTTCCCGAATTAAATGTTCCAATCAAAGCAAATTTAAAGGGCTGAACGAGATAATTTGATTCATCCAAAGTAAATGAAACAGCCGGCACACCCTTGTACATACAAGGAATTTTGGAAGCCATAGCCGGTGTTTTATCCAAAGCAAGAACAAAAGAACGATTGATAGCTGTAACTTTATTACCATGTTTTAGAATGTCAGCAAAGGAGTGTGCAACAGCAGAGGCGGGCTCCAAAGGAGCCGCCGCCGACGGAGGATCAGCCGTGACGAGCAAGAAACGCAAACCCTAGAGGAGAAGAGAGAGTCCTTGTTGTTATTATTATCTTATATATATATATATAATATAATTAAATACCCCAAAAATTCTCCACCACAAATATTGGTCCTTCTTTGACTTTCTTTTCTTCTTTTTCTTTTGTCATTATTATCATTATTATTATTAATTAACTAATTATTTACAATTTACTTTTCCTACACCAATATATACATCATGTATATGTGATGTATATGTTGATATATGTATATGTCTTATATATTGTATTTATATTTCCCATATTTTTCAAATACAATATATACATATCATCCTTCATATACATCTATCTCTTATAATATTTTCTTTACATATTTCACCAACATACTCTCTCATAATTACTATTCCAAAGTACATCAAAAATCGGGGTATTACAATTCTCTCCCCCTTAAATAATTTCGTCCTCGAAATTATCCAGTACAGTAACAATCCATTCTTAACAAAATATCATCTTAATTTTCATATGAAGTTAATCATATTCTTAAGTTATTATTTCATCAAATCACATAACTTCTACTCTCCCCCTTAGAGTCAATCATCTTCTCCCAATTTCATAACTCATCATTATATATATCTATATATCTTATTACTTTCTCAACAAAGCAATCAAGATAATTTATTACATCCCCAATTAATTTATCTTTATACAAGAATCATATCATCTTATAATATACATATACTTCGTCCATCTATTACGTTCAAGATATTTTATCACTTCATCTCTTTATAGACATTCTCTCTTAACCTTAAAGTTACAGGTTATTGATTTATATCTTAATATTGACTGTCCCGTCACTATAGTCATTTAAAAAAAAAACTTATCAAACCTTAATTGATAACTATAGTATTAGTTTTCATACACTTAATTCTTCTTTAACATGCTTCTCACTTAACATTAATATTAATACAATGCCTTTAAACTTACTTTACAAATATTCAACCTTTTTCCTTTTATCATCATTTACAACTGATATATCTTAACTCATTCATGTCCATACACATATCAGAATGTTACATCACATACATTATCACATATATCTTATACTCTTAGTACAACTATACATATTAAATCTCGATAATGATTCTCAATCTTAGCGAAATCTAGATCAATTGATCTATCTGTCACAATATACCAACGTCTCAATCTTATTCGATTCAAGCCAACAATTAACTTATTTAATTTATCATTAGATTTCAATATATGACCTAATTCTATTAGGTCAAGCTTATATTCAAATTCTAATCTCTTCGGATCCATCTTTTCAACTTTCTGAAGTTATGATTATTTATAATAAATCACTTCAAATTATTTTTCAATATTCATATATTTTGTTTTCTATTATCTTAGTACAATTTTCACATAATTCTCATGATTATCTCTTACCATTTTTATTACCCATAGTTCATTCACTTAAACATTGTTTCCATCAACTTATTCACCTTATACCATGAACATATTCAGTATAACTTTCAATCACATTTTGTAATTTCTCCCATTTATCATACCATTACTATATTTACATAATCACCTTTCTATTACATTATCCATAACTCTTGACCATGTTTCTTGAAACATAATTATCAATCTCACCAAAACTATACTACGGTCATGTCATCTCAGGCCCATGTCCGTGGATAACTAACTAACCAGCCAAAATACTAAACAAAACATATGGCCACAGTATATTAATGATCACGCCTGTGGCTATAAATCAATACTATCCCTCTATTATTCTTCTTCAAACATTTCCAATTACAATGCTAAGTTTGTATTGCAAAGATTACATATTCATTCTCTAAACTTTTGCTACACCAAGAGTTAACACATTTCAACTCCATTTCAAAACAATTTGCTCTTGATCATTTGATCATTATTAACCTAACTCACGTTCAACAATATTATCTTTAACATCTCTTACGCACAACATTCGATCATATGCAAATTTTACACAACTTTCATTTATTACTCCATTTCTAATCTATCTCTTATAAAAATTTTCATACATTATACTTTCCCTTTTTCCTTAAAATCTCTTATTATACACATATACATAGAACATTTCCACACACATATACTTTGGGGCCCAAAACATTATATGACAGTCAAGTTCAGTTATTACCATAACAATTTTACCGTCTAGTCTTACTCAAGTCCATTCTCACTCTTAATTTCGTCACATAGTCTGTTTCTGCGCAGGTCAAGACCTAATCTCTCTTAGGTCCACTAATACATGCAATATCATTCTCAATACCACTAGACAAGTAGTTATACTACATACACATTCATAGGTCACATTCATAATGTGACTTACTTTCCATATTTCTTACATATTACAATTGCATTTATATTGAAAAACTCATCTCACATATCATATGTATGTATACACATAATCATACATTTATATTTAATTTCTCTTTTACAGACAATCCATACAAATTTAACATTTATTACTTTTCATTGAACATTATCATTCTCATTCTTTTGACATGACTTAGGTTGTTCATCAACTCAACATATATATACACTCTAACCATAATAACACTTCACATAAATCTTAGTCACATTTCTAAAGTGACATCTCTCTCACATTTGTTTTTTAAATGCATTTAGTATACCCTTCATATCCATTTTCATCATTTCCAGTCAAATTACTTAAAGTAACTCATTTTCACTTGATTAGTCCTTTTTCCTTTATTTCAAAACAAATTTTCGTATTATCAATCACATTACCCAATTCCTAGTACTTTCATATGCAATAATATTCATTCAAAATAGCTCATATGCTTAATATACATTAAACTATTGATATTTAAATAATCCTCATCAAAATTTCATTAAAACTCTAAACTCTCAACTTACTACTTTGCCTAAACTTCAATTTACTAATCTCGTTTTCTTAATATTAACGTTAAAAACATTATATATATATACCATAATGTAACATCAAAACATATCATTTTCACAATTATTAAAGCTCATTTCAAAAATTCAAATTTCACATATTACCACCATGAACATGAGCTTTATCAACACTTACGCATATCACATTTCTAACATTAAAATCACAATGTTTGCATTAAAACAACAATGCAAACAACACCATTATATCTCCTTACTTTAACCAACACCATCCCCTTTTAAAAACCTAAACTTTACATACCCAAACCTTAAATATTCACACTTTTTCTATACCAATCAACTCACTCAATATTCCACCATACTCTCTTCAATTTAATATCATATCTATCCATTTTAACAATCGAACAATATTTCCTCTCTCTAGCAATCCAAATATAATCTTTATTAGAAAGAAATCCAAATTTTAGAGAAAAGAGTACTTACTTTAATCTTGATTTTTTTACCCATTTCCAACATTATTGTAGACCCTTAATTTTTGACCCAATCCGATCCAATATGCTTTATTTAGTCCAAAATGATTTTTGTTGTCTAATTGGTCTAAAATAATTTTAATTAAATAGTTTTTACTTTATTATCTAATATTTATTAATAAAAAATAAAAATAAATAAATAAAAATCAAAAAATAAAATAAAAATAAAAATCAGAGTAAAAAAATCGGCAGCTTAAAGTGGTCGCGCTGGCCCGTCGGCCCAGCAGCAGCTCACCCTCAGGCCTGCAGGAATTTCCTGTGGGCTGGCACACCCACTGGCCCTCTCTCTCTCTCTCTCTCTCTCTCTCTCTCTCTTTCTCTCTCTCTCTCTCTCTCTCTCTCATGTTCAAGAAGAATAAGAAGAAGAAGAAGAAAGAAAGAAAGAAAGTGAAAGCTCTCTTATCAAACTCTCATCCTTATCTTATATATATATATATATATATAATAATATAATTAAATACCCCAAAAATTCTCCACCACAAATATTGGTCCTTCTTTGACTTTCTTTTCTTCTTTTTCTTTTGTCATTATTATTATCATTATTATTAATTAACTAATTATTTACAATTTACTTTTCCTACACCAATATATACATCATGTATATGTGATTTATATGTTATTATATGTATATGTCTTATATATTGTATTTATATTTCCCATATTTTTCAAATACAATATATACATATCATCCTTCATATACATCTATCTCTTATAATATTTTCTTTACATATTTCACCAACATACTCTCTCACAACTACTATTCCAAAGTACATCAAAAATCAGGGTATTACAAGTATAGAGTTTTATCAAGCTAAGGCTTGAAAAAGGGAAACAAGGTTAGAACATGCTATTATAATCATTATTATGAGAACAATAATGTAGTTGGCATAACACATTTTGAATGGGAGAATGTGTTATGTTACTTACATTATTGGAGTTGATAAAAGGTATGTGTATTGTATAAGAGTGTTTAATGCATATGATGTGAATAATGGGCCATTTTAGAATGGCTATCAAGGTGTTATGTGTAAAATTGTATGAAATGCTTGATTTATTTTGATTATGGTATGGTAAGCCATTAAAAATGGCTAAATGTGATATTATGTAAAATGTGAAAAGTGCAAGTTATGCACTAAAATGTGAAAGTAAGCCACATTTGTATTATATATGATGATAGTTTGTGGAAACCATACTATGAGTTGAGATGTGAAAATATGTTGAAAGATGAATGCGTATGGTGTGTACATTATACATTATCTAGTTGCTAGAAGATTGCGCTTGGATGTTGGCAATGTTGTGGATGAGACACTATGTGTCACAAATGATAGCTACATCTAGTAGCAAGATGAGAAGGCCAAGGCAACGAGCCTGTGACTAGATAATTGTATAAGAAGGTTGGGCCCAATGTATATTGTTATTTATGTTTTAAAGAAAACTAAAATTAATTTGTGTATTACTTAAATATGGTACATGTTGTAATTATAAAAATATTATGACAATGGTGTATTATATGTACCACTAAGCCATATGGATTAGTGCGGTTGTATGAATTGTGCATTTGATAGAAGTGCAGAGTAGAGAAGTGTTGATAGACTAGGACAGGTCTAAGTGTTGGAATAGACCTTGAAGATAGAGTTTTTCCACGAGACCAAGTCGGTCGTGCTACATACATGTATTACATTAATAAGGCATTTTAGTGTTGTGTATCATGGAAATGCAAACATATTTTAAACATATGATGTTCTGTACAATTTTGCTTATGTATGTAATGCATATTAACCGTATTTGTAATATTTGAATATGAAATGAAGAGATGATGGCTTTGGAATGATATGTGATTTGGGAGTGTTAATTTTCTTGCAGGTTGAGTAAATTTGTTATTTGGTATTTTATGAAATTACAGATAAAACTCTAGTAAAATTTTTTTCAGAGATTTTCTCTATAAATTTGTATTTTAACAATTTACTGCCCAAGCATATATTATTTGTTAGTAATTATGTTTGTTGATTAAAAAGAGAATCTTTGATATGATATTTATTATGGCACTTTTATATTTTGTATACGTACTTTACTTATACGGGATATATATACTATATATATATAAAGTATAAGGGTGTTACATTTATTTTGGTATCAGAGCCTAGGTTTGAGATTCTCGACCTATGTAATTTCAAAAATGAGTAAGGGGAATTTTGAAATAATGATTTGTGTTTTAATACATGCATATGCATTGGCATCTGTGTTGGTCTCTGATGTGGTAATGTCTGATGTAACGAATATAAATTTAGATGACATTTGGGACGTGTATATTAGAGTAGTGCAGTGAAAGCATCATTCTGGAGATTATAGATTAAGAATTTTTAGAACTTTTATTCAAAATTAAGATTTATATCAATTTAATTGATGAATATGTGACAGTAAGAAAATGGTATAAAAAATATGAGAGATGAGTATTACAGTTGTTGGAAATTCTGCATTTGTGCTACAAAGTGATATTGTCCGAATTTTTGGACAAATCTAAGAATGTTAAATGAGCATAAAAATTTAATGGAAAGTTTTTCTATATGTTAGAATTTAATGTATAAAATTTTGTAATTTTTAAAGATAAATTTAATGTATAGTTTTTCTATGTGTTGGAGTTGTTATAGCAACTTAGAATCTTAGAAGTTGAGAAATATATTTAAAAACTATAGCAAAGCAATCCAGAAAAATATGAAATTTTATATAAAATATCTTATGTATTTTAGAACATATGGTTAAAATTTCATGAATTTCTATTAAGGTTTGATGCTCGAAACAAATGGATAATCAGGTGTTGCCAAATAAATTATTAAAGAGACAAATTCTATGGGTTTGGAAAACTTAATTTTTAAATATAGTAAATTAGCTTGGAAAAATCTAAAATTTTAAATATAAATCCATATATGTGTCAAGTGCACATGGGAAAAAGTTTACAATCTTTTGTGGAGATTTGGTGAGGAATGAAAAATGGAAAAGTAAGATTGACATGAAAGTAAGAAAGTCATGCAGATTTGTGTAAGTGAGCAATAAATTAATTTCATGTGACAAATGAATGAAGGAAATTATGAAAATTTATATATGGATGGGTAGATATATGAAGAAGGAATATGGAGTTTTTAATAAATTATAATAAAGAGTTCATAATTAAAATTAAAGAGAGAATTGATATATGACAGCAAATTATTTATTATGGAAGTATATTGAGGATTTATTAATATTATGCATAGTATTGGTTAAGTCAAGATTGACTATGAGTAAGTAAGAATTTAAATGTTTTTCCTTATATTGAGCAATTAAAATGTAAATCTATATAAATGGATTATTAAGTTAAAGCGAGTTGAGGTTATGTATGCAATCCATATTTGGTTGCATGATTGAGATGTGCTCATTGATGTGCTTTGTGGATATGGATATTATGAGAAAGGGTAATAAATATGTTTTTAGAATATTTAAGGTGGATATAAAAATTTAATAATTTATATAAGATGATTGTATAATTAATGAATTTTTTATTTATTTTATGAATGGTAGTTGATTGATTAATCAAGACATGATCCAATTGATTTAAGTGGATGGAATAAATTAAAACATACTGAGTAAATTGTGGGAGTATTTGTAATTGATATTAGATTATCAAAGATAGTAATGAGATCAATTATTTTGAAGTTAATGATAGAAATGATCTAAAATGCATGGATGTATTGTTATATTGAACAACTAAGTTTGTAGCTAGAATTCTGAGTTAATATGTACTTTGGATATAAGTAAGTGGGGAATTTAAATTTATTAATGATCATTATGATGGACATTATAAAAATGATTAAGAGTATTTATAAGGGAGGAAAGTAAAAGATTATAAGGTTAGTAATGATGATAAATGGTGACAATAATTTGGTAGTTAATTATGCAGGAAGTGAAGATTAGTGTTTAATTATACTGGAGTTAATTACTACATTAAGTAATTTTGAGGGAAAAATTATTTAAGGGGGAGAGAATTATCATATCCGTAATTTTGGAGAAATTAAATATGTATTTGGAGGTATAAAAGTGGTATATACCTAATGTATAGCTAGTGTATGCATAATTTATACCAAGCATATAATGTGTTGAATTTATATTATATACATAATATATACATGATATATTTATTATATATGCATTATGTATATTTGACATATACATTACATATATATTACATATACATATACATTAAATATATGTAATATATAAAGAAAGTATAAATAGATAGTGGATAATATAGATGGGAAAGAGATAATTATAAAAATTAAAAAAATAAGAAAGAAAAAGGTCAATAGTTAAAAATTCAAAAATTTTAGTAATAATAATATAATATAATATAATACAATAAATCAAAATTAAATTAATATTTAGTGGAGGAGAATAAATACTAAATACTAATTGTTATTAATTAATTAATTATATTTGTGTGGTTGGAGGAAAGAAAGACTAAAAAAAGAAAACACTTCTTCTTATTCTTTCCAAGAGGTGGCCGAAATTCCATAGATGGACAAAAGAGAGGTATTTCATCTTTTAAGACACTAAATTTTCTAATGATTTCAAGGGTACAAAGATAGTTTTGGAGATTTTGCAAGAGGTAAGTAATTTTTCTTAAATTTTTAAGAAGTTATCTTTAAATATTTGAATATGTAACAATTCAATTATTGATGGAGGAATTGATAATTGATTAAATGGGTTGTTTTAAAGTTGTATGAGTGTAGAAGTAATGATTCTATGGTTAGATAGTAGAAATGATTAGGTTTGACAGAAGTTTAGAAGATGTAGTAAGGGTGCTTAGGGTTTTGATTGGGCTTTTTGATTAAAATGTATGTAATATGAATTTAATTGATTAAATTGTGTTAAAATGGGATTCTAATGTCATATTTAAACTCATAACTTGGTTAGGAGCTGAGTAAGGGGAAGTGGAATATTTAAAGAATTGAAGGGCAATTGGTGAAAGTTTAGTAGAATTGAAGTAAATGATAGTTAATTAGTTAAAATGAGTAGAAATATGTTACTAATAATATATTTTAATTTATATTTGATTTAGGATTGAAAGAACCAAAAGATGCCTAATTGGAAGAATTAGGGTTTTGGGAGTGAATATGTGAAAATTGAGTTATTGAAGGGGAATTTGATAATTGCTAAAATAATTTGTAATTATGTTGTTTTAATGTAAATACTATGAATTTATGGTTGAAAATGTGATATGAGTAAGTTTTGGGAAGGTTAGTATTTATAGCCATATTATGTGGAATTAGGATTTTTGGAAATGGTGTTGTTTTAATGTTATTTTGATATGTAAATTATGATTTTTAGGTTAAATGTTGGCTATGAGTTGAGTTAGTTGAAGTTTGGATAAAGTAGTAAGTGGTGAATTTATGCTTTTAGTGGAATTTTAATGAAAATAGTTTGAATAATGGTGATTTGATATAAAATGGGTTGTAATGTGAATTTAAATGAGTAATACAATTAATGTTGGATTATATGTGTGTAGGCTATATTGAAAGAAGTGGAAGAGTATAGAGTTTTATCAAGCTACGACTTGAAATGGGGAAACAAGTTTAGTACATGTTGTTATAATCATTATTATGAGAACAATAATGTAGTTGGCATAACACATTATGAATTGGAGAATGTGTTATGTTACTTACATTATTAGAGTTGATAAAAGGTATGTGTCTTGTATAAGAAAAAGAGTGTTTAATGCATGTGATGTGAATAATGGACCATTGTAGAATGGCTGTCAAGGTGTTATGTGTAAAATTGTATTAAATGCTTGATTTGTTTTGATTATGGCATGGTAAGACATTAAAAATGGCTAAATGAGATGTGTAAAATGTGAAAAGTGCAAATTATGCACTAAAATGTGGAAATGAGCCACATTTACATTATATATGATGATAGTTTGTGGAAATCATGATATGAGTTGAGATATGAAAATATGTTGAAAGGTGAATGTGTATTGTGTGTACCTTATATATTATCTAGTTACCAGAAGATTGTGCTTAGATGTTGGCAGTGCCATACGCTGTGGATAAGACACCGAGTGTTACAAATGATAGCTACATCCACTAGCAAGATGAGATAGGTCAAGGCAACGAGCCTAGGACTATATAATTATATAAGAAGGTTGGGCCCAATGTATATGGTTGTTTATGTTTTAAAGAAAACTAAAATTAATTTTTGTATTACTTAAATATGGTGCATGTTATAGTTATAAAGCTATTATGTCAATGTAGTATTATATATACTACTAAGTTGTATAGCTTAGCGCGGTTATATGAATCGCACAGGTGATAAAAGTGCAGAGTAGAGAAGTGCTTATAGACTTGGGCAGGTCTAAGTATTGGAATAGACCTTGAAGATAAAGTTTTGCTGCAAGACCAAGTCGGTCGTGATGCATATATGTATTATTTTATAAGGTATTTTAGTGTTGTGTATCATGGAAATGCAAATATGTTTTAAACATATGATGTTTTGTATAATTTTGCATATGTATGTAATGTATATTAACCGTATTTGTAATATTTGAATGTGAAATGAAGAGATGATGGTTTTGGAATGATATGTGATTTGGGAGTGTTAATTTCTTGCAGGTTGAGTAAATTTGGTATTTGGTATTTTATGAAATTACAGACAAAACTCTAGCGAAATTTTTTTCAGAGATTTTCTTTATAAATTTGTATTTTAACAATTTACTACCTAAGTATATATTATTTGTTAGTAATTATTTTTGTTAATTAAAAAGAGAATCTTTAATATGGAATTTATTATGGCACTGCATATTCTTTAATATGGAATTTATTATGGCACTTTCATATTTTGTATATATATTTTACATATACAGAATATATATACTATACGTATATCGGATATAAGGGTGTTATATTTATCCATAGTTTGTTTTAGTATATCTACAATAGTTAGTGGATATTTTTTTGCCATAATTATTATCAGTATATAGTTTATGAACTATTTACTTTATTTTAATTAATGGAATATATATTTTTTTATATTATTAATTATTTGGTATAGTTAATATAACGCATGACATTAATTATATTCTTAATTATTTTGTGTAATTAATATAATGCATGACATTAATAATATCATTAATTATTTGTGTAATTAATATAAAACATGGCATCATCAAAATCCTAAATTATTCAAAATATAGATGTAACACATGGTTTGAATATTTTTGCATATATATTTTATGTTGATATTAGTTTTACATATGATCAAGACGATGATTGGAAATGTAGTGACATTTTGACTCAATATTGTATGTAATTATCACTGTAAAATTGGTTGTGAAAATATTATCATGTAAACTAGTGTATTAATAATATAGGTATATATTGTCTCATGTAAATTATGCATTTACTTAATATTGCTTCTGTTTTGAATTTCGTTATTAAATTTTAACAAAGTGTTATATTGCATGGTACAACTATGTGTTGCACATGCTGAAACTTTTTGAACCCTTAAATATTATCATGGAAAGTCTGCTCAAGGATAATTTGGTCTGGCATAGATGAGACCATAAGACCCATGTCGTTTGGAAGTATATAACCCTTAAGCTCAAATCATATTGCTTAGTGCAACTAATGATGACATTATGGATTTTTGTAACCATGGACATGCCAAAGACATATAAATACTTTCTTTAAGAAATTTAGTGAAATTTATGTGACAAAACTTCCATCTCTCACTATTAAGTTTGATGCTTACAAGAAGCATCGAGAACACTCAATAAAGAGACATCTACCAGAGAAGTTAAACAAGTTTAGTGAGTTATATAATGATGGTCATATGTTGACCCAAGAGCAAAAGATCCAAGCAATTATTCATTTTGTGCCTAAAAGTTGGGAGCATATAAGAGTGCACCTAACACACTCTTGTTAATAAAGGGCTTTAGATATACTTATATGGAGATACTAACTAATCGGTTAGCTGAATGTAACTATAAGATCCAATATATATGAATAATTCTAGCTCAAATGGTGTTTCATATAGAAAATGTAAGTATAGCAAGTTAAAGGCAAGGATAATGTTGATTAAGTTTAAGAAAATAAAAGTTTAAGATAACCAACATGAGGGATAGTACCTCAAAAAGAAGAATGTAGTAAAAGTCAAAAGTTTTCAATTATGAAAACATAGACTATTGCATAAAGGACTATACCACACGTAACAAAGTATAACAAGGCAACTCACATATGAGTGAATCCTTATTTCTAATACAGTTTTATTAACTGAATTATATGATATGTGGATTGAAAATCTAGGAGCAACCAATTATGTAATGAAGGATTCCAAAGCCATCATACAATTCCATCGATAAACCCAACTGGGGTGTGATGAACCTTTATAAGGATCAACACACATGTTGAAAGGTATGCCACCTACAAACAAGTTTTGTGTGGCAATCAAACCTTGATGCTCCATTATGTCCTTTATGTTTCACGAATTTGATTGAATTTGACTTCTATGTTTGGTTTAACTTTGACTTATTTTTTTGAAGTTCCCATGATAATTAAGTACATTTGTATTTTGGGTAAATATTTTTTTTTCTATATGGCTATGGATATGTTTCTGAGAAATTATTTTTTTCATATTATGGATATTGTAAGCACTATGGTTTCCAATATTAGTTTTTCCTTTGTTTAAAACTTCACAAAACTATAAGAAAGATGTGAATGTGATAGATTTGGTCTTGTTGAAATCTAACAAGGGTTGGATCAACTAGTAAAGACTAGTCACCTATTAAATTTTGATTAAGTGGAATTGTCTACTTGTAAATTTTGTCTAGCTAGAAAACTACAAGAAAATATTTCAAAAAGGGCCTAAGAACCCATATTCCATTGCAACTTATTCATTCAGATATCCGTGATATAATGAATGTGAGGGCATAATGATTATTATTTCATCATCTTTATTGATGACTGTACTCAATATGGTCATGTCTATTTGATAACACAATAATCTAAAGTCTTAAGTTGCTTCAAGATTTGTTTCAACCCAGTTAAAAAATCAATTAGACAAGGAAGTGAAAACACTTCAAACCAACAGTGTTTGTGAATATTTGTCTGATTAGTTCAGGTAAATAGCAATAGCTTACTATTCCATGAACTTCACAATAAAATGGTGTTATTTTACAAGGAGAAATAAAAGTCTTTTGAATTATTAGGTCGCTTATGGCTCAAACTACACATCGCCTATTGAGGTGATGCATTACTGAGAGTCGCTTATACTTAATCTAGTGCCCTCCAAGTCATTTACTTTCACTCCACATAAGTTATGAACAGGTTAGTAGGTTGATATGTTAAACCCATAAATTTTAGATATTGTTAAATAATTAAGTTGGAGGATAGTTAGTATGTTGATGAGGGAAATGCAAGGTATGTGCATGATATATATAGAATATATGTATAATATATACATGATATGCCCATAATGTATACTTGATGTATACATGAAATACACATTAAATATATATTACATATACATTTCATATATATGACATATACATATAACAAAATATATACAACAATAAATGAAAAATAAATATTTATACATATATATTTATGGATGGAAGATGGAATTAAATAAATAGAAAAAAAAGAAGAAAAAGAAAGTCAAAGGAAGAATAAAAATATGTGGTTGGAAATTAAAGAGAAAGTAATTAAATAATTAATATTTTGTAACTTCACATTATAGTGAGGGGCATAATGGAAAGTTAAATTATATAAGAGTTATGTTCATCTTCTTCTTCACCATTTGAAGCTGAATTGGAGAGAGAGAGAGAGAGAGAGAGAGAGAGAGAGAGAGAGAGAGAGAGAGAGAGAGAGAGGGTTCCCCTAAACACTGGATTTTACAAGTTTTTTTAAGGGTTTGGTGGTGATTTTGAAGAAAAAATAAGAATCAAGTAAGTTTTCTATTTTTTTAAGCTTTTCTTTTATATATTTTAAGTTTATGCTTAAGATGGCTAGAGAGATAAAGAGATTTTCAATTGTTAAAATAGATAGAAATGATGTTAAAATGATAAGTATTTGATGAATTGTTGGTTAGTTATTTGAATTGAGCATAAATTGTGGAAGTAGGGTTATGGTATAAATGGATTTAATTGTTGTAATAGATGAATTTAATGTTGCTTTAAAATATATGATGATTTTATGATTAAAAATTAATTATGGGCAAGTTTGCACGAAGTTGATAAGTTTAAGGTTATGTAAAAATTAGAGTTTTATTATGAATGCCTATAATTGTTGGAATGGAATAATTTATTGTTGTTATAATATATATATATGGTGATTTTATGGTTGAAAATTTAATAGGGGTAAGTTTGGATGAAGTTAGGGATTGTAAGTGTGTTATGTGAAATTAGGGTTTTTGAAAGAGGTTTTGATAATTGTCAAAATGAGTTGTTTTATTGTTATTTTAGTGTGTAAATAATGAATTTATAGTTAAATGTTAGAAATGAATTGGGTAGATTGAAGTTTGGATAAAGTAGAAAGTTGGGAATTTAGAGTTTTAAGGAGATTTTGATAGAAATTGTATGAATAAAGGTAATTTGACATACATTGGTTATAAAAGTGATTTTAAATGAATAATAATATTTGTTGTTGGATCTATATGTTTGTAGATCAAATTGATGGAGTTTAGGATTTTAACTTGGGAAGAGTTTTGGAGGGAATTTGAAAAGTAAACAAGGTTAGTACAAGTCTATAATAATTATTGTTCACATTGTGAATTTATAAATGTATTATGTCACTTTCATTTTTGGATGAGATATAAGTATAAATAATGTGCAATTAAAAGAGTGGTTATTGTATGTAATATGCGAAGTGAGCCATTGTAGAATGGCTATTGATATATTTATGCATAAAATGTTTAAAAAGTAAGATATGTTTAAAGGTAAGTAAGAAGATAAAAAAAATTTATAATGTGATAAGTAATAAGAAAAAAAAATATGGAAGATAGTTATGAATATGGAAAATATGAAAAGATGTGGAAAGACAGTAAATATGGTGAAACTTGATACAATGTGATATGTAAGTGATCATAGTATGGATGATCACATTGAGAATGGGAAATGAGATGAAATATTAAGTGATCAAGAAAAATATTTGATCACCTAGAAAATGTGAAAGTGTGATTAGATACTATGTGTTTGTGACTTATACAATTACTTATCCAGATAGTTGAGATTGATAATGCATACGTTGTTAGACCTGAGCAGAGCTAGGTCATAAGATTGAATTTAGAAATGGACCCGAGTAGAGTAAGGTCGTGAAATGAATGTGATATCTAGATGATAATTTTATAGGAGATATTAGGCCTAATGTGTGTATATGTGTGAATGTGTGTGTTAGTAAGATTGAATAATTGTATATGATGAATGAATTATAAAACAAATGATTATCATCTTGATATTGCAAATTACATTACGAGGATAAGCTTTTAAATGTATATATATTATAGTTAGTACATGTACCACTAAGTTGAATTACTTAGCGCGGTTGTATGGATTGCGCAGGTGAGAGATTTGCTGATCAAAGGGATCCTGATTGTGGGTGATTTTTGGAGATCGAGGGTGCCACTAGACCAACCAGGCCGACTGGATTCACGTATATTTGTGTTTTATAATATGCTTTTTGGATTATGTATATCAAACTATAAAACTTACGTGTTTTATAAGGATTTGAGGTAGTTGCATATATGTACATATGTATTTAAATTATGATAAACAATGTGTTAAGTTATGAGGCTTGATAGTAATTAATAAAGTAGTGGTTTGGAGAATGATTGAAAATAATATTTTTGGGAGTGTTCTATGTCATGCAGGTTGAGAGTTTACTAATTTTTAGGAAATGTCTGAAATATAGACAAAACTCTAGTGAATTTTTTCTAGAGATTTTTCCTTTAAAATTTCTATTTTTGGTAATGTAATTACTAATGTATTTATTTATTAAAGTATATTTTAAGGAATAAAATATTTTCTTATAATTATGAAAGTTTTTGAATGTTTGTAACTGCGACATTCTTATATACTGTATACATATTTTACAAACCCAGAGAGTATGTATTATACGTAGGTATAAGGGTGTTATATGATTTAAGTATCCCAAAATCATGTGGACACATTGCTTATGGGCAAGCAAAATAGTGGGAGAACAACTTAGGTTGAATCACATATGTCACATACTTACAGAATGAATTTTTTATGCCAGGCAATCAAAGTTTGCAAGGACCACTTCATCTAAGTGGGAGAAATTTGGTGGGTTAGTTTTCACCAACTGGTCCAAATGAGAGTGATCCTAGTATGAGTAGGAGTACCAATTTGGTAGGTTAGTCTTCACCAACTGGTCCAAATAAAAAGTGATGCCAACTCTAGTGGGAGCACTATGGATCTTTATTTAATACACATATCAATATAATTTAATGAGACTACTCCTCAAGATTTTAATTTGAGATGAAGCAATTATGAAATAATACCTCATTGATGATTTAAAATCATAAGAAATAGGGAAATATTCATGGTTGTGGTTCTATCTCAAGACAAAGATGAGCCAAAGAATATCTAAGAGGCTCTCTTGTGTCTTGCTAAGGACTAAATGAATAAATGCAATAAAAGAAGAATTAGATTTTTGAGATAAAACAAACTATAAGAATTAGTAGATCGTTCGAAAGGATTCCAAGATATTGGGAATAAATGCATTCTCAAAATCAAGCAAAAGTTGATGAAAATTTTTTTCGAGAGGCACATGGATCTTCTCATTTCAATCGGGTATACACAACAAAAAAGAACAAACTACAACAATATTTTTTCTCCTATTGAAACTTTTATATCTGTGAGGTTGATTATAGTAAATTGTGGCAAACCTAGATCTTGAATTGCATCAAACGGATGTAATATGACTGCTTTTTCTCAATGAAGACTTAGATTAATAAATCTACATGGAATGACCAACAAGCTTCATCAAATAAGGTCAAGCAAAAATTTCGCACGTTGAAACGTCAATCTATAGCTTTAAGCAGATTTAATGATATATTTGCTTTCGTAGATGAGGACTATTGTGTCTCCATCGAATGACTGAAAGCGGTGTTTTCCATAATGTCATTATATGTTGAGGACATTCTAATTGTTAGAAACAAGGTGTTTCTGAACCACATTAATGAATGGTTATAACCAATTTTAAGATAAAAGACATGAGTGAAGTCACATAAACTCTTGGAATAAATACCTCAAGATCATTTAAGGAAATTGTTGTCCCTTTTAAAAGAGACATACATTTAGAAAGTACTTAAATGACTCAATATGTGTAATCATAAACTTATGGATGCACCAGTTGCCAAAGGTAAAGGCTTGAGTCATAAACTATGCTCCAAATCTTCAAGAGGATATAGAGCATGTGAAAAATATTCCTAATACAAGTATTGTTATATTTTCATTTGTATAGAATGGTATATACAAGACTTAGTATTTGCTTTCCTTTTGGGTTGACAAGCAAATATGAATAGGTTCAGCACTTTGGAAAAGTAGCTAGAAGCATATTGTACAAAATTATTTTTTGAGACATGGAATCACATAAGGTACTGAACATGAAATATACTTTCTACGCATGATATAGTTGTAGGTCCTTTTACCTAACTAATTCTTAGAGATGTATTCATTAGACATATAAGGACAATTGGATTGCATTGATGTTAATGCATTTATGTTATTTATCTCTCCAAGACTATGTTCACTTGACTATTTCTTTTATTAATACTGAACATGATGTTTGTTTTATGTTTACATGAGTTTAAATGTTTGGTCCATTTAATGTTATTATGAGCTTGTAGGACAAAATACAAATTAACCTTCTGAAATGGTTAATTTCCTTCTATTTGTTTATGTGGCAATTGAAGATGAGACCGGTTTCAAGCATTTTATCTAAGTGATAATGAGCTCGTACTTGAAGCAAGATGGTCTTCTCATTTACAAATGAGATTTTTTATTTACTTTTGGGCTTGTTACTTGTGATTATGCCTAATTCTGTCGAAGTCGTCAGATGTGAGTTCTAAATCAAACTTAATAAATGTGTGAACTCTAGTTAGGCATTAAGTGTGTCTAAATTGTCATGTGCATGATGTTTTAAATAAAAAAATATATTTTTTGATAGACATGTTCTCCATTACAATGGGAAGAACACTATGGCATATGTTTTGTACCACATGTGCGAAGTTTCGACCGCATGGTGGATAAAAGCCTATAAGCTCAACTTTTATCAATGTGAGACCCTTGAGAATTTTGGTTCTTAAAAGTTATCTTTATGACTTTTGGTTGTTTCTTAAGATATGGTTAGATGTTTACTATCTTAGAGTGTTACTAGAGGGTCATGAATGATTTGACCTAATGAGATTTCTAGAAAAGCGAGTTTAATCATGATTAAAGGAACTGAACTAAAAGGAAGATTACTAGATTGTTACGTTCTTTTTGTATCTACATGTCAACCAATTATCCAGAGATCTTATGAGGATAGTGGAAATATGATAAGTAATATGGGGTAAAACATACTTTATCTAATCCAAAGTTATTTCTTCAAAATGAGACGTTGCACATCCCTATCAGGTTGTAGCTTAGAGCTATCATAATATGTCGATTGCATAGTCTATTAGCCTAGTACGAACTATCTTAAATAGTTGCCTCTTTTAAGTATCTGTTTTGTCATGTGCGAGAGGAAGAAGTTGGTTTTGGGTCGGGTCCGCCCATGATGGGTGGATAAAACCTAAACTCAACTTGATTAATATTTCAATGAGACTTTGGATAAGATATGGATATCCAATCCTAGTTTGATTTCAATTAGGAAATTAAACTATTATATCTATAGTGATATAGTGATAGAATATATTGGATTATTATTCAATCTCAAAAATCTATAAGAAAAAGATACATTCTTTTTTCTCTGAGATTTTTCTCTCTTTCTCCTTGAACTCTTAAACCTTAATCTCTACTATGCATATGAAAACTTAGGACAAAAACTATGAAGATATTTGGCTTTTTAGACTATGGAAAGTAAAGATTTTCCCTTTATGGTGATTGCCCTTCAATACTAGTAGTACAAGTATAAGGTTAATCTTCTTTGAGCATTGTTAGAGGTAAGATATGAACCTCTACTTATTTGGATTTAATTTTCCAACATAACTCTTTCATAACTTTATATCCATATTAATTTCAATAATAAAAAATAATTAATATTTTTTTTATTAAATGAACATAATTTCAACTAAGTACAAAATTAATTAAATTAAAATAATTAAGTTTGAAAAATTAGTTTTCAACTATAATTTAAAAAAAAACATTATATCATGTCTCGAAACTAATACATGTTATGTTTTTGGGTTTCCCTTCCTATGTGGAGGAAAGCCCAAAAGATGTGATGGGTTTTAATAGGCCCATTAAATACATTAGGTTTTTATGAATTTGTAAAAGATTATAAAAAACTTAAGATAAGAGGAGAAGAGGATAATAGAAAAAGAAAAAGAGGAGAGTTTTTTATGCAGTGTTTTTCACCTCCCAACAACACTAAAATGACTCTTTCAATTTTGTTCACCATTGGAATAAGCTGAATTTTTCTTTTAGAGTTCCTGAGATTTTTTCTATAATATAAATGATTGGATATTGATTTAGAGTTCTATCGAGGGAGAAATTTGGTGTAGACAGAGAGGTTGTGGTGCAGGCGTTGTAGTTCTATGTGGTTTGATAAATACCTATAATCGGAAGGCCATTTGTGATTCGATTAACTTGAAATTTGGTGAGTTGGAAAAGGACATGCAATTCTTTGATTTTTATAGAGTGATTTTGGATCAAAGTATCATAGCTCCTAAAGGAGCATTGAGATCAATAACATTTTTTATTCCTCTATTTGTATTCTCTTCCATATTATTTGTGTTGAGATTTTTTTTTCTTTTAGTGAACTAGCAATTGTAACTTGATTTTATTATAGTGGAGCTTTTTTTTTATTTGAATCAAATTAGTCTTGTGATTTTTATCGTTAACATTAAAGAAATTTTTCATATTAAAAAGTATAGTGTTCTTTTGTGTGATTACTTTTAGTTTGTTGCTTATTTGTTGCGTTCCTAAATTATTGTTCCTCGTAGATTCTATTAATTAGGAACTATTTTTCCACCACTATTATTGTTTATTGCATCTTTCCTATCAATATATTGGACTTGGAATTGTTCTCTCTTTTTTAAATAAAGCAATGCAATGAGTCATGGTCCCCTACTTCCTCAATAATTATCACATTGCTTACATTGGAGTCTTTTCAAGATCAATAGTTAAAAAAGAAATAAAAACTACTACTGGATAGACATAACAAATATGATCAGCTGGACTTGATGAACAAGTCAAAAAGCATATCGGTGTAAGCAAATTAAGTTGGAAGTGGGAAGTGTGGACACATTAGTAAATAAAATGCATATATACGTGTCATATAACAATATTAATGATTCAATTTTATAAAAACAACAAAGAAAAAATTCATGCACGCAACATATCAAACCTTCAAGTGAATAGAAATGTTTTAACAACAACAACAACAACAACAACAATAATAATAATATTTCCTAATGGACTTTATGAAACTAATTTTGTGGACTAGAGAGGGAGTTTCCAAGCCCCCATTTTGAATTGCTTTAGCTGGACTTTGTCCTCATTCTATGAAATAAAATGATATAAAAATCAAAGAAAATATTTAAACTTGAATGTTACCAAATTATCTTCTCAAAAAACAAAACAAGCCTATTATATTAAGGTGTTGACCTCAAGGAAATTTTGTTATTATATTTTTTTAGATTAATTAATCTATGTATGTTTTTATATATAGGTTAATAGTAATAAATAGTAATATAATATGATCACAATGATTGGAAGATAGTTTAAAGCTGCAGTATTGTCATCCAATATATATATTTTTTTCACTTTCTACTTGATTGCATATCTAAGATTAATTTATTAATATCTTAAAGAAATGTTCTCAATAAAGTTTTACAACATTAAAATATGATTGTTTATTTTTGAAGGGTTAAAGTCAAAGATTCTCCAAATTCATCTTAAAGCAAAGGTGATTTTACCAACTCTTTATATTAGCATAAAAAATTATTGACACTTATATGACCCACCTAAAACTTTTATAAAGTATTGGAAAAATTATATTGGAATTGGTAGAAAATATAAATACACATTTAACAAGTGATAATTTATTCAAAAATACCAACGTTTAATAAATAACATTGGGAAATATATTATTTTCCTTATTTTGCTGATACTATTAGAAACACTTAGTTAATTTTGCTAATGCTTTATATTAGCATAAGAAATTATTAATACTTGCATAATTATTCTAACACTTTTAAAAAGTGCTTGTAAATTTATATTGGCATAGACCCCTTTTCTTATAGTGTATGATATAAAATTATATAAAGGATTTTGTTAAGTTCTAAAGGTACGACTACTATTCTACTTATTTTGTAATTGATGCAAGTACTATTAAAGTTTTTTGTTTTGTTAAAATATTTTCAATTTGTAATCCTCCATTATATAATAGTTGGTGTAAGGATATGAATGAGCTTATTTCTAACTTAAGTTTGATATTATTATTAATTATTAATATGCCAATTGGCTTGTTGGCCATTGTTGGTAACTCTGTAACAATAATTAATACATGTAATTCATAGATGTAGAAGCCTCTGTTAAAGCTAAACATGATTACTATGAATATCCAACGTCAAAGGCCACTTCTTTAGTTATTGTTTTAACAATAAAAGCTCTTGGGAGAGCTACATATACTAAAATGACTACAAATTTCTACATTGTTATCCCTTAGGCCACTAAGAGGGGGGTGAATCAGTTCTTTTGAGTTAGAAGGTGAATTCAAAAATTTGAAGAAATTAAAAGTTTAAAGGAGGAAGAAGATAGAGCATAACAATTATAGTGGTTTGGATAAGTGCATCTTATATCCACTGCTTAGCTAACTGGTTGGGGATTTTACTAACTTGTGGGTTTTCGTAAGTTGACCCTGGTTTGGTATTTTGCAAGCTCACACTGAACTTTTACAAGGTTTGTATTATTCATAATCCTTATAAGATTTTTACCCAAGGATCATGCTCTAACCTAGTGATTTACAGTATCACACCAAACTTACAATAAGGTGTTTTATGTGCTAAAACCCAAACGCTCATGAATTACAAATAAAACTTCATAAGGAAATTTAAGAAATCAATTGGAAAGAGTTTGGAAAATGCTTCAAAGATTTCAATAAATGATGTTTGGTGAGGTATTTATAACTATCTTAACTCATATAGTCATTAGAGTTGATTATCATAAGATCAAGTTCTCACTAACTAAAGTCTCTCATGAATTAAATGTTGTCATAGGACTCTTGTGGTCACTTCCCTTGTGTCGTAGCCATGAGATTGAAATTGCAGTGACTTTTGCTAAGGTGCAGTCACTAGATTTAATTGATGAGCAACGGCTACTTCTAGTGGCTAGTACATATGGCATCTGACAAGTCGACGGGAACCACTCTGCACCACCTTTATGATTTTTGGGGTGGAGCTTGCTAAGGGTGCATTCATGATCATCCTAGTTTGAATTTTCTTCTAAAATCTTTTTCCATGTGGATGTACAAAATGTCCCTAAGATCTTCTAGCCTTTTGAAACTTGCAGTCACGCCAATGCCAGATTATGGTGATGGATTAAATGTCACACCACTACACTCACCATAACTTCTGGCCATGAACCTTTCTACCAAAAAGTTCACCAACTCTTCTAATAGCTGCGTGATAGCATGTCGAACGAAGCGAGTACGAGATGTAACTTGCCATCTTAGGTATAGTCACGCCATGGATTGGAGACTCTACTGTAACTCAAGAATTTATGCTTCTTAGGAGAACGGTCGGGCCATGCTACCTTGCAGTTGTACAATCATTCTCGCGAGCACTTCTACTACCCGAGAGCACTTTTACCTAAATGATGTGATGGTTGACTATCAGGCTGTTAGTGGAATAGTTGTGAAACTCTTTTATCTGAGTTTCTTATGTCCTATAAGTAAGAAACACTTGGTTCAACATTATATCACTTCAAATTGGTAGCTAAAGATAAAAATAGAGTTTATTTTTAAAGACTTTAGCCAACATACATTGTAAATGATTGTACCATGGGTAACAATTATGAGTAATTATATATGGAAATATGGCACATGTTAACCTTTATTTATGATTTCTTATTGAGCCAAAATTTAAGAGATGTGCATTCTCATAGTCCCAAAATGGCAATAATGGTTACAGTTTCCAAGAAATTTGGATGGGTATATTTCAATTTGAAATGCTTAAATTGTGAACTAAAGAGAGGTCATCTATTGAAGGTATCAAAATGGAAATGATTCTCGTTTATTTTTTATTTTTATTTTTACTTCAACTTAATGAATAAATTGAAATTTTTGGTTCTCTATCTAGTAGGATTAATTATGTATCAAGTCCATTAACATTGACCTTACCTATAGTTAATTGACATATATAAACATATGCATCCTTAATTAACAATTTCCTTGTGACTATACCTTATAAAGAATGGGCTAATAATTATATCAAAATTTTTCAAAGTAATCCCAACTTCTTTCAAATAACTTTTTGGAATTCCTACTAGACCTACTACTGAAAAATATTGTCGTTTGAGGAATGGCATTATCTTAGGGAACATATAATTTCAAAGGATTGATTTTATTCTCATGTCTTAATTAATTTCCAATTAATGATTTACCACCCACTTTGTTTATTGAATCAACTCCCTATATTGTGGTTGTATTACAAAAGAGAGGGGCTAATTTCTGCATGAAAATCCTGCTTCATGTGCTAGAAGATGTAATTTTCTTAATTTGAATAATTCTAATGTAAAATGAAAAAATTATTCAGTAATTAAAAAATTAATAATCCATAGGGCACCGTAGAGAACCAAATCTGTTTCAATTCTAATACAGTTTACATTAGCTATTTAATATAGTAGCTAAGCAACTTAGTAAACCCATTTAGTCTTTCATGTATCTATAGACCATCAAATTTGGCCCTAAATTAGATTAGTTCTAATTTAAAAGCCCAAACCATTGCCGGTCCAATCTTAAAGGCCCAAGTTAAATCTAATTCAATTTTAAAAGCCCAAACTATATATGGACCAACTTTAAAAGACCCAAACCAATTCTATTTGTGAGCCAAAAAAAACCAAGGACCATGTCAAATTGGTGTGCCAATTCAACATGAGCCAAAGCTCATGTTAAATTGGGCACTTGCCAGGCTCCATGTCAAATTGGCAAAGCCTTCTACCCCATTTCAAACAATTTTAATTCTAATAGGACTACGATTGGCTTGGGCATTTCCAAAATAGTTTAGGACTCTTGAATGATTGCCCTAATTTGGCTTATAAACAGCTAATTAAACAAATAGAAGAAAAGGAGGAGAATTATCAGAAATAAGAGCAAAACAAAGCGAAGCGACAAAAGCAAAACAGAAATAAAAAGCAATTAAAGAGATAGAATAAAAAACAAAAGAAAGACAGTAGCCAAAGGTTAATCCAAAGATCATTGGACCTCCAACCAAAAGCCAATTGATTCAGGCAGTAAAATAAAAAGCTTGATTCAACGTATTAAATTGGTGAAGCCAAAAAACGCAGCTTTGATTTCTTTTAACTACCTCAATTCAATTGTTCACTCTTATGAATTACTTTATTGCATTGTTCCATTAATAAATGGTATTGCAAATTGTAGACCCTTAAGTTTTGACCCGGTCTGATCCGTTATTTCTTATATATTCCAAAATAATTTTTGTGGTATTTTAATTAAATAATATTTATTTTAGTATTTATTTTTTATAATTTTTAATAAAATAAATACTAATAATAAAAATAAATAAATGAAAATAAAAATAAAAATAAAAATCGGCGACTGAGAAATTGACGACGAAAAATTCATCGCTGAAAGTAATTGGCCAAGGCCAATTTCACCGCAGGTTGGCTGGTCGCGCCAATTCTCGCACCCAGCTCTCGCAATTTCGCAACTCACCAACGCTCGCAATTTCTCCAGCGAAATTTTCCAACGCAATTTTTTCCGAAACCAAACTCTATTTGGTTTTGGTTTCTTTTCCTAATTAATCTTAGTTTCCTTAAAAAATTAGAATTAATCTTATAAACTTTCCTATAAATAATACTTTAAAATACTGAAAAAAGGGACGAGGACTTTGGACTGGAACTTGGAGATTGGATAGTGGGGCTTTGATTAGGTGATCAAAACTTGGATTATAGAAAACCATAGCAATAACCAAGCAATCAACAATTCATCAAAAGGCAGCAACCTTGTCTTTGTCCTTGTTCATCTAGAAAGCAATTTTTGGTGGAACCAACGAACAGAGGTTTGAATCTTTATTTTCTTTATTTATTTCTTTACAATAGCTTCATCACATCAAATTGAATAAATTATTTCTTCTGTTTCTTCTGAAACTTAAAACCCTAAAACGTTTCTTCTAAACCTTAAAACCCTAAATTGTTCCTTCTATTTCCAAAAATAGTAAAAAATACTTTTCTGTTTCTAAAAACCTTAAGAACCCTAATTTATTTCTTTTGTCTCCAAAAAACCCTAATTCATTTCTTTTGTTTCCAAAAAACCTTAAATCATTTTTCCTATTTCCAAATACTTTAAAAAACCCTAAAATGTTTTCCTCTAACTTTTTTCCGAAATTCCTAAATGTTTTCTTAAATCTCCAAACCCTAACCTACTTTACAGTTTCTAAAAATCATAATTACTTTTATAAAACTCTAAATTATTTTCTTGAATCCTAAAACCAATTATGTCTTCTACATATCAAAACCCCTAATTCTCTCAAAACTAATACGGTAAACCCTAATTTTCCTCAACCCTAATCCTTAAAACCTTAAAATCTTATAAATCCAAACCTTAAAACTCAATACAGTAAGCCTAAAATCACAATCCAATAAACATGAATTTTAAACCTAATATCTTAAGATTCCAAAACCCTAATTTTATAATTTTACCCCTCAAACCCTAATTTGATCAATCAAAGAACCTTACTAATTTCTTAAAGTTATAAAACCCTAATTCATTTCAACTTTCTTAAACCTTTACAGTAGCTAAGAATTATAAACCCTAACAATACTAAAATCCCAAAACCCTAAATATTAATTAAAGAACTTTAAATAGAAATAGTAAACCCTAATTTGTATATTTACTTGCTTTATTTTTAGTTTTGATTATATTGTCTATTATATGATTTGGTGGTTGATTTATTTAATTTCAATGCTTGTTTTATTTAATTTATCATGGATGAATGTTTATTATATATTTTGATTGATGTTTAATATCTTTGATGAATGATTTATTTATGATGAATGGTTATTTACCTTTATCAATTTATTTTGATTTTCAAATGTTGTAAGAGGTATGTTTCCACTTTGTGGGTAGTTAAATATCATATAATTTAAATTGCTTTTATATTTTGGACCAATGTAAAGGACATGTTTCTATCTTTCGGTGGGTATCCTATTTAGTTTAGACATGAATGATGTAAGGACATGTTTCCATCCTCGGATGGGTGTCCTTTTTAATTGCTTTGTTTGGACATTGCTTTGATTTTAATATAATGATGCTTTATTTCAATTGTTGCGTGTAATATGGATAATATTGTTATACTTAAGAATTTTATAATATTAAGAACTGCAAAGGAGGCCGGTTCCAATGAATCGGGCGTTGTAGGGGGTGTTAGGCCATTTCTCATCTTCCCCACACATACCCAACTTTCCGAACCCATTAGGGGGTTTGGGATTCCTTAGAAATCGAGTCATCTACCCCTTTCTTTTTCTTGGCCCGTCTGAGTGGCTACTCCATTTTCTTCTGACCTAGGTCCGTGTTCTCTAAGGCCCCAAGCCTAAACAATGCTGAAGTCGCAAGAACCATTCCACCGGGAGTGGGGGCAAAAATCCCCTCTTACAGTGGCGACTCCATTGAGAATAAGAGAAGTTGATTCCGTTGGTCTTTATATCATGGATTGATTTCCATTTTTGAAAATATAACTATCGGTTGAAATGTCCGAGGGAAATATTAGAAAACAAGATACCACATGTTGGTATTTTGTTAACCATATACCTAGGAAAAGAGACTTACCATTCATGTGTGGATGTTATAAGGTTGGAAGGAACGTCCTATTTGTCCTTGTTTGTTGACTGTTTGTACAGGCATACATGCATACATTTGCATCACATGTCATTAATCCCTTCTGGCTCATAGACCTAGAATACGGCAATTCAAGAGCATACAACGACACCACCTACAACATTGATTTTGATTCAAGTACTTCATTGGAAGGATGGATGCAAACCAGCTAAGGGACATAGTTGATGAAGTTGTTAAAGCTAGGATGGCCGAGCTACAAGATCAATTGGCTGAAATTATGAGGACCTGTTGATTCAAATTTCAGAGATCATCAACAATGCTAAGGAGGCATCTCCCATTGACATAAGAAAGAAGGGAAAGGCAGCATTGATGGGGAATATGTTCACTAATAGAGATCGAATGAAAATTGAGGGATCAATCCCTATTCTACAAGACCAGTCGAATCATGTACTATCTAACTGGGGCAATAAGGGCAGCTACCACCCCAATAAGCAAAATCAAAGAAAAAGAAGAGGTGTAGAAATGTAGCAACTGAAACAGCAAAGAAGCGTAAATTTTCAAATTTGGGGGAGCCTTTGTCAATGATTTTAGAAAATCTAATAAAGATGGATTTGTTACAACCAATGACACCTCAGCCTCTACATAAGCCTCTACCACCTAATTTTGATACCAAGGTCTTCTGTCAATTCCATCAAATGCAAGGGCATGAGACAGATAAATGTGTTCACTTAAGGCACAAAATCCAAGATTTGATTGACGATGGAAAGTTGCCTGAGCCTGATAAGCCCAACACTAAGAATGATCCTCTGCCTAAATTTGGAAGGGTGCCACCGCTTCCAACCTTCATGAAGAGTTTTATCTTGTCATCTCGTCATGATATGGATAGAGAAGCTGCTAAAAAGGATGTACTACTAAGCAAGTTTGGATCAACTGTGGATAATGAAGCAATGATCCTTGATCCTTGCCCTTGATATGTCTAAATAAATGGAATATCTTCGACTCCAACTCAACAAACTTTCCTTAGCTTGAATGTTGCTTTTCAATTTTACTTTCTTTAATATTTAATTGGAAAAATCTTGTTTTTCAAATTTAAATTTATTTGAATAAATTACTTTCATCAAAAATTTTATTGGTCTTTGTTCATTTTTGTAACACCCCTTCCCAACCTACATGTGTAAGCTGAGTAGAGGTGCCACACTATCCTAATTGTTGCTACCAATTTACTTAGTCAAATTTTAGTTCTGATTTTTACAGAAATTTTGCCATAGTTCTGCCTAGAAATTTGGATCCCAAGTGTCGTCAAAACTTGTTTTTCTGATTTTTGAAAACGTTTTACACATACCATTGTGAATAAGAATACCATCAAATTTAATGCACTCCCAATGAATCCACCTTATACCCTCAACTACAAACCTGCACGAAGAGTTCACACTTCTAATATAACATAAAGCAAAGATTTATGATTATTACATACTACTAACATACAATTATAACATAGAAAATCTCTTTTATATTTATTCATATACATGCCACAACTATCAACTCATAATGGAACTAAAAGATCTACCCCTGAGATTTGCTGTGGTCTGGTCGTTGCTTCCCCAAGATTTATCTACTGCTCCGAACCTACGAGTCAAGGAAAACTTAACTCGCTGAGCAATGTCGCTCAGTGGGTACTTTACCAATAAAATACAAGTAACATATGAAAACATTTGGAAAATATGAAATAATTAAATCATAAATCAACCAACCTTAAACCAATAGAAATTTTGATACATTCAGTGTGATATGCTTTCAATAATGTAAAATCATAATTCAACTCATTTGCATTTCATAGTTTAACGAAAAATATGTCTTTGGTTCAGGCTCTACTGGTATATAGGGAACCATAGTGATAAGGCAGTGGCCCTCACCACTGTAACATAGGTGGCCCTCACCACCGATATCAGATCACAGGAATGGCCCTCACCATTGGCCCCCAATGGCCCTCACCATTGAGTTCAGATCATATCAATTCAATCACAATATCAAGCAGTACTGCATAAGTTAGTATAGTGCACCATACCCTTATCTACCACTCCCACTATCCAGTAGAGCAAAAAGGTTAAAATGATTCAATTTAAGTCTCAAACCTCATTTTAGAATGACTCGCGAAATCATTTTAAATTCCCATCGCACTTTGCCATTTATGCCGCGCAACACATTCTTCAGTCAAACCATTCCCCTTTTTCGCATATTTAATATCCACAATAAACATATTAAACATTTCAAAGCATTCCTCAAAATATCCCAAATTGACCAAATGAATAGTGTTGCGGCGAGACAAATCGGCAACGCAAAATGGCATGACCAAATGAATAGTAAAATCTGGGTTTTCGTCAAAATTTCAGTCCACTTCAATCATGCATTTGACCAAGTAAATGATCTTATTTTTGGCTGAAATTTTACAGAAAACTTATTTCATATGTTGACTAATTGCATGTAAAATTTCGTTGAAAAATTCATTCGTTTGCAGCCTCAAACAATTTCCACAAAAAGGTCCAGAAAGCTGTCTTTGTGGGACCATTTCGGCCCAAACACATGAAATGCATAGGATAGTTTATTTTTCTTTTGCAAATCAATATTAAGGCTTCTTTAATGGTAAAGTGAAGATTCAAACACTTCCCTTTGACAACTTTTGCATGTTTAACTCAAATCAATATATTTAAGCATCAACAACAAAACTTTCATAAACCAAAGTTTGTAAAGCATCAAACCAAAATTTATTATTCAAAAGTAAAGTACCAAACCTTATTTCTTTAACTCCTCTTGGCTTTTCCTTCTTTTCCTTCTTTAATTCTTTATTTCTCCTTCAATCAATTCAAGATACAACATAAACCTTAGAATTTCAAAATAATAAATTATCCTCTATTTCTTTTCTAACCGAAACTGTAATATCCTCATATGTGGCTTAGAAGTTTTGATTATATTGTTGTTGTTGTTGTTGTTGTTATTGTTAAATTGAATTGAATGCATATGATGGGGTAAGAAAAGAATTGGGATGAGAATGCTTGTGCATATGTGTTTTGGAGAAAGAAATAGGGTTTAGAGACAAATGTATATGTTGTGTATATGATGATATATATAACATATAAAGTGGTCAAATGAAGAGTCAAGGTGATGGTTAAGTGGAAGAAGATATTTTTGGTTGTTAATGAAATTACATATAAGGACTTATATGAGACAAAGGTTAGTTATATGATTGAGGGTGTTTTAGTAATTGCTTGGATAAGAACACTTGGTGGAGATTAAAAGCAAAATTTGACTTTGTATTTTGATCATTGTCTTCTTTCTTCAAGAGGTGGCCGGCTCTCCAAATTGAAAAGAGAAAAAGAAGTGTTCTTGATGATAGAAGCAAATTGAAGAAGCAATCAAAGGATTTGACAAGGGATTTGTGGAATTTCTTCTTTGTAAGTAAGTATTTTCTTGTTTTCTTTACTTATTTGGAAGTTGTGTTTGAAAGTAAAGTAGGGTTTGATGATTTTGTGATTTGGTGGATTTGAGATGTGTTTGGTTGTGTTTTCAAGTGTTAAATTGATTTTAAGTTATGAGTTTAATTGAAGGTTGTTGTTGGAAATGATGGTTGTTGATTTGGATGGATGGAGAAGGATGTTGATTTTAGGGTTTTGAGTTAATATGTGTTTAATTGTGATATTAATGTGTGGTGAAGTAGTTCTTGTGATGAATATGTGTTTAGAACATTGATTATGTTCATGTGAAATATGTTATATGATGAATATTGTGTTTGAGTGCAATTGAGAAAGGGTTGGTTTTAGTTAAGGTTTTGTGAATTGGTGACACGGCCAAAATCAATTTTAGGGGAGTGGGCGTGTCAATTATTTGGATTAGCTACTGTCTCTTTTGGTTTTAGTGACACGGGCGTGTCCATCAAAGGTGCTGGGCGTGTCAATTATTTGAATTGGCTACTGCCTCTTTTATTGTTAAAGACACGGGCGTGTTCCTCAACTAGGTTGGGCGTGCCCTACAAGTGAGTTGGGCGTGTCCCACAAATGAATTGAATGTTGCTTGATTTCTTTGTTCTTGTTTGCATAGTTTAGATTCTTCAAAGGTAGTTTGGCCTCTAAACCTAAACATAAACATACTTAAACCAAGGGATGAATTAAAAACACTTGTGAATGGTCCTAAAGCTATGAATTATGTCAATTGTGTTTTGCCCTAATTGCATTGTTGAGAATTAACAATGTTATGTTATGCACTTTGAATGGTAATGTGTTTTATGAGTAATGTGGAATGAAATGTTAATATTTATGAATGATGTCATGTGAGATAAATATACACTTGAATAATGAAGTGTTATATTGTGAAATGAAATGTGGAGCCATTGTTATTGGCTAAGGTGATTTAATGGAGATAAATGAGGCATGTTTGCCTAAATGATAATGAGAATTGAGAATGAAATCTAAATGAATTGTGTGGCTAATGTGTTATTCCATTTTCAGAGTTTGTTGTTGGTGGCATGCCTAATGGTGTAACAATCTCTTGAAGTTAGGTTGGATTGAATCCTTGAAGCCTAATTGAGATGTTACAACCCTTGAAGCTAGGTTGGGTTAGTTCTTGAAGCCAAGTTGGGTTGATGCTTAGCATGCTTTGCTCCCCTTGAAGCTTGGTTGAACTTAATCCTTGAAGCCTAGTTGGGTATATGATATTGATATTGATAAATGTGATAACAAAACCAAAGCATTAACTCTGAAAATTGAATGGCATATTAGTGTGTCTTGGGCCCATGCTTGTCTTTGCTTAGTGTTGTTCATGGATGATTAAATGATTAACTAATAAAGTATATGCAAAGATGTTGAATTGTGAGATACATATATGTATGTTAGGTTATGAATGTAAAGGTATGTTGTTAGCTTTGCATCTATGTTGTTACATATATGATATAAATCAGAATTGGCATTGTATAGCATCTAAGCATATCGATTGCATGTTTTATCTTACTAAGCCCTTGGCTTAGCGTGATAGTGTTTAATCGCGCAGGTGATAGAACTGATAGGATCGAACCCGAGAGCTCTTCGAGACCGAGTGAGAGTAGACATTGAAGAGTTGATTTTGGAAGCTTAAAGATCAGAGCTGACTTGCCAATCATGTATATTTCTTTTATATTTTGTAAAGTAATGTTTATAATGTAAATTTGTAAATATTTTATAACTTCCGCTGTGTAATATTTAAATATAATGTATATAATTGAAAGGTTATGGTTTTGTTTAAAATGTTTTGAATGTTAAGGAAACCGTAGCATCCCTATGTTTGGTGCACTTATGCTACATTGTTGTGGTTGTAATGTGTGTGCATTGGATATGGGGGTGTTACAATTGTTTTGGTATCAGAGCCTAGGTTTGAGATTCTCAACCTAGGAAAAATGTAATAAAAAGAATATTTTTACTTAAAAAGTGGTTTTGAATAACAAATACATTTGAGATTGGCAGTCTCTGATCTTTAATAAGATGTAATCTGCTGTGTTTGCAGTATTAGGTGTTGATGGATCCTCACTCAAGGTAGTCAGTTGAGGGTAGTGCTGAGAGCATTGCTCCTGCCGAGGGAGCTAGGGTTGATAGTGTTGAGGAGGCACCTGCTTCGGTGTCGGGTAGACCAGCTGGAGAGGAGGTTCCGCCAGCTTGGTTTAGACATATGATGGAAGTAATGAGACAAGCACCAGTACAGCCACCTCCACCACCACCCCAGCCTCAGGTTCAGATGAGACAGTATGATAAATTGAGGAAGTTTGGGATGGAAGATTTTATGGGAACCACTGATCCAGCAGTAGCTGAGCAATGGTTAGGCAAAGTGCAGAGAATCTTTATTCAGTTACAAGCCACCCCTGAGGAAAAGTTTGATTATGCCAGGTCATTATTGCAGAAGGACGCATATGACTGGTGGAAGACAGTGCCACACTCTATGGATGATCCTCCAACACTGTCTTACACTGATTTTCTAAGGGAATTTGAGTTGAAGTATACTCCTAGGGAGTATAAGGACATGAAGAAGATGGAGTTCTTAAGCTTGAAACAAGACAGCAAGACTGTTACTGAGTATGAAGTAGAGTTTATTCGACTGAGTCAGTATGCTGGGGGTATCATTGCTGATGAGATTGATCGATGTCGGCGATTTGAGGAGGGATTGAGGCCCTCAATTATATGTCATGTGGCAGGCTCCAGGTATCAGGATTTCTCTTAGTTAGTTGCAGCAGCTAGGAGTGTAGAGAGAGCCCAGGCCATAGTTGCAGTTGCTTCTGAAGAGGAGGTTAGAGTTAGAAGGCCCCAGTTCGAGGCAGGGTCTTCTTCTGCTAAGAGGGGTAGAGGAAGTTTTGTTCCTCGGAGTAGTAGAAGTCAAAGATCAGCTGGTAGGCCAGTGCAGTTCCAGAGGCAGAGATTTAGACCTGCAGCTTCAGTGGCTAGTGCTCCGACCCCGATGATTCAGAGATCCACTCTTCCCATCTGCATCCATTGTGGGAGGCCACATGGTGGTCCTTGTTGGAAGGCTGGTGTTGCAGGGGTATGCTTCAGGTGTGGATCACCAGACCACTTTGTGAGAGATTGCCCTGAGAGGCAAGAGCAGATGCCAGTTGATTCTGCTGCTTCTCGAGCTAGTGTGAGAGGAGGTAGAGGAGGCAGAGGTGTCAGCCGAGGAGGTAGGCCAGGGTTCAGTTCTAGAGGAGGTGCTGCATCCAGAGAGGGTAGACCAGAGGAGGTTGGTTCTTTCCAGAGGATGTATGTTATGCAGAGGCAGCCAGATGCATCGGCAGTCATAGCTGGTACTTTTTCTTTATTTAATACTCCAGTGCTTGCTTTGATTGATCCGGGTTCCACGCATTCTTATGTTAGTGTATCTGTTTTGCCTGTATCTGATGTGCATGCTGAGTCCCTAGGATTTGATGTGTTGGTGACAAATCCGTTAGGGCATAGTGTGGTTGTGAGTAAGGTGCACCGGGATAGTGTAGTGAGGGTGCAGGGTGAGGAGTTCCTTGGAGATTTGATTGAGATGCCATTTAAGGAATATGATGTGATCTTAGGTATGGATTGGCTATCTCGACATGGAGCTGTGGTGGATTGTAAAAAGAAAATTGTTTCTTTGAGAACCGTTGATGGTAGAGAAGTGATAGTATCTAATGAGCAGGAACAGCTAGCCTCCTTATTTATTTTAGCTGTTGCAGCCAGGAGGTTGATTAGAAAGGGGTGTGAAGCTTATCTCGCTCATGTGATAGATACTAGAGTGAAGGGTTCTCCCATTGATAGCATTGCCACAGTTGCTGAGTTCCCTGATGTGTTTCTAGAGGAGTTGCCTGGATTGCCTCCAGAGAGAGAGGTGGAGTTTGGTATTGAATTGTTACCTGGTACCACTCCTATCTCTATTACTCCTTATAGAATGGCACCAGCAGAATTGAGGGAGTTAAAAGTGCAATTACAGGAGTTGTTGGACAAAGGATTTATTCGCCCCAGTGTTTCTCCTTGGGGAGCTCCTGTGCTATTTGTGAAGAAGAAAGATGGTACTATGAGGTTATGTATCGATTATAGGCAATTGAACAAAGTGACCATTAAGAATAAATATCCTTTGCCTAGAATCGATGATCTCTTTGATCAGTTGAAGGGTGCAGCTGTGTTTTCTAAAATTGATCTGAGATCTGGGTACCATCAGCTGAGAGTCAGAGCTGAAGATGTTCCGAAGACAGCTTTCAGGACCAGGTATGGGCACTATGAATTTTTAGTTATGCCTTTTGGTCTGACGAATGCACCTGCAGCTTTCATGGATTTGATGAATAGGGTGTTCAGGCCCTATCTGGATCAGTTTGTTGTGGTCTTCATCGATGATATTTTGGTGTATTCGCGGAATGAGGAGGAACATGATTTGCATCTGCGGATTGTGTTGCAGATTTTGAGAGAGAAGCAGTTATTTGCCAAATTGTCGAAGTGTGAGTTCTGGTTGGATCAAGTTGCTTTTCTCGGACATATTGTTTCAGCGGAAGGCATTAGAGTTGATCCAAGTAAAGTTGAAGCTATTCTGAATTGGAGTCCACCCAAGTCTGTGACTGAGATTAGAAGTTTTCTGGGCTATTACAGGCGGTTTGTGAAAGGGTTTTCTTTAATAGCTACTCCACTCACCGGATTGCTTCGTAAGGGAGTGAGATTTGTGTGGACTGATCAGTGTCAGGCGAGCTTTGAGCAGTTGAGAGATATGTTGACTCAAGCGCCTGTTCTTACTTTACCTGTTGAAGGCAAACCATATGTGATCTACAGTGATGCTTCACATAGAGGTTTGGGATGTGTATTGATGCAGGAAGGGAAAGTTATAGCTTATGCATCTCGACAGTTGAAACCGCATAAGCTTAACTATCCGACCCATGATTTGGAATTGGCTGCCATTGTGTTTGCATTAAAGATTTGGCGCCATTATTTATTTGGGGAAAAATGTTTCATCTACACTGATCACAAGAGTTTGAAGTATCTGGGTGTCCAGAAAGAACTCAATCTTCGTCAGAGGAGATGGTTGGAATTGATTAAAGACTAGGACTGCTTGATTGATTATCATCCAGGTAAAGCAAATGTTGTTGCTGATGCTTTGAGTCGGAAGTCTTTAGCTGGTTTAACAGTTTACTCGCTCTCGTTGCTTGTTGAGTTGAGAGCATTGCATGCCAGTTTTGTACCTTGTGATGATGGTGCATTGTTGGCACGGTTGCAATTGAAGCCAGTTTTGTTAGATCAAATCAAAGAGGCTCAGTTGATTGATATGAAGATTCAGAAGATTATTTCAGATTGCAAGATTGGGAAGACTAGAGATTTTGTTGTGAGAGATGATGGGAGTCTCTGGTTTAAGAACCGATTGTGTGTACCCGATGATGCTGATTTGAAAAGAGTCATTTTAGAAGAAGCACATCAGTCAGTGTTTGCTATGCATCCGGGTAGTACGAAGATGTATAATGATTTGAGACAACATTATTGGTGGATTGGGTTGAAGAGAGACATTGCTGAGTTTGTATCGAAATGTCTCACTTGTCAGAAAGTTAAAGCAGAGCATCAAGTTCCAACCGGGTTGCTTCAACCGTTGTCAGTGCCTGAATGGAAGTGGGAAAGAGTGACAATGGATTTTGTGTCTGGATTGCCATTGACACAAAGGAAACATGATACCATTTGGGTGATTGTGGATAGATTGACTAAGACAGCTCATTTCCTTCCGGTGCGGATGGATTACTCTTTGGAGAGATTGGCTGAGCTGTATATCCAGGAGATTGTGAAACTGCATGGTGTTCCAAGTTCTTTAGTGTCTGATCGAGATCCCAGGTTTACTTCAAGATTTTGGAAGAGTTTGCATAATGCTTTGGGTTCTCGACTGCACTTCAGTACTGCTTTTCATCCACAAACTGATGGACAGTCAGAGAGGGTGATACAGATTCTTGAAGATATGTTGAGAAGCTGTGTCATCGATTTCTCTGGAAGTTGGGATAGGTTTTTACCTCTTGTGGAGTTTTCTTACAACAACAGTCACCAATCCAGCATTGGTATGGCACCATTCGAAGCATTGTATGGCAGACGGTGTAGGACACCTCTTTGTTGGAATGAGCTTGGAGATAATAAGTTGGTTGGTCCTGATTTGATTCAAGAAACTGAAGAGAAAGTAAAATTAATTCGAGGCAGGTTAAAAGCAGCTTCAGACCGACAGAAGTATTATGCAGATCTGAAAAGGAGAGACATTCAGTTTGATGTTGGAGATAAGGTATTTTTGAAAGTGTCTCCTTGGAAAAAGATTTTGAGGTTCGGTCGGAAAGGAAAATTGAGTCCTCATTTCATTGGGCCATATGAAGTGTTGGAAAGAGTTGGGCCAGTTGCTTATCGACTTGCTTTACCACCTGAGTTGGATCGTATTCATAATGTATTCCATGTTTCCATGTTGAGGAGGTACAGGTCGGATCCATCTCATGTGTTGCCATTTGAATCAATTGAAGTGAACTCAGACTTGACTTTTGAAGAGGAACCAGTTGCTATCTTGGCACGTGATGTGAAAGATTTGAGAAACAAGAGAGTGCCATTGGTGAAGATTCTTTGGAAGAACCATGGGAAAGAAGAAGCAACTTGGGAAAATGAGCAAACGATGCGAGAGCAATATCCTCAGTTGTTTCAGAGTTAATTTCAGGTAATTTCGAGGACGAAATTTTCTTTTTAGAGGGGGAGAATTGTAATATCCTCATATGTGGCTTAGAAGTTTTGATTATATTGTTGTTGTTGTTGTTGTTGTTATTGTTAAATTGAATTGAATGCATATGATGGGGTAAGAAAAGAATTGGGATGAGAATGCTTGTGCATATGTGTTTTGGAGAAAGAAATAGGGTTTAGAGACAAATGTATATGTTGTGTATATGATGATATATATAACATATAAAGTGGTCAAATGAAGAGTCAAGGTGATGGTTAAGTGGAAGAAGATATTTTTGGTTGTTAATGAAATTACATATAAGGACTTATATGAGACAAAGGTTAGTTATATGATTGAGGGTGTTTTAGTAATTGCTTGGATAAGAACACTTGGTGGAGATTAAAAGCAAAATTTGACTTTGTATTTTGATCATTGTCTTCTTTCTTCAAGAGGTGGCCGGCTCTCCAAATTGAAAAGAGAAAAAGAAGTGTTCTTGATGATAGAAGCAAATTGAAGAAGCAATCAAAGGATTTGACAAGGGATTTGTGGAATTTCTTCTTTGTAAGTAAGTATTTTCTTGTTTTCTTTACTTATTTGGAAGTTGTGTTTGAAAGTAAAGTAGGGTTTGATGATTTTGTGATTTGGTGGATTTGAGATGTGTTTGGTTGTGTTTTCAAGTGTTAAATTGATTTTAAGTTATGAGTTTAATTGAAGGTTGTTGTTGGAAATGATGGTTGTTGATTTGGATGGATGGAGAAGGATGTTGATTTTAGGGTTTTGAGTTAATATGTGTTTAATTGTGATATTAATGTGTGGTGAAGTAGTTCTTGTGATGAATATGTGTTTAGAACATTGATTATGTTCATGTGAAATATGTTATATGATGAATATTGTGTTTGAGTGCAATTGAGAAAGGGTTGGTTTTAGTTAAGGTTTTGTGAATTGGTGACACGGCCAAAATCAATTTTAGGGGAGTGGGCGTGTCAATTATTTGGATTAGCTACTGTCTCTTTTGGTTTTAGTGACACGGGCGTGTCCATCAAAGGTGCTGGGCGTGTCAATTATTTGAATTGGCTACTGCCTCTTTTATTGTTAAAGACACGGGCGTGTTCCTCAACTAGGTTGGGCGTGCCCTACAAGTGAGTTGGGCGTGTCCCACAAATGAATTGAATGTTGCTTGATTTCTTTGTTCTTGTTTGCATAGTTTAGATTCTTCAAAGGTAGTTTGGCCTCTAAACCTAAACATAAACATACTTAAACCAAGGGATGAATTAAAAACACTTGTGAATGGTCCTAAAGCTATGAATTATGTCAATTGTGTTTTGCCCTAATTGCATTGTTGAGAATTAACAATGTTATGTTATGCACTTTGAATGGTAATGTGTTTTATGAGTAATGTGGAATTAAATGTTAATATTTATGAATGATGTCATGTGAGATAAATATACACTTGAATAATGAAGTGTTATATTGTGAAATGAAATGTGGAGCCATTGTTATTGGCTAAGGTGATTTAATGGAGATAAATGAGGCATGTTTGCCTAAATGATAATGAGAATTGAGAATGAAATCTAAATGAATTGTGTGGCTAATGTGTTATTCCATTTTCAGAGTTTGTTGTTGGTGGCATGCCTAATGAGTGTAACAATCTCTTGAAGTTAGGTTGGATTGAATCCTTGAAGCCTAATTGAGATGTTACAACCCTTGAAGCTAGGTTGGGTTAGTTCTTGAAGCCAAGTTGGGTTGATGCTTAGCATGCTTTGCTCCCCTTGAAGCTTGGTTGAACTTAATCCTTGAAGCCTAGTTGGGTATATGATATTGATATTGATAAATGTGATAACAAAACCAAAGCATTAACTCTGAAAATTGAATGGCATATTAGTGTGTCTTGGGCCCATGCTTGTCTTTGCTTAGTGTTGTTCATGGATGATTAAATGATTAACTAATAAAGTATATGCAAAGATGTTGAATTGTGAGATACATATATGTATGTTAGGTTATGAATGTAAAGGTATGTTGTTAGCTTTGCATCTATGTTGTTACATATATGATATAAATCAGAATTGGCATTGTATAGCATCTAAGCATATCGATTGCATGTTTTATCTTACTAAGCCCTTGGCTTAGCGCGATAGTGTTTAATCGCGCAGGTGATAGAACTGATAGGATCGAACCCGAGAGCTCTTCGAGACCGAGTGAGAGTAGACATTGAAGAGTTGATTTTGGAAGCTTAAAGATCAGAGCTGACTTGCCAATCATGTATATTTCTTTTATATTTTGTAAAGTAATGTTTATAATGTAAATTTGTAAATATTTTATAACTTCCGCTGTGTAATATTTAAATATAATGTATATAATTGAAAGGTTATGGTTTTGTTTAAAATGTTTTGAATGTTAAGGAAACCGTAGCATCCCTATGTTTGGTGCACTTATGCTACATTGTTGTGGTTGTAGTGTGTGTGCATTGGATATGGGGGTGTTACAGAAACCCTAATCCAACCTTATTAATCTTTATACATCTTGATTCTTCCATTTAATCAATTAATATCCTCACTTACTTAATATTTTTCCAATTCCACATAAAGACTCTAATTTCCAATCTTCTAATAAATATATAACTACCTAAAATTAATACTAAAATCAAAGTCTACTTACTAGAAAACCTTAAAAACATACCTTAAAAATCAAATTTGGAGAAACTTAGAAGTCCTTTGGTGTTTCCCTTTGTTGGCCGAAATTTGCAAGTGGAAAAGAGAGAAATTGGTTCTTCATATCACATATATTTATATACAAAAGAAATGATGATCACCTTGCCCACTTGTCCACTTTTTCTCTTTCTTCATTTATTACACATGCTAAATGTTTTCTTTTGATTGGCCAACCTTTGATTTTTATAACTTCCTTTTTCCTTTACTTCTTTCCACTTGTCTCTCTTCCCATTGGATCTCATAATGTTGTCCCGGGTTACCCATCCGGTCCCGACACGAAACCGAGCCACATTACGTTCCGGCGATTAATCGATCATATCTTTTAAACCGTATAGTTCCATGAGTCAAACTATATATAGTTTTGATCCTCTCGACCTCTACTTTCTATTTATAAGATCTATTTTAGGTTTCTAAGTCATTTTGAAAAATTACCGATAAGCCCTCAACTTTTTACAAAATTCCCTTTAGGTCCTATTTTTGCTCGGGTTTTCTCCGGCTTCGTTTCCACTGACGATCATTTCATATTTAACCTCTCGCCATTCTCTACGTACTCACGTCTTTATTTCCTACCCTAAATTCATGTATAACTTTAATTGATAATGACCAAAATGCCCTTAGTCAACATTTCTTCATTTTTCTTTAACGGGACATTTCCTGGAAAAACCGTTACACGTCGTTGCGATCCGATTTTTCTCTACATTCCATTTTTGAAATCTGTTATATGCACTATTAAGAACATCCGGTGCAACTTTCTTTGAAATTACATCTACGTCCCCAACTTTATTAAAAATTACAATTATGTCCCTTCTGTCATACAACCTTATCTAGGGCTGTTATCAAGAATTATCTTCTCCTTTTCCCTACTTTCGCTATGCACGTGTCTACACTGCATAAATGCAGTAGGCGGATGTGACAGTTCCTTCCTCGTTAATTTAAGCTTCGTCCCGAAGCTCATCAAGTGAAAACAAATATGGGTATTGCTTCTTCATAGTTTCTTCGCGTTCCCATGTAGCTTCTTCTACTTTGTGATTCCTCCAAAGCACTTTGACCAATGGAATCTTCTTATTTCGGAACTCTTTGATTTCACGTGCTAGGATCTCTACCGGCTCTTCCTCATATGTCATTTCAGGCTGAATCTCAATATCTTGAACTTGTATGACGTGGGTTGGATCTGAACGATACCTCCTTAGCATCGAAACATGGAAAACATCATGTATTTTATTTAATTCAGGTGGTAACGCCAACTGGTAAGCTACCGGACCTACCCGTTTAATAATTTCATATGGTCCGATGAATCTAGGGCTTAGCTTGCCTTTTTGTTTAAATCGTAACACTTTCTTCCAAGGAGAGACTTTGAGGAACACTCTGTCACCTACCTCAAACTGTATGTCTTTCCTTTTTAGATCCGCGTATGATTTTTGCCGGTCCGCTGCTGCTTTTAATCGGTCTCGAATGATTTCTACCTTCTCTTCAGTTTCCTTAACTATGTCTGGCCCCAACATCTTTTCCTCACTCAATTCTGTCCAGCAAACTGGAGTTCTGCATTTTCGACCATACAGTGCTTCGTAAGGTGCCATTTGTATGCTGGATTGATAACTGTTGTTGTACGCGAATTCCATTAAGCTTAGGTGTTTGTCCCAACTACCTTTAAATTCTAAAACGCACGCCCTCAGCATATCTTCTAAAATTTGAATCACTCTTTCCGACTGTCCGTCTGTCTGGGGATGAAATGCTGTGCTGTGGTAAGTTCGAGTTCCAAGGGCTGTTTGTAACTTCTGCCAAAAATTTGACGTAAAACGTGGGTCTCGATCGGATATGATCGAAGTTGGAACTCCGTGGAGACGTATAATCTCTTTGATATACAAGTCTGCCAACTTGTCTAGCGAGTAATCCACACGTACTGGTATGAAATGAGCGGACTTAGTAAGCCGGTCTACGATTACCCAAATCGCGTCATGTTTGTCTCTTGTCATAGGCAATCCTGTGACAAAATCCATAGTAATACGATCCCATTTCCAGGTTGGAATCGTAATAGGTTGTAGTAGCCCTGAGGGTAGTTGATGTTCCGCCTTCACTTGCTGACAGGTTAGACACTTCGTTACATGATCAACGATATCCCTTTTCATTCCTGGCCACCAATAATACTCCTTCAAGTCCCGATACATTTTCGTTACTCCTGGATGCATTGTATAAGAACTGTTATGAGCTTCTTGCAAAATCTGTTTCTTCAGCTCCTTGGACTTAGGTACCACCAGTCTCTTCTTGTAGTAGAGAATACCATCAGGACGAATTTGATAGTCTCCTGAACAGTTCTCCTGCGCCTGTTGACTCCACTTCTTCACTTGTTCATCTTCCTTCTGAGCCTCACGTATTTGTTGATGTAAATTAGGTCGCACGTGCATTTCTGCAAAGATAGCTCCATCTTCTGTAGGTTTTAACGTTACCCTCATAGCACTTAGCGCTTGCATTGACTTCCTACTAAGTGCATCTGCTACGACATTCGCTTTGCCCGGGTGATAATTAATCGTATAGTCGTAGTTGGCTAACCATTGCATCCATTTTCGCTGTCGCAGGTTTAAATCTTTCTGCGTGGGCAAATATTTCAGGCTTTGATGATCCGTAAAGATGTAACATTTTTCCCCGTATAAGTAATGCCTCCACGTCTTGAAAGCCAAAACAATCGCTGCTAGCTCTAAGTCATGCGTAGGATAATTCTTTTCATGTGGCTTGAGCTGTCGAGAGACATACGCAATGACTTTGCCTTCCTGCATCAATACACAACCTAACCCGATATGGGATGCATCGCTATAAATCACAAAATCTTTTCCTGATTCTGGTTGTGTAAGAATAGGTGCTTCAGTAAGTTTTTGTTTCAGCTTTTCAAAGCTCCTTTGACAAGCGTCGGTCCACTGGAATTTGGCATTCTTCTGAAGTAGCTTGGTCATAGGTACGGCGATCATGGAAAACCCTTTAACGAATCTCCGATAATATCCTGCTAATCCCAAGAAACTACGGACTTCCGTTACTGTCTTAGGTGACTTCCATTCCAATACTGCTTCTATTTTCTTGGGATCGACCCTTATTCCTTCTGCCGATACAATATGTCCCAAGAAAGCTACTTCTTCCAACCAAAATTCGCATTTGCTGAACTTAGCGTATAACTGCTTCTCACGCAGGGTTTGCAAAACAATTTTAAGGTGACGATCATGATCCTCTCAATTCTTTGAATACACCAATATGTCGTCAATAAATACCACCACGAACTGATCCAAATACGGGTGGAAGATTCTATTCATCAGATCCATGAATACTGCAGGTGCGTTCGTTAATCCGAAAGGCATAACAATGAATTCATAATGTCCATAGCGAGTTCTGAATGCGGTTTTTGATATGTCTTCATCTTTAATTCTCAATTGATGATAACCCGATCGTAGATCAATTTTTGAAAAGACTCCAGCACCTTTGAGTTGATCAAACAGATCATCTATGCGAGGTAACGGATACTTGTTTTTGATGGTCAGCTTATTAAGTTGACGGTAATCTACACACAACCTTAAGGATCCGTCTTTCTTTTTCACGAACAATACTGGTGCTCCCCATGGTGACACACTTGGCCTTATGAACCCCTTGTCTAAAAGTTCTTGTAGCTGTACCTTTAATTCTTTTAGCTCCGCTGGCGCCATTCGGTAAGGTGCGATGGATACTGGTGCAGCTCCCGGGTACACGTCTATGATGAATTCCACCTCTCGTTTAGGTGGTAATCCGGGTAAATCATCAGGAAATACGTCGGGAAAATCGCATACAGTAGGTATATCTTGTAACTTTGGTGCCTCTTCTTTCGCTACTAATGCACATACCAGGTATGCCTCGCAACCTTTTTGCACTAACCTCTTAGCCGTCATGGCAGAAATGATGTTAGTTAGATAATCCTTCCTTTTTCCTACTAGGGTCACTTCGTCACCGTTTGCAGTATACAAGGTAACTCTCTTCCGTTTACATTCAACTAGTGCATCATGCTTGGCCAACCAATCCATCCCAAGAATAGCATCGAATTCTTGAAATGGTAGTTCAAATAAATCTCCCCAAAAGATATGTCTGTGTATCTCTACGGGGCAATCTTTCACTACCTTCCTAGTAATCACCTCATTTCCTAATGGGTTAGTAACTAATATTCCCTCTTTCTCTAGTTCTACCTTTAGGTCCTCAAATTTTTCATTTTTCGTGCATATATATGAGTGTGAAGAACCTGGATCTATTAAAACGTAAAGCGGAACCCCAAACATAGACAACTGACCTGCAATCACGTCTAGCGCTTCTTCGTCTTCTCGCCCCCTCATAGCATACATTCTAGCAGGAGCCCTTGCTTCTGGTCGATTCACTGTTTCAGATTGCACACGCGACGGATTTTCGCTCCTTCCTCTGCCTCGGCCTCGACCTGCTGCCGCTTGCGATCTCTCAGTATCCCTAGGTAGATTCTGTATTCGCTGGGGACACTCTCGCATAAGGTGGTCTAAAGATCCACATATATAACATGCAAATGTCCGACCCCAACATTCTCCCGTGTGACGGCGTCCGCATTGATCACAGCGTGGATTATTATTTTCGCCTTCATTACCTCTCGGACCGATAAAGAAGTTACCTCCGCTTTGGCTGAATCCTCTTCCTTGTCCTCTTTCGGATCGTCCCGTACTAGCGACTGAGGTAGTTTGACTTAAGCCACCGCGAATTGATCCCTGACTGTAACCTCGACGTTGACCACCTCCCGGGGAACCACTGCCTCGGAATCGTTTCCTTGATGATTGGTAGTTTCCCGAATAGTTCTGGGTACCTCTCTTCTGTTTCATCTTCTGTCGTCTATTCTGTTCATCAGACTGGCATTGCTCTACTTCTAGAGCCCTATTGACCAACTCGGAAAATTCTTTGATATTAGCAGCAATTAGCTGCATCCTAATCTCATTATTCAATCCATCCTGGAACTGCTTACATCTATCATGTTCGTCTTCAATTGTCTTCTTGGCATACCTACTCAGCCTAGTAAATTCCCTCCCGTACTCAGCAACGGTCAGTCGACCTTGCTTTAAGTGTAGAAACTCCTTTTTCTTGGCATCTAGGTATGCCTCCGATATAAACTTCCTCTTGAACTCATTCACAAAGAAATCCCATGTTCTCTGTTCCGGTGAAACTCGTTGGTGAACTGTGTCCCACCATATATATGCTTCTTCCACTAATAAGGAAGTAGCACATATCACTCGCTCTTCTGGCGTACACTGTAACTGATCTAAGGCTCGTATTGTTCCTTCCAGCCAATACTCGGCTGTTGAAGAATCATCATCCCTTCGAGCCTTAAACTCCTTCGCACCATACTTTCTTATCTTTTCTATCGGGGGTTTCCTTTCCCCTCCTACAGCAGGTACTGCTATGGGTGCTGGCGCTGGGGGTGGGGCTGGGGCAACGCCGGCTATCTGCCGAAATACGGCAGCCATTTGTTGCAACATATCATTGGGAATAGGAGCATCAGCGGGTGGTTGCTCCGACGCTGATGTCTCAGATACACGCATTTCTACAATTCGGGAGGCCTGAGATTCGACCTCCTCCTCTATATCACGCTGCGCTGCTTGCGACATCTAAAGAGTAAACATATACCATCCCATCATTATTAACGACCCAGACCAACAGCATTATCTTACCCTAGGTGGCATGTATATAAATATAAAATTCTTAATTAACACATATACAACACAACTTTTATTTATTTTCAAACACAAAGTTTTACAATATTAAGAAGCCCTTATATACATTGCAAAATTTAGGACTCCATGAAATCGTGCAATCTCTTATTTACTACAGGATATCTCGTTTTACGTCGGTAATGGCCACTCCCGACATAAAACGTACATCCTCCTATGTTGGATTACCCCGAAGCGGCTAAACCTTAGCTCTGATACCACTAATTGTAACACCCCTTCCCAACCTACATGTGTAAGCTGAGTAGAGGTGCCACACTATCCTAATTGTTGCTACCAATTTACTTAGTCAAATTTTAGTTCTGATTTTTACAGAAATTTTGCCATAGTTCCGCCTAGAAATTTGGATCCCAAGTGTCGTCAAAACTTGTTTTTCTGATTTTTGAAAACATTTTACACATACCATTGTGAATAAGAATACCATCAAATTTAATGCACTCCCAATGAATCCACCTTATACCCTCAACTACAAACCTGCACGAAGAGTTCACACTTCTAATATAACATAAAGCAAAGATTTATGATTATTACATACTACTAACATACAATTATAACATAGAAAATCTCTTTTATATTTATTCATATACATGCCACAACTATCAACTCATAATGGAACTAAAAGATCTACCCCTGAGATTTGCTGTGGTCTGGTCGTTGCTTCCCCAAGATTTATCTACTGCTCCGAACCTACGAGTCAAGGAAAACTTAACTCGCTGAGCAATGTCGCTCAGTGGGTACTTTACCAATAAAATACAAGTAACATATGAAAACATTTGGAAAATATGAAATAATTAAATCATAAATCAACCAACCTTAAACCAATAGAAATTTTGATACATTCAGTGTGATATGCTTTCAATAATGTAAAATCATAATTCAACTCATTTGCATTTCATAGTTTAACGAAAAATATGTCTTTGGTTCAGGCTCTACTGGTATATAGGGAACCATAGTGATAAGGCAGTGGCCCTCACCACTGTAACATAGGTGGCCCTCACCACCGATATCAGATCACAGGAATGGCCCTCACCATCCTGGTTATAACCAATGGCCCTCACCATTGGCCCCCAATGGCCCTCACCATTGAGTTCAGATCATATCAATTCAATCACAATATCAAGCAGTACTGCATAAGTTAGTATAGTGCACCATACCCTTATCTACCACTCCCACTATCCAGTAGAGCAAAAAGGTTAAAATGATTCAATTTAAGTCTCAAACCTCATTTTAGAATGACTCGCGAAATCATTTTAAATTCTCATCGCACTTTGCCATTTATGCCGCGCAACACATTCTTCAGTCAAACCATTCCCCTTTTTCGCATATTTAATATTCACAATAAACATATTAAACATTTCAAAGCATTCCTCAAAATATCCCAAATTGACCAAATGAATAGTGTTGCGGCATGACAAATCGGCAACGCAAAATGGCATGACCAAATGAATAGTAAAATCTGGGTTTTCGTCAAAATTTCAGTCCACTTCAATCATGCATTTGACCAAGTAAATGATCTTATTTTTGGCTGAAATTTTACAGAAAACTTATTTCATATGTTGACTAATTGCATGTAAAATTTCGTTGAAAAATTCATTCGTTTGCTGCCTCAAACAATTTCCACAAAAAGGTCCAGAAAGCTGTCTTTGTGGGACCATTTCGGCCCAAACACATGAAATGCATAGGATAGTTTATTTTTCTTTTGCAAATCAATATTAAGGCTTCTTTAATGGTAAAGTGAAGATTCAAACACTTCCCTTTGACAACTTTTGCATGTTTAACTCAAATCAATATATTTAAGCATCAACAACAAAACTTTCATAAACCAAAGTTTGTAAAGCATCAAACCAAAATTTATTATTCAAAAGTAAAGTACCAAACCTTATTTCTTTAACTCCTCTTGGCTTTTCCTTCTTCTCCTTCTTTAATTCTTTATTTCTCCTTCAATCAATTCAAGATACAACATAAACCTTAGAATTTCAAAATAATAAATTATCCTCTATTTCTTTTCTAACCGAAACCCTAATCCAACCTTATTAATCTTTATACATCTTGATTCTTCCATTTAATCAATTAATATCCTCACTTACTTAATATTTTTCCAATTCCACATAAAGACTCTAATTTCCAATCTTCTAATAAATATATAACTACCTAAAATTAATACTAAAATCAAAGTCTACTTACTAGAAAACCTTAAAAACATACCTTAAAAATCAAATTTGGAGAAACTTAGAAGTCCTTTGGTGTTTCCCTTTGTTGGCCGAAATTTGCAAGTGGAAAAGAGAGAAATTGGTTCTTCATATCACATATATTTATATACAAAAGAAATGATGATCACCTTGCCCACTTGTCCACTTTTTCTCTTTCTTCATTTATTACACATTTATTACACATGCTAAATGTTTTCTTTTGATTGGCCAACCTTTGATTTTTATAACTTCCTTTTTCCTTTACTTCTTTCCACTTGTCTCTCTTCCCATTGGATCTCATAAAGTTGTCCCGGGTTACCCATCCGGTCCCGACACGAAACCGAGCCACATTACGTTCCGGCGATTAATCGATCATATCTTTTAAACCGTATAGTTCCATGAGTCAAACTATATATAGTTTTGATCCTCTCGACCTCTACTTTCTATTTATAAGATCTATTTTAGGTTTCTAAGTCATTTTGAAAAATTACCGATAAGCCCTCAACTTTTTACAAAATTCCCTTTAGGTCCTATTTTTGCTCGGGTTTTCTCCGGCTTCGTTTCCACTGACGATCGTTTCATATTTAACCTCTCGCCATTCTCTACGTACTCACGTCTTTATTTCCTACCCTAAATTCATGTATAACTTTAATTGATAATGACCAAAATGCCCTTAGTCAACATTTCTTCATTTTTCTTTAACGGGACATTTCCTGGAAAAACCGTTACACGTCGTTGCGATCCGATTTTTCTCTACATTCCATTTTTGAAATCTGTTATATGCACTATTAAGAACATCCGGTGCAACTTTCTTTGAAATTACATCTACGTCCCCAACTTTATTAAAAATTACAATTATGTCCCTTCTGTCATACAACCTTATCTAGGGCTGTTATCAAGAATTATCTTCTCCTTTTCCCTACTTTCGCTATGCACGTGTCTACACTGCATAAATGCAGTAGGCGGATGTGACAATTTTGGTGCTCAACCAATGAGAAATCTAGCTTGATAATTCATGAATTAATAAATTTATGCATCATGACTTGAATAACTTTACTAGGTGAGGGAATTGCTCTATAGCATTGAGTTGTGTATGCTTACTTAGAGAGGGCTCCTGCATAATTTTCTTTGTCTAGGTCCTAGTCAGTCTTAGAACATGCTTAGACAAACTTTTGAGGCAAAATTGAACTCTACTTATTTAAGGGAGAAATGATATAGGCATTGTTTGGTTATCCAACAACTAGTATCCACCCTATTAAATATCAATCCCTAGTTGTCCCTTTGAGCCTTCATAAAGTTTTAGCTTTTTTTTCATTGGCATATAACTCCAACAACCTACCCTGAGCTGTTGTGATACTTTTGACAAGTCTTATGATCACTAAGGTGAAGAGGTAAGAAGATCAAAGAAAGAAATGAATAATAAAGACCATGAAGATAGTTGAAGTTCTCAAGACCATAAGGGGAGTTGAAGTTCTCAAGACCATAAGGGTAGTTGAAATTTTTCTAATATCTCCAATATATCAAGACAACATCAGAGTAACAAATAATTTATCCTTGTTAAAGAAGATTTATATCACTTCACTCATCCATTATTGGAAACCCAAGTTGGGACAAACAAGACAACTCTTTTAGAGCTAGAACCAAAAAGGAAAAAAAAAAGAAGAAGAAAGAAGAAAAGAAAAGAAGAAGAGAAAAAAAAAGAAGAAGAGAAAAAATAAAAGAAAAAAAAGAAGAAAAGAAAAAAAAGGGAGGAAAAAAAAAAGAAAAAAAAAGAAAGATAAAACCTAAAAAGGCGGTTCAGAAAGCCAACTGAGTTCTATTTTACCTAAAGCAGCAAAATGTTTCCATTTGGTTTATAAGGACATTTTGACTTGAATTGGTCCAACCCAACTAAAAATTCAATCAAAATTGGAGGAAAAAAGGAGAAAGACCATTTAGTTCTTGATAGTTATGTACTTGACAGTCCTACAAGGAAGAAGGACAAAATGATAAAATTCTCAAAGAAAGGGAAGAGTAAGAAAAATAAAAAGAAAGAAAAGGGAGAAGAAGAAAAGAAATGGATTTGGGTACCAAACTTTTTTGTAATGGCAAAGACTATCCCAATCAAGATTTAGGTTAATGCCAAAAAGAAAGAAGAATGTTCAAAGCTCTGTCTTTTCATGCTCCCAAAAGTTTCAACAAGCAGTTTGTAGTGTGAAGGTTTGTCCATTGTGTCACATCATCTCCTACTCAAAATGGCCTTCACGTAAACCCGTGTCCCTTATAGACCCCATTTTAAGCCTATCAAAGACCTGTTGATCTCTCTTGGTAGGTAGAGTCTATTAGTGGAGATAGTTTGAATAAGCATGCATATGAGATAGACAATATTTAAACTCAATGAGACCTTTGGCCATGTAATGTGTATGTGCCTATATGAAGTGCAATATTTCTTGCTTAAAAAGAAATAATTCCCGAGTTTAGTATGATAACTAGGGTTATCATGTTATAGATATGTTAATTTGGAAATATCAAGTCCCGAGGTACATTAATTTGGCAAAACCAACATTCGATTTCAAAATCAAAATTCAAAATTGAAAATTCAAAAAACAAAAAAAAAATTACAAAGCCTTCAAGTTAAGGGAAGTATGTTGAATCATTTAACCTCAAAGAACACATTAGGCAAAGTAAATGATTATTGGTAAGGTCATGAAGAAGCTACCAACTGACATGCTGAAACATAGTTTGAAATGGATGTATCCCTGACTCTGCAAGCTTGGGGTCTCCACCACTCATATTTTCAATATCCCGAAGATAAAAGCCATAAATGTGAAGCATCTTGTCATTACGAAGCAAGGACTGAACAAGCATCTAGAAGGAGTCAATGAGAACACTTCAGCTGATCACATCGGTCTATGAGTCAATGAAACCATTGTAAGTATTATTCATGCATATCATGCATACATGAGCATATCACATTGCACTTTCTTGTCTTGTATTGTCTATTCTTTGTCAAAGTGAACAGAAAACACCCTATGAAGTGAAGAATCAAAAGAAGATATTGAATCAAGGGGGCATGGAAAGCCTATTGATTGAGGAAGCTACAGTCATTTTGCAAAAGAAGAAATACATGTTTACGAAAGGAACAAGACAAAATACAAACGTAAATCAAAGCTTGCATGGAAAAATTTTTTTGGTTTGAGCCTACATAGGGGGCAAAGTTTCTCTTTTTCAATTTTTTGATTTTATATACCAAACATTTTCAAACTCACATGAAAATATTTTGCCATGCAGGGGGGCAAGGAGAAGATATGAGAGCCAACTAAAAATAGCTGAATTTTTGCGAAAGGAAGAACAAAAGAATGGAACAACCAGTTAAGTCAGAATCCTCAACAGATAAATGGTCAGCTAAATCAAATTCAGTCTTGGGTCCAAGTACCAAATCTCGGGTCCAAGTACCCAAACCAAATTTAATCTCGGAGCCAAGTACCCAATCTCGGGTTCAAGTACCCAAATCAAATTCGATCTCCTGTCCAAGAATCAAATTTTGGGTCCAAGTACCCAAATCAAATTCAACCTTTGGTCCAAGTACCCAATCTCGAGTCTAAGTACCCAAAGTTAATCCAATCTCAGGTCTAAGTACCTAAATCAAATTCAATCTCGAGTCCAAGTATCCAAATTAAATTTAATCTCGGGTCCAAGTACCCAAATCAAATTTAATCTCGGGTCCATGTACCCAATCTCGGGTCCAAGTGCCTAAATCAAATTCAATCTCGGGTCTACGTATCTAATCTTGGATCTAAGTACCCAAATCAAATTTAATATCGGGTCCAAGTACCCAACTAAAATTCAGTCTCGGGTCCAAGTACCCAAATCAAATTTAATCTCGAGTCCAAATACCCATCTCTGGTCCAAGTACCCAAATCAAATTCAATCTCGGGTCCAAGAACCCAATCTCGGGTCCAAGTACCCAAATCAAATCAATCTCAGGTCCAAGTACCCAATCTCAGGTCCAAGTACCAAAATTCAATCCAGTCTCGAGTCCAAGTACCCAAATCAAGTTCAGCCTAGGGTCCAAGAACCCAAATCAAATTCAAATAACCATCTCATCAAAATTAAGTCATGTTGCTTTTCACTCTCTTTTACTGAAAGTCCAAAATCGTTCCAGCAGGGGGCAAACTGTAGACCCTTAATTTTTGACCCAGTCCGGTCCGTTATTTTTTAAGTAGTCCAAAATAATTTTTGTGGCATTTTAATTAAATAATATTTATTTTAGTATTTATTTTTTATAATTTTTAATAAAATAAAAATAATAATAATAAATAAATGAAAATAAAAATCAGCGACAGAGAAATCGGCGACGAAAAATTCATCGCCGAAAGTAATTGGCCAAGGCCAATTTCGCCCGCAGGAAATTCCTGCAACAAAATTGGCTGGCCGCGACAATTCTTGCGCCTAGCTCTCGCAATTTCTCACCAACGCTAGGAATTTCGCCAGCGAAATTTTCCAATGCAATTTTTTCCGAAACCAAACTCTATTTGGTTTTGGTTTCTTTTCCTAATTAATCTTAGTTTCCTTAAATAATTAGAATTTATCTTATAAATTTTCATATAAATAACACTTTAAAACACTGAAAAAAGGGACGAGGACTTTGGACTGGAACTTGGAGATCGGATAGTGGGGGTTTGATTAGGTAATCAAAACTTGGATTACAGAAAACCCTAGCAATAACCAAGCAATCAACAATTCATCAATAGGCAGCAACCTTGTCTTTGTCCTTATTCATCTAGAAAGCAATTTTTGGTGGAACCAACGAATGGAGGTTTGAATCTTTATTATCTTTATTTATTTCTTTACAGTAGCTTCATCACATCAAATTGAATAAATTGTTTCTTCTAAAACTTAAAACCCTAAAATGTTTCTTCTAAACCTTAAAACCCTAAATTGTTCTTTCTATTTCCAAAAATCCTAAAAAATACTTTTATGTTTCTAAAACCCTTAAGAACCCTAATTTATTTCTTTTGTCTCCAAAAAACCCTAATTCATTTCTTTTGTTCCCAAAAAACCTTAAATCTTTTCTCCTATTTCCAATTACTTTAAAAACCCTTAACTGTTTTCCTCTAACTTTTTCCCAAAATTCCCAAATGTTTTCTTAAATCTCCAAACCCTAACCTACTTTACAGTTTCTAAAAATCATAATTACTTTTATAAAACTCTAAACTGTTTTCTCAAATCCTAAAACCAAATATGTCTTATAAAATATCAAAACCCCTAATTCTTTCAAAACTAATACGGTAAACCCTAATTTTCCTCAACCCTAATCCTTAAAACCTTAAAACCTTATAAATCCAAACCTTAAAACTCAATACAGTAAGCCTAAAATCACAATCCAATAAACGTGAATTATAAACCTAATATCTTAAGATTTCAAAGCCCTAATTTTATAATTTTATCCCTCAAACCCTAATTTGACCAATCAAAGAACCTTAATAATTTCTTAAAGTTATAAAACCCTAATCCATTTCAACTTTCTTAAACCTTTACAGTAGCTAAGAATTATAAACCCTAATAATACTAAAATCCCAAAACCCTAAATATTAATTAAAGAACTTTAAATAGAAACAGTAAACCCTAATTTGTATCTTTACTTACTTTATTTTTTAGATTTGATTATATAGTCTATTATTTGTTTCCTTAGTTTCATACATATTTTTAAAGGGAATTGTAAAAGGCATGTGTCAACACATGTGGGTGCCTTATTTATTTAGTTTGTGTAATTTAATTTATTTCAAAAATTTTGAGACTATTGTAAGGGACACATTTTCATCTATGGTGGGTGTCCTATTTTATTTATTTTACTTTTTTTTTGTAGACATTGGACATTATAAGGGCATGTTTTCATTCTTGGATGGGTGCCTATTTTGTTTGTTTTATTTCAATAATATGATGGATGCTTATTTCTTTTAATTGTATGTAATATGGATGATGTCATGATATTTAAGAATTCTATAATATTTAAACCTTAAAAGGAGGTTGGTTCTAATGAACCGGGCGCTATGGGGGTGTTGGGTCATTCTCACCTTTCTCGTGTGTACCCAACTTTTTGAACCCAATAGGGGGTTGGAAATTCCTTAGGAATCGAGTCATACACCCATTTCTTTTCTTTCTCGACCCATCCGGGTAGCGACTCTATTTCTCTAGGTCTAGGCCAATGTTCTCTAAGGCCCAAAGTCTAACAGTATCAAAGTCGCAAGAACTATTCCACTAGAGTGGGGGCAAAAATCCTCACTCACAGTATCCTTAACTAAGCAATATAAGATATTATACATGATTATGTCCATATCTCAAATTTACATTCACAAATTCTTAATTTATTCCTCAATTACATCCATTTTATCACTACACCTCTCAACCCCTTCCTACTTCCTTGCCAAACCTTAGCATTTTCTCTCCTTAACTATAATACTACTATGCCACAGAGCTTTTATGAGACAATACTTGCAAAACTACCACAAATGATCTAATGAGCCATTAACTCAATGAGATAATAGTAAACAAAATAATAAAATAAATAGAATATGTGATGTAATGATGGAAATCAAAGGAAGGAATCAAGTGTTAGGTAGCTCTTTACTAGCTTTTAGGGTTTCCTATGAAACTTATACTCACAATGAAGAAGCAAACTCATTGTTGTCATACTCATCAAATAAAAGAAACTCCACAATCAAAATTATTAATTTACTAATCATACTGAATAAACAGAGTTACACTAATAATGACAACAAAGAATACAATCATACGGGCTTCTAGAGGTGGCTACCATGATTTAGCACTTAGCTCCAATTGTTTCTAGAGGTGGATCCCACCATGTAGCATTTAGACCCATATTAGAGCAATGTATAAGTGTAATAACTTCTCTTATTTAATCACAGACTCTGTGTGCACACAACCTAGTGGTTTAACCCTACCAGGGTTGGGTTCTATTGTATGTTTCATGTTACTCATAATTCATTAAGGATCAAAAAAAACTTAACATCACATTAACAAAAAAAAATCATAAAATCATTAATAAGGGAATGAAACGAGGACCAATGACTCAATATCCTTTCTCCACATCAACTTATTAAATTCAAGGGATACAATATATATATGTAATGTCCAAATATAATAAAGATTTAAAAACTATTAGGAAGTACCTTAGCAAGATATATGATACCTTTAACAAATTACGAAAACAGGTAAGATAAGGGAGTAGGAAATCAAAGAAACTCAAGAAATAATAGCAAAAGGTCACATGATTCAAGGTTCAACTCAAATACTTAAAGCTACATTGTCAATACTTTTGAGCTTAGAGTATCATATTCAAGAAAGTAATTTAATATATCTCACCTTACTTTCCTTTACCTTAGTTGTTTGTTTATTTCCACCAACACTCTTAACCTTTATTTCTTAATCTAAAACACCTTGTTCTCTTATTCTTCTTACATAACATGTTGTACGTACATATATATTTAATGTAAGCTATGGATTACAAAATACAAAACTTTTGGTTAACATAGGTTAACTTGCGGTCAATAAGTGCTAGTACTAGAGAAAATGCATGGTCTAGAGAGAATCACGGTCCTATTGGTGACTGTGAATGATGGTTGTAATACTAGGATCACAACAACTAAATCATGTAGTGGCCATGAGAGAATAACTAAAATAGGATTGAGGTATAGTGGTTTCACGGTTAGACTCACTATCTTATTTAACCATGAAAGGCTCCTCATTGCCATCATTAAGGCATGAAACTATGTTAAAGAGTCACAGTAAGGATCGTGACTAAAATAGTGGTTGTGAGATAGGGATTTATAGGGTATATGATGTTCTCTTTCAAGTTTTCAGTGTGTATTTTATAAGTTGTTTACATTCCTGCACTTCTAATGCTTTATTAACATTCTTAAGTTCATTTTCATGGGTTCATGGTGTCAAATATAAGGCTTTAACTATATTCACAAATGTTAAATTAATTTTCCAATATTTCATCAATCAACCTTTATCAAACTCATAGTTTCATCCTATTTCCATTTCATTCTGCATATGCATATTCAGTTTATCACCTTTCATGTTTTAAAAATTCATTTTTATGTATCAACTCTCCATTCTTCCCCAAGAATCATAAGACTTGTGAAATAATGATGGGAAAAGGTAGAAATCTACATACTTTAATGACTTGCTAAATTAGATACCCTCCATTTTTAGCTCTTCACTCATACAGAATTAACCAGCTTCGCACTTTGGTATGGAATAGTTGAAGAAAGAATTAAAAAATAAGGAAAAGTGCTCTTATTTGCTTACTCGGTGGAAAGTGGCTCAAAAAGTTTAATTTTGCTTATTAGTTTCTCCATTTTAGGCTTAATGGCTTAATAGGTGGCATTTTTTAAGGTTTAGTTGCTTTGTAAGTGTCACACCTTTATTGGTCAAGGGAAAACTCCCAAGAAATCCTCTAAATGTTTGTATATATATTTTTCTCCCCCAACTCTTTCTTATTTCTTCCAATTACACTTTTGTATATTGTAAATTGACCTATTACTAATAAGCTATTTTCCAATCAGGTTCACTTCTAATTTTTAAAGATTTAATTCCCTCTCACTAAATTTTCTCTTCTACAAATTCATCTTCTTAACTCCAATCACACATATAGTTGTTCATATAATTTCTATCTCTAAATTAATTCATTAAATCCAACTAATGTAATTTATTCTCCATAAAATTCAAGGTTTAGAACTTCATGGTTCCACTCATTTAGGGTTTTATTCAATTATGATCTTAGAATTTCCTCCATTTAGATATTTAACACCTCATGGATCCCACATGCCAATAAAAACGATGTTACACTCTTTTCCCCCCTTTTAGAAATTCATTCTCAAATTTATTTAGTGTTTCTATCTCTTAGGCTAACTTATGTTGTTGTCACATATTAGACATACATAGGAGTTTCAAGAATTTACAAACATAAACCTTATTTGATATTACTTTTATTCAAGCGCTTACTTTTTTTTTTCAACCATGTTAATTCATTTATTATTAGTAAGAGACTTCTTACTATCTTAGATCATATTTTAATGAAAATATATTATTATTATTGCAAAAATTACACTTGTAAACATTTATTTCAAGGGTAAAGAAATCAATATGAAGCTAACAATCAAGAATATATACCTATAAATTTGAATCACCATCCACTTGAAATTAGAACCATCTTCTACAAACTAGCAGATGGTTTAACATAGGTGATAAATTTTCTTTTATGACTATTGTTGATAGAATGTGTAGTCAAATTTTGATTATACTTATAATCCTTAACCTGATGTTCCACTTTACTACAAGCAAAACATGCTCTGGTCACTAAGTCACAGTCTCACTTTATGTGTTTTCTTACACACCTTACACAAATAGTACCTTTGATTGTCTATAGGTTCAGTGGTTCCCATTTGCTTCTTTCCCCCTTTTATCTTTTCTCTCTCTCTCTCTCTCTCTTTGGGTTTTCTTCTCAATTACCTTTTATAATCCTAGTTGATACTACTCTATTCTAGTTAAGATATCATACATCATGGATAGTAGGTGCCTATAGTATTTGAACCTACGAATGTACTCAGTAATATCCAAGTACGGAGTTCATACTAGTACCTCTAGCTTCTTTAGTTTCTTCTGCCTTAACATTTCCAATAATCAATGTTAATCATTTCCATTAACTAACCCCAAACCAACTCTCTTTCAACCCTCCAAATTTCTACCACATAGTTATCAAACCATTCCTTATGCTCGCATCATATCAATCGACTTCTAAATTCGATGGCCTCAGTTGAAGGACAACGGAGAATCTAGGCTCACATTTATATCTCATCCAAGAACAATAGAGGATCACTGTGTTCTTTGTATTTCGAAGGTTGTAAAATTAGGAATTGTTCAAAGGTTATATCTTTCTTGATAATGTCAATCCATAGAGATTGTAAGTATTATGGCATTAGGAATTCAACTCAATATGAAAATAGCATCTAGATTTCTCTTTCATTGGGATGGTAGGAATCCAGTCAGCTATCTCATGAATCCATATTAGTTAGATTAGTCTACGAACCTATAATTATAGTGGATTGAACATATTATATCATAAGTTAGCTGAATAAGATAAAACCAAAATGATATACCTGAAACGAGGAACCACTACTATGCTTTATGGCATTCCTATTCCTAACCTCTCTTTTCCTTTTTAGCTTAAACTCTCTACTTATCCAACTTCCATATCTTCTCAAACTATGCTCTGATAATACCCTTATCACACCCCTGCTTCTGGAGGCATGGCAGTCCTCGGATCCAAGTAGGCTTAAGGCTACTAGATACCATGAAGAACCACATCTATTTCAATTCTAACATAGATTATATTAGCTATTTAAAATAGCAGCTAAGTAACTTAGTAAACCCATTCAATCTTTCACATATCCTTAACTAAGCCATAGAAGATATTATACATTATTACATCCATATCTCAACTTTACATTGACAAATTCTTAATTTATTCCTCATTTACATCCATTTTATCAATAAACCATTTAACCCCCTTCTTCTTCCTTACCAAACCTTAGCATTGTCTCTCTTTAACTATAATGCCACTATGCCACAGAGCTTCTACAAAATGATGCCTTTAGAGCTCCTATAAATAATCTAACGGGTCATTAACTTAATGAGATAATAGTACATAGAGTAATAAAATAAATAAAATATGTGATGTAATGTTGGATATCAAAGGAAGAAATCAAGTGTTAGGTTGCACCCTACTAGCTTTTAGGGTTTCCCATGAAACTTATACTTACAATGAGGAAGCAAACTCATTGTTGTCACGCTCATCAAAATAAAAGAAACACTAGAATCAATATTATCATTTACTAATCAAACTAAATAAATAGAGTTACACTAGCAATGACAACACAAAATATAATCATACAGGTTTCTAGAGGTAGCTCCCATGATGTAGCACTTAGCCCCAATTGGTTCTAGAGATGGCTCCCACCATATATCACTTTGGCCCGTATTAGAACAATAGATAAGGGTAATTTGAAACATTAATTTTGTATCTAATAGAAAATCATTTCATGAAAGCCTATGTGACCACGAATCCAATGCAATTGGAATGACCCAAATCGGGCACTGGACGCCCCCAAATGGGCCATTTGAAGCTTATGACACGAAGTAGACCTATTACGACAATAAAAAATTAATTGTTCATCATAATATTAATATTCACTCATTACAATTATAATGCAACTTGAATCACTCAAAATGGACATCAGAAAAAAGAGAATGGGCCTCTAGAAAATTATTATATAGGATCAGGCCCGTTAAGGCAACATAATGGTTCCATTAGGGTCTGCTGTCGATGTGGCTCTGAGGCAGCCAAAAACTATTGAGAGGCACCAAAAATGTGTCGCGGTACCCTAATCCAACTTTTTTCAATTTTATTTTATTTTAACCTTCTAAAACTCTATAAATTGGCCTTCTTCACTTCATTTTTCTTCACTTTATTCAACTAAGCAAACCTAATTACTAGTTGTCTTTCTCTCCGTCTTTTTCTTCTTCAAAGTAAAGGGTTTAATCGTCATTAGTGCGAACTTTTTAAATTTAGGTTTCTTAGCTAGCATTGGTTCTTGGTTCACTTGGGGTTTCATTTTCCTTAAACTACCCCGAGCTAGTTGCTTCCTTAGTAGGCTTTTCACCCGATCCACCATGGGACTCTGATCTTGTCATACACTCAAACCACTAGAACCAAAGGTACAAAGAAGGTAAACCTTAAAACTTTTGTCTTTTAAATTAATTTTTGATGGATGAATGGTTTATTTAAACTTCAAGGCTCACTCTTTGGACCTTGAAATTGGACCTAAAATGTAGACTTTAAGGCCAATCCTTTGGACCTTAAATTGGACTTAACCAACCAATGGACTTTAAGGCCTATCCTTTGGACCTTAAATTTGATTTGAACAATGAATGGAATCCAAGGCTCATCCTTTAGACATTGATTTGAACTTAAAATTAGAATTCAAGAATTATTGCAAAAATTATTTTTTAAGCCTAAAATCCATCTCTTTCCAAAAATAATAAAATCAATTTTTTAGAATTAGGTTTTAAAGATTCTTAAACCTAAATAAAATCTCGCTTGCTATAAATGAATGTGTGTATATGTCTTGCTTAATTTATCATGTCATATCATAATTATCATACATGAAATTTGTTTTATAAGTTCTTATTTTGTTTAAGGCTAAACTTCTTTCACCTAAAATAAGCCTAAACCTAGCCCTCGAATCCATCATTTGTCTCAAGGCTAGTGATTTTTATCCATGGGATATAATTAGAGTCGACTTTGGATTTTTTTTTCTTAAATTTTCCCATTTTCAAAATAAATTTAAATGGCGACTCCTTTCTCAAAATCATTTTTACTTGAAATGAGAATTACCTACGATGATAAAATGACCTCGGCACTTTTGTGTGAGACCTAGCCTAATTTTTCAACATTCCAGCTGCTATCCTTTGACAAACTGGGCTAATGGTGCTTCGGCTGGGGCCTCATAGGTAATAACTTCTCCCTTTTAATCACAGACTCTGTGTGCATACAACCTCATGATTTCAAAACTATTAGGAAGTGCTTTAGCAAGATATATGATATCTTTCTCACATTAGGAAAATGAGTAAGATGATGGAGCTGGAAATCAAAGTAACTCAAGAATTAATGACTAAAGGTCTCATGAGTCAAGGTTCACCTCAAATACTTGAAGCTACATTGTCAATGGTTTTGAACTTTGAGTATCATATTCAAGAAAGTAATTTACTAATCTCACCTTAACTCCTTAGCTTCCTTTACCTTAGCTCTTTATTTATTCCCACCAATACTCTCAACCTTTCTTTCTTGCTCTAAAACATCTTGTTCACTTGTTCTTCATATTCAACATGATGTACATATATATATACAATGTAAGCTATATTAAATGAATTTAATCCATACAAACTACTAAAATTTGGGTTGACCTTGTTTAACCAGCAATTAGCAAGTGCCAGTGCTAGAGAAAATGCATGGTCTAGAAAGAATCGAGATCCTACCAGTGACTGTGAATGGAGGCCATGAGAGCAGGATTGCAGCGGCTAAATCATTTAGTGGCCATGAGAAATTAACTAAAAATGGACTAAGGTACAGTGGGTTTTACGGTTAGACTCGCAGTTGCTCTATTAACCATGAAAGGCTCCTCGTGACCATCATTAAGGCATGAAACTGTGTTTAAGAGTCACAGTAAGGTTCATACCCAAAATAGCTATCGCAAGATAGGGATTTACAAGGTATATTTTGTTTTCTTTCAAGTTTCCAATGTGTATTTTATAAGTTCTTTACTTTCCTGCACTTGAAAAGTGCAAAGCTTCATTAACATTCTTACGTTCATTTTCAAGGGTTTATGGTGTTAAATCTAAGGCTTTCACTATATTCACAAATGTTAAATCAATTTTCCAATCTTTCATCAATAAACCTTCCTCAAACTCACTGCTAAGTTAATTTCATCCCAATTCCATTTCATTCTATGCATATGTATTTAGTTTATCACATTTCATATTTTAAAAATTCATTTTTACGCATCAACTCTCCATTCTTCCTCAATAATCATAATAATTATGAAAGAGGAAAGGGTAATTGTAGAACTCTACTTACTTTAATGACTTGTTAAATCAAATACCCTCAATCTTTAGCTCATCACTTATGCATAATTCTAGCTTCATATTTTTGGTATGGAATAATTGAAGGAAGGAGAAAAAAAGGTTATTTGATTAATGAAAGTGTGAATTATATTGTTTATTAAAATATATTTTTAAATAATTTTTATAGTATATGTTAAAATTATTTTAAAAAATATAAATTAAATAAAATATATAAAAGTGTGTGTATAAAATATAATTTAAATCAATTAACATAAATTTTGTTTTAACTTAATTAATTATTTATTTTTAATTATATAAAATTTTTCAAATATTAATGAATGAGTAAGAGAAATATACAATAAGAGAAATTTTTGTGCATAAATCTTATGATGAATGATGCCCTGGTCCACATTTGTATTATTGCAAATAAACCTTTAATTTGAAATCAAAGCCAATTAATCTCTCAAATCACAAATCTAAACTAATCGAAACCAAATAACTCAAGCCTTCTCTTATTTTCTTGAAGATGAGAAGAATCTGAAGATTTTTTTAAGAAACACTGATTAGAGATTATAAACTCATTTTTTATTAAATTAATAAAATTAAATACTTATTATATCATCCTTATCTTTAATTTCAAGACACCAAAATTTGCGTCAACACTATACATTTAAGAATTATATAATGTCAGAAGATGAGAAGATTCGCAGGGTACCTCATCCTCGTCATTTATTAGAGGAATTTAGAAATACTTTAGTTGGTTGTGGTTTATCTGGCATTCAGAATTTTGGGTATACTTGGACCTAGGATAAGGGAAGAAATACTAACAATTGGGTGTGTGAGAAGCTGGATAGAGTGGTGGCCAATCAGGATTAGTTAGACTTATTTTTAGATTATTTTTCATAGATTTTGATGGCTTCAACTTCTTATCATGCACCAGTTCTCATGGATAAAACTTTAATGCAAACTTGTCATGGAAAAAGATACTTCGAATTTGTGAATAGCTAGTTGTTTGACCCTCAATCAATTGATGTAGTAAAGGCTAGCTAGGCTTTAATGTTGGGGGATGCAATGGTTAAAAAAGAACATTATTGTCAGTAGCTTGACTTGTGTGGTTCTGAACTTTAGCTGGAGAAGAAGAAGCGAAAGGATGCAATTAAATCACAACTTAGTCAGATTTGTAATCTTGACAATGTAGATAGTAGAAACTCATTCTTGTTGTCCTTGAATAATGAACTAAAAAAACTGTTGGAGCTTGAGGAGATAGAATGGAAGCAAAAATCCAAAGTTTTTTAGCTCTAAAATGGTGATAAAAATACAAGTTACTTCACTCTTTTGTTAAGAATAGACGAAGGACCAATTGAATTGATAAGTTGTGTGATACTAGTAGAAATTGGATTAATAATGAACATGGGTTACAGATTCTGATCAAGGAGTATTATAGCTTGGTATGTGCTGATGATGGGTTGGGTGAGGATAATATTTCTACTCAGGTGCTATCAAAAGTTACTGCATTGGATAATGAACTATTGTTAGCTCCTTTCACCTTAGATGAATTTCATAAAGCATTCACGCATATGCACCTTGATAAGGTGCTAGGTCCAGATGGCCTCAATCCGACTTTTTATCAACATTTTGGGCACATTGATAGTTAAGGCATAATGAATCACTGTGTTAACTAGCTTACACAAGGTACTTTTCCCCTGACTCTTACTAATATTCATGTTGTCTTAATCCTAAAGAATCGTGATCTTGAAAGCTTAAAAGACTTTAGGCCCATTGTACTTTGTAATGTATTATATAAAATCTTGTCAAAGGTTCTTGCCAATAAACTAAAAAAGGTGTTACCCCACATTATTTTGGAGACTCAATATGCCTTCGTTCCAGGCAGGTTAATTTCTGAAAATGTCTTAATTGCTTTCGAATTGTAACATAGTATGAAGAGGAAAAGAAATGGTTCTGGTGGCAATATGGCTTTGAATATTGATATTAGCAAGGCTTTGGAGAATATATTATGTGCTTTGGGCTTTGATAAGAGATGGGTAAACTAGATGAAACTTTAAGTATCCAGTGTTAAATATTTAGTTTTATTTCATGGGGAGGAGGTAGGTCCTATTGAGCCTAAGAGGGGGTTAAGATAAGGTGATCCCTTATCTACATACCTATTCTGAGGGTCTATCTTTTTTGTTGAATAAGGCAAAATCAATTTGTCTGATTAAAGGGGTCAAGGTTTATTGTCGAGCTCCTAGTATTTCACATATGTTTTTTTTAGATAATTCCATTTTCTTCTTTAGAGCAAATGAAAGGGAATGTAGAGTAGTAAAGGATATTCTGAAGGAGTATGAGGATGAGTCAAATCAAGCAGTAAATTTCCAAAAGTCTAAGCTATTTTTTGGGTCAAATGTGCAGTTTGGCACGCGTAGTAGATGTTCAAATATTTTGGAAGTTCATATTGCATTAGTTTCTAGGAACTATTGGTCTTCCTTCTTTGATTAGCAGAAGCGAGAAAGCCATTTTCAATTTCTTGAAGGACGAGGTATGGCAAAGAGTGAATACTTGGAGTAACAGGCTTTTATCTAGATTAGGCAAGGAAATACTACTAAAGTCTATTGCACAAGCCATTCCTACTTACTGCATGAGTGTCTTCTTGTTTTATTAGTTTTTGTCCTTAAATTGCTATTTATTAATTATGATAATTATTATTTTCTTCATGCATTTTGGTAGTTTTAATCTGTTTATTTAGTGATTTTGGCATTTATTTACCTGTGTACTCCTCTGCCTTAATTTATCCTAGTGTTTAGATCATTTTTATACTAGTTTTTAGTATGATGTTTATGTGTTTTTAGTTAATGTTTCATTTGATTTTTGTTTAAAGTTTGTTTTAAGTGTTTGTTTTAGGTTAAAGTGCAAAAACTCCCTTGGAAGATCAAACAAAGAAAGAAGAGCATGAATCAAGCAAGACATTGCCAAGCCAAGTCAAGCTTGGCCGTGTCACCTCAAAGGAAATAAAGGCAGAGCTTGACACGGCCATGAGACACGGCCAAGCCACTGCCCGTGTCTCACCTAAAGACCAAAACCAAAGAAACCAAAGAAAGAAAAGAAAAGAAGGAAAGAAATGGCAGTAAGTGACACGGCAAGTGACACGGCCAACACGCTTGGCCGTGTCACTCTCATCTCCAAAGAATAAAGATGAGCAAGGAGCAAAACAGAAGAGGACACATTCAAGTGGCACGGCCAGCAAGCTTAGTTGTGTCCCATCTCATGCCAAAGAACAAAAGAAAACTAGAGAAGCAGAAGGTGACACACTCAAGTGACACGGCCAAGCCACTGGCCGTGTCACATGACACGGCCAAGCTTGTGGCCGTGTCACACCCAGCACCTACATACGAGCTTGCGCAAACTTTTTTTTAGCCAAGGGATTTGTATAAATAGATAAGATTAGGGCAAGGGGGAGGGACCTCTTTCAGCCGTTCTTTATTTTTTTTTCTGAGATTGATTTCACTTTCATTCAAACACTTTAGATCAAATTAGTTCTAGCCATTACGTTATTCTTTTTAGCAAAAATATGAGTGAGAGATTCTTGAGAAGCTGAAGGAAAATTGTAATTGGTTTTGTTCTTTAACTCTATTTCTTAAGTTTCATTGAAATTTTATTTATGAAATCTCTAATGTCTAAATTAATTTCTTTGAATTTTAATGAGATGAATTTGTTTGATAGCATTACTATGAACTAATTTTGATCTAGTCTAGGGTTTGTATGAATATACTATGATTGTATGAACTGGTTATTTCTCTTAATTGATTTATTTCTTTTATCCTTAATTGAATGGACTAATGTTAATATATAATTGATTGGCCACCAATTATTTGTTTTAGGTATTTAGATGAAGGATTGAGAAATGAAATCTAATACTGGAATAATTTAATTAGGGACTTAGGTGAATTAGAAATATAAACCAAAGGAAAAGATCATTTTGATTGAAGTAAGATTAATTGAAAACGTATTGAATGCGAGAGCTTATTTCCTTAATTTGATTAATTAAGTTGCTTGAAATTTGATCTTTGAAATTAAATCAGTTGAGAGGAATAGTCGTTCATACATATAAATTAGTAGAGAAGTGCAAACCCTAGGCTTTTCTATTAAGTGAATCAACATATTTGTTCAGTTTTCTTTCATTGATATTAATTCAATTCCTTTCTATTTTCTTTAGTTATTCAGCAATTTAATTTTATAAATCAAAGACTATTAATTGATAATTTGTTATTTATGATTTGATAAATAATTAGCTTATCTAGCTTCCTTGTGAGACGACCTTGAGGTGTTCACCAAAATACTACAGCAGCCTCGTATACTTGTGAGTGTAGTTTTAGTAGTGTTTATTAGAGCGCAACAAGTTTTTGGCGCCGCTGCCGGGGAAGATAATTGGCGTAATTGTTTATTAGTCATATATATATTTTTAAATTACTTTACATTGTTTATATTTTATTTTATTTTTCTTTTGCTTTAAATAATTCCTTCTTCCAGAAATTTCTTTTATGCGAGGTAGGAGATCACTCGGAGGAGAGCTTTGCCCAATTATTTCAAAAATTTAAAGAGTGAAAAGGAGTAGAGAAGAGTTTGAATTTTATACCGGGTTTGATACAGAGGAATCTACCAATATGGGAGACAAAAGGCAAAGAACTATGAGAAATTTTGCTAGACCTGTTATTAGGTTTGCCACCTCATTTATAAGATTGACAGATGCAGCAAGAAATTACGAGTTTAAGAATATCCATTACAACATGCTGCCATCTTTCTATGGAGTTCCAAATGAGGATCCTCTGAATTTTATCCGGGATTTCTACTCCACCCTCAACACATTTCCATTGGGAGGACTAACAGAAGACTAGTTGAGGATGAGGTGTTTTCCGTACACATTAAAGGATAGGGCAAAAAGCTGGCTTATGATGTTGCCTGAAAATTCTTTGACAACTTGGGAGCAAGTATATAACAAGTTTATGGGCAAATTTTACTCACATCAGAAGAAAACTCAATTAAGAACAAAATAGCTACATTTGCTCAATTGGATGGAGAGCCATTTCATGAGGCTTGGGACAGGTTTAAGATGTTGTTAATCCAGTGTCCACATCATTACTACCCACTTCAACTGCTGAATCAGTTTTTCTATGATGGTCTAACCCAGCAATTTCATAATATTGTTGATAATGCAGCTGGGGGAGCTATGGGAGAAAAGACAGCAGAAGAGACTTATGATATCTTTGAAATGTTGGGAGCTAATTCCCAACAAAAAAGTGTAAGAGGAAGAAGTAAAGGGGTAAATCAAGTGGAAACCAACAGTGAGATGGTCAGTCAGATAGCTGAATTGACAAGACAAGTGCAGATGCTGAACATGAAGAACAATGCTTCTTCACCAACTCAAGAAGTGTGTGGAATTTGTGGAACTTTTGGGCATGGAGCAAATATATGCCCCTCTACGTACGAGTCTTATAGAAATGAGGCTGAGCAAGTTAACACTATGGAGGGTTATCAACCAAAGGCCCGGAATGATCCTTTCTCAAACACTTACAATCCTAGTTGGCGGAATCATCCAAACTTTTTGTGGGCAACAAATAATTCCCAACAACCTTTCCATTTACTCCAAAGACAAAATCAACCACCAGGGCAATCTTCAAATTAAGGGCAACCTAAGAGATACAGTTTGGAGGATAGTTTACATGCTTTTATCCAAGCTAATACCAAGAATCAAGAGATGAATAACAAAAGGTTGGATTCATTGGAAGCGTCTTTTAAGAAAGTGGAGACCCAAGTGGGACAACTTGCACAACAGATGCAGACTCAACAAAAAGGAAAATTTTTGAGTCAACCTGAGCAAGCACAAGCAGTGACTGTTCTTAGAAGTGGCAAGGTAATAAATAATGGTGTTGGAAATAATTCTGTGAATGCAGGTGATCAATAAAAGGAAAAAGAAGGAGAACCAGAGGACAAGGGTGATGGAGAAAAATCAATGGAGTAATCTCCTTTGGCAGATTTACACAAGGCAAGTAATCCTTACCGGCTACCTATACCATTCCCCAGCAGATTGAAGAATGATAAACAAGATAAGAAATTTTTAGACATCTTCAACACGCTGTCTAAGGTAAGTATTAACTTACCTCTACTTGAAGCAATAAAAAATATGCCGGTTTATGCCAAATTCTTCAAGGAATTGAACACCAAAAAAAAGAGGTATGAGCCAAATAAAAAGGTGATAGTATCAAAGGTAGCCAGTGTTGTTTTGCAACATAAACTACCTCTAAAGCTAAAGGATCCTAGTAGCTTCGCAATTAAAATTACTATGGGTAATGGAAAGGGGACTGATGGCATGTGTGATTTAGGAGCTAGTGTTAATTTGATGCCTTACTCTATGTATCTTAAATTAGAACTTGGGGAACTGAAACCTACTAAAATGGTCTTGCAATTAGCTGATAGATCTCTTAGATTCTCGAAACGAATTATAGAAGATGTGTTAGTTAAATTTGGTGGGTTGATAGTGCCCATGGATTTTATAGTCCTTGATATGGGAGAAGATAACCCTACACCATCCGTACACACTATTCTATTGGGTAGGCCTTTTATGGCTACGACCAACACCTTGATTGATGTTAAAAATGGTAAATTATCAATGACTGTCTTGGGACAAATGGTTGTATTTTCTATTTTTAATACTTCTCCTATTCCTACAACTGCATTATATGAGGATTGCTCTTTAATTGATTGTATTGACCTAGTTGTTTCAGATGTTTTCTTGCAAACAGTTTCTTCGGATAAATTGGAGCTGGCACTGACTTTAGATCGTAACTTGGATATTTTTTACTCAGAAGTAGCCAGTTGCCTTGATATATTAGAAAGTACTGAAATAGAGGAATTTAAAGAGGAACCATCATTTGAGCTCCCCTCCATCCAAAAAGAAGAGAATAATCCTTCACTTAAGTTAGAGCTAAAAGAGTTGCCTAAAAACCTGAAATATGTGTTTCTAGGAGATCATGATACCTTACCTTTGATAATTTCTAGTGAACTTAGTGAAAGGGAAGAGTTGAGGTTGGTGAGTGAATTAAAAAGATTGAAAAGAGCTATAGGATAGGGGTTGAGTGATATTAAAGGTATTAGCCCTTCAATGTGCATGCATAGAATTATCTTGGAAGAGGGAGCTAAACCTGTAAGAGAGACCCAAAGGCACCTTAACCCAAACATGAGTGAAGTGGTTAAGAAGGAAGTGCTTAAATTACTTGATGAAGGAGTGATATATCCGATAGCCAATAGTGAGTGGGTTAGCCCAGTACATGTAGTGCCTAAGAAATCAGGAATCACTGTGGTAAAAAATGAAAAGAATGAATTGATTCCTACTAGGACTACCACTGGGTGGAGAATGTGTATAGACTATAGGAAGTTAAATAATGCCACAAAGAAAGATCATTTCCCTCTTCCTTTTATTGATCAAATGCTGGATAAACTTTCTGGACACTCACACTATTGCTTTTTGGATGGACTTTCAGGTTATCATCAGGTGTCGATAGCACCAGAGGATCAATCCAAGACCACTTTTACTTGCCCTTTTGGGACTTTTGCATTTCTGCGTATGCCCTTTGGCTTGTGCAATGCACCGGAAACTTTTCATAGATGCATGATGTCTATTTTCACGGACATGATAGATGACTTTATTGAGGTATTTATGGACAATTTTTCTGTCTTTGGTGACTCTTTTGATAATTGCCTCAGTAAACTTGTTCTTGTGCTTGAAAGATGTATTGAATGTAATCTCACTTTGAGTTAGGAAAAAAGTCATTTCATGGTCACTCACGGTATTGTATTAGGCCATATTATGTCTAGTAAAGGGATTGAGGTGGATAAAGTTAAGGTAGAGTTGATTGCTAAGTTACCCCCACCTACCTCTGTTAAAGGGAATAAGAAGCTTTCTAGGGCATGCATGTTTTTACCGGAGGTTTATTAAAGATTTTTCTAAAATAAGACAACCATTTTGTCATTTGCTTGGAAAAGATGTTCCATTTGTATTTACTGCAAAATGCATGCAAGCTTTCAATTCCCTTAAGGAAAAATTGACCAGCGCACCGATAATTGTAGCTCCTGTTTGGTCCTTACCTTTTGAAATTATGTGTGATGCATCCAACCATGCAGTAGGAGCTGTCCTTGGGAAAAGGGTTGAGAAATTTTTGAGAGTGATTTATTATGCTAGCTTGACCCTAAGTAGCACACAAGTTAATTACACAACAACTGAAAAAGAAATGCTAGCTGTTGTTTTTTACTTAGATAAGTTTAGAGCATACTTGATTGGGTCTAAAATTATTGTGCATTCAGATCACGCAACTTTAAAATATCTTTTGACCAAACAACATGCTAAACCTCATTTAATTAGATGGGCGCTATTATTGCAAGAATTTGATTTTCAAATCAAAGATACTAAGGGAAGTGAAAATGTTGTAGCTTATCATTTATCTAGGTTACCTTCCTTTGATGAAAATCTTGCATCTGATAGCGTTTATAGAAATCTAGAAGCATTTCCTGATGAGCAGTTGTTTACGGTAATGAATTCACCATGGTTTGCAAATATTGCTAACTATCTTGCTTGTGGTCTTTTGCATTCTAATATGTCATTTCAGGAAAAGAAAAGGTTTTTGCACATGAGTAAATTCTATTTCCGGGATGAACCTTACCTATTCTGGATATGCAAAGATGAGATATTTCGCAGGTGTGTACCTGAGGAAGAACAACTTAGTGTTCTTCAATTTTGTCATGACCTTCACTGCTGTGGTCATTTTGGAGGGAGAAAGACTGCCGAAAAAGTGCTTCAAAGTGGATTTTATTGGCCTGCTCTATTCAAAGATGCTCAAGAATATTGTAAGCATTGTGACCGTTGTCAAAGAGTAGGTAATATTGGAAGGAGGAATGAAATGCCCCTTCAATCTTATATTATAGTTGAACTGTTTGATGTTTGGGGAATAGACTTCATGGGTCCTTTTCCCAAATCTTTTAGTTATGAATACATATTGGTTGTTGTTGATTATGTTTCAAAATGGGTGGAGGCAATCACCATCCGAACTAATGATGCTAATGTGGTTGTTAAATTTGTAAAGGAATACATTCTTAGCAGATTTGGCATGCCAAGAGTGATAGTCAGTGATGGGGGAAGTCATTTCTGCAATAAACTTTTCGAGAAGTTAATGTAGAAGTCGGGTGTCAAAACACAAAGTGGCGACCCCATACCATCCACAAACTTCAAGACCAGTTAAGACATCCAACAAGTAAATCAAATGAATTTTGGAAAAAATAGTCAACTCATCAAGGAAGGATTGGGCAAGTAGATTGAATGACGCATTGTAGGCATATCGAACTACTTTCAAGACTCCCTTGGGTATGAGTCCATACCGATTGGTTTTCGATAAGGCTTGTCATTTACCAGTGGAGTTAGAGCACAAGGCATATTGGGCAATTAAGACTCTGAATTTAGATTTGGACAAGGTAAAGAGAGAACGTTTTTTGCAAATTTTGGAGTTAGATGAACTAAGGAACGAGGCATATGAGAGTTCGAGGATTTATAAGGACCGTACTAAAGCACTTCATGATCGAATTTTAGTACAAAAGACATTGAGCCCAGGAATGAAGGTCTTTCTTTTCAATTCTCGGCTCCGACTATTTCCAGGAAAACTCAAGTCTCGATGGAGCAGTCCTTTCGACAAGTTTTGATGGAGCAGTCCTTTCGAGATAACTCAGGCATATCCTTCCGATGCTATAGAATTACTTAACTCTCGAACGAATGAAACTTTTAAAGTAAATGGAGAAAGGTTAAACCATATAATAAGAGTTCTAAGAAGTAAGGATTGTCGATAGTACTTTGATCTACGATCCTTAATTCTTGCAGTAACGTCCAGCTAAGACGACGTTAAAGAAGCGCTCGATGGGAGGCACCCCATTGTTATCATTTTTATCATTTTAGTTTAGTATCTTCAGTTTATCTATTTATTTTCCCTTCTATTTTTCTTTAAGGCTTGATGGTTTGGAGATTGGAAGTGTTTTTATTCTTGCAGAGAACAGGCCATGAGCATTGAGTTTAATTGAGAAAAAGAGGGGCATCCAGTTCCAACTTTCCTTGATTGCATGTTTATGCTGAAGTCGCTGTTGTTTTCTTTCATGTTGATTATCTGTTCGTAACGAAAAGCTTAATGAAATTTTTGTAAGAAAGCTCCACTATACGTGACACAAAGGAGGTTCTTTCTATCTTTTCTTTTTTTTACATTGAGGACAATGTAACTCATAAGTGTGGGGTAATTTTTAAGCTTTTCTTTAATTTTTGTTCTGTTTTCTTTATGAGTTAGATTATGCGTTTTTCATGGCATAATTGTTGGAAACTTATTGACTTTTCTGTAATTCTAGCATTACATTTGAGCCTTTAGTATCAGCATAGAGATTAGCATTTGAATTCATTCAGGATCAATTTTCACATTCTGCAATTCATGTCATATAAATCTCTAAGAACCTACCCTTTGTGAGTTTTGAGCCTCATAGATTAAATATTATTGTCAATCAATTTTCTTTTCTTAAGTGTGCACCTTCATGATTTTGTGTCTCTAGAGCTTGCTTTTACATACTAATTGAACTCACATTATGATTTTATCTTAAGTTTTAAAATGATGAAGGCAAATTAGGATTACCCCCTTTAGCTTAAAAAGACCTCCCTTAATTATGAATTCCTTAGTGAGCCAAGTTGAGCCTTTGACCTTTTCTTGATTGATCAACATAATTCACAACTCAACATTTTTCTATTTTTATCATACCTTCATTAATGAATGGAGTTTCTTATGATATGACAATAGGAGTGGTTTAATTGATAAGTATGGGGTAAACATAAAAAAAGGTAAATATAAAAAAAATAAATTAAATAGTATTGTTTTAGTAAGATTTGGGGCTGAAATGCATACTTTGCAGATTTTATTTGACTAAGAGTCGATTATTCTTTTCTTCAACATTTGAGCTAGATGTTCAATGCATTTTTATATTTTGTATATATATATATATAATAATAAAAATAAAAAGAGAAGATATATATCTACAAAATTCATATATTTTCTAGCATTAGTCATCAAAGAGGAATTTCGACTCATTTACTTTTCTTTAAGTAAGCAAATATTTGAGACTATCAAGGGTTGGTGAATATGCCATTTGAAGGAGTTACGAGTTTCTACGCAAGATTATTGTCTAATTTAGATGCTTCATTTCTTAATGTTCCAACTTAAATGTCTTTTCTCACACCTTCACCTTAGCCCCATTACATCCAAATGAAAAGACCTTCGGATTATTTCTTGAGAAAAATCAGTGAGAGAGATTGGATAATTAAGCAAGTTTATGGTAGTATGCAATCATGATTGGTTTGAAAGAATTAACCTTTGAAATTGAGAGAAAACACTTAGATGAGAAATGGGATTTGTTATGTCTGAATTAATGAATGAGTTAAGAAAATCTTGATTGAAGTAAATTGCATTTATTTATTGCTGAGTATTAAAGGATTTCATCTTATATACTTGAATTATAGTTAAGATTAATTGAGTTTTTAATTTATGCCATGTAAATTTGCTTGAGGACAAGCAAAGTTTTAAGTGTGGGGTAGTTGTTTTATTAATTTTTGTCCTCAAATTGCTATTTATTTATTACGATAATTATTATTTTCTTCATGCATTTTGGTAGTTTTAATCTGTTTATTTAGTGATTTCAGCATTTCAGCATTTATTTACCTGTGTACTCCTCTGCCTTAATTTATCCTAGTGTTTAGATCATTTTTATACTAGTTTTTAGTATGATGTTTATGTGTTTTTAGTTCATGTTTCATTTGATTTTTGTTTAAAGTTTGTTTTAAGTGTTTGTTTTAGGTTAAAGTGCAAAAACTCCCTTGGAAGATCAAACAAAGAAAGAAGAGCATGAATCAAGCAAGACACGGCCAAGCCAAATCAAGCTTGGCCGTGTCAACTCAAAGGAAATGAAGGCAGAGCTTGACACGGCCAGGAGACACAGCCAAGCCACTGGTCGTGTCTCATCTAAAGGCCAAAACCAAATAAACCAAAGAAAGAAAAGAAAAGAAGGAAAGAAATGGCAGTAAGTGACACGGCCAATAGGCTTAGCCGTGTCACTCTCATCTCCAAAGAATAAAGAAGAGCAAGGAGCGAAACAGAAGAGGACATGTTCAAGTGACATGGGCAAGCCACTGGCCGTGTCACATGACACGGCCAGCAAGCTTGGCCGTGTCCCATCTCATGCCAAAGAACAAAAGAAAACTAGAGAAGCAGAAGGTGACACACTCAAGTGACACGGCCAAGCCACTGGCCGTGTCACATGGCATGGCCAAGCTTGTGACCGTGTCACACCCAGCACCTAAATATGAGCTTGCGCAAACTTTTTTTTTTAGCCAAGGGATTTGTATAAATAGATATGATTAGGGCAAGGGGGAGGGACCTTCTCTTTCAACCGTTATTTACTTTTTTTTTTCTGAGATTGATTTCACTTTCATTCAAACACTCTAGATCAAATTAGTTCTAGCCATTACGTTATTCTTTTTAGCAAAAATCTGAGCAAGAGATTCTTCAGAAGCCAAAGGAAAATTGTAATTGGTTTTGTACTTTAACTCTATTTCTTAAGTTTCATTGAAATTTTATTTATGAATTCTCTAATGTCTAAATTAATTTCTTTGAATTTTAATGAGATGAATTTGTTTGATAGCATTACTATGAACTAATTTTGATGTAGTCTAGTGTTTGTATGAATCTACTATGATTGTATGAACTGGTTATTTCTCTTAATTGATTTATTTCTTTTATCCTTAATTGAATGGATTAATGTTAATATATAATTGATTGGCCACCAATTATGTGTTTTAGGTATTTAGATGAAGGATTGAGAAATGAAATCTAATACTGGAATAATTTAATTAGGGACTTAGGTGAATTAGAAATATAAACATAAGGAAAAGATCATTTTGATTGTAGTAAGATTAATTGAAAAAGGATTGAATGTGAGAGCTTATTTCCTTAATTTGATTAATTAAGTTGCTTGAAATCTGATCTTTGAAATTAAATTAGTTGAGAGGAATAGCCGTTCATACATATAAATTAGTAGAGAAGTGCAAACCCTAGGCTTTTCTATTAAGTGAATCAATATATTTGTTCAGTTTTCTTTCATTGTTATTAATTCAATTCCTTTCTGTTTTTGTTAGTTGTTCAGCAATTTAATTTTATAAATCAAAGACTATTAATTGATAATTTGTTATTTATGATTTGATAAATAATTAGCTTATCTAGCTTCCTTGTGAGACGATCTTGAGGTGTTCACCGAAATACTACAGCAGCCTCGTATACTTGCGATTGTAGCTTTAGTAGTGTTTATTAGAGCGCAACACTTCTTACTTCCAAAATCATTATGTGATGAACTGCGGTGAATTATGAATTCCTTTTGGTGAGGTATAAGAGATGACACTAAAAAAAACTATCAATTGGTTGACTTGGAGTAGAATGAGTGGGTGTAAAAAAGATGGAGGGATAGAGTTCAGGGATTTCCATGTTTTTAATTTGGCTTTTTTTGGTAGGCACAGGTGGAGATTAATTACCAATACTAGTTCTCTTCCTTATAAAGTTTTCAAAGCTAAATACTTTTCATGAGAATGATTTTTAAAAGCTGGGTTGGGTACCAATCCAAGTTATGTTTGAAGGAGCATATTGCAATCTATTGAGCCTTTAAAGCTTGGAGTTAGTTGGAGAGTTAGGGATGGTAGTGAAATCAATGTAAAGCTTGGATTTCAAATGATGATGATTTCTATATTAATTGTAGTTATGATGTCATTGATAACGAGCTTAAGGTGCAGGATCTTATGTTGACGGTTGGGTTAAGGTGAGATGTGGAGAAACTAATGACTCTATTCAGTGTTAGGGATATCTAATCTATCATATCTATTCCATTGAGTTTGAGATGTAAACAAGATAGTATCATTTGGCATTTTTCTGCTAGAGGCTCGTACACTGTCAAATCTAGTTATTATGTTTATTTGAAGCATTTGGGTTATGGAAGTGATGATAGTTTCTGTTGTTAAATCTATCTTATCTAAAGTTAAGTATTTTTTGTGGAGAGCCTTAAGAAATGTATTGCCTATGAAGTGAAATTAAACATTTAGGGGTCTTGATGTGGATGAGACTTGTGATAGTTGTGGTGCTAGAGAAGATCTTGACCATGTCCTCTTGAGGTGCCCTCGGGCTTGTGTAATTTGGGAGGATTGGGGATTGGATCTGTATGGTGCTACCTCTGACTTTAAAAGTATTGTTTTGTACATTTAAAATTCTCCCTCACAATAAAGACATGAGGAATTTTGTATGGTGGCTTCACATGTGTGGTTTGCCTGAAACTCCTTACTATGTCAAGGATCCAATCGGCCTGCAGCCTCTATCAAGTTACTGGCTTTGAAGGACTTGTCAAAATGGTGGGTAGTAGCTCAATCTCCAGTTATTATGGTAGTAAGTTCAACATCACATCCACTTGTTCCACCTTCAACATTTCATCTAGGCTGGTTAAGCTTCATTGATGCAACCATTTTCAATGACCAATAATGTTACTGTGAGCGGGGATTTTTGCCCCCACTCCCGGTGGAATGGTTCTTACGACTTCGGCACTGTTTAGGCTCGGGGCCTTAGAGAACACGAACCTAAGTCAGGAGAAAATGGAGTCGCCACCCGGACGAGCCAGGAAAAAAAAGGGGTGGATGACTCGATTCCTAAGGAATCCCCAACCCCCTAATGGGTTCAAAAAGTTGGGTACGTGCGGGGAAGGTGAGAAATGGCCCAGCACCCCCACAACGCCCTGTTCATTGGAACCGACATCCTTTACAGTTCTTAATATTAAAAAATTCTTAAATATAACAACATTATCCATATTACACACAATAAAAAGAAAGCATCATTATATTAAAATCAAAGCAATGTCCAAACAAAACAAAACAAATAAATGGACACCCATCCGAAGATGGAAACATGCCCTTACATCACATGCCTAAATAGGACACCCACCGAAAGGTAGAAACATGTCCTTTATATAGGTTCTAAAATAGAAAAGCAAATTAAATTATATGATATTTAACTAATGAGGTACCCACCAAGTGGAAACATACCTTTTACAACATTTGAAAATCTAAATAAATTGATAAAAGTAAATAATAATTCATCATAAATAAATCATTCATTAAATTTCAATAGAAGGTAATCATCCATCCATGATAAATTAAAGAAACCAAGCATTGAACTTAAATAAATAAATCAAAGCATAATTAAATATAGAATTGAATAAGGCAAATAAAAATCCAAATTATAGCTACTGTTTCCATTTTGGGTTATTTATTTCATGTGTTTAGGATTTTGGAATTTATAGAATTAGGCTACTGTGACTTTAAGAGAAATAAAATAGATTAAGGATTTTATGTTTTAAAAGGTTGGTAAGACTCTTTGATTAACCAAACTAGGGTTTATGATGTAAAATCGTGAAACTAGAATTTGGACTCTTTAAAACACTTTTAATTTATGGTTTCAAGTTTACTGTGTGAAATTAAAATATTTGTGTTTTTATGGTTTTTAAAATCTTAAAGGATTAGGGTTTAGAAAAAATTAAGGTTTAAGGTTTTAAAGGGGCTAGGGTTTACTATTTTGAGTTTTGGAAATTAAATTAGGGTTTTAAGATTTTTGATTTAAGGTTTCGGGGAATGCATTATTTTTTAGAGTTTGGAAAAATCAATTTATAATTTTATGAAAGTAGACCAACGATTTAAGGTTTATATGAATAGAAAAGATGTTTTTAGGATTTGTTGAAAAAACAGAATCAAATTTTGGTTTTGAAGAAAAACATGTTCAATTAGGGTTTTGAAGTTTTGAAGAAACAAAAATTAATAACTTTAAACTTTCTGGAAAATAAAGCAACGAAATAAGATTTTTAACTTTAGAAAAGGGGAATTAAAGGTTTTGGGATTTTGAATTAAAAGAAAGAATGAGATGTTTAGCTATTGTGACAAAATAAAAGAAATTAAGAATTCAAACCTTATTTTGTAAGTTTCACCAAAAATTGCTTCTTGGATGATTAAGGTCAAAGACAAGCCTTTTTGCCTTTGAATTGCTTGAATTGTTTTTCAGCTATCTCAAAAAAAAAAAAACTGCTTGATTCAAGGTTTTTCTTCACATATTCGGATCCAATCTTTTGTTCAAGCTTCTGTCCAATTTCTCCCTTCCCTTTTTTTGTAATTATACTTATTTATAGAAGTTTCTTGTGGTTTTCTCCTAGTTGCTCACGGCATACATTATTTATTAAGAAAAGGAAATCAAAACCTAATTACATTTGGTTTCGAAAAATTTGCGTCGGAAAAATTTTACTGGAGAAAAAAAAACTGCTGCGAAAAAATCTCGCTGGCGAAAAAAATTGCTGCAGGAAAAATTGTGCTGGCAAAAAAGCTGCCGCAGCTGGCTAAATAGGCCTGCAGGCCATTTCGCCCGCAGGAAACTCCTGCGGGAGAAATGCCCACGGGCCCACTGACTTTCGACGACGATTTTTCCGTCGCCGATTTTTTCGTCTCCGATTTTTGTTTTTATTTTTATTTTTTGATTTTTGTTTGTTTATTTTTATTTTTTATTAATAAAAATTAGATACTAAAGAAAAAATTATTTAATTAAGATAAAAATTTATTTTGGACCAATTAAAATATATTAAACAACACAAAAATTATTTTGGACTGGACTGGGTAAAAATTAAGGGTCTACAGTTTGCCCCCTGCTTGAATGATCTGAAACTTTAGTGAAAGAGAGTAAAAAGCAACAAGACTTAATTTTTGATATGGTGATTTAAATTTGTTTTGGGTACTTGGACCCGAGATTGAATTTGATTTGGGTACTTGGACCCAAAATTGGATTGAATTTGGGTACTTGGACCCATGATTGATTTAATTTGGGTACTTGGACCCAAGATTGGATTGAATTTGATTTTGGTACTTGGACCCGAAAATGGGTGCTTGGACCCGAGATTGGGTACTTGGACCCGAGCTTGAATTGATTTGGGTAATTGGACCCGAGAATTGGTGCTTAGACTCGAGATTGGGTACTTGTACCCGAGCTTGAATTGATTTGGGTACTTGGACCCGAGATTGGGTACTTGGACCTGAGCTTGAATTGATTTGGGTATTTGGACCCGAGATTGGGTACTTGGACCCGAGCTTGAATTGATTTGGGTACTTGGACCTTAGATTGGGTGCTTGGACCCGAGATTGATTTGATTTGGGTACTTGGACCCGAGAATGGGTGCTTGGACCCGAGATTGGGTACTTGGACCTAAGCTTGAATTGATTTGGGTATTTGGACCCTAGATTGGGTGCTTGGACCCGAGATTGATTTAATTTGGGTACTTTGACCCGTGAATGGGTGCTTGGACCCGAGATTGGGTACTTGGACCCGAGCTTGAATTGATTTGGGTACTTGGACTTGAGATTGGGTGCTTGGACCCGAGATTGATTTGATTTGGGTACTTGGACTCGAGATTAGATTTGATTTGGGTACTTGGACCCGAAATTGATTTGATTTGGGTACTTGGACCAGAGAATGGGTGCTTGGACCCGAGATTGATTTGATTTGGGTACTTAGACCTAAGATTAGATTTGATTTGGATACTTGGACCCGAGATTGATTTGATTTGTGTACTTGGACCCAAAATTTATTTGATTTGGGTACTTGGACACGAGAATGGGTGCTTGGACCCGAGAATGGGTACCTGGACTCGAGACTGAATTAAATTTGGATGCTTAGACCTGATATTGAATTGGAATTGGGTACTTGGACCCGAGATTGAATTGAATTTGGGTGCTTGGACCCGAAATTGAATTGAATTTGGGTGTTTGGACCCGAGATTGAGTTTGACTGACCTTTTATCATTTGAGAAATCTGACTGCTCCTACTGTTTTATGCATTGTGATTCTTCACCATCAAAATGGATCTTCATCCTTTGAGATCGGGTCTTCACCCTTAAAAATTGGATCTTCATCCTTTGGACATCAGGTCTTCACCTTCTGAAATTGGATCTTTATCCATTAGAGATTGGGTCTTTACCCTTGCTTTAGCTTTTTTAGCTGGACTGATCTTTTGTCTTTTACATCTTCATTCTTTTGAGAGTTCTAATGTTCCATTCTTTTGTTCTTCCTTTTTTGCAAAAATTTAGCTATTTTTAATTGGACCTTATATCCTCTCCTTGCCCCCCTGCGTGGCGAAATACAAGTGAGTTTGAAAATATTCAGTATAAAAAATTGAAAAGGAGAAACTTTGCCCCCTGTGTAGGCTCAAACCCATGATTTTTCCATGCGGGCTCTAATTGATGTTGTTGTTGTCTAGTTCTTTGCACAAGCACATATTTCTTCTCTTTGCAAGATTACTGGAGCTTTCTCAAGCAATGGGCTTTCTATGCCCCCCCTGATTTGATATCTTCTTTTGATTTTTTACTTCGCAGGGTGTTTGTTGTTCATTTTGCCAAAGAATAGACAACACAAGACAAGAAAGTGCGATGTGATATTCTCATGTATGCATGATATGTATGAATAATACTTACAGTTGTTCCATTGACTCACAGACTGAGGTGTTCAGCAGAAGTGTTCTCATTGGTTCCGTTTTGACGCTTGTTCAAGTCTTGCATTGGAATGATCGAAAGCTTTGCATTTGTGGCTTTTATCTTCTAGATGTTGAGAACATGAGTGGTGGAGACCCCAAGCAGCAGAGTCAGGGATTCATCTATTTCAAACTATGACTCAACATGTCAGTTGATAGCTTCTTCATGACCTTGCCAATAATCATTTCCTTTGCCCAATGTGTCCTTTGGAGGTTCAACATACTTCCCTTAACTTGAAGACTTTGTATGACAAAACATTTTTTTTTTATTTTTGAATTTTAATTTTGAAATCGAATGTTGGCTTTGCCAAATTAATGTCAATGCGCCTCAGGACTTGATTTTTTAAATTAACATATCTATAACATGACAACCCTAGTTACCATACTAAACTCGGGAATTATCTCTATTTAAGAAAGAATTGTTGCACTTCAGATAGGCACATACACATTACACGGCCAAAGGTCTCATTGAGTTTAAATACTGTCTATCTCATATGCATGCTTATCCAAACTATCTCCACTAATAGACTCTACCTACCAAGAGAGATCAACAGGTCTTTGATAGGCTTGAAATGGGGTCTATAAGGGACACGGGTTTAGATGAAGGCCATTTTGAGATAGGAGCTGATGTGACATAATGGATAAACCCTCACACTATAAATTTCTTGTTGAATTTTAGGCAGCTTGGAGGTAATCTTGCTAGACTCCAAATTCCTTCTATCTACTTGGCATTAATCTGGATCTTGATTAGGAAAGTCTTTGCCCTTGCAAAAAGTTTAAGATCCACATTCATTTCTTTTCTTCTTCTCCCTTTTCTTTCTTTTTATTTTTCTTACTCCTCCCTTTCTTTGAGCATTTTATAATTTTGTCCTTCTTCCTTGTAGGACTGTCAAGTACATAACTTTTAAGAACTGAATGGTCTTTGAATATTTGGTTGGGTTGGACCAATTCAAGTCAAACCGTCCTTATAAACCAAATGAAAGCCTTTTGTTGTCTTAGGTAAAAGAGAACTCAGTTGGCTTTTTAAACCATTTTGGGTTTTCTTTTCTTTTTTCTTTTCTTTTTTTTCTCTTTTTTTTTTCTTTTTCTTTTCTTTTGTCTTTTTTTCTTTTCTTTTTCTTTTCTTTTGTCTTTTTTGTTTTCTTTTCTTCTCTCATCTCTTTTTTTTTTGTTCTAGCTCTAAAAGAGTTGTCTTGTTTGTACCAACTTGGGCTTCCAATAATGGATAAGTGGAGTAACATAAATCTTCTTTAATAGGGATAAATCATTTGTTACTCTGATGTTGATGTTGATATATTGGAGATATTAGGAAAACTTCAACTACCCTTATGGTTTTGAGAACATCAACTACCCTTATGATCTTGAGAACTTCAACTATCTTCATGGTCTTGAGAACTTTAACTATCCCCATAATCTTGACTAGTCATTGCTTTCTTTGATCTTCTTGTCTCTCCACCTTAGTGATCATAAGACTTGTCAAAAGTATCACAACAGCTCAGGGTAGGTTATTGGGGTTTGTAAACCAATGAAAAGAAAGCTAAAATTTTATGAAGGCTCAAAGGGACAACTAGGGATTGATATTTAATTGGATGGATACTAGTTGTTGTCTAACCAAACAATGCCTAGATCATTTCTCTCTTAAATAAGCAGAGTTCAATTTTGCCTTGAAAGTTTGTCACAACATGTTCTAAGACTGACTAGGACTTAGACAAAGGTAATTATGCAGGAGCTCTCTCTAAGTAAGCATACACAACTTAATGTTATAGAGCAATTCCCTCATCTAGTAAAGTCATTCAAGTCATAATGCCTAGACACATTAATTTATAAATATCAAGCTAGATTCCTCATCGGTTGAGCACCAAAATGAACAAAGACCAACAAAATTTTTGATAAAAGTAATTTATTCAAACAAATTTGAAAAACACGATTGTTCTAATTAAATATTAAAGCAAAATTTGAAAAGCAACATTCAAGCTAAGGAAAGTTCGTTGAGTTAAGCCTCTTTTCCTTTCACATCTCTAATATCCCCATCTTGGAAGGATGATAAAATAAAATCTTCTTCCAATCCTTTTCCCACCATGAAGGTTGCCGGTGGAGGTACTCTGTTGAACCTTGGAAATGGATTACCTTTGGTATTGGGCTTGTCTGGCTCAGGCAACTTGCCATTATCAATTAAATTCTGGATCTCATGCCTCAACTTCATACAATTGTCCGTTTCATGTCCAGGCCTTTGATGGAATTGGCAAAATGCATTAGTATCAAAGTTAGGTGGAAGAGGATTAGGCAAAGGATGAGGAGTCAAGGGTTGTAACAATCCCTTCTTTTGTAGCTTATTGAGAACCCAAGACAGTGGCTTCCCTAATTCTGAAAACTATCTCATTCCTCCTTGACTAGTGACATTAACATCGGCTTCCTTTTGTGTACTTTGATTGCTAGGATGATAATTCCCTTTCTCGTTCCTTTTGATTGAAAATAGATTCTTCTCCCTTTTCCACTCTTCAATTTGCAAACCCACTTGGAGAAGGTCTTTGAAATCACGGATGAGTGTATGAGACATCCTCTCACTAAGACTAGGCAACACCCCTCTCACAATCATCCTTATTTGATCGGATTCATCAGGCCTCTTCTTGAGTAAAGCAGCCTTGTTTCTCCATCTCTTTACATAATCTACAAAATTCTCATTTGGCCTTTGCCTAATGGACTCCACTTCCATTAAGTTAACTTCCATCTCAACATTATACCCATATTGTTGGATGAAGGCTTTGTAAAGTAGATCTCAACTCTTTTTTGTTCCATCATCTAAGGTATTGAACCAATTTTGGATAACAGGGTCCAACGAGAGCATGAAGTACCTTAGAGTTTGAGCCTTAGTAGCTCGGGAAGACTGCATAGCAGTGATATACTGCTTCACATGAAGATGAGGATTTCCAGTGCCATTGTACTTTGCAAAGGATGGCATCTTGAACTTGTACGGGACTTCTTCATCTAGCTCAAATAATTTGTCAACTTCGGACATTTCTTTAGTTTTCAACTTCTTCTCAAATTTATTTTCTAAGTTAGCAATCATCTTTTCAACATCGGATGTCTCGGTCTTTTCAATAGTTGTCTTCTCAACAACCTTAGGTTCTTTTTTCTTCTCTTGAGCATCTTGGTAGTATTGAGCCCAATCATCATCATCAATGATCACCTTATCATCATCAAAAGCCACTTCACCAACTTTAGTCTTCCTTTTGTCCCTTGGCTTTTTAGTGCTAGCAGATGCTTCAGCATGATTTTGTAAAATTGCAGTCAATTGGTTCTTCATGGTCTCAGCTAGGGCCTCTTTTATTTCGTCCATTTTGGCATTGAGGGCTTCATCCACCATTCTTTGAATTTGTTCGGGCTCTATTGCTTTTGGTGAAAAAAAGATTGAGTCATTGCTAGATGCTTTGTCTCCGGCATAGGTCAGATTGTTGTAAGGTTTTGACCTATCATAATCCAGGGCTGTGAGCCAGAAAGGATTAATGATATGAGATGCAAATGTATACATGTATGCACAAACAACAAACAAGGATAATTAGAACGTTCCTTCCAACCTTATAACATCCACACATGAATGGCGAGTCTCTTTCCCTAGGTATATGGTTAACAAGATACCAATATGGGGTAACTTGCTTTCGAATAATTCTCTCTGACGTTTCAACCAATAGTTATATTTTCGAAAATGGAAATCAATCCATGATAATTCCCATTAATTAGGTTTTAATTCGTCAACCAACTAAAGTAGCTTTTATGCTATATTGGATTAAAACTAAATTAAGAGGTTTATTATAGATAGATTTCTCACTTGAAAAGAGTAACTAATGGTTCATGCTAAAAACAAGCCCATGATTAATTTATTCTTAGTATAAACTAGTCCCACAATTGATTTTTGGTATTTCATAATTGACCTAAATAATTTGCAAGCTCTTTGTAAGAAAAAGTTGGATGAAAACAATTTTGTTTCTAAGTCCATTGTAAAAAGATCTTAGAAAAAATGGATTTTGGGCTTAGTATTTGGGCCATGAGCAAAAGAATTTTTGATTTGCTTTTAGAAAAGTTTTATGTCCAAAGACCATCTTGAAAAGTTTTAAAAATAGCTTTGGTCTTTTGGATTTTAAAGAAAATTTTAATTAAGCTTACAAATGTACTTGGGTCATATTAGAAAAATAACAAACCAAATAAGCCATGATTTAAGCTAAGATAAATGAACCATAGTCAAACAACATGCATTTGGGGTAAAAACCTAAGGAAAGTAACTAGGCCAATTACATGAGCTTTAGTCTTCGGGTTAAAAGGCTTAGGTTCCCATAGCAAGTATATACCAAATGGTACGAGGCTACGGGTGGTTATGCCATGCTCGATCTCCATACCTTGAGTGAAAGTATGGTATCCCTTACGTAACACAACACGGGTAACACGGGTGTCCTAACTCACGCACACAATGCAATCTAATATGATGCAATGGATAATATCATTATAAGAAAGAATAGAATAATATAAAGACCAATGGAATCAACTTCTCTTATCCCCAGTGGAGTCGCCACTGTGAGCGGAAATTTTTGCCACCACTCCCGGTGGAATGGTTCTTGCAACTTCGGGACTTTTTAGGCTCGGGGCCTTAGAGAACACGGACCTAAGTCAGGAGAAAATGGAGTCACCACCCGGATGGGCCGGGAAAAAGAAAGAGGTGGATGACTCGATTCCTAAGGAATCCCCAACCCCCTAATGGGTTCAGAAAGTTGGGTACGTGTGGGGAAGGTGAGAAATGGCCCAGCACCCCCACAACGCCCGGTTCATTGGGACCGGCCTCCTTTACAGGTCTTAATATTATAAAATTCTTAAATATAACAATATTATTCATATTACACACAATAAAAAGAGAGCATCATTATATTAAAATAAAAGCAATGTCCAAATAAAATAAAACAAATAAATGGACACCCATCCGAAGATGGAAACATGCCCTTACATCACATGCCTAAATAGGACACCCACTGAAAGGTAGAAACATGTCCTTTACATAGGTTCTAAAATAGAAAAGCAAATTAAATTACATGACATTTAACTAATGAGGTACCCACTAAGTGGAAACATACCTCTTACAACATTTGAAAATCTAAATAAATTGATAAAAGTAAATAATAATTCATCATAAATAAATCATTCATTAAATATCAATAGAAAGTAATCATCCATCCATGATAAATTAAAGAAACCAAGCATTGAACTTAAATAAATAAATCAAAGCATAGTCAAATATAGAATTGAATAAGACAAATAAAAATCTAAATTATAGCTACTGTTTCCATTTTGGGTTATTTATTTCATGTGTTTAGAATTTTGGAATTTATAGAATTAGGCTACTGTGACTTTAAGAGAAATAAAATAGATTAAGGATTTTATGTTTTAAAAGGTTGGTAAGACTCTTTGATTAACCAAACTAGGGTTTATGATGTAAAATCGGGAAACTAGAATTTGGACTCTTTAAAATACTTTTAATTTGTGGTTTCAAGTTTACTGTGTGAAATTAAAATGTTTGTGTTTTTATGGTTTTTAAAATCTTAAAGGATTAGGGTTTAGAAAAAATTAAGGTTTAAGGTTTTAAAGGGGTTAGGGTTTACTATTTTGAGTTTTGGAAATTGAATTAGGGTTTTAGGATTTTTGATTTAAGGTTTCGGGGAATGCGTTATTTTTTAGAGTTTGGAAAAATCAATTTATAATTTTATGAAAGTAGACCAATGATTTAAGGCTTATATGAATAGAAAAGATGGTTTTAGGATTTGTTGAAAAAACAGAATCAAATTTTGTTTTTGAAGAAAAACATGTTCAATTAGGGTTTTGAAGTTTTGAAGAAACAAAAATTAATAACTTTAAACTTTTTGGAAAATAAAGCAACGAAATAAGATTTTTAACTTTAGAAAAGGGGAATTAAAGGTTATGGGATTTTGAATTAAAAGAAAGAATGAGATGTTTAGCTACTGTGACAAAATAAAAGAAATTAAGAATTCAAACCTTATTTTGTAAGTTTCACCAAAAATTGCTTCTTGGATGAACAAGGTCAAAGACAAGCCTTTTTGCCTTCGAATTGCTTAAATTGTTTTCAGCTCTCTCAAAAAAAAAAATGCTTGATTCAAGGGGTTCCTTCACAGATTTGGATCCAATCTTTTGTTCAAGCTTCTGTCCAATTTCTCCCTCCCCTTTTTGTGTTGTAATTATACTTATTTATAGAAGTTTTTTGTGGTTTTCTCCTAGTTGCTCACGGCATACATTATTTATTAAGAAAAGAAAATCGAAACCTAATTGCATTAGATTTCAAAAAATTTACGTCGGAAAAATTTTGCTGGAGAAAAAAAACTGCTATGGAAAAATCGCGCTGGCAAAAAAAATTGCCGAAGGAAAAATTGCGCTGGTGAAAAAGCTGTCGCAGCCAGCTGCGGGCGAAACAGGCCTGCGGGCTATTTTGCCCACGGAAAAACTCTATGGGAGAAATGCCCACGGGCCCGCTGACTTTCGGCGATGATTTTTTTGTCACCGATTTTTCCGTCGCCGATTTTTATTTTTTTGATTTTTGTTTGTTTATTTTTATTTTTTATTAATAAAAATTAGATACTAAAGCGAAAATTATTTAATTAAGATAAAAAATTATTTTGGACCAATTAAAATATATTAAATAATAAAAAAATTATTTTAGACCGGACTGGGTCAAAAATTAAGGGTCTACAGTTACTGTTATGGCTCTATATTTTAAAACGATTAAGGCATTTTCTACAAGCTATTTTTGGCCATTTTCCAGGTATATGTCACACAAAAGAGGCGGAAACTCTAGCAGTTCATTGTGCTCTTGAATGGGCAGCAGTCAACCATGTACTTAATGGCGTTATCTTCTCTGACTCCTTGATAGTGGTACAAGCCATTAACTCAGACTAGCCTGACTTCTCATATTTTGGCTCCATCATCGCAAATTGCAAAGGTTTTCTTACAGATAGACACAACATTTGTAATACTCTTATACCCAATATATGTATAATACATATATCTAGTATATGTAAAATATGCATATACGGTATAAAAATATCACAGTTCGATTTAATAAAAAAATTTTACTTTTCAAATTTAAAATCTTAAATAATTTAAAATGTATATTCAAATAACAAATAAAATATTATCATAAAATTATAAGTACTAAAATAAGCATTTTTCATAAAAATCTCTGGAAAAAATTCGCCAGAGTTTTATCTGTAATTTGGACATTTCTAAATTCAACAAACAACACAACCTGCAGACAAAAACACTCCCAAATAATATCAAATCATCATTTTACCCATACTTCTCAATTCCTCTAAATTTCACAAAATATTTATACATGTATATAGGTTTATCCAAAAACACATATAAAATCCATAATATAATATTTATCCAAAATGTCCTTTATAATTTACAATATATATACCAAAAACATAATATAATAAATGTAATATTATAATGTAATAAAAACATATATATGTTAACAGTCGACACTGATCTAGAAGAAGTAGCCAAATCAACTCAAGCAAACTCAAAGTTATATCCGACCCGGTCTAGATGAACTCTCCGGCTCTACCAGATCTCCCTTGTCACCTGCGCGATGAATTTCAATCGTACTAAGCCAAAATAAACTTTGATAATAATAAAGCTCAATGCAATGCCAATGCACAATGCATATGGGTATCATATCACATATCATTTCATTTTAACATATTTCTCAATTGTTTCACAATTCACATAAAAACAAACACAAGCATTGGCTCAAAGGATCTAATAAGCTATTCAAATTTCAGAGTTACTGTTTTGGTCCACATTGACACCCAGTGTCTAGCCCGAAGGCAAGCGACACCCAGCGTCTAGCCCAAAGGCAAATCATAGTGATGCCCAGCATATAGCCCGAAGGCAAGTGACGTCCAACGTCTAGCTCGAAGACAAATCAAATAGTTACTCAAAAGCTAGCCCCCGAAGGCAAATAATGAGTATAACTTCATAGGTATGCCGTCAAACACAAAACTCTAGAAATTGAAGAACATACTATGCACACGATTATTTCATATTTTCTATCATCAATTTCTTTCTCATTTTTCCATAAACAAGCTAGGCATATTGCCTCATTTTCTCATTATCAACTTGGCACATTGCCTTTTTTTTCTCATTTTCTGATTTCATATCATCATATATCAACATATCATCATAATGTATCACATTTTACATTTATAACACATTACCCAATTATTTTGAGCATTTTCACATAGTTCACATTTTATGCAATCTAGCCATTACCAATGGCTTTTTAACAATGCCCTTAATGTATACATAATAAATGACATTACGCAAACACTTTGTGTCATTTTCACATAATATATGTATTTCACATTTTACACAATTTATCCATTAACAATGACTTTTCACAATACATTTAACACATATATGACATTACACATGTCATAACATATTATTCATAAATAATCAATGCATCAAGTAATTTAATACATTTTCCAATTCAAAATGTGTTAATCCCAAATGTCATGCAAACATACTCAATTTATTCAAAGTTTGTACTTACCTCTAAGAGGAACCAAAAACAAGGTCAAACACCATCTCCAACCTTCTCTTCCAACTTGCCATTCAACACTAGGATGGGGCAAATCAATTCTTCTTAATGCCTATACCAAATGTGATCATAAATAATCTTTTAGTATCACATTCTAAGGCATTTACAATCTTAAATCATAATTAAACATCATTCAAACAATAATCTCAAAGCTAAGGTTAACCTTACTTTAACCTTGGAGTACCATACTAAGCTATTCAATTTGATATTTTAAGTTTATGTATATTATTAAAAACATATTTAAACCAATTATATTACAAAAACACATACTTATAACTAAAATCCTAAAATGACATAACCTTCCCCCATTGAAGATTTTTCATTTCAACTCAATTTATTTATCATTTCAAGCTTATATTCATCACTTTTATCATTAAAGAACATGCTTTAACCAATAAAATCAGATAATTCAACAATTTTGAAAAATCACTCTTCCAAAATCCTAAATCATCACTTCCATTCTCAAACTCCAATTAAACTCAACCAAATTCAATTTTTGATTTTAAAATACTTATTTATGCATTAAAAAAAAACTCATTTAGAATCAATTTATACAATTAAATCACTAGATTTCACAAACTCAAAAGTTATATGACCCTAAATTCTCTCTCTTTATTAATCTTTGCCCAAAACTATTTCTTCAATCAACCCTTAAAATCATTGTTAAATACTGAAAACAACTTCATACAAACCAATTCCAACAATTAAATTATACTACATAAAAAATTCAAATCACACATATACAAACTTTCATAAAAATTCAAGAAAACAAGTTAGAAACTTACTAAATATGGTAAAAATCTCCAAAATTTTAACTTGAATACTTAAAATCCTTCGATTAATGGATTATGTAAGAAGAAAATCTTGGAGTGGATTGGCTATGGAGATTCGGCCCTTCATGGAAGAAGAATAAGATGAAGATCAATTTTAAATTTTCTCTTTATTTCCACTTTAAATAATATCTATATATATATATATTATTTTAATAATTTAATAATAATAATTTATTTATTTATTTATTTAAAATCTCAAAATATTATCTTTCATCTAAAATTATTTATTTTTGAATTAATTTAATAATTTTAAAATCCAATATTTATTTATCAAAATACCATTGATTTTGACTTTTTTTTTAAAAAGTCTTGACTTTTTTATTGACTTTATATTATGTATATTATATATATATATCACATTTACATTTCACTTTTTCACTTAAAATTCTCTTTTTTTTATTTAAAACTATTTATTTAATTTATTTAATTATTTTATAATTTATTTTATTAAATTTTTAAAATTAAAAATTTTTAAAAATTTAAAATATTACGATATTAGGGTGAGATGGGTTTGCAGGAATGATAGCCAAGAGGCTCATACTCTTGCAAGATCATCCATTTTTTATGATAGATTTATTTCTTGAAATATATTTCCATATTGTATTAGAATGGAGTGACTCTTTGCTGTTTTTAATAATAATTCATCCTTCATTTTCTCAAAAAAAAATTATGTAATTTATGCTAAATATTAATTAATATGTATTGATGATTGGAATATTAGTTTTAACTTTTTAGGCATTATCATTAATTTATTGCTGGTAGTATATATTAGAAAAGTTTTCTTTATTTATGTTAGTATATGTTAGAAAAGTTTACTCGTTCATATAAATTTAAACGGAAATTTACGGGAAATACAGTGTTTCATCGTAAGTTTTCAAATATACAGTGGCCAAATTTTTTTTTTTTTCAAATTTAAGACGCACTATTTTTTTTTTTTCATTTCTTTACTTTTTCACGCTCTTTTTTCTTTTTTTCTGTTTATATATATTATTTTTTATTTTTATTTGTATTAATATTTTTTATTCATAAATAATTTTTTATTATTATATTTTCATTATACACACAAAAAAAAAATATACATAATACACTTAAAAGAAACAATAACTGTATATAATATATAAATTATAATTAATTAATATATAAATGTTAAAAAATATATATTTATAATATATATATTATAATTAAGTAATATATAAAAATTATATAATGTATAAAAACTAAAATATATACACAATATATATAATATATATCTGTAATATATATGCAATATATCTAAAACATATAAAATTATATTACAAAATGATGCTATTAAGATTTTTTTGATAAATTTTTATAAAATTATATTATTTTATCTTAAAAGTATTATTTTATAAAATAATATCTGAAATAAACTCAATTTTTATATATATTTTTTAAAAATTTCATAATATATACGTAATACATCTATAATATATACATAATATATACAAATTATAAAAATATGATGATGTTGAACTACTATTAAAATTTTATATTTTTACACATTTAATTCAAATTGAGTTTCATATAAATTTGAAGAAAACTAAATAACACAATTAAATTTTTTTATTAAAAACGTAATTATCAAACATCAATTATTCTTAATAGATCTATAATTTGTGCACGTTATGATAATTATATTATATCATCAATTATAATTTCATTGATGTATCATATATTACATAATTAATACATCATTTTACTGATATATTTATATTTGTTATTTTATTTTATAATAATTAGAGATATTTTAACTCAAATAATTTGTCCATTAAAATTATTTACTTCAGCTTGCTCATATCAGATTAATTGTTAGGAAAAAACCAAGAGTTTTAACAATTTCGTACTATTGTTCCTATTCCTGTGCAACACATACTTTCTTATGCATTGTCATGAATACAAAATATTATACTAAACACTGCTTCTATTTTTCACAGGAAATATAATACATATCATACAAAATTTCTATATTCAGAATTGAAAAAGTTAAACATTACTGGAATGACGAAAAAAAAATACTAATACTAATGACAGTATATAATGTGCTAAATTTTGGCGTTGTTACCAATGAATTCTCCTTCAGCATTCCAGGGACGATTTTCAAAAGACTTCCCAATTATACTGCGTTTCTCATTTACATTCCCCTTATCACAGCGGTATTCTGGAAAATAATCCAAGAATCCTTTGCTTCCAAGTTCATCGATTCCACTGAAGAAGAAGTTCCTCACCAAATCCTATGAATTTGATGGGAAATAATTATCAACTATCCGCTAATGGGTGAAAAATATCACAAAATTCGGAAAATGAAGAATGTTACCTTTGCAAGACTTTCACCGATCAACCTTTTCAGAACTCCATGGCCTGGACCCTGCTTTCCAAGTTGTGCCGCATAAGTGAGGGAAACTCGGACAGATATACAAAGGTTGGAAGCAAAAGAAAATGGTGCATACACCTATCTGCTAAAATTATTGTAATTTTAAAATGTGTAACTTAACTAACTACACTATTGAGACTGGACAATCAGGACATGTATTTCTGTGAAATGGTTTGTGCATGTTTATTACCAGGCCGAAAAGATCAATTTGGCAAGGATTAAAATCAAAGCGAGCCCTTGGATGCAGTGTTGGATTGGAACAAACCACAATTTTATTTGGATTTTCAACCAGACATTTTATTTAACTTGGTTACCCAATATATACAGACTCTTTGTAAACGCCTTTGTACAAATAAGTCATTTCACTAACAATCATTTCTAAGAATCTCAAAAAGGATAGACCACTAACCAGACTTGATTAACTGACTCAGTAAGAAAATGGACTATGAATAGTTAAATGACATAAAATATGGAAACATGAAACAAGTGGACTTATCAGTAACACTTCCAAGAGCACAATACGTGGCTTGCTGCTGAGCCTACTTGATTTCAAATTAATCCATTTAGTTAAAATTGACTAATTTAATTCCAACATGTTGATAAAAGTTACAAGGTTTATGCCTCATTAGGTAAAGAAGTTACGTCCAGAAATAATTTCTTCAACTTTCATGTTGTCAAAAATATTTTCAGATTTCATGCTGTCAGCCAATCAGGGACATATCTATATCAAAGTCCAAAGAACTAATTATGCAACCACAATAGCAACTAAGGCTGCTAATTACAAACATGAGAATGGCATCCAAGAATTGTACTATGGTGGATAAAGTGGCAAAATGCAAATACTTTGTCCATAGAAAACCTATCAATCAAAAGAATTACACGATGACACAATGACCATTAGTAATACAAACGAATAGAATAGGGTAAAGTACACTTGTTGTCCCTCATAAATGCAATAATGCACATTTTGGCCCTCCACTTCTAATTTGTGACATTATCATCCCTTTACGAATTTTCACAAGGAAGTCCATCTAATTTTCCTATTCATATGACAATGGGAAAGTTGACGTGGCACCACATGAAAAGCTCCTACTCCGGTGTTCTATGACGTGATGTCGCATTAGCTTCCTAATGCAAGTTTATGTTCCTTAAGAATAAACTAATGTATGTTTTCATTACTCAATAATATAATAATCCACATTTAAGTCATTCAAGAATATACTAATGAATATTTTCATTTGAGATCGATTCATATACCTCTTGATTGATGTTAAAAAAAGACTACAAGTAACTATCCATTTTAATATTTTCGATATCCTCTAATTAAACATATTTTCTCAAATTTTTTACATTTTTCAAAATTTTCATATTCAAATTAATTGACATTTTACTTTTTTACATATATTTTTGACAATTTACTTTTTTTAAAATAAAATTTTTCACAATGTCAATTTTTCCAAGTATTTAAAATTTGAAAATAAATCATTTTTTACAATTTTTATATTTAAATTAATTAACATTTTATTTTGAATTATTTAAATTAACATTTTATTTTTTTAAAATTATTCAAAATTTGGAATGAAATAAAAAAGATTTCTTTTCAAATTTTAAATAATTGTAAAAAATTTACAATGTAAAAAAAATTTATAGTTAAAAAAAGTAAGTGTAAAAAAGTACATGTAATAAAACATAAGATATATATATAAAAAATGCTAATTAAGTTAATTGTAAAAAATTTGAGAAAGTATGTTAAATTAGAAGAGTTTGAAAATGTTAAAATGGATAAATACATATAGAGTAACATTTTTAACATTAATGCGGGTTTAGCCCAAATGGTAAAATGTTTGCTTTGCATAAGTGTACTATTGAGGGGGCTAAAACACACATTAGTATATTCTTAACAGACGAAAAAGTGCATTAGTGTATTCTCGAGAGATGAAAACGTGCCTTAGTATATTCTTTTGGGATGAAAACATTCATTAAAAAGCTAACGTAATGTCCCATCATAAAACATCACATTAGAAAACTGGCATGGCACCAAGTGTTAGCTTTTTACATGGCCCCACGTCAACTTTCCATTAGTCATATAGATGGAAAATTGGATGACTTTCATGTGAAAATTTCATAACTCAAGGGATGACAATGTTACAAATTGAAAATGGAGGATGACAACGTGCATTAATAACATTTGCAACGACGACGATGTAATTTACCCAATAAAATAACCAAATTAATGTGTTGCTAAAAAGATGAGGGAAGGCAACAACCAAAAATTTGTTAAAACAAACACAAAGGATAGACAGGATTTAGTTTGTTAAATGACCTTGGATAAAATATAAGTAAATGATTCATGAAGTTGATCACATCTAGTTTGTAATTTTGTATTTAGTTCATACTGTTGAATGATAACCCAATCCTAAAATACTACTCCCAGTTTGCCTAATGCCCAACTGCTACCCACAAGCCCATGCGACGAAGACAAATATAAATAAACAAAAACAAATCATACTAAGAACTTTTGGGTAAGCCCTTCTACCTATAATTATTTATAATAAAGAAAGAACTGGAGTTTTTATCCGAGTTGACATTTGGCATCCGCTCACCACTAACAACCATCCTATCTTGTCTTTTACTTGGAAAGCTTCAAATAAAGAAAACCAATATGGTGATTAGTTTCAAGCATGTATGCATGTGAAGTCTGATTCAATCAAAATAGTTTGGTGGACATGATGTGTTACTGATTATCAATAAATTCACAGGGACAAGATAATCACCTTTTCTGCTCTCCATGTCAGATACTTGTGTTGAGCTTCACGGTTGCATGTAGTTTGAATTCATCTGTCTCTTTTGCTGCTTGTTCAATCAGCTGAAGCCATGACTAGAGCAACAGAAAATAGTAATATTGTATTTTTGTTTGATCCAACAATTGTTAATTTGAAATATAAATTACCAAATGCTTGCAATGGTTACTCCATTTTATAGCATATAATTAGTAGTTTAGCATGTCACTTCAAACATAATCTAGAGCAACAACAAAAGCTTCTACCTTGTAGTAATCCACAAATGCAGAATATAAATTATCATGTTTGTACTGGCTTGAAGCAAACTTAGACCATATCACAATTGGTGAGAAAAACTGCAAGGACTCACTTGTGAGTTTGCCTCCCCAAGGAAACAGCTGCATGAAATCTGTGTTCAGTCTTCATATCATTGATTTTAGATGAACTTTAAACGAATATTTATTATCACTTGATGCATCAGGCTAAATATTGCTCTTACCTCTGCATACTTGAGACCTAAAGGCAGCAAGCTTTTATAGTACTATTCCTTGTAATCGCTTTGGTCAGTGACATTATGCAAAGGGTTGAGGTCCCGACAAATTATAAACGGTAAGTTCCAGAGTCCTGATAAACTCCATAACTTGTTTCAGCTTCTAGATATAAGAGGTTAAGTTGTTTGATGCCAAAGAGAAAAAAATATGCTACCTATTGAAACATGTTTGACAAAGAACAAGAGATACAGGGAAATAATTACACATGCAAATTGAACCAGAAACTGGCAACCGCATATCATGCCTGTGAAACACAGTGAAAACCAAATCTTGGGTGAAATGCATGTGAACAAAAACATTTTCAATTCATGTCAGAATTTGGATTGAAAAAAAAAAAGCTATCATAAGAGAGTTGGTGGAATAAACCAGAACAGAGGAGACCAACAAAAAGGAAATGCTAAAGAAGATATGCAACTGAAACTTTCAAAATTAAAAAGGCTAACAAGTTCCAAAAAACAAAGAAAGATAGAGAAGAAAACTTACAATACAATGATGTTCATGCTGGAAGTAGTGAAAAAATTGGGACAAAATATGGGTACATCAAATTCCGGTCTGGCAAAGACACCAAAATCCAAAACCTACATAAAATTTAGAAGAATATTGCATTATTAAGAAACCAAAAAATATTTAGCATCAATAAAACTGTTTATGTTGCATACTGGTCCTCAAGATTGAGGTTTGTAAAAATGTTTTATGATGCATGATGATTGGAAGGGTGAAACCAAAAGCTCATTAGTCAAAGACAAAAAAAATTACAATTTCTTTTTGCCTTTTTCACTGCAGGAACTAGTTCTATTTAGAAAAAAAAAAAAAAAAATTCTCTTTTCACTCAGGGAACAATCCCACTCTCTCTCTCTCTCTCTCTCTCTCTCTCTCTCTCTCTCTCTCTCTCTCTCCTCAAAATCCAATAAAAGAAGAAGACTTCTTTTATGAAAAGAAAGAAATGTACAGAGTGGAGATATAGTTATCCTCCTCTTTATGAAAAAACATTAAATGGCCAAATGAAAGATTAAAAAAAAATCAATTGAAAAAAACAACTAATGCTATAACACTCTCTAATCATTTTAAACATCTACATAGTCATATCTGAAAGCTGCAGGTATAAAATAAAAAAATAAGCCACAAAAATGTTTGATCCCACAATAATTGTAAGGGCTTTCTTTTATGCTCGAAAAGCATTTCTCCCTATTAAATAATTCAAATCTCTCCAGACACAGGACAGTGCTATAACCTCTCTTCCTCTTTCTTCTTGCCAAAGCCTCTAAATTTTAATTGCAAAAAAAAAAAATCCCTCCAGTCTCTAGATAAGCCCAACTTTCTTTAAACACTCTACAAGGGAAACTACCAAACCACTTCCACAATAGAAAATTTCCTTATGCACCAGATTTTATAAGACTAAACCCCTCCAAAATTTAGCTTCATATGAAAAATCCTGGCTAATAATACATTCTCCCATATACCACATCATAGACCAAGCTCATCAACTTCTCAATTTAAGCAGCAACACCGACAAGAATTTGGAACAAAGGCAAAAGTTGGAGGAATGTGATATGTCCTAGCAAGTATACTAGTCGCTCGACTAATATAGGACAAAAGTCCATATATCGTTCCCACAAGGACCTAATCTAGGAGCCAATAAATCTAAAATTATCACTATTATTTGAGCAATCAAATTGGAATGAAAATTAACAATTAAACTAAAAATTACTTAAATGGTAAGGTAAGCAAATATCTAGAACTAGAGAAAACAATCAATAATTGTAAATAGTTAGGATTCACAATCCACCTTAACCATTCCGGATGCCATTCAATCATGAAATTCAAATATGAGATTGGTGGTTCATTCTAAACCCAATTTGTCCTACAAATACTCAATTTAACCCTAACTCCCACCAGGATCATTAGAAGTCAAATTGCATATAATGAACCAAAACTAATTCTTCCCACCAGGATCAGAATTATTACCTGCAAATTAATACCTAATTCTCCCACCAGGATCAAATTAGAATTAATAGGTTATGCCAAAATACTATAAATCGTGCATACAATTGATTGAAAATAAATCCATAACTCTCCCACCAAGATCAAACTAGAGACATCAAACCAATCTCAATCAAACAAACATTAAGAACAAATTATGGCATAAAACTCAATCTGAAAATTCCATTAATCAAAATAAGCATCCATCATAGTTAAGGTTTCATGTTTCACCTAACAAAGGGAAACTACTCCATGGCTAAATCAAAAGAACAAAAGAGAACGAAGAAAACCATCCTCAAGAGCAGATAATTATTCCTTCCTTGATCTAGCCTTCCCAAATTCACGTAAAGAGTCCCAAAAAGATGATAAAAATTCTTTTTTTAAAAAAAATAAACTCCCTGTTCTCCTCTAACTCCTTTCAAAATTTTTTTTTCCCAATATAAGGAAGAGTGGCCTCCAAGTCATAAAAATTCGGCCAAACTTGATCTTCCAAAATTGCCCTCGCACAGATCACAGCCTCTGGGTGATACCACAACCTGCTTCTACTATGCTACAACTGCTCGTGGTTTCATCTGCTTCTCACCAACTTTCTCTAATATTTCCTTCAAGTAAATCCACCACCAAAACACCTACAAAACAACTAAAAATACACAAAATAACTAAAAGTAACAAAAACATAAACATAAACCGCAAATAATGATAAAAGACATAAAAAATACTTAAAAACAAATGAAAACTAACACAAAACCAACTATATAAACCTACTAAAAATACTATAAATTAACCACTTATCAACTGCCCCAAACTTGGAATTTTACTCGCCCTCGAGTAAAACCAAAACAAGTACAAAGAACAAAACACATAACAAACAAATATGCTCAACTCATCGCTTGCAAGCCTCCCAAACAACTTGACCGCTTTAATAAAAAAAAAAACTCAAACAATCCAAATCATTCTGTCATCATAAACATCAAATCAACTAGGTTACACTAAAAAGTCCACAAGCGTTCGGCGGTAGTTAAGTTTGAGTCAATGCACATCTCCTCAAGCAATCATCAAAGAGGTAAAAATTCATTTTTAGCTTCTGTAAGATAAAACAAAATCAAAAATGACCATCACTCTCTTTTCAGTCCCCTCTCCACTAATGTAGACAAACTAAAATGAAGGATCAAAAGGTCTTTATCACAAGGTAAGCTCGGGTGTAGGTTACAAACAAGGGGGTAAAGCGTAAGGATATAGAAAACAAGAAAATTAATCATTCCATAATAGACCTCAAAATGAGCAATGCATTGACTTAACAAACCTTAAATAACCACAAATGTACTAACAAAAGAACACTTTCATAAACTTATTTACTTTCCCTTAACCACAAACTTACTTAATAAAATATACCAACAACTTTCCCAAAATACTTACTTGCTCGCTTTGCTTTTTTTTTTTTTGCATTTTTTTATATATTTTATTTTTTTTTCAAACTACTCATACCAATAACTATTTACATAAGAACACAAAATTAACCCAATAAATAAAGAATGAAGCATATGGGTTGTAAAATAATACCCCAAGTATAAATTTATCATTAAGCTCAACATTTAAGAGCAATAAACATCTTAATTTGCTCTTATTCTTCCTTACCAAGTGCAATGCTAATAAATTCAACTATAACATGCATATGCTCAACAAACAAATGGAACGACTCATTTTCTTGTAAATGGGGTGGTAGGCAAAGGCTTTTGGGTTAAATGGTTATAATGAGCTACACAAAAGAATTTTTGAAGTACGCATTTAGCATGCTTTGTAGGCTATAAGGGGTTTAAAGAACGGTAACGTAAAAGGTATGATACATATATAAGAGGTTCAATGTAAATCGTCTAAAAGATGGCCTAAATCATTTCCTTCATCCTAATTCATCTAGGATTTCGCCTCAAGGGAACATCAAGAAAGTTCTAGCATTCTTTAGAAGCTATTTAAAATTTTAAGTTCAAAAATAATCTTTGACAACCGCCATTTAAAACATGCATTGAAAGAAACTTGACAAAGCATTAAACACATTATAGACTGTAAAGTGTAAACAAGTTTATTCAATCCCATATGAGTGCAATGACGGTCATTATCAAGTTCAAATCTCATCTCGCAGCGATTGCATCATTCAAGAATTTTGCAATTGACAAATTGAGCAATAACAACACTAGACACATACTGACAAATATTGAACATACCTCACACGACATAGACACAATACGAAACAAAAAGAGAAACACAAAACACCAAATACATTAAAAAGAAAACTAACATAACACAAAACACAATAACAACACAATAAAAACATAAACACAAAAACATTCCCCTGCCTCAAACTTTAAAATTTAGCATTGTCCTCAATGCACTAAAATAGCATAAAAGAAAAGAATAAAGAAGTAAGGAAACTGCTCTGTTTGCATTGTGGACAAATGCAACACAACATCACGAAGGTGGTGGTGGTGGTGGCATATTCGCCGTCACTTTAGCATCAAGTGAAACAACTCTATTCTCCAATGAATCAACTTTAGCCTCCAATCGCAGCAAAATATCAACCAACTGTAGATGAGACATGTTCGGCTCAGCAGACACAGAAACAACTTGTGGAACTCCCTTAGCAACAGCGGGACTAGGAACGTCCTCTCTCACAGCATCCTCAGTGTTGTGTCCTGCAGTATCATTAATCTCAACAGAAGGAGGAGCAAAAAGCTCCATATTAGAACACATAGGTAAATCAACAAACATGCTACCCTCTACTAGCTGCCCAAATTCAGTCAATCCATAATATCTAGCAATAGAAGTGATTAAACCACCCAAAACAATCTCTCCTTTGTCACTCTGTACTGTCCGAACTAGACGCTTAATGATCCAAACCCCAGGATTCACTTTGACTTGATTCTTCATTGCCCATAACAAATAAACATCAACCTGGTTAACTTGGCTCTTAGCACCACGAGCACAAACAGTGTGGCCTAAAACTCTATGCACATAACGAAATTTCTGTTTTAAATTACTAGACTTAGAGACACCCGCTACATGAGCAGAATTTGTGGAAATTTCTTTCCAGGCAGCATTAAAATCAAAACGCCCAGGGCACATTGTTTCACCATCATGATCAAGCTCAAATGCATCACACAATTGAAATAAAGTCATATAATGCTCAATATTCCCTAACCGAAAAGATATGGCTAACTTATCAGTTTGATAATATGAAAAATGAATAGCAAAAGAACTCATGAATTCTAAGGTGATCTCTTTATAGGTAGGTGCTTTTAGATTCATAAATTTTTCCCAACCAATATTAGCAAACAAAGCATGCACCTCATCAAACAAAACTAACCGGCTAAGAGTTAAATCATCCACGTACCTTATAGCCACAAGTTCCTTTCCGCTCAGTACCTTATAATGTAGTTGTTGCTGCGCATCGCGAAATTCCAGCCCCTTAGGAGCTTGGAAAATTGCTCGCTTCTTTGACGGTTTACTAACTCCTTTGGAGGAAGATGCCAATGCTGTACTCGAACGCGTAGCGGTTGTTGCTTTAGCTACTGTTTTCTGACCTTTCTTTTTACTAGGAGCCATGCTCAACAAAACTTAAAAGCAAAGAAAGTAAAATAGGCACACACAGTGCACAGTTTAAACACAAGAGATAATCAAAACCAAATCACAGCAGAGTTAATATTCAGAACATTTTAAGCTCTTGAATCATCAGAAAATTGCATACTTACAATCAATCTTAACAGGAACTTGACCCATTCTTCTGAAATTGAAGAAGAAAAATCGTAGAAGCTGAACAGAAACAGTAAAGAAAGTAGCTGGTCTGAAAGTCACCTGAACGTGGCAGTGAAAACGCGTGATGAGGGGAAAAAAAGGGTGCTGCTGCCGATTGGTCGACGGCGGAGTCCAGCGAATGGAGCAGCCTGAACAGTCGGCAAAGTCCGATGAATGGCAAAGAGGAGTCGACGGTGAAGCTTGGTTGACGAGTGAAATTGACGAACTGCGGAGAGAGTGGGACTTTTGAGTTCTATAGGAAAAACAAACGAAAGAAAAATTAAATTGGGCCTTAGGTTTTCAACTTTTGTATTATTAGTATATTAATTTAATTAATTTTTTTTATTTAATATATTTTTTTTTCACAACCTAATCCGAAAACCATAGGGTAAAACTCTCGTACCATAAGCCCCTTATGGTTTCCTCTGGAGTTTTCAAACAATTTACACTAAAAATTAGACCGCAGCCCATCACTGAAACCACAAGACAAAAGTCGCGAACCACAAGCGGTTGTGGTTTTCTCTGGAATTCTCTAAATTTTGTACAAAAATTTTAGCCACAGTCTACCCCTTATTTCACAAGCTAAACACCGTCTACCACAAGTAGTTGTGGTTTCTAAAGAAACTGGACCCCTTTATCTATTTTTACCTCAACTTTCACCCCAAACTTAGAAGCTCACAGTCACTAAGCACAAAGACACTAAACACAAAAGAAAAAATAGAACAAGAAAAAAAAATAAAAATAAAACCAAATAAAAAACAACAAAAATATATACAAATAGTTCTAGTTTATAGTCCTAGCTTGACTTTATACTCCCGTTATTCCCCGAAAGTGAGAACCGCTACTTCCGGGTTTGACAAACCCGCGAAATACGGTTTCAATCGATGCCCGTTCACCTTAAACAAATTACCGGTCTTCACATGTTTGATTTCTATAGCTCCAAACTCTGTAACTCCAACTACCTCATATGGTCCTTGCCATCTTGATTGCAACTTACTGGGAAACAATCTTAACCGACTATTATATAAAAGAACTAGCTGTCCCGGTGTAAAGTCCTTCTTTGTGATCAACTTGTCATGCCACTCTTTTGTCTTTTGCTTGTACATCTTTGTATTCTCATATGCCCAATATCGCAACTCATCCAACTCATTCACCTGCAACAAACGAGACTGCTTTGCACTATCAAGAGCAAAATTTACGAATTTAGTAGCCCAAAAAGCTTTATGCTTGAGTTCCACAGGCAAATGACATGCTTTACCATAAACTAACCTAAAAGGTGACATGCCAATGGGTGTTTTAAAAGCTGTTCTATACGCCCACAATGCATCATCCAATTTAATTGCCCAATCTTTCCTAGAGGTATTCACAATCTTTTCTAAGATTCTTTTTAATTCCCTATTTGAAACCTCTACTTGTCCACTTGTTTGTGGATGATATGGCGTAGCAACTTTATGCCTAACCCCATACTTCCTAAGAAGAGCATCAAATTGGCGGTTGCAAAAGTGCTTTCCACCATCACTTATGATTGCTCTAGGTGTACCAAACCTAGTGAAAATGTTCTTCCTAAGGAATTGCAAAACAACATTGGAGTCATTAGTTCTAGTAGCTATGGCTTCCACCCATTTTGACACATAATCAACCGCTACTAGAATGTACTCATTTCCATATGAAGATGGAAATGGTCCCATAAAATCTATACCCCAAACATCAAAAACTTCACACACAAGAATATTGTTCAAAGGCATCTCATCCCTCCTAGATATATTGCCAGTGCGTTGGCATCTATCACATTCAAAAACATACTTCTTCGCATCATGAAAAATAGAAGGCCAGAAAAAACCTGATTCGAGGACCTTAGCCGCTGTGCGATTAGGTCCAAAGTGACCACCTACCTCTCCATCATGACAATGCTTCAAAATACCTTCAATTTCCCATTCCGGGATACACCTTCTAATGAGTTGATCCGGACACAACTTATACAGAAATGGATCCTCCCAATAATAATGCCTTGCATCCGCTATCAACTTCTTCCTTTGCTGAAATGAAAAATCTTTTGGAATTACCCTAGCTGCAAGATAGTTAGCCAAATTAGCAAACCATGGTGAGTTAGAATAAACAACACAAATCCTTTCTTTCGGAAATAATTCCGAGATTGTCTCTCCCTCATTGGTGCACGGATTCTCTAATCTTGACAAATGGTCAGCAATCAGATTCTCAGTTCCTTTCTTATCCTTGATCTCCAAATCAAATTCTTGCAGCAATAACACCCATCTTATCAACCGAGGCTTGGATTCCTTCTTGGCAAAAAGATGCCGAAGAGCTGCATGGTCAGTGAATACAATAGTCTTGGAACCAATCAAATAGGGCCTAAACTTCTCAAATGCATAAACTACAGCCAAGAATTCCTTCTCCGTCATGGTGTAATTCAATTGTGGGCCTGTGAGAGTATGACTAGCATAGTAAATCACTCGAAACACTCCTTCTCTCCGTTGTCCCAAAGCTGCCCCAAGTGCGAAGTCACTTGCATCGCACATTAATTCAAACGGACTCTTCCAATTCGGGGCTACCATCACTGGAGCTGTGACTAACTTCTCTTTCAAAGTGTTGAAAGCTTGTAAACACTCATCATCAAAATCAAACTTATTATCCTTAACAAGCAAATTAGACAGAGGTTTAGCAATCTTTGCAAAATCTTGGATAAATCTCCTATAGAACCCAGCATGTCCCAAGAAACTTCTAACTCCTTTCACAGATATCGGTGGTGGCAATTTGTCAATCACCTCCACCTTAGCCTTGTCAACTTCAATCCCTCTTTCAGAAATCTTGTGTCCAAGCACTATACCCTCATTCACCATAAAATGGCACTTCTCCCAATTCAACACAAGATTAGTTTCTTCACATCTCTGCAAAACCAAGTCTAAATGTTCCAAACAAGAGTCAAAGGTTAATCCATAAACAGTGAAATCATCCATAAAAATCTCCATGCACTTTTCTATCATATCATGAAAAATAGCAATCATACACCGCTGAAAAGTAGCCGGTGCATTGCATAAACCAAAAGGCATGCGCCTATACGCAAAAGTCCCATAAGGACAAGTAAAAGTAGTTTTCTCTTGATCCTCTGGAGCTATGGAAATTTAGAAATAACCTAAAAATCCATCTAAGAAATAGTAAAACCTATTCCCTGCTGACCTCTCTAGCATTTGATCAATGAATGGGAGGGGAAAATGATCTTTCCTAGTGGCAGAGTTAAGCTTCCTATAATCAATGCACACTCTCCACCCTGTCACTGTTCTAGTAGGTATCAACTCATTGTTCTCATTCTCAATCACTGTCATTCCCCCTTTCTTAGGAACTACATGGACTGGACTCACCCATGCACTATCAGAAATTGGGTAAATAATACCTGCATCGAGAAGCTTGATAACCTCTTTCATAACTACCTCTTGCATGGCCGGATTTAATCTTCTTTGCGGCTGAATTGCGGTCTTGTAACCTTCCTCCATCAGAATCTTGTGCATACAAATTGTAGGGCTTAATCCCTTTATGTCAGACAAATTCCATCCGATTGCCGATTTTCGCTTCCTCAATAACTTGATTGTCCTTGCCTCTTCTTCAGCTGCCAAATTTGTAGAAATAATCACAGGAAAAGCATCATTTTCGAGGAACACATATTTCAAATGGGAAGGCAAGGGTTTCAATTCCATTTTAGTCGCTCCTTCCTTAAGTTCCTTGGATTTATCCTTCTTCTCACAATTCAAAGGAATTGGAATTTCTTTTTCTTGCTCCTCACTTTCAAACATAAAACATTACTCTACTTCCTTCTCAAACTCATCTTTTATGTACTCTTCTTGCTTCATTTCCTGCACACAATAATCAATACTATCAAGGAATAAGCACATATCATTCTCATGCATTTGGGGATGCCTCATAGCCTTCTTGATATCAAACACTATCTGCTCATCATTGAATCTCAATGTTAGCCGTCCCTCTCTTACATCAATCAATGCACCTGCAGTAGCCAAAAATGGTCTACCAAAAATGATAGGGACAACTTTATCAACCTTTATGTCTAAAACAACAAAATCAGCAGGAAAAACAAATGATCCGACTATCACTAACAAATCTTCTATAATTCCACAATGAACTTTTATGGAACCATCAGCTAATTGAAGTGTAATTTGTGTCTCTTTAATCTCACCTAAGTTAAATTCCCTACATAAAGACAAGGGAATCAAATTTATGCTAGCTCCTAAATCACATAATGCTTTGTCAAACTTAGCACTCCCTAATTCACAAGGAATAGTGAAACTCCCTGGGTCTTTAAGCTTAGTAGGTAATTTATTTTGCACTATAGCACTACAATCTTCAGTCAACTTGACTACACCTTCTTCTTCTAATCTCCTCCTATTAGAAAGGATTTCTTTAAAGAACTTTGCATATCTAGGCATTTGTGTCAAAGCCTCAACAAAAGGAATATTAATATTAACCTTTCTAATAATCTCTAAAAACCTAGAAAATTGATCATCTTTTTTGCTCTTACATAATTTTTCAGGATAAGGACACTTACTCACATCAATACCACTAGAAGAAGTGTTTGAAGAAAACCTACCTTGCTTTGGCGTTTGCACTTCTTGACTTACCACATTTTGACTTCCTTTCTCTTAACTTACCTCTTCAAGAATCAACTTTTCACTTGCTTTCTCTACCCTCTCCTTGGGCTTAGGATCTTCTAATGTTTTCCCACTTCTCAAAGTTATTGCTTGCACATGCTCCCTAGGATTCTTTTCAGAATTACTAGGCAAAGATCCTTGAGCTCTTTCCGACATAGCATTCGCCAATTGACCAATTTGCAATTCCATGTTCTTCATAGAAGCTTCTTGAATTTGCATTCTCTTTTCATTAGCCTCCATATTCTTGGTCATCAAATCCTCAAATGAGGATTTCTTCTCTTGTTGCACTTGTGGTGGAGGGTTTTGTGAATAACCCGGAGGTGGTTGCCTTCCTTGTGCATTATTGCTCCAAGAGAAATTTGGATGGTTCCTCCAACCCGGGTTATATGTGTTGCTAAACGGATCAGTGTTCCTGCGATAATTGTTAATAAAATTTGCTTGATCATGACTAGAATTAGCAAACATATTACTTGTTTGGCACTCAATGTTTGGGTGCCCTCCTCCACAAAAATACATATCGAGGCTACTTTGGATGGGTTTTGAACTTGCAAACCCGCAATCTGTTTAGTCAAAGCCTCCACTTGAGCAGTCAAAGCGGTCATTTGATCCAACTCAAAAACACCTCCTTGCCTCCTTGGTTGTGATCTTATGTCATCATATTGATACATGTTAGAGATCATTATATCAATCAGAGCATAAGCTTCTTCAGGTGTTTTTACATTCAAAGTGCCTCCCGCTGATGCATCTATCATATTCCTTGCTTGAACATTGATCCCCCTATAAAAATGTTGGACTTGCTTCCACAATGGCATTTGATGATTTGGGCACTTCCTTACCAATTCCTTGTATCTCTCCCATGCCTCATAAAGTGACTCAGTTTCAAACTGCATAAAAGAACAAATTTCATTAAGCAATTTCATAGTTTTTCCAGGTGGAAAATACTTACCTAAGAATTTGCTTCTCAATTCTTCCCATGTTACAATAGAACCAGCGGGTTGAGAAATCAACCAACTCTTCGCCTTATCCCTTAAAGAGAAGGGAAACAATCTTAACCAAATAGCCTCATCGGGTACACCATTGTATTTAAACGTAGCACATAACTCAAGGAAATTTGAGATGTGTTGATGAGGATCTTCATCATCCAAACCTCCAAACTGATAAGCATTCTGAATCATCTGTATAATCTGAGGTTTGATCTCAAAATTATTGGCGGCAATTGCTGGCCTAAGAATGGGAGGATCGACTCCTTGAGGCTAAGCCATAATATAATCCTGCATGGTACGTCTTTGATTTCCATTTCCGCCACCCACCAATGCCAAATTATCATCATTCGGTGGATCAGCCATTTTTTTGTTGACTTTTGCTAATCTCTTTCTTTCTCGAAAAGTTCTCTCTGGCTCTGGATCGAATTCAGCTAGTGATGATTGACTAGCTCTGGTCATGCACTAACAAACACCTTCAAAAGTATACTTAAACACAAACTCAAATTAATAGACAAAAATCAGATCAACTTTCAACTAGAGCAAAGGTCCCCGGCAACGGTGCTAAAAACTTGATACGTCCTAGCAAGTATACTAGTCGCTCGACTAATATAGGACAAAAGTCCAGATATCGTTCCCCAAGGACCTAATCTAGGAGCCAATAAATCTAAAATTATCACTATTATTTGAGCAATCAAATTGGAATGAAAATTAACAATTAAACTAAAAATTACTTAAATGGTAAGGCAAGCAAATATCTAGAACTAGAGAAAACAATCAACAATTGTAAATAGTTAGGATTCACAATCCACCTTAACCATTCCGGATGCCATTCAATCATGAAATTCAGATATGAGATTGGTGGTTCATTCTAAACCCAATTTGTCCTACCAGGATACAAATACTCAATTTAACCCTAACTCCCACCAGGATCATTAGAAGTCAAATTGCATATAATGAACCAAAACTAATTCTTCCCACCAGGATCAGAATTATTACCTGCAAATTAATACCTAATTCTCCCACCAGGATCAAATTAGAATTAATAAGTTATGCCAAAACACTATAAATTGTGCATACAATTGATTGAAAATAAATCCTTAACTCTCCCACCAGGATCAAACTAGAGACATCAAACCAATCTCAATCAAACAAGCATTAAGAACAAATTATGGCATAAAACTCAATCTGAAAATTCCATTAATCAAAATAAGCATCCATCATAGTTAAGGTTTCATGTTTCACCTAACAAAGGGAAACTACTCCATGGCTAAATCAAAAGAACAAAAGAGAATGAAGAAAACCATCCTCAAGAGCAGATAATTCTTCCTTCCTTGATCTAGCCTTCCCAAATTCACGTAAAGAGTCCCAAAAAGATGATAAAAATTCTTTTTTTTTAAAAAAAATTAACTTCATGTTCTCCTCTAACTCCTTTCAGATTTTTTCCCCCAATATAAGGAAGAGTGGCCTCCAAGTCATAAAAATTCGGCCAAACTTGATCTTCCAGAATTGCCCTTGCACAGACCACAGCTTGTGGGCGATACAACAAACCTGCTTCTACTCTGCCACAACTGCTTGTGGTTTCATCTGCTTCTCACCAACTTTCTCTAATATTTCCTTCAAGTAAATCCACCTACAAAACAACTAAAAACACACAAAATAACTAAAAGTAACAAAAACATAAACATAAACCGCAAATAATGATAAAACACATAAAAAATACTTAAAAACAAATGAAAACTAACACAAAACCAACTATATAAACCTACTAAAAACACTATAAATTAACCACTTATCAGAATGCTTGATAGGGAAGCCTAAATCCGAGACATAGACTCACAAAAGTCAAGAAATCACCTTTCAACAAACCATACCTTTTGGATATCTTAGAATCTTAGGTTAATTGCCTAAATGAGATCGCCCAAGAGATAAATTTGATGACATTCAACTGCTTTTAGTTATCAATACATTTCCAAATTGAATTTGAGATGCCAAAAAAAAAAAACTAAGCTAAGTTCATAAAAAAGCTTTCAATTTTCATCTTTATAACTGGGAAAAGAGAGCAGACAGTTTCTCCATTTATCATGGTTAAAAGGCATCAAAATTCAACAACTGATATATATCTGATGCATCAGAAAGGTCCTTTGTTTGGATTAACAGTTCATCATCTTTAGTTGTTAAAAAAGTGCGGTTGTACCTTTTTGAAATTTTGTACCATACAAAAGCAAAACATTCCACCACGACAAGACTTCATAAATATGAAGAATAAATCAAGTTTTTGATGAAAATGAACAATGAGAGCATGCTGCACTCTTGCCACCCTGAGCTACACGTCATTGAATTTACCCAAATAAAATAAATAGCGTCTTGCTTTTTCCCCTTTCAAGAAAAGGGTATAAATGCAACTACAACCATATACTAGTTAATTACTATGAAGTATGAGAGACTTTTTTGGACTGCGACATGAAAAGAACTAAAGCTACAGTATGGAACTCGTAACAGCCATTTAACATGTGCTTCTATAAAATCTGGAAGTCATGTGATAGTTGTATATATCAAACAGCTTATGAAAATCGTATATAAAAGAAACGAGCATACAAGAAATTAGTACCTTCATTGCTTCATTTTCAATGCTCAAACTCCTCAGTAGCCTAATATTGGGAGATTAGAATGACAGCATTTTAAGCTCTGTTCTTCCATCAATTGCTGTTATGGAACTAAAGGTTTCCTGCTTCAAAACTTCTCTTGTTATCCATGTTTAGTAAGAATAAACTAAGACCTTAATTCACAGTGATTGTTTCCTGTTCACATACAGGTTTACTTGAAGTCATTACTTTTATCTACTATTTGTTCTATGACCTCCCTAAGATCATCAAATTTACAAAGCAATAAGAGGCAATGCAACAAGGATAAGTTCATGAAATGTTTCAAATAAGCATGCAATTGAATAGTTAATTTTAAGCTCCAATCTTGTGCTAATGCAGCTTATTGAAAAAAGATTAAATATAAAATTAGAGCAGAATCTAAAAATTAAAGGAATTAGATTCATTTCATCCATCCACTCAAACCATTTATAATGATAGAAAGCAATCGTAAGAATGAGCCAAGAAATTACAAGTTGCAAGAATGCCTGTAATAAGAAATTTAAATTTAAAAGAAAAAAGGAAAAAGCATCTTGAGCCTTTAGTTTACTTGACAAAATAAAAAAAAAAAAAATATACTCCCGTTAACTGCTAAAAATTACAGAACTAAATACAACGCTGGCTTCTTCCCTTTAACAGTGTACTTCATTACAACCTCGAGACAAACCAAAATTTTCCCAATTTAACTACAAATGGTCACAAGCAGAAAAATAAAAATAAAACATCAAATAAGACCCAAGAGAATCAGCATCATTATCTAAAAATTAATAGAATAACAAAAAGTACCATTCTTTAATATCACTTCAAGAACATGCACACAAACTGAAATTAATCTCAATCCAAACAATACTAAAATCAACCCTTTTGGCTGCCAAACAACAACCCAGAGAGAGATACAATTAAACTAAAGAAACCATTTCAGTATCGAGGCAATAGCATCCATATAAAATAATAAACACATGGGAACAGATATAAAAACAGAGAGCCAAGGAAATGAAGTACCTGAGGAGGAGAAGGGACCAAAACGGTATGGCGTTTAGTTTCATCGAGAGCAATCTGAATGAATTTCTGGTAGGAAAATGCAGAAACCTGCAATACACGAAGCTTAATCTTCTTACTTCTCCAATTATCGTTAATGGGTTTTGGTGATAAACAGTGGCGTAAAGAAGAAGAAGCAGCAGCAGCAGCTTCCATTGAAGTAAAGCTTTTGCTTAAACACTCAACAGCAAAACCGCTTGCGATTTCTGTACATGTTGAGCGATTTTATTTTATTGGATAAACTATCAATTCAATTTCGCTCTAATTAATAAAACATGTTCCTTCTTTCCAAATTAATTAAAGGGTTATTTTCACGAGTGCCAATGACGAGTATTTAGTGTAGTAATGAATAACATTCACCAGTCACTTTTATATTTGTATGTTATGATATTCCACAATTGGATTTGTTAAAAGAAAAATATTTCACAATTCTCGTTTTAGGAGTAACTAGTACTAGAACCTGCAAAATGTGCGGGATGATATTAAATAAATAATTTATAATAAAAAAATTGTATTGATATTTTTTATAATATTTTATTTTAATGAATTTGAGCTTATTTAAAATATAATATAATTTAAAATGAATATAATTCATCATAATTTAATAAAATATATATATATATATATAATATCTCAAATTAAATTATAATTTTTTTTATATACTGTGTTTATAGCTTCATTTGTAATTTATTAATTATCATAATAAATTAAAATTATTAACTCATTTTTACTTGTCACTCATGAAAGAGTAATATAAAATTATTAATTGTTCATGTGTAAATACATACCTCTTTAAAAATAATTTCATATGAAATAATGATTGGCCTTGACTTTTATTAATAGTCATGACAAAAGATGACGTGATTGAAAATTATCTTCGCTGATATTTAAAAGGTACGCTTACATCAGATGGAGTTAATGTCATTCTTGGAATGAACACTCTTTCTCCGGTCATTATTCCAGATAAAACTTTTGTTTCAATAACTCAATGCAAGTCTTGTAATAATCAATTTTGTACCATTACATAATCATCATGATTGATATATATTTTTCAGCAACATTACAGAAACATCAACCTTCAATGTGATAGAGTTATTTGAAACTCTAGAATACTTAATACTGTTTAAGAATTTCGGTGTATGTACATGTTTTAAAGAATTTAGAGTTTATGCATCAATTAGGGTTTCTTGGATTTTATGTTTAACAATTAGGGTTTTATATATACTGGATTAATCAATTGAGAAGCATTTAATATAAAAGAAATAATATGGCTACTGAATATTTAAATTAAAGATTAAGTTTGAAATAAATTAGGATTTTATATTTCAAAAATTAGTTTTACGACAAAAATATCACCTATTGTATGTTTAAATAATTGATCTAATTGAGTGATTAAGCTATTGTAAACATAAACAAGTAAGTAGAAATTCAAACCTCCGTTGTTGGTTCCACCATAATTTTGAGTTCTAGTTGAACAATAGCAAAGACATTGTGGGCTGCCTTTGATGGATTGTTTGTTTCTTGTTGACTGCCTCTTCCTCCTTCAAGTCCAAGGTTCTAAATCTATTTTGAAAAGTCTAAATAATTCTTGAATAGAGTTCCAATTCTCAAAAGTCTGATCCCCCCTTTTTCTTTGTATCTTTAATGTGGTATTTATAAGAAAAATAAAAACCTAATACTAATTGGTTAAGGAAATAAAAATTATTTTGGAAATAAAATCAAAAATCAAGTAAAATAAGATTTTGACAAAAATTGCGCGCGAGCCGGGCTAATAGCGTGCGAAACTGCACTGGCAAAAATTTATTGCGGGGTACTGCAGGCTGGGCGTAGGCCACAGGCCATTTCGCCTCAGGTGAAACTTGCGGCGAATTAGCCCAAGCCAATTCATCGCCAATGATTTTTCATCGCCGATTCCGCCGTCGCCAATTTTAATTTTTTATATTTTTTCTTTTATTATTATTTTTATTTATATATTAAAATAAATAATAAATAAAATAAATAGTAAAAATATTAAAAAATAATAATAAATATTAAAAAATAATATATACCAAAAAATTATTTTGGACTGTTTTAAAAATATTAAACTGGACTGGGTCAAAAATTAAGGGTCTACAGATTATGTTGATGCCTGGACTAAAGTCTTATTTTTTCAAAATATTGGTAAAATTCATTCCTAGCTGATATACTTTGATACCAGTATAAAGACTGATAACCTTCCTATGTGGTTTGTTGATTGGTGGTACTACTGTGGAAATGATGATAGAACATTATCACAGGACGTGCTACTTGCATTCTAGTATTATTAAGCCCATTTAAATCTATGCCCTTATGAGAATAAATTTTCTCTTCTTCTTATCTTTTGTATAACTTTCAATATACTATGGGTTTATTAATGGTACTTTGATACTTTTGTTCAAATAGGTACTAATATACCTTTGGTATTAAGAAAATTTAAAATCAAATGGTGGACTACCTTTCACAATTCCACTTATCAGCACATTGTAAAGCAGTGGCTACTAAAGAGAAATCATGGTGGCTTTAACCCAAAGCTGTTTGTTTCCTTTGGTGCTTAAAGAGCCCAAAATATTGCCCTTTTTACAGCTGTAAAAATTGTAGAAGATTATAAAGTCTTGATGCAACAGATGGTTGAATTTCTTCCTTCAATCTCTAAGCCTCTAAAACCCAGTAGAACCTGCTTTGCTAGATCCTTAAATAAAGCATCTTCTAAAAAATCTAAAGCTCATTTCAGAAGAAGAAAATCTCATTCCTCTTCTTCTGATTCCTCATATTCACCTTATAGCTCATCTTCATCTTCTAGGTCATCGTTTGGCTCTGATTCAGACTACTGTCCTAGCAATGGTGATGATTGTCGTGGCATTTTGCCCCCAATAAGAATTAGAAGCAAAAAATAAAAGAAAAATAAAGAAAAAAATAAAAAGAAAAGAAAAAGAAGAAAAAGAAAAGAAAAGAAAAAAGAAAAAGAAAAGAAAAATAAAGAAAAAAGAAAAAATGAAGAAAAAGGAAAAGAAAAAGAAAAATAAAGAATCTAATTCAAGTTCATCAGATGAATAAAGGCAGAAGAAATCTCATTCCTTCAAGTATGATATTTTTCTCTAAGTTAAACTTAAGGGATGACAGTGTTACTTAAGTTAAACTTTAGGGATGATATTGTTATAACTGTTTAAACCTTAGGGACGACCATGTTACCTAAAACTTTAGGGACAATGGTTGTTACTTAAGTGAAACTTCAGGGATGACATTGTTATCTAAAACCTTAGGGATGATGGATGTTACTAAAACTGTTTAAACTTCAAAGATGTCAATGATACCTAAAGTTTGAACAGTCTTTTCTATATAAAACTATTCATTTATATTATCAATCATGTGAAGCACCAGTTAAAGTCAATAAAGATTGGACAAGATATTGTTCATCTATAGTGTCTGCAATATGAAGATATGATAAAGTGCAATAAAGTCAGAAGAACTGTTCATCTACAGTTCTCCAACTACAGTTCGGACACGTGAAGGTACAGTAAAGCAAGCAGTAACGATATGTTACTATTCGTCCACAGTACTAGACATGTGAAAAAAAATGTAAAGTTTAAAGCTCTCTGTCTTTATAAGGAAGCCATTTTCCACCACAAAGGGATCCGAAGTTTTCTCCAGACTCCTCCTTACTCTGAAGAAAATTCTCTGAAGCTTAGTTTAGGCTTTTCCTTTCCCTTTCTCACTATAAACCTTCTTCCATCTCTGTATCTATTTCATTAAAGTTCTCTTGTAAGTTATTTATTTTGTATTTTATCTGTTTTAAAGTTTGTATTTTATATTTTAATTTTTATTTTGTATAAGAATGCTCTGCACTTGCAACGAAAGTTGATCTATTACATCAGAAACTTGTAAAGTTTTATTTTATTTATAAAGATTTATTGGTATAAGTTAGACACCCAGTTGTAACGGCTACTGGCTATGAGCAGGATCTATAAGTATACGGTACCTGGTATAACAAAAAGCAATATACCAATGATCTGTATTTTGTATAAGTTTTCTTAAAGAATAAATAAAGTTATATTTTCTTTTATTATTCTTATTTAATTTAAATCCATTTAAATTTGTGAATAGATATAAGAGTGGGGCTTTTGCCTGAATTGTTTGTTACTTAGATAAATTTTTTATGGTTATCTCATCCCCCATATGTGATCCTTTCAGTTTAATATATAAAATATTGTATATATTATATATATAATTTAATGGGTCCCTGTGGGGGCGGGGACAGTGATCCTCGCGATCCCCGTCAGACGGGAAGTACAATCCCCGTCCCCACCTCACCCCGTTAGACGGGGAGTCTAATCCCCCCTCCCCCCCTCCTAGTTTTAGGCAAATCCCCACAGGGAACAGAGATTCCCCATCCCATTGCCAACCCTAATCATAATACATATTAATTTCATCTATAATATTTGTTGAACCTTCCTCTTGTGCACTTTGAGAAAAAAAGACAGTAATCAGATCATACCCTTGTTAGGAAATCAAGGAGATCACTGCAAACAAAAACACGCAGCGGAAAAATTTTTGATCTATGATTTCCCACCAAGATCCATGTTGTTCGTTTAATTCGACGAAAGTGTACAAAGAACTAACCTGTTGATGATTCGAAATCACAGTTTGGAAGAGATGCCTCGATCGTGAAACACCCTCTATCTCATATCCACACGAATGCTACCGTCTGGAGTGCTAGCTCTCTGCAACGGCGAAGGCTGAAAAACGTTTTCTCTAAAACGTTTTTAGGGTTTCTTTGTTTTCATTCTCTTTTTATTTTCTAAAGTTACCTATAAGAAGACTTAACGTCTGGAGTGAATATAATCACTCCAGAATCCAATTCGAAATTGGATAAGGTAAGTCAAATTCAGAATCCAAATCTAATTAGGATTCTGAATATATTATCTAATAATATATATAATTGGATAAGGTAAATCAAATTCAGAATCCAAATCTAATTAGGATTCTGAATATATTATCTAATAATATATATATATATAAATGAAAATAATATTAATATCTAATATTAATATTATTAATATTATATCTAGCCCAAAGCGCATTCTTGTGTGTGACCCGATAGGCCCATATTAATTGGCAGTCAATTTAATCTCTATTAAACCAACAAGTCATAATTGGCCTCTAGTAAGGCGTTACAACTACCCAATTAATATAAGGAATGTCCAATTTGCCTAATAATAGTACATGCATTAATCCCTTTGTCACACGATATCTATCTTGAACATAAGTCATGGTCAACGTCATACTTATATTGTCCAAACTTATGATTACTCGATCTCCAAGTAGACTGATAAAAACAAATGAAATTGATCACACTATCAATTCATTTGAGCACAGCCATGCATTTCACAGTCTCACTTATCGAGGGGCCCAAAAGATATCTCTCTCAAAGAGAGGGACAAATTCTATCTTGATTGTTCATTATCCTCTACATAATTTCTATCATATATGATCATAACCTTTATTACTATCCAGTTACGGATAATGTTTGATCATGTCAAAATATAATAGTCCTTATATTGGAAACTATGACAATCTCAAGTCAAAGAATTAATACATAACTATCATAAAATTTACTTATGACACTAACCCATGTAGTAATCTCATGATGGGTCTATCCAATACATTGTTCTCTAACAAGTATCTATGAAATTGATTTGTATCACTATACACATAACCATCTGATGATTATCAAATCAATGTTCATACTAGTTAAGAATTATTTTTTTTATCTCTATAACAATAATAAACCAGGGACAAATATCAAAATTGTGTAACATGCAAACAAACAATAATGACAATAAAACCTCATTTATTAATAATGAATGTATAACATAAAGATCCAAATAAATGGCCTAGGGCACATACACTAACAACCCTTTATTAACATACTTAAATAAATACTTAAAGGATCTTGATTGATTGCACCATTCCATATTAATATGAGCACCATACTTTAATAATAAGAATTGATTGTGTGGCACTACATACTTGTTATCTAATTTTACATTAATATGGGCATATCATATGATAATAATAAGTATCAATTGTGCAACGACATATACTTATTATCCAAGGCAATACCATCTTTCTTGATAGTTCTGCCATTTTCCCTGTAATATCCTAAAAATTTAAAAATTTTAATTTTTGAAAATTAAAATAAATGATTTAAATATATATATATTTAAGTGAAAAAGTAAAATGTGTATATGATATATATATATATATGTAGATATACATAACATATACAAGTTAATATTTTAAATGGGTCAAATATTATTTTAAATTATTGAAAAAATTAATTATGTAGTTAGTGGAAGATGATTTTTATATTAATTAAGAAATATATATATATATATATTTTACTTGATGGAAATTTAAAGTAGAAAATTTGTGTGGTTAAAAGGGTATTAGTTGGATAGAGATGAGTTTGGGGATCATCTTCTTCTTCTTCTTTCTCCATTGAAGGCCTGCTATCTCCATTAGAGGAAAGGAGGAATTCACTTCTTGCAAGCTCAAGTAATTGAAGGATTTCAATTGTTCAAGTTGGAGTTTTGGGGATTTTCTCCATATTTGGTAAGTTTCCAACTTGTTTCCTTAATTTCTTCCATGAAAGTTTGTATATGTGTTAATTGGATATTTGGTGTAGTATGTGTTAATGGTTGGTATTGGTATATATGAAGTTCTTTTGAGTAGTTAACTATGAATTTAGGGTTGAATTGAAGAAATGGTTAAGTTTGGTGAAGAGAATAAGAGTTTTGGGTTATGTAACTTTTGAGTTGTGAAGTCATAGTTTTAATATGTATATTTCGCTTTTAATTAAGTTGTTTTGATGTATATACAAGTATTTTATGGTAAAATGATAGATTTGGTTGAGTTTGAATAGAGTTGGAAAGGGTAAAGAAAGATAACTTTGGATGTGTCAATTATGTGTGATATGAGGATGTTGGCCTAACACGTCCGGTGACACGGCCATGTCTTTGGGCATGTCGATGGTTCTATTTTCAGTGTTGGTGACATGTGAAGTGACACGCGCATGTCACTGAGCATGTCACAGCTTCTGTAGATGAGAAAATCCTGAAGCTTGTATTGGATTACCAAAAGGAGGAGAGTCGAGAATTTCATATAACAAGTGATGGTAGTTTGTGGTGCAGAGATAGGTTATGTGTTCCTGATGATGCAGAACTAAAAAGGGTAATTTTAGAGAAAGCACATCAGTCAGCTTATGCTATGCACCCTGGGAGTATCAAGATGTATCGGAATTTGAAGTAGTATAACTGGTGGTCAGGTATGAAGAAGGACATAGCAGAGTTTGTATCCAGATGTCTCACTTGTCAGAGAGTGAAGGCTAAGCACCAAGTTTCTTCAGGATTACTTCAACCATTATCAGTGCCAGAGTGGAAATGGGAGCGAGTGACAATGGATTTTGTGACTGAATTGCCTTTGACCCAGAAGGAGTATGATGCGATTTGGGTAATAGTTGATTGGATGATGAAGGAAGCTCATTTTCTTCCAGTTCAGATGAATTATTCTCTTGAGAGATTAGTTGAGCTATATATCAGCGAGATAGTGAGGTTACATGGAGTCCCAGTTTCTTTGGTATTTGACCGAGATTTCAGGATTATATCGAGATTGTGGAGGAGTTTATAGGATGCTTTAGGCTCTCGGTTACATTTTAGCACTGCTTTCCATCCTCAGACAGAAGGGCAGTTAGAGAGAGTGATACAGATTTTAGAGGACATGTTGAGGAGCTGTATCATTGTTTTTATTGGGAACTGGGACAGATTCTTACCACTGATCGATTTTGCTTATAACATCAGTCACCAGTCCAGTATTGGGATAGCACCTTATGAGTCATTGTATGGTTAGAGGTGCAGGACACCTATATATTGGGATGAGGTTGGAAAAGGTAAGTTGATTGGTCCAGATTTGATTAAAAAAATAGAAGAGAGTAAAGGTGATTCAAAATTGTCTAAAAGCAGCCTTAGACCGACAAAAATTATATTCATATTTAAAAAGAAGAGACATATAGTTCAGTGTAGGAGATAAAGTGTTTTTGAAGGTGTCTCCTTGGAAGAAAATTTTGAGATTTGGCCACAAAGGGAAGTTGAATCCTCGTTTCATAGGACCTTATGAGGTACTGAAGAGAGTTGGACCAGTGGCCTATAGACTGGCTTTGCCGCCTGAGTTGGATCAAATTCATAATGTCTTTCATGTCTCGATGATTCGGAGATACAGGTCAGACCCATCTCACATCTTGTCAGTAGAGTCAATTGAGTTGAGTCCAGATTTGACTTATGAGGAAGAACCAGTGGCTATCTTGGCACGAGAAGTGAAAGAGTTGAGGAATAAGAAAGTACCACTTGTGAAAATTCTTTGGAAGAATCATGCCACTGAGGAGGCAACATGGGAAAATGAACAGATGATGCAGAAACAATATCCCCAATTGTTCCAGACTTGAAAGTAGGTAATTTCGAGGACGAAATTTATTTTTTTAGAGGGGGAGAATTGTAATATCCTAAAATTTTGAAAATCTTAATTTTTAAAAATTAAAATAAATGATATATATATATATTTAAGTGAAAAAGTAAAATGTGTATATGATATATATATATGTAGATATACATTACATATACAAGTCAATATTTTAAATTAGTTAAATGTTATTTTAAATTATTGAAAAACTTAATTGTGTAGTTAGTGGAAGATGATTTTATATTAATTAAGTAATTTATATATTTTACTTGGTGGAAATTTAAAGTGGAAAATTTGTGTGGTTAAAAGGGTATTAGTTGGATAGAGATGAAATTGGGGATCATCATCTTCTTCTTCTTTCTCCATTGAAGGCCGGCTATCTCCATTAAAGGAAAGGAGGAATTTGCTTCTTGCAAGCTCAAGTAATTGAAGGATTTCAAGTGTTCAAGTAGGAGTTTTGGAAATTTTTTCCATATTTGGTAAGTTTCCAACTTGTTTCCTTAATTTCTTCCATGAAAGTTTGTATATGTGTGAATTGGATGTTTGGTATAGTATGTGTTAATGGTTGTTATTGGTATGTATGAAGTTATTTTGAGTAGTTAACTATGAATTTAGGGTTGGATTGAAGAAATGGCTAAGTTTGGTGAAGAGAATAAGATTTTTTAGTTATGTAACTTTTGAGTTGTAAGTTAGTTTTAAATTGTTTAATTTTCTTTTAATTGAGTTGTTTTGATGTATATACAAGTATTTTATGGTAAAATGATGGATTTGGTCGAGTTTGAATAGAGTTGGAAAGGATAAAGAAAGATAACTTTGGATGTGTCAATTATGTGTGATATCAGGATTTTGGCCTAACACGGCCATATCTTTGGCGTGTCGATGGTTTTGTTTTCGTTGTTGGTGACATGTGAAGTGACACGACTATGTCACTGAGCGTGTCACAACTTTTGTAATGTTATAGTTTTGACACGTGCAATGACACGCCCATGTCACTGAGCATGTCCCAGCTACTGTATTGTAAGAGTTTTGACACGTGCAGTGACACGCCCATGTCACTAAGCCTGTCACAGCTACTGTGTTGTAGGAGTTTTGGTATGAGCAGAGACATGCCCATGTATCTGGACATGTCTTATCTGCTGTAATACAGAGCTGAAGACATGGTCATTGACACACCCATGTCACTGAGCGTGTCAAAGCTTCTGTGTTGTGGGTTTAGGGTACTGTCATTGACATGCCAGTATTGTTGAGCGTGTCATTTGTAGATTTTACCCTAGATAGTTCTTTTTCTTATTTTCTTTTGTGTTCTTTATCCTTGTGTTGAGAGGCTTTGTATATGCCTATAAGTGTGTTCCTAAGTGATTATTTATAATCACATTTGGTTTAGGCTTTGAGGAGACTTGAGTTGCCCAATCCAAGTGTTGTGGGATATCTTGGAAGAGGAGGTTGAAAGTGGTGTTTGAGCTTGTTTTGTTGCTTTTTAGAGGTAAGTACAAACTTTGAATAATTGATTATATTTGAATGACATTTGGACTTAACACATTTTGGTTGGAAAATGTGTTAAGTTACTTACTATATTGTTTGTGCATGCGTAATATGTTATGATTTGTATAATGTCATAAATGCATTATATGTAATGTGAACTATGTGCAAGATATGATATTGACCCAAAACGTTTGGATAAAGAGGTTTGTTATGTATACATTAAAGATGTTATGTAAAGCCATTGGTGATGGCTATGTTGATATAAATGAGAAAATTGAAGCATTGTGCCTAGGTTGATCCTGAGAAAATGAGAAAGATGTTGATAATGGAATTATGAAAGAATTGTGTGCCTAGTATGTTATTCAATTTTTAGAGTTGTATGTTTAGCAGCATGCCTATGATGTAGTAATCCTTTGAAGCTGGGTTGGGTCAAGCCCTTGAAGCCTAGTTGGGATGTTACATATGAGGTCATCCTCATTGTGATATGATTTTCCTTCGGGGCTAGCTTTTAAGCAATTACTTGATTTTCCTTCGGGCTAGACACATGGTTTCAACTTGGACCAAAACAGTAACTCTGGGATTTGAATAGCATATTAGATCCTTTGGGCCCATGCTTGTATTTATTTTTATGTGAATTATGAATTGTGGAACAACTGAGTAATACATTAAGATATAGTGTTATGAGATATAATATCGTTATGAATTGTGCATTGGCATTGCATTTGAACTTTATTGTTATCAAAGTTTGTATTACTAGGCTTTTGGCTTAGTGCGATTGTAATTTATCACGCAGGTGACAGGGTAGATCCGGTTGAACCGAAGAGTTCATCTAGACCGAGCCAAGTCTATGCTTGAGATCTTGAGTACAGAATTGATGGTTGAACATCAAGATTAGAGACAAACTGCCAGCATGTACATGTTTTATATTTTTGTACATTTTGACTTTATGTATATTATGTTATATTTTGATGTATATATATGTATATATCGCAAACTATCAAAAATGTTTTGGATAAACATTTGATAATGAAGTTATGTATGTGTTTTAGCAAGTAATATTTTATCTATTATTTACATTATATCAGTTAAATGATTTAAGTTTATATAGATTCAAAAAGTAAGGGTGTTTTTATAAAAATGGGTTGTGACATTCTTGTATCCTATATTCGTATATTACATATGTTGGGTGTATGTATTGTACGTATATAGGGTATAAGGGTGTTACATTTATTTTGGTATCAGAGCCTAGGTTTGAAGTTCTCAACCTAGGTGGATTGAGAGAAATAAAATGGAGATTTTTAAATATGGTTTTTAAATATGATATATGCATTGGCACTGGCGTTTCTGATATATGATGTGGTAATTTCTACTATGTTTACAAATATAGGTAGTTATGCCATCTCAGACGCTAGAGACCCTTAATTGTTTACCCAGTCCAGTTCAATATTTTTTTAAAAAATAGTTCAAAATAATTTTTGTGGTATTTTAATTAAATAATATTTATTTTAATATTCATTACTTACAATATTTATTTTTAATAAAAATAAATAAAGTAACAGTAAAAAAAAGATAAAAATAAATAAATAAAAATCAGTGATGGAAGAATCGGTGACGAAAAATTTTCGTCGCCGAAGATGAATTGGCTTGGGCCAATTCGCCGATGATTTTTCCGCGGCAAAATGGCCATAGGCCAATTCACCGCAGGAAAATCCTGTGGCGAATTGGCCACAAGTGCCCGCAGCAATTTTTTTGCCAGCACACTTTCGTACGCTGGCCCGCACGCGATTTTGCCAAAATCCTATTATACTTGGTTTTTAATTTTATTTCCTAAAAGGTTTTTATTTTTTTAGCCAATCAAGATTAGGTTTATGATTTTTTTTCCTTATAAAAACCACATTAAAGACATAGAATTGAGGATCTGAAATATTTTATTGGACTTTGAACTTTTGAATTTTTTCGGCCAAACAGGAGAACCTTGAAGGAGAAAGAGGCAGTGAGCAAGCAACAACAATCCATCAAAGGCAGCCTACACTGTCTTTATTATTGTTCAATCAGAATTCAAATATTGTGGTGGAACCAACGATGGAGGTTTGAATCTCTATTTCTTTGTTTATGTTTATAGTAGCTTCATCAAGTTGGATTAATTGTTTCATCATATAATTTGAACAATTATTCTACAAACCATCCAAACTTTATTTGAAACCCTAAAAATATTTCTTCGAAAACCCTAATGCCTTAATACCCATAGCACATATTTTCAAAATCTAAAACCCTAAATTACACTTTTCTAAAGCCACAGTGATATGTTTTCTTAAAACCCTAACCAAATCTATTTTTCTAAAATCATAGTAGCTTATTTTTTCAAATACCTAATATGAAAACCAATTTTCATGATTTTCAATCTTACTTATTTAAACCCTAAATTTTCAATATTATTTTTATATAACTTTTGAAACCCTAAATCCAAAACATCCATTCTTTAGATTCAAACCCTAATTTATTTCAAATCTAACCTTTATATTCAAACATCCAGTAGCCATGCTATTTCTTTAAAATGTTTTTCAACTAATTAAACAAGTATATGCAAAACCCTAATTGTTAAACATAAAACCCAAGAAACCCTAATTGATGCATGAACCCTAAAGTTATATACTTACTATTTTATTTAAATTGGATGAATGCTTATTATATATTTTGATTGATGTTTGATGTCTTTGATGAATAATTTATTTATGATAAATGGATGTTTACTTTTATTGATTTCGAAACATTGTAAGAGGTATGTTTCCATATTTTGGGTATCTCATTAGTTAAATTTTATGTAATTTATTTTATCTTAAAGTTTTTGGACTAATGTAAAGGGCACATTTCCACCTTTTGGTGGGTGTCCTATTTAGTTTTAGACATGGACGATGTAAGGACATGTTTCCATCCTCGGATGGGTGTCTATTTATTTACTTTATTTGGACATTATTTTGATTTTAATATAATGATGTTTTATCTTAATTGTTGCATGTAGTATGGATAATATTGTTATATTTAAGAATTTTATAATGTTAAGACCTGCAAAGGAGGCCGGTTCCAATGAACCGGGCGTTGTGGGGGTGTTGGGCCGTTTCTCACATTCCCCATACGTACCCAACTTTTTGAACCCATTAGGGGGTTGGGGATTCCTTAGAAATTGAGTCATCCACCCTTTTTTTTTTTGCCCGTCCGGGTGACGATTTCATTTTTCTCCGGGCTTTGGCTCGTGTTCTCTATGGCCCTGAGCCTAAATAGTACCGAAGTTGTAAGAACCATTCTACCGGGAGTGGGGGCGAAAATCCCTGCTCACAGACGCATCAGTCTGTAGAGGGTAGTGTAGAGAGTGTGGCTCCTATTGAGGGTAGAGATGGAGCTAGAGCTGAAATTGTTGGAGAGGCACCTGCTCCTGTGTCGGAGAGACCAGCAGTTGATGAGATTTCATCGGGCTGGGTACGGCATATGGTGGAGCTGTTGAGGCAGGCTCTAGTACAACAACTGACGCTAAGGAAGTTTGGAGCTAAGGATTTTATTGGTACTACAAACCCTGCTATAGAATAGCAGTGGATAGACAGAGTCTAGAGAGTGTCCATCCAGCTGCAAGCTACTCCAAAGGAGAAGTTTGATTGTGCCAGATCTCTTTTGCAGAGGGATGCATATGATTGGTGGAAGATGATTCCACATTCTCTGGATGATCCACCAGTTCTGACCCATGACAATTTTCTACAGGAGTTCGAGTAGAAGTATACTCCAAAGGAGTATAAGGATGCAAAGAAGATAGAGTTCTTGAGTTTGAGGCAGGATACCAAGATAGTGTCAGAGTATGAGATAGAGTTTATCCGACCGAGTCAGTATGCTGGTGAGATCATTTCTGGTGAGATTGACAGGTGTTAGAGGTTTGAGGAGGGGCTGAGACCCTCTATCATGTGCATTGTAGCAGGCTCCCGGTATCAGAATTTTTCCCAGTTGATTGTAGCTGTCAGGAGTGTTGAGAGAGCACAGTATCATATCCATAATTTTGGAGAAATTAAATAAGTATTTGGAGATATAAAAGTTATACATAACCAATATTTATACCTAGTGTATATATAACATATACATATGGTATATTAATTGTATATGTTGGATATATATATTACATACTTAATATATTTAATACACATATAAGGTAAATTTGATGTGTATATAGGAATATTATTTGTGCATATGGGTATTTATATTCATTAAATATACATTACATAGACATAGTATATACATTACATAAATAAGTACATAATGATATATGTGAAATATAAGTAACATATACAAGATATATGCATATACATAAAATATACAATATATATATGTGGGATATAATTTGGTGTTAGAAAAGTGAATGATGAAAATAATAATAATAAAATAATATTAGATAGTGGAAGATGATGAAAAAGTGTGATATTTTGTAATAAAAATAATTCAATATTAATTTATTTTTGGGTTGTAGAAGATTAAATATATTTATTAATAATTAATTAAATAAATAAATATTTATATATATAAGGCTAGAAATTAAAGAAGAAAGAAATTAAAAAGACAAAAACATAAATAGTAAAAGAGGGGCAAATTAGTAAATATACTTTATAAAATTTAAAAATTAATAAAATAATTTAAAAGAAAATATTTTTGAATGGAAGATGAAAATTGGTATTTTTAAAATAAATAAATAATTAATTAAAATAATATAAATATATATATATATATATATGTGGTCTTAAATGAAGAAAAGAGAAAAAAATCAAAATTTTAAAAAGAATTTTTTTCTTCTTCTTCTTCCTCTCTTTGATGTTTTCTTCATGGATGAGAAATATTGGTTTTTGCTTCATTTAAACAACCAATTTTCAAGAATTTTACAAGAACCAAGTGGGTTTTGGTGATTTCTTCATAAATTAGTAAGTTTTCCTTTACAATTTTGAAGTTTCATCTAAATATATGATTAAGTATAATTTGAGATTTTAATGGAGTGTTTTTTAATTGGTTAAATGCATATGAAAGATGCTATTTTGTTTAATTATTAATGATTCTTAAGTTGGATTGAAGAAATGGTTAAGTTTAAGTTAAGTTGGTTGAAGAAAGAGAATTTAGGGTTATGGAACATTTGGGTTTTTGAAATAATGAGTTTTAATTGTGCAAATTGGTTATAAATGTGTTATTTTGATGCATAAGCAAGGATTTTAAAATCAAATGATGGATTTAGTTAAGTTTGGATAGAGTTTGAAGATGGTAGTATTGATTTAGGATTTTGAAAAAGTGAATTTTCAAAGTATGGTGAATTGTTTGATTTTAATGCTTAAATCATGTTATTTGATGACATTAATGACGGAAATAAGCTTGGATTAATTATTGGAATGTGTTGAAATGGAGATCCTTCAATGGGAAAGGTTATGCCACTTTAGGGTTTTGAACAAAAGTGTGTGTTTAATTAAAGTAATTGATTTAAACATGTTAAAATATGTTTGTAATGATAGAAATAAACTTAAAACATTAATTTAAATGGATTAAAATGGTTTTCAAAGTTAAAGAGAGGTAAGGCTTACCTGTGAAAATTTTGTTGGAGTGTTGTTTAATTAAGGTTTGATATTGAGAATGCCTTAGAATGTGATATTAAATGATTTATTTATTATCACATTGGGTATAGGCATTGAGAGGAAGTAGTTTGGCCAATCCAAGTGTTGAAGGGCAACTTGAAAGAGAAGGTTGGTGAGAGTTTTAAGCTTGTTTTGGTTGCTATTTGAGGTACGTACAAACTTTGAATATATTGATTATGTTTGCATGATATTTGGGCTTAACTCATTTTGGTTGAAAAATGTATTAAGCAACTTGGTACATTGGTTGTGCATGAATAATGTGCTATGACATTTGTAATGTCATATATGTGTTAAATGCATTGTAAAAAACCATTGATAATGGCTAAATTGTGTAAATGTGATTAAAATATGTATTATGTGGAAATACCCAAAGTGATTGGGTAATGTGTTGTGAATGAAAAAAGAATGTGATATGATGTAATGAGATATGTGGAAATATAATGAAATGAATTGATATTGAGATAAATGAGAAAAATGAGAAAAGTGAGAAAAGTGAGAAAAAAAAAAAGAAAATAAGGCATTATGCCTAGTTTGATTATGTAACAATGAGAAAGAGATTGATAATGAGAAATATGAATAAATTGTGTGCCTAGTATGTTTTTCAATTTTCAGAGTTCTATGTTTGGCGACATGCCTATGATTTGCCTACGGGCTAGACGTTGGGCGTCAATGTGAAAATATTTTTAAGGTGAAATGACCGGGTCATAAGCCTCAAAAATAAGTACTTGAAGCTAGGCTGGGTGAAATGACCAGGTCGTAAGCTCAGACTTAGTTGGATTATTATATTGATATATTGCCTACGGGACTAGACATATGGTGTCATTATAGACCAAAATAGTAATTCTGGAATTTGAATAGCATATTAGTTATCTTTAGGCCCATGTTTATGTTTGTTTTTATATGAATTGTAGATTGTGAAATATTTGAAAAGTATGAGAAAATGGAATGGTGTGATATTCATAAGCATTTTGCATTGGCATTACTTTACATTTTTATTATTATCAAAGTTTATACCGCTATTCTTTTAGCTTAGCGCGATTGTAATTCATCGCGTAGGTGGCATGGGCGTTTTGGTAAAGCCGAAGAGTTCTACAGGACCTAGTCGTGCCTAGGCTTGCATTTATCGAGCTTGAAGTGTTTTTAGGTACATCAAGATCAGAGCCATTTGTCAGCATGCACATATTTAATATTATAGTATGTTTTGATACTATGTATATTATGTTTATTTTTGAAGTATATATTGTAAATTGTAAATAATGATTTGGATAAGTTGTTTAAAATGGGATTCTATATGTGTTGTTGATTTATATATCTATGTATAAATATTTTGAGAAAATATGGAGAAATTGAGAAGTATTGGTGAAATGGAGATTTTTTTTATTGGGAGTATTTTCTGATGCAGGTTGTATTTTGCTGAATTTTGAAAATGTTTAAATTACAGATAAAACTCTGACAAATTTTTCCTAGAGATTTTCATATAAAATGTTTATTTTGGGTTACTATAACAAGTAAAGAATATTTATATACTATTTAATTTTATATATTTAGTATTTGAAATCTTAAGACAGAAATGTGAAAATATTTATTAAATCTGTCTGTGATATTTTTATACCGTATATGCATATTTTACATATGCTGAAAATATGTATTGTACGTATATAGGGTATAAGGGTGTTACATTTATTTTGGTATCAGAGTCCAGGTTTAAGGTTCTCCACCTAGGTGGGTTGTTAGAGAGAGAAAATTAGAATTTTTAAAAAATGATTTTTAATTGTGATGCATGCATTGGCACTGGTAATTTATCCGATCCATGATGTGGCAATGTCCGTTCGACATAACGGATATGAGTTGAGATGACATCTGGGTTATATAGTTCAGAGTGGCACAATAGAAGCATCATTCTGGAGCTTATAGATTAAGAATTTTTAGAACTTTTATTTGAAATTAAGTTTCATAGTTGATTGAATTGATGAATAAGTGAAATTTAGAAAAATAATCTAGGAAATGATTTAAAATATGAAATAAAAAGTTTGAGAAATGGGTATGATAGTTAGAGAAAATTCTATATGTGTAATGCAACGTGATATTATTCGAATTTTTGGATAAATCTAGGAATTTTGGATAAGTTTGAAAATTTAATAGAAAGTTATTTTATATGTTAAAATCCAATGAATAAAAATTTATAATTTTTAAAAATGGATTCCTAATTAAGAAAAATAGAAGAACAAGGGTTGTTGGAACAGTTTTAGCAACTCAGAATATGTAAAAATTGAGAAAAATATTTAAAAGCTATGGCAAACTAACAAAAAAAATATATAAAAATTTACATAAAATATTATATGTATTCCTAGAACATATGGTTAAAAGTTTATGAATTTTTATTAAAGTTTAATACCTAAAAAAAATGGATAATCGGGTGCTTCTAGAGGAATTATTAAAGAGACAAATTCTATGGGTTTGGAAGATTTAATTTTTAAATATAGTAAATCAATTTGGAAAAATCTAAAATTTTAAATATAAGTCCATATATGTGTTAAGTGTACATGGAAAAAATTTTACAAGCTTTTATAAAGAATTGGTAAGGAATATAAAAATTAAAAGTGAGATTTACATGAAACTAAGGAAGTCATACATCTTTGTGCACATGAATAATAAATTAGTTTCATGAGACAAATGAATAAGAAAAATTATGAAAACTTATATACAGACGGGTAGAAGTATGAAGAAGGAATGTGGAGTTTTTAATAATTTAGAACAAAGAGTTCATAATAAAAAAAATCAAAGAGGAAAATGGTATGCGATAGTGAATTGTTTATTATGAAAAAAAATGATGCATGATTTAGGGTTTGAGTATGTAAAATTAGGATATCTAAATGGATGATGTTAATTAGTGTAATGAAATGAATTAGTGTTGTTTAAAAGTAAATGTTATGATCTTAAGATTGGGAATGTGACATGGATGAGATTTGGTGAGGTTTATATTGTTGGTTGCATTATATGAAATTTGAATTTTTGAAATGGGTTTCCATAATTGTAAAAGTAATGTGTTTTGATGTTATATTAATATAAAAATAATGTTTATAAAGTTAGCTCTTGAAAATGAGATTAATAGAATGAAGTTTAAGTAAAGTATTAAGTTGGAAATTTAGAGTTGTAAGGGAATTTCGATGAAGATTGTTTAGATATTGATAGTTTAATATTTAATAAGCATGGGAGTAATTTTGAATCAGTAATATTACTCATGAAAATATCATGTAATGTGTAATGTGGTTGATAGTATAGATACTAGATATGAAATAAAGAGAAATGATTAAGAAAGTGAAAAAATATATATGAAGAGTATGGTAGGTGTATGGAAAATGTGAGAGAGAAGTCACATTGGAAATGTGACTAATATTTATGTAAAAAAAAAGATGAATGAGGATAAATTATTTATTATATAAGAATGAGAAATGATAATATTCCATGAAATATAATAAATGTTCAATTTATACATATAAAAAGTTGAGTATAATTGTGTGATTGTGTGTATACACGAATATGATATATGCGGTGAATTGTCCAATACAGACACTAATGTGATATGTAAGAAAATGTAGAAAGTAAGTCACATTATGAATGTGATTTATGGATACGTATGTGGATGATTTAAAAATATGGAAAATATTTAAAATGTGAAGTAATATGAATTTGTGAGATGAAGGTGATCATGATAAGGTTGATCACCTGGAAATTGTAACAATGTGATGTAATGTGAAAGTGATCAAGTATTGAATTGATTAATTAAAGATATGAAAAAGTATTATTGAAGTATTATGGTATGTTTGTAACCCTATATAATTACTTATTTAATTTAAGAAGGAGAAATTGGTAAAAAAACAAAAAAAATTATTGAATAAGTTGAGATATAATTGGTAATTATTAATAAATGGATCATGTGTTTAGGCCAATAAAAAATAAGTGGATAAGGGTAATTTTTCTTAAAATAGAATTGATACGCGTTAACTCTTCATGTAGTAAGAGTTTAAAGAACTAATATGTGATTTTAAAATGCCACGGGTGTGTGACCATTGAGACATGGGCATAGTTTCGAGATAAGAGTTGTTTGAGAAAGAATTATAGTGAAGGCGGTGTTTATTTGTAACCTACAGACGTGGACTTAAGATGATACAACTGTGATATATATTTAGTGAAATTGATAGTTTTTGTTTCATGAGATACAGGCAAGATTTGTGGCTGCTATAGTTGGACTCATAACCTTATGTAGAAATTTATTTATGACCATAAATAGTGTGAAAACAGAAGAGAATTGTGAAAATATGATAAGCTATAAATGATGTGTAAGAAAAGTGATTTTTGTAAATATGGTAACTATAAGAAATATGAGAAAAGGGGTAAATGAAAGGAATTATGAAATGTGCATAAGAGCTATATTGAATGTGTTTGAAAGTGGTATAAAATGAATAAGTTGATGAAAATGATGTTTAAAGTGAATGAGGCTAGGGGAAATGAATATTATCTGTGTAGACCCTTAATTTTTGACCCAATCAGATCCAATATGCTTTATTTAGTCCAAAATGATTTTTGTTGTCTAATTGGTCCAAAATAATTTTTGTTGTCTAATTGGTCCAAAATAATTTTAATTAAATAGTTTTTGCTTTATTATCTAATTTTTATTAATAAAAAATAAAAATAAACAAATCAAAATCAAAAAAATAAAAATAAAAATCGGAGTCAGAAAAAAAATTGGCAGCGAAAAGTGGTCGCGCGGGCCCGTCGGCCCAGCAGCAGCTCACCCGCAGGAATTTCCTGCGGGCTGGCACGCCTACTGGCCCCAGCCACGGGCCCGTTGCCACAGTTTTCGCCAGCGCAAAATTTTTCGACGCAATTTTTTAAAACCTAATCCAATTAGGTTTTAATTTCTTTTTTTTATTAATATTACTTACCTTAATTAATTAGGAATAAATAACCTTAAACCATTATAAATAAGGACCAAAGGCATAGAAAAAAGAGGTGGCCGAGAGAGAGCAAATCCAAAGGGAGTTTGGAAAGTTTGAAACCAAATCAATGAAGGAAAAGAAGAAATTCAATTTAAATCTTTTCTAGACAGCAGCATCACGATTAAAGGGACTCCAAAGGCAAAAAAGGCTTGTCTTTGGAGCTAGTTCATCCAAGAAGAAGCAATTTTGGAGCAACTTACAAAAGAAGGTATGAAATTCTAAATTCTAATTTTTTTACACAGTAGCTAAACTAGGGTATTTTTGTGTTTTTCAAAAATTAAAATCTTAGAACCTTAGTTTAATTCTTCCAAAGTTAAAACACTAAAATGTGACATTCTTTTCTAAAAAGACTTAAAATTGTTATTTTTTCTTCTTAAAAATCTTAAAACTTTAATTGAACATATTTTTCTACAAAACCAAAATCAAATTCTGTTTCTTTCAAAATTTTAAAGTAGGTTCTATTTTATTCAAAAAACCTTAAAAAACATCTTTTCTACTTATAAAAACTTCAATCCATTTGTTTAAATTTACAAAACTTCATAGAATATCAAATTGATTTCTAAAACCCTAAAAATTATCTTTTACCCGAGAACCCTAATTTTAAAGCCTAAAATCCAAAATTCAACTTTTAAACCTAAAATAATGAACCTTAATCCTTTTAAAATCTTAAACCCTAATTTTTATGAACCCTAATCCCTTTAAAACATAAAAAAACATGAAAACATGAAAATCCAAAAATTGCATAGTAGCTTAAAATTCAATAATCAAAAATCACAAATTTAAGTATTTTAAGGTATTTAAGACCCTAGTTTCATGATTTCATCATTCAAACCTTAATTTGTGTAATCAAAAAGTCTTACCAACCTTTTAAAGCATAAAACCCTAATCTATTTTAATTCCATAAAAAGTCACAGTAGCTATAATTGAACTTTTATTTGCTTTATTCAATTCCATATTTACTTATACCTTGATTTATCTCTTATGCTTTAATCTATTTAATTTCAATACTTGATTTATTTAATTTATCATGGATGGATGTTTATTTTATTGATATTTAAATACTTTTGATGAATGATTTATTTATGGATGATTATTTACTTTTATCAATTAATTTAGATTTTCAAAAGTTGTAAGAGGTATGTTTCCACTTGGTGGGTACCTCATTAGTTAAACATCATGTAATTTAATTTGCTTTTCTATTTTAGAACCTATGTAAAGGGCATGTTTCTACTTTTTGGTGGGTCTCCTATCTAGGCATGTGATGTAAGGACATGTTTCCATCCTTGGATGGGTGTCCATTTATTTGTTTTGTTTGGACATTGCTTTGATTTTAATATAATGATGCTTTCTTTTTTATTGTGTGTAATATGGATAATGTTATTATACTTAAGAATTTTATAATATTAAGACCTGTAAAGGAGCCCGGTTCCAATGAACTGGGCATTGTGGGGGTGCTGGGCCATTTCTCACCTTCCCCACACGTACCCAACTTTTCGAACCCATTAGGGGGTTGGGGATTCCTTAGGAATCGAGTCATCCATCCCTTTCTTTTTTCCCGGCCCGTCTGGGTGCCGACTCTATTTTCTCCGAATTTAGGTCCGTGTTCTCTAAGGCCCCAAGCCTAAATAGTGCCGAAGTCATAAGAACCATTCCACCGGGAGTGGGGGCGAAAATCCCCGCTCACAGTGGCGACTCCACTGGGGATAAGAGAAGTTGATTCCATTGGTCTTTATGTTATTCTATTCTTTCTTATAATAATATTATCCATTGCATCATATTAGATTGCATTGTGTGCGTGAGTTAGGACGCCCGTGTTACTCGTGTTATGTTATGTAAGGGATACCATACTTTCACTCAAGGTATGGAGATTGAGCATGGCATAACCACTCATAGCCTCGTACCATTTGGTATATACTTGCTATGGGAACCTAAGCCTTTTAACCCAAAGACTAAAGCTCATGTAATTGGCCTAGTTACTTTCCTTAGGTTTTACCCCAAATGCATGTCGTTTGACTATGGTTAGTTTAGTTTATCTTAGTCTAAATCATGGCCTATTTGGTTTGTTCTTTTTCTAATATGACCTAAGTATATTGTAAGCTCAAAATAAATTTTTCTTTAAAATCCAAAAGACCAAAGATATTTTCAAAATTTTTCAAGATGGTCTTTGGACATAAGATTTTTTCTAAAAACAAGTCAAAAAATTTTTTGGCCCATGGCCCAAATACTAAGCCCAAAATCCATTTTTCTAAAATCTTTTACAATGGGCTTAGAAACAAAACTATTTTCACCCAACCATTTTTTACAAAGAGCTTGCAAAAATATTTAGGTCAATTATGAAATACCAAAATCAATTGTGGGCCTAGTTTACACTAAGAACAAATTAACCATGGGCTTGTTTTTGGCATGAATTATTAGTTACTTTTTCAAGTGAGAAATCTATTTATAATAAACCTCTTAATTTCATTTTAATCCAACATAGCATAAAAGCTACTTTAGTTGGTTGAATGGATTAAAACCTAATTAATGGGAATTATCATGGATTGATTTCCATTTTCGAAAATATAACTATTGGTTGAAATATCCGAGGGAATTATTCGAAAGCAAGGTACCCCATGTTGGTATTTTGTTAACCATATACCTAGGAAAAAAGACTCGCCATTCGTGTGTGGATGTTATAAGGTTGGAAGGAATGTCCTATTTTGTTGTTTGTGCATACATGCATACATTTGCATCTCATCTCATTGATCCTCTCTAGCTCACAGCCCTGGATTACGATAGTTCTAAAGCTTACAACAATTCGACCTATGCTGGAGATGAAGCATCTAGCAACGACTCAATCACTTGCTCGCTTAAAACAATGGAGCCCGAACAAATTCAAAAAATGGTGGAACATCAATGCCAAGATGGAAGAAATAAAAGAGGCCCTAGCTGAGACCATGAGGAACCAATTGACTGCAATCTTAGAGAATCATGCCGAGGCTTCTGCTAGCACTAAGAAGCCAAAGGACAAAGGGAAGACTAAAGTTAGTGAAGTAGCTTTTGATGATGATAAGGTGATCATTGATGATGATGACTGGGCTCAATACTACCAAGATCTTCAAGACAAAAAAGAACCAAAGGTTGTTGAGAAGGAAACTATTGAAAAGATCGAGACATCCGATGTTGAAAAGATGATTGCTGATTTAGAAAAGAAATTTGAGAAGAAATTGAAAACTGAAGAGGTTTCCGAGATCGACAAATTGTTTGAGCTAGATGAAGAAGTCCCATACAAGTTCAAGATGCCATCATTTGCTAAGTACAATGGCACCGGAAATCCTCATCTTCATGTGAAGCAGTATATCACTGCCATGCAGTTTGCCCGAGCTACTAAGGCTCAAACTCTAAGGTACTTCATGCTCTCATTGGATCCTGCTGTCCAAAATTGGTTCAATACCTTAGATGATGGAACACAAAAGAGTTGGGATCTACTTTACAAAGCCTTCATCCAACAATATGGATATAATGTTGAGTTGGAAGTTACCTTGATGGAAGTGGAGTCCATTAGGCAAAGACCGAATGAGAATTTTGTAGATTATGTCAAGAGATGGAGAAACAAGGCTGCTTTGCTCAAGAAAAGGCCCGATGAATCTGATCAAATAAGGATGATCGTGAGAGGTGTCCTTCCCAATCTCCGCGAAAGGATGTCTCACACCCTTATAAGGGACTTCAAAGATCTTCTCCAAGCTGGTCTACAAATTGAAGAATGGGAAAGGGAGAAGAATCGCTTTTCAATAAGAAGGAATGGGGAAACTTACTTGCTTGAATAAATTACTTTCATCAAAATTTTTGTTGACCTTTGTTCATTTTGGTGCTCAACCAATGAGGAATTTAGCTTGATGTTTATAAATTAATGTGTCTAGGCATCATGACTCGAATGACTTTACTAGATGAGGGAATTACTCTATAGCATTGAGTTGTGTATGCTTACTTAGAGAGGGCTCCTGCATAATTATCTTTGTCTAGGTCTTAGTCAGTCTTAGAACATGCTTTGACAAACTTTCGAGGCAAAATTGAACTCTGCTTATTTAAGGGAGAGATGATCTAGGCATTGTTTGATTAGCCAGCAACTAGTATCCACCCAATTAAATATTAATCCCTAGTTATCCCTTTGAGCCTTCATAAAATTTTAGCTTTCTTTTCATTGGCATATAACCTCAACAACCTACCTTGAACTGTTGTGATACTTTTTACAAGTCTTATTATCACAAAGGTGAAAAGGCAAGAAGATCAAAGAAAGAAATGAATAGTCAAGACTATGAAGATAGTTGAAGTTCTTAAGACCATAAAGATAGTTGAAGTTCTTAAGACCATAAAGATATTTGAAGTTCTCAAGACCATAAAGATAGTTGATGTTCTCAAAACCTTAAGGGTAGTTGAAGTTCCCTTAATGTCTCCAATATATCAAGACAACATCAACATTAGAGTAATAAATGATTTATCCCTATTAAAGAAGATTTATGTTACTCCACTCATCCATTATTGGAAGCCCAAGTTGGTACAAACAAGACAACTATGTTTGAGCTAGAACCAAAAAAGAAAAAAAAGAGAAAAGAAAAAGAAAAAAAAAGAAGAAGAAGAAGAAGAAGAAAAAAAGAAAAGAAAACCCAAAATGGTTAAAAAAGCCAACTGAGTTCTCTTTTACCTAAGCAGCAAAAGGCTTCCAATTGGACAGTTTGACTTGAATTAGTTCAACCCAACCAAGGATTCAATCAAAATCAGAGGAAAAGGAGAAAGACCATCCAATTCTTGAAAGTTCTGTACTTGACGGTCCTATAAGGAAGAAGGACAAAATGATAGGGAAGAGTAAGAGAAATAAAGAAAAGGAAGAAGAAGAAAAGAAACGAATTTGGGAACAAACCTTTTTGCAAGGGCAAAAACTGTCCTAGACAATATCCAGATTAATGCCAAGAAGATATAGAAGGAATTTGGAGTCTAGCAAGATTGCTCCCGACTGCCTAAAGTTTAAACAAGAAATTTATAGTGTGAGGGTTTGTCCATTGTGTCACACCAGCTCCTATCTGAAAATGGCCTTCATTTAAACCTGTGTCCCTTATAGACCCCATTTCAAGCTTATCAAAGACCTGTTGATCTCTCTTGGTAGGTAGAATCTATTAGTGGAGATAGTTTGAATAAGCATGCATATGGGATAGACAATATTTAAACTCAAATGAGACCTTTGGCCAAATAATGTGTATGTGCCTATCTGAAGTGCAACAGTTCTTGCTTAAATAGAAATGATTCCTGAGTTTAGTACGGTAACTAGGGTTGTCATGTTATAGATATGTTAATTTGGAAAAATCAAGTCCTGAGGTACATTGACATTAATTTGGCAAAGCCAACATTTGATTTCAAAATCAAAATTCAAAAAAAAAAATTTGTTTTGTCATACAAAGCCTTCAAGTTAAGGGAAGTATGTTGAACCTCCAAAGGACATATTGGGTAAAGGAAATGATTATTGGCAAGCTGCCAATTGACATGCTGAAACATATTTTGAAATGGATGCATCCCTGACTCTACCATTAGGGGTCTCCACCACTCATGTTTTCAACATGTAGAAGATAAAAGCCACAAATGCAAAGCTTTCGATCATTCCATGCAAGACTTGAACAAACGTCAAAAGGAGTCAATGAGAACACTTCTGCTGATCACCTCAGTCTGTGAGTCAATAAAACCGCTGTAAGTATCATTCATGCATATCATGCATACACGAGCATGTCACATCGCACTTTCTTGTCTTGTGTTGTCTATTCCTTGTCAAAATGAACAGCAAGCAATCAAAAGAAGATATCAAATCAGGGGGGGGCATAGAAAGCCCATTGCTTGAGAAAGCTCCAGTAATCTTGTAAAGAGAAGAAATGCATGCTTATGCGAAAAACAAGATGGCAAAAACATCAATCAAAGCTTGCATGGATAAAATCTTTGGTTTGAGCCTACACAGGGGGCAAAGTTTCTCCTTTTCAATTTTTTGAGTTTATATACCAAATATTTTTAAACTCACTTACAAATATTTTGCCACATAGGGGGGCAAGGAGAGGATATAAGTCCAATTAAAAATAACTAAATCTTTGCAAAAAGAAAGAACAAAAGAATGGAACAATAGAACTCTCAAAAGAATGAAGGTGCAAAAGACAAAAGACCAATCCAGCTAAAAGAGCTAAAGCCAGGGTAAAGACCCGACCTCCAATGGATAAAGACCCATGTTTCAAGGGTGAAGACCCGATCTCAAAGGATGAAGATCCACTTTTCAAGGGTGAAGACCTGATCTCAAAGGATGAAGATCCATTTTCAAGGGTGAAGACCCGATCTCAAAGGATGAAGATCCATTTTTAAGGGTGAAGACCCGATCTCAAAGGATGAAGATCCATTTTCAAGAGTGAAGACCCGATCTCAAAGGATGAAGATCCATTTTCAAGGGTAAAGACCCGATGTCAAAAGATGAAGATTCATTTGCAAGGGTGAAGACCCAATCTCCAAGGATGAAGATCCATTCTGAGGGTGAAGAATCACAATGCATAGAACAGCAGGAGCAGTCAGACTTTTCAACTGATAAAAGGTTAGTCAAATTCATTCTCGGGTCCAAGTACCCATTCTCGGGTCCAAGTACCCAAATCAAATCTAATCTCAGGTCCAAGTACCCAAATTAAATCAAAATCAATTCAAATCTCAAGTCAAAGTACCCAAGTTAGGATCGAGTATCCCAATCAAGTTTAGGATCGAGTATCCAAATCCAATTTAGGATCGAGTATCTGAATCTAGTTAGGATCGAGTATCCGAATCTAGTTTAGGATCGAGTATCCGAATCCAAGTTAGGATCGAGTATCCAAATCAAGTTAGGATCGAGTATCCCAATCCAATTTAGGATCGAGTATCCAAATCCAGTTTAGGATCGAGTATCCAAATTCGATTTAAGATCGAGTATCCAAATCCAGTTAGGATCGAGTATCCCAATCAAGTTTAGGATCGAGTATCCGAATCCAAGTTAGGATCGAGTATCCAAATCAAGTTAGGATCGAGTATCCCAATCCAATTTAAGATCGAGTATCCAAATCCAGTTAGGATCGAGTATCCGAATCCAGTTTAGGATCGAGTACCCAAATCTAGATAGGATCGAGTATTCAAGTCTAGTTTAGGATCGAGTGCCCAAATCTCTCGGGTCCAGAACCCAAAACCTCAAAAATTAAGTCTTATTGCTTTTCACTCTCTTTCACTAAGGTTTCAGATCATTCAAGCAGGGGGCAAACTGTAGACCCTTAATTTTTGACCCAATCCGATCCAATATGCTTTATTTAGTCCAAAATGATTTTTGTTGTCTAATTGGTCCAAAATAATTTTAATTAAATAGTTTTTGCTTTATTATCTATTTTTATTAATAAAAAATAAAAATAAACAAATAAAAATCAAAAAAATAAAAATAAAAATAAAAATTGGAGTCGAAAAAAATCGGTAGTGAAAAGTGGTCGCGCAGGCCCGTCGGCCCAGCAGCAGCTCACCCGTAGGCCTGCTAGCATTTTGCCCCCAGGAATTTCCTGCGGGCGAGTTATTTCGCCCGCAGGAAATTCCTGCGGGCGAAATAACTTCCTACGGGGCGAGTTATTTAGCCTGCAGGAATAACTTCCGGCAGGAATTTCCTGCGGGCTGGCACGCCCACTGCGGGCTGGCACGCCTACTAGCCCCAGCCACAGGCCCGTTGCCACAGTTTTCGCCAGCGCAAAATTTTTCGACGTAATTTTTTGAAACCTAATCCAATTAGGTTTTAATTTCTTTTTTTTTATTAATATTAGTTACCTTAATTAATTAGGAATAAATAACCTTAAACCATTATAAATAAGGACCAAAGGCATAGAAAAAAGAGATGGCCGAGAGAGAGCAAATCCAAAGGGAGTTTGGAAAGTTTGAAACCAAATCAAGGAAGGAAAAGAAGAAATTCAATTTAAATCTTTTCTAGACAGCATTATCACGATTAAAGGGATTCCAAAGGCAAAAAAGGCTTGTCTTTGGAGCTAGTTCATCTAAGAAGAAGCAATTTTGGAGCAACTTACAAAAAAAGGTATGAAATTCTAAATTTTAAATTTTTTACACAATAGCTAAACTAGGGTATTTTTGTGTTTTTTAAAAATTAAAATTTTAGAACCTTAGTTTAATTCTTCCAAAGTTAAAACACTAAAATGTGACCTTCTTTTCTAAAAAGACTTAAAATTGTTATTTTTCTTCTTAAAAATCTTAAAACTTTAATTGAACATATTTTTCTACAAATCCAAAATCAATTCTGTTTCTTTCAAATTTTTAAAGTATGTTCTATTTCATTCAAAAAAACCTTAAAAAACATCTTTTCTACTTATAAAATCTTCAATCCATTTGTTTAAATTCACAAAACTTCATAGAATATCAAATTGATTTCTAAAACCCTAAAAATTATCTTTTACCCGATAACCCTAATTTTAAAGCCTAAAATCCAAAATTCAACTTTTAAACCTAAAATAATGATCCTTAATCCTTTTAAAATCTTAAACCCTAAATTTTATGAACCCTAATCCCTTTAAAACATAAAAAAATATAAAAGCATGAAAACCCAAAAATTGCACAGTAGCTTAAAATTCAATAATCAAAAATCGCAAATTTAAATATTTTAAGGTATTTAAGACCCTAGTTTCATGATTTCATCATTCAAAACTTAATTTGTTTAATCAAAGAGTCTTAACAACCTTTAAAACATAAATCCCTAATCTATTTTAATTCCATAAAAAGTCACAGTAGCTATAATTGAACTTTTATTTGCTTTATTCAATTCCATATTTACTTATACCTTGATTTATCTCTTATGCTTTAATCTATTTAATTTCAATACTTGATTTATTTAATTTATCATGGATGGATGTTTATTTTATTGATATTTAAATACTTTTGATGAATGATTTATTTATGGATGATTATTTACTTTTATCAATTAATTTAGATTTCCAAAAGTTGTAAGAGGTATGTTTCCACTTGGTGGGTACCTCATTAGTTAAACATCATGTAATTTAATTTGCTTTTCTATTTTAGAACCTATGTAAAGGGCATGTTTCTACTTTTTGGTGGGTGTCCTATCTAGGCATGTGATGTAAGGACATGTTTCCATCCTTGGATGGGTGTCCATTTATTTGTTTTGTTTGGACATTGCTTTGATTTTAATATAATGATGCTTTCTTTTTATTGTGTGTAATATGGATAATGTTATTATACTTAAGAATTTTATAATATTAAGACCTGTAAAGGAGGCCGGTTCCAATGAACCGGGCGTTGTGGGGGTGCTGGGCCATTTCTCACCTTCCCCACACGTACCCAACTTTTCAAACCCATTAGGGGGTTGGGGATTCCCTAGGAATCGAGTCATCCACTCCTTTCTTTTTTCCCGGCCCGTCCGGGTGGCTACTCCATTTTCTCTGGACTTAGGTCTGTGTTCTCTAAGGCCCCAAGCCTAAACAGTGCCGAAGTCGCAAGAACCATTCCACTAGGAGTGGGGGCGAAAATCCCCGCTCACAATCTGTAATGATGAATTCGAAGAGAATTAAAATTTGAGAATAAATTTGACCTAATAGAATTAGGTCATGAATTGAAAACAGATTGATGAATTTAAAATAGACTAAAGGTTGATCAGAATAGAATAAGGCTATGATGGTCGTATTGTGATAGTTAGATCAATTGATCTGAAATGTAATAAGTTTACAAGTATTTATTGAAATTCAATGTATGTAGTTGTATTAAGAATATTCAAGCTATATGATAATGTGCATAATACAGCTATGAGCGGAGATTTTTGCCCCCACTCCCGGAGGAATGGTTCTTGCGACTTCGGCACTTTTAGGCTTGGGGCCTTAGAGAATACGGACCTAAGTATGGAGAAAATGGAGTCGCCACCCAGACAGGCCGGGAAAAAGAAAGGGGTGGATGACTCGATTCCTAAGGAATCCCCAACCCCCTAATGGGTTCGGAAAGTTGGGTACGTGTGGGGAAGGTGAGAAATGGCCCAGTACTCCCACAACGCCCTGTTTATTGGAACCGGCCTCCTTTACAGGTCTTAATATTATAAAATTATTAAATATAACAATATTATCCATATTATACACAACAATTGAAATAAAGCATCGTTATATTAAAATCAAAGCAATGTCCAAGCAAAACAAATAAATAGACACCCATCCGAGGATGAAAACATGTCCTTACATAGTTCATGTCTAAACTAATAGGACACCCATCAAAAGGTAGAAACATGTCCTTTACATTGGTCCAAAATATAAAAACAATTTAAATTACATGATATTTAACTAATGAGGTACCCATAAAATAGAAACATACCTCTTACACTTTTGGAAATAAAAATAAATCGATAAAAGTAAATAACCATTCATAATAAATAAATCATTATCAAAGATATTAAACATCAATCAAAATATATAATAAGCATTCATCCATGATAAATTAAATAAATCAAGCAGTGAAATTAAATAAATCAAAGCATATAATAAATTACATGATCAAACCAAAAATTAAATAAAGCAATAAATATATAATTTAGGGTTCGCATCTTAAAATAGGATTTTAGAATTTTAGTTACTAAATTAGGGCTTTGGAAAAAGGAAAGTTAAATACGCGGACTCATAATGCACAAATGAATATTGACCCCTTCGACGAGCCCATACGGCGGTCCCGCTAGCTGGTTAGTGGGAGGGGGGCAGTGCCCCAGAAAATTTTTGAAATTGGCTTCTAGGATTATAGGTTTTGGTGTTAAAAATTAAGATTTTAGGGGTTATAATTTAGAAAATAGGATTTTGAAATTGGAAGAAACTAATGTTATTTTTAAAAGAATAATGCTTAGTGTGTGATTTTGGAAAGAAGGATTAATTAGGGTTAAAGCTTTTGATGCTTAAAAAATAAGGCTACTGACTTTTGGAATAGAGTTTAGGGTTTCGGGAATTAATAAAATGATTTAGGGTTTTTGGTGTCTTGGAAAATATATTTGGTTTTAAGATTTGTGTGAAAACAGTTTAGAGTTTTATAAAGTTTTTGGGAATAAGCAAAACGGTTTAAGGCCTTTTTGGAAATAGAAAAGTAACGAATTAAAGTCTTTTAGACATAGAAGAAATAAATTTAGGGTTCTTAGGGTTTAGAAGAAATAGAAAAGTATTTTTAGGGTTCTTAAGGTTTTTGGAAACATAAAGTATTTTTAGGGTTTTTGACTTTTTAAAAGAAAAAGAAGGAACAATTTAAGATTTTTGAAAACAAAGATCAAGTTATTATATATTCAATGATTAAAGTTTTGAGTGTATAATCTTATAAATCAAAGAAACAAATCTACTGTAAGAAAATAAAAAGAAATTAGAGATTCAAACCTTCGTTTGTTGGTTCCATCAAAAATTGCTTCTTAGATGAACAAGGAAAAAGGCAAGGTTGCTACCTTTGATGGCTTGATTCTTTACTTGCTTATTCCTCTCCTCTCTAAAAAAAATCCGATTGTTCACTATTTAAAGTCCGATCGTTTCAAAGTTCCCCCAAAATTTTTTTTCCTTTTTTTTTTGTTTTTGGTCTTATTTATAGGAAATTTAGATGATTAATTTTAATTCTTTAAGAAAACTGTATTTACTTAGGAAAAGAAAACTGAAACCAAATAGAATTTAGTTTCGAAAAAATTTACGTCGGAAAAATTTCGCTGGCGATAACTGCGACGGGCTGCGAGAGCTGCGAGGAGAGGTGCGAGGTCGGGCACGCCAGGCGGGCTGCGGGCCATTTCGCCCATAGGAAGTTTCTATGGGCAAAATGGCTATAGTTATTCATATGTATATGCATATGAAAGGAGCTAAGTTATATTAGTTGCAAATAATTATAAGAGAAAAATGTTAGTTATAGTATAATTAGAATGAATCTTAATAGGATATAAGATTTTATTATTTTATAATGGTGATGTTAAACTAATATGTGGTAATTATATAGAGAGTAGGATCAAAGTGAAGATGTGCAAAATTATTGTGTTAAGACTTATTAGTTAGAATTGGGAGTTGTTATCATTTGTGATTTTTACAAATAACTATTTGTAAATATAAGCAAGACGGTAATTAAACAGAGATACAATTTTGAAAATGACTATAAGTTATTAACATTTGAATTTAAGGTTATGAGAGTATATTTTTAAGATAATGAAGTGATCAAATATATTGAGTACAATAGATGTGTGATGTATATATATTAAGGAGATGAACTAATTTTGTCTAATGACAATTCGATTGATGATATGATAATCTATTGTGACTGTTTGAGTAAATAGACTGTATAATGATGAGTTATGGAATGGTAAAAAGGTAATTGAGAATGAACATAAAAGGGAGAGTAGAAATTATGTAATTTGATGAAATAATGATTTGATGAGATGATTAATTTAATATTAGATTTTAAGATTATGTTTTAATTTGGATGATTTATTACCGTATTGAATAATTTCTAGGATGAAATTATTTAAGGGAGAGAAAATTGTCATATCCGTAATTTTGGAGAAATTAAATAAGTATTTGGAGATATAAAAGTTGTACATAACCAATATAGATCCTAGTGTATATATAACATATACATATGGTATATTAATTGTATATGTTGGATATATATATATTACATACTTAATATATTTAATACACATATAAGGTAAATTTGATGTGTATATAGGAATATTATTTGTGCATATGGGTATTTATATTCATTAAATATACATTACATAGACATAGTATATATATTACATAAATATGTACATAATGATATATGTGAAATATAAGTAACATATATAAGATATATACATATACATAAAATATACAATATATATATGTGGGATATAATTTGGTGTTGGAAAAGTGAATGATGAAAATAATAATAATAAAATAATATTAGATAGTGAAAAATGAAGAAAAAGTGTGATATTTTATAATTATTAATTAATTAATAATAAGTAAATAAAAATAATTCAATATTAATTTATTTTTGGGTGGTAGAAGATTAAATATATTTATTAATAATTAATTAAATAAATAAATATTTATATATATAAGGCTAGAAATTAAAGAAGAAAGAAATTAAAAAGACAAAAACATAAATAGTAAAGGAGAGGTAAATTAGTAAATATACTTTATAAAATTTAAAAATTAATAAAATAATTTAAAAAGAAAATATTTTTGAATGAAAGATGAAAATTGGTATTTTTAAAATAAATAAATAATTAATTAATTAAAATAATATAAAAATATATATATGTGGTCTTAAATGAAGGAAAGAGAAAAAAATAAAAAATTTAAAAAGAATTTTTTTCTTCTTTCTCTCTTTGACGTTTTCTCCATGGATGAGTAAGATTGGTTTTTGCTTCATTTAAACAACCAATTTCCAAGGATTTTACAAGAACCAAGTGAATTTTAGTGATTTATTCATAAATTAATAAGTTTTCCTTTACAATTTTGAAGTTCCATCTAAATATATGATTATGTCTAATTTGAGATTTTAATGGAGTGTGTTTTAATTGGTTAAATGCATATGAAAGATGCTATTTTGTTTAATTATTAATGATTCTTAAGTTGGATTGAAGAAATGGTTATGTTTGTGTTAAGTTAGTTGAAGAGAGAGAATTTAGGGTTATGAAACATTTGGATTTTTGAAATCATGAGTTTTAATTGTGCAAATTGGTTCCAAATGTGTTTGTTTTGATGCATAAACAAGGATTTTAAAATCAAATGATGGATTTAGTTAAGTTTGGATAGAGTTTGAAGATGGTAGTATCGATTTAGGGTTTTGGAAAAGTGAATTTTCAAAGTATGGTGAATTGATTGATTTTAATGCTTAAAGCATGTTATTTGATGACATTAATGATGGAAATAAGCTTGGATTAATTATTAGAATGTGTTGAAATGGAGAACCTTCAATGGGGAAGGTTATGCCGTTTTAGGGTTTTAAACAAAAGTGTGTGTTTAATTAAAGTAATTGATTTAAACATGTTAAAATATGTTTGTAATGATAGAAATAAACTTAAAACATTGATTTAAATGGTTTTTCATAGTTAAAGTAAGGTAAGGCTTACTTGTGAAAATTTTGTTGGAGTGTTGTTTAATTAAGGTTTGATATTGAGAATGCCTTAGAAAGTGATATTAAATGATTATTTATGATCACATTTGGTATATACATTGAGAGGAAGTAGTTTGGCCAATCTAAGTGTTGAAGGGCAACTTGGAAGAGAAGGTTGGTGAGAGTTTTAAGCTTGTTTTGGTTGATATTTGAGGTATGTACAAACTTTGAATACATTGGTTATGTTTGCATGTCATTTGGGCTTAACTCATTTTGGTTGAAAAATGTGTTAAGCTACTTGATACATTGGTTGTGCATGAATAATGTGCTATGACATTTGTAATGTTATATATGTGTTAAATGCATTGTGAAAAACCATTGATAATGGCTAAATTGTGTAAATGTGATTATGTGAACCTCGGTTTCCACCCGAAAAGGATTCAGATGAACGTTCACTTGTTGTTAGGAGTCGCCACTCAGTTTTTTCTGTTCAAAGGGAAAAACTAAGAAAACCCTTGTTTGACTCCAATAATGCATCCAATGTAAAGGTTTCTAATCTACGAACCCAAGGAGGATTCGGGGACTATGTCATGTAATTGATCAATTTGCCAAAAGAAACGAACCCAACAGGGATGAAGAAAAGAAGACCAACAGATTGTTAGTAAATTGTGGACTTGCTATTTGGGGTGAATCCCAAACATGCCTACATACTCTCATTTTTATGAGAGATCAAAGTCCATGTAGTTCGGAAAAGCCTATTTAAAGGCAATTATGCATTATGCATGTGTGTGTATGCTTCATGCATTGTTAGGTTTTTTTTGCCAAAATTGTGAGATTTTGAGCACTTAGTGCCGATTTTGATGAAATTTGGGTACTTGGTACCAAAAAGAATGCAATTTAGGCTCCGTGCAAAAAAAAAAAAGATTAATTGATTCATGGCTTCATGCCGAAATGTTCATTGATTAGTTAATTAGGCCTTAGACCTAAAAGGATTAGGTCTTCGACCAAAAAGAAATTGAGAAGAAGGTGCAATGTTTAGGACATGCTTGGATTGACAAATGATGAATTAGGATACTACCTTGTTTAGGATTCTCCCACTTCGTAGTTCCAGATCTCGCTTTCTCAGACCTTAGATTCGGTTTTGATTAATTCCTACAGCACACGGTTATGTTTATGCAAATAAAAGTCCAATGAAAATTCTTAAACATGTGAAAATAGAGAGTTCGTCAGCATGAGGCCCGGGATCCGAACAACCAACCTCTTTTTTGAAAATTTAGCAGCCTTTTATAGACAAAATTCAGACTGGACGGTGGTCGGACCGCCGTGGTCAGCGGTCGACCAGCCGGAAAATAGGGAAAAAGGTCACGCCGGCGGTCGGACCGTGTGACTCGCCGGAAAAATGGGAAAGGACAACGGGTGGCGGTCGGACCGCCGCGGTTGGCGGTCGCACAATTTTTGTTCAAACTGATTTTCTGGGAGCTGCGAATTTCCAAAAATTATTCCGAGACCATATCTGTGATCCTTGCGTCGCTCCGGACATTTCAAGTACCATGAAGACATACTTTCGGTGAACTTTACCGTGGACCTCTGGTCCAGCTCGGTCTTCTGCAGTCTGAGAAAATCGGCTTTCCGAGCCTCAAAATTCGAGTATTCACAATTGCTCTCACTAGGGTCCATAAAAATGATTTATGGGGCCCAATGGTCGTCTGAAGAGAGAATTTTGAGAGAGGGGTAAAGGACCCGCCTTTTGGCATTTCTGGATTGCTTGCAACACTTCTGAATTTTCTCTGATTGTATTCTGACTTCTCTATACCTGCACTTTTGTTTAGCACAAACAGTACATATGTATGCATGATGTCCCCTTTTATTTTCATAAAGGTATTTATTTGCTTCTTTACAACAATTGCATGCACAACTAGACCAAGAGTCTTCAAAAGGTTGAAAGGATCAATATGGGAAGATACGGATTGGAAGCTATTGCTACTCTTAGAAGCGTAGCTGTAGATTGGGATTTCTTGCATGCTTGTATCAGATTTTGGGATCACCAAGCTCACGTCTTCAGATCTGGTGCCCGGATGGACGAGATGTGTCCTCTTTTTGAGGAATTCTGCTCAATTATCGGATGTGACCCAAATACCCCTCTTGTAAGGCATGAGGTTCGAGTTGGCTATGTGGGGTCTTTTCAGAGGCTTTTCAACTTTACAAGGCCTCAAGCTCAAGCTATGATTGCGGATGGGAATAAGGCGATGCTGATTCCTTTGATTGATGCATTCCTGACTGCTAATTTTGAAGATGAGATTCAACTGAAGCATAGGATGTGAGCTTTTATTTTCTGCCTGTTAGTTGGGTTTCTTTTCAACCGTGACCCTGACTTTGGAGATTTAAAGCTTTGCCCCATGATTAGGCAGATGGGGATTGATCAGAGGGTTCCTCTTCCTGTTGGGCTTACTGTTGCTGCCCCTATTATGCCCGGAGTTACTCAAGCTGCTCTTCAAACTTGGATTAGGAACCATCAGATGATCAGAACTTTTGCAGAACCTTCCCTTGTCGAGCCTACTCCAGAGTACAGAGCTTGGTTTATAGCTGAAGTTTGGCCAATTGAAAAGCCAATGAGGCATGCATTGTTGTAGGAGTTGGAGGGAGATGATGTGGTTCCTCTTGACGAGGGGAAGATAGATGTTGCAGAGAGTTCCGAAACTAAGGAAGACACCGAAGACTCTGCCCCACGAAGGAGACGTAGGATTTAGATCCTAGGGTTGACTCTATTGTCTGTTTTTTTTTTTGGTTCATTTGACGTTTTTAGACTTATGGCTTGACTCTTTTGATTGGTTTGATATTTCATGAAATGAATGACTCTTTTTGGAATGAATGACTCTTTTCGGAATGAATGACTCTTTTTGGAATGACTCTTTTATTTGCTTTCCAAGCATTATCTACTTTATTTACTTGCTCTAATTTTTGCTTAAGCCGTCTTTTCGGATTTTCAACTTAGCGAGCTCTTACCCATTCTTGCCTAAGCCGCCCTTTGCGGGTTTTCGACTTAGTGGGCCCCACTATTGCCTAAGCCGCTCTTTGTGGGTTTTCGACTTAGCAGGATTTTTCTTTCTTCCTTTTATATATATATATATATATATTGGCAAAAGAAAAATGAATCAATGATTTTCATTAAAATTTAGATCGTGCTCAAGGAGAGCTGCCTACATATCTCGAATTAGTTTGCGAGAATCAGGTCTAATGTAGTTCCTTACAATGCATGATTATACATAATATTTCTTTAATTGATCCATATTGCATGGGTTTGTGAACTCCAAACCATCCAAATCAGACAAGATGACGGCTCCGCCGGAAAGTATTTTCTTTATAATGTAGGGTCCAGCCCAATGAGGACGAAACTTCCCACGAGGATCTGTAACGGGTGTTCTGATCTCTTTCAGAACCAAACAACCTTCTTCCAACTTTTGATCTTTGACCTTTTTGTTGAAATGTCTGGCCATTCGCCCCTGATACCCTTGAATCTGATGGAGAGCTTGAAGTCTTTTTTCATCCAAACCCAACAATTGATGATGATAATTGCTAATCCATTCAGCTTCATTTATCTGACTTTCTTGAATTATCCTCGCCGATTGAACTTCCAGTTCAATAGGGAGTACTGCTTCCATTCTGTACACCAGTGAATATGGGGTTGCCCCAGTAGGAGTTCTAATTGATGTTCTATATCCCCACAAAGCCAGTGGTAACTTCTCATGCCAACCCCTATGTTCCTTGATCATTTTTTGTATGATCACCTTTATAGACTTACTTGCTGCTTCTACAGCTCCATTTGTTTGAGGTCTATAAGGAGAGGATTTATGATGCTGGACCTTCTTATCCTTCAAGAGTTTAGCAAATTTTGCTTGGAAATGAGTTCCATTATCAGTGATAATCTCGAATGGTGATCCGTACCGACAAAGGATGTTGGTTTGGACAAACTGTGCTGCCTTTTTGGCGTCTAATTCTGCATAGGAAGCTGCTTCAACCCACTTCGTGAAGTAATCCACTGCTACCAAGATAAACTGATGTCCATTCGAGGCTTTTGGATGTATTTTGCCAATTATATCAATTCCCTAAGTAGCGAAGGGCCATGGAGAAGTGATTGGATTCAGGGCAATGGGAGGTTGCTTCTGCAGCTTAGCAAATATCTGACACTGATGGCATTCTTGCACAAATGCCACACAGTCTGTATTCATGGTGGACCAATAATATCCTAGATTGGCTATTTTTCGAGCCAAGGTGATCCCATACATATGCGGTCCTGATTCGCCACCATGCACCATTTCCATTATCCGCTTAGCCTCTGCTTCATTCACACACCTTAGGTGCATTCCATTCCAACTTCTTTTGTAGAGGATGTCTCCATTAAGAATGTAACCTGTGGCTAGCTGCCTTATTGCTCTCTCATCAACCCTTGATGATCCCTCCGGATAACTTCCATCCTTGAGATAACTCTTGATATCCCAGAACCATGGTTTACCATCGGCCAAATGCATTACGTGGGCGGGCTGTTTCTGAAGCTGAACTTTCAATGGATGAATGGCTTTCCCCTCCTTGATATTGATCATGGAAGCTAAAGTAGCCAGGGCATCAGCAAACTGATTCTTTGCTCTTGGGAGATATTCGAAGGACAAATCATCGAATTGTTGTGCCAAATGATCGAGACGTTGTAGGTAAGGAACCAAACGCTCTTCTCTTATTTTCCATTTCCTTAAAGCTTGTGATACTATTAAAATAGAATCACCATAGACCTTTAGGTTCTTAATCCCCAATCCCAGGGCGGCTTCGAGCCTATTGATGCAAGCTTCATATTCCGCTTCATTGTTTGTGCAGCTAAAGTCAAGTTTAACTGCAAAGGGAATGTATTCTCCACAAGGAGTTTTGAACACAATCCCAATTCCTTTTCCATGATAATTGGATGCCCCATCAAAATACATCTCCCAAACACTTCTTTCCACATTCAAGAGGTCTTCGTCAGGGAAATTCATTTCTCGCATTTCGTCTTTTACGGGTAATTCTGCTAACTGGTCAGCTATTGCCCCACCTTTCACAGCTTTCCTTTGAATGAATTTTAAGTCAAAAGCTGCCAATGTTGACACCCACTTTGCCATTTTGTTGTCCAAAACAGGCCTCTCCATAAGGAATTTCAAGGGACTCTGTTCTGCGATGACACAAGTAGTGTAAGAAGACAAGTAGTGTTATAACTTCGTGCAGGCCCAATGCAACGCCAAACACAACTTCTCAATCTTGTTATACTTTAACTCATAGTCCAACATCCTTTTGCTGAGGTAGTAAATTGCATTTTCTACCTTTGTATCTTCGGCTTCTTGAGCTAGCATTGCACCTATGGCTTCATCTGTTACAGACAAATACAAGAGCAGAGGTTTTCCCATTCTGGGAGGTTGCAGAATTGGCGGACTTAACAAGTATTCTTTGATCTTGTCGAAGGCCTTCTGGCAGTCTTCATTCCATTCTTGTGAAGCACCTTTCCTTAGTAGCTTAAAGATAGGACCACAAGTCTCTGCCAACTGCGATATGAATCGACTGATATACTGTAATCTACCTAGCAAGCCTCGAATCTCCTTTTCTGTTCTTGGTGGAGGCATTTTCAGAATAGCCTTCGACTTTGCTGGATCAACTTCTATTCCTTTCTTGCTGACCAAATATCCCAAAAATAAGCCTGATGTTGCTCCAAATAGGCATTTTGCAGGATTAAGCTTCAAATTGTACTTGCAAAGTCTAAGGAAGAACTTCTCAAGTGCTTTAATGTGTTCTTCTGGAGATTTTGACTTGACAATCATATCGTCAACATACACTTCTACTTCTTTGTGAATCATGTCATGAAAGATTGTTGTCGCCATCCTTTGGTAGGTAGCCCCTGCATTTATCAATCCAAAAGGCATAACCCTATAACAGAAAGTGCCCCATTCTGTAATGAAAGCTATCTTCTCTTTGTCTGGTGGGTGCACAATGATCTGATTATACCCAACTGCAAGTTCAGTCATGGAAACCATCACATGCCCAGCCATCCTGTCTATTAGCAAATCGATATGTGGTAGCGGAAAATCATCCTTGGGACAAGCCTTATTCAAGTCTCTGTAGTCAACACACATTCTGACCTTTCCGTCTTTCTTCGGGACCGGTACAATGTTCGCCAACCAGGAAGGGTAGGCAATTGGTTCTATGAACCTATTATCCAGTTGCTTGGCAATCTCATCTTTAATTTTCAAAGACCATTCTAGCTTCATTCTTCTCAACTTCTGCTTAACCGGCTTTGCATCGGGGTATAGCGGAATCTTATGCACTGCTATTGCTGGGTCTATTCCCGTGACATCACTTGTCTTCCACATGAAACAGTCAACATATCTCCTGATGCACTCAATAACCTATTCCTTATTCACACAATCATATGCAATGTATGTATATTCATTTTCTTTGCCAATTATTATCTTTTCATTCATTTCTTTTATTTCATTTATTTGATTTTTGCTAGATAATACTTGGAAAGCAAAAGACACAGGGTAACCGAGAACTTGAACAGTTTCATTAATAATGGCGGAGTCATCCTCCAGAGTTACATTACATTCGACATTAGGGTTTTCTATTCTTGAAGCTAAGGAAGACTAAAAACTAAACTTTGACTCGGTGTTTGACTCAGTACAAGATTCAGGTTCAGGGTATGACACAGGACTAGGTTTGACTATAGCTGCTTGTCCCTCCTCAGCATACTAGTTCATCAGTGGTCCCTCTGTGGTCTTGATCAGCTTCGTGAGGTCCCTTTTGTCTTCGACATTGGTTATCATAGCAACCTCATCAAAGAGACTAGGCTGCATGAAATCCTCCACTTGTGAACCAGTTATAGGTTCTGGCTCTTTTTCCTTTATGGTTAAAACATCAGTGAACATCTCAAAACCCGGTAACTTCTTTCCAGTCATAGGAGAATAGAATGGCTCCTGGAAACCACAGTAAGGAACTGTTTTCCCAGGTTTGCAGAAGTGACCATTCAGAGTTCTAAAGTAAGGGCGCATTTTGAGGCTTTTTTCCCAACAAGTCTTCTTTTTCTTCTTCCCATGCCCAAACCCTTCTATCTCCCCATCTGTGGGTTTGTACCCCAAGCCAAAAGTTCCTTTATTCTCAGGCTCTTCCCATGGCCGCACTATAGATGATTTTCTCCCAGACTTTATCATTTCCATCCCGGGTAGCAGACCTACCCTCAACATCATTCCAACCAGGCAATTAATTTGGATTCCCCCAAAGTCATATAGGATAAATGGTCCTTTGGGCCTCTCTCCTTCGATGCATTGAACAATGTCGTAATGGAACCCAGTCAAGGCCATAGCAGTTTCACTAGGAACAACCTCAAAGAGAGACTGATCCATGGTTTTCTTGTTGATTTCACATGTGTCCCCTTTGATAGTGATGATTTTTCCTTCGAAAGGGAACTTAAGTTTTTGATGTAATGAAGATGGTACAACATTATTCTGATGAATCCACGGCCTTCCAAGGAGGAGATTAAAGCTCGCGGGTACATCAATGACCTGGAACGGCACTCCCATTTTCACCGGTCCAATAGCAATTTCCAGAGTAGCAACACCCAAAATTTCTCTTCGAGTATTATCATATGCTCTAACAATTTGATCAGAAGGTGTAAGATCTGTAGCCTCCAACCCCAGACAGCTTGCTACTTTCAAGGGGCATACATTTAAGGTTGACCCATTATCAATGAGAACCATGGGCACAGTCTTTCCCCCAATTTGTATGGTGATGTATAGAGCATCATTGTGTTTCATGCCATCTTCTGGTAAATCTTCATCAGAAAACCTGATACTCAATGCCTTGGTTGATTGGGTCAAAGTGGCCACCAAAGCTTCTGGGCTTGTGTCTACCGATGTATCAAGTTGACTCAAAGCTTTACTAAGAGCCTGACGGTGTGGGAATGAGGAAGCAAGGAGCTCCCAAATTGACACCTTAGCTTGAGTTTGTTTAAGTTGAGTGAGGACAGGGTCTTCCTTTGGTTCTGGCGTCTTCTTATATGGGTGATTCGAGGTCTTAGAGGCTTTCCCCAAGTCAAGTGGTTGATATTGCCTTCCACTTCTTGTCAAAGCATCGACCTCTTCAGCGAGGTCATTCATATCATGTACACATATTTCATTCATTTCCAAGAGAAGTTTGAAAGGATCAAACAACGCTTCTTCCATAGTGATGGCGTGGATGGAATGATTGGGCAAAGGGTTAGTATTAATGTTTGGTCGACTCCTGAGAGGAATGATGTCACCACTATCCACCAAATCCTGGATGCGGTTTTTCAGAGTCCAACAAGCATCTGTCCTATGCCCTTTTCCTTGATGGTATTCACAGTACTCATTGGCCTTATAATTGGAGGGTAATGGGTTTGGAGGAGGCCTCGGGTCCAAAGGCTTCAAGTACTTTCCTTCCACAGCCTTTTTAAACACTAGATGAAGGGGCATCCCAAGGTCGGTATATTGCCTTCTTGGCTGATTTCTCTGCCCAAGATTGCCCACACGTAAAGGATTCGCAGGGGCAATATTGGCCACTTCATTGACCTTGCTTGAGGAAGCAGCTTGGCTCTGTTTCTTACACTTTGAAGCAGCTCCCTCATCCACTATCTTACCCAATTGTATCAAGTCTTCTACCTTAGTTGCAGTCGCAATGAGCGATTTGAAAGTAGGTAAATATTGGGTTTGCAGTTGAACTTGATATGTAGGCTTTAAATTCCTGATTATAATATCAATCTGCTCCTGTTCTGAAGGGCGATTGATCATTTGAGCAGCCTTCGCCCTCCATCTCATAAGGAACGAGGAGAAGGGTTCATTGTTATTTTGTTTGGTAGTCTCAAGCTCCCTTCTAGTGACATCTACCTCAATATTGTAGTGGTATTGAGTGTTAAATGCATTGCATATGTCTTCCCAGGTCTTAATCTTGGCACGGTCCAGGCTTACAAACCATTTAAGGGCAGCACCAGTCAAGGATTGTTGGAAGAGTTGAGCAAAAAACCCCAAGGGCTTAAGGCCCCCACATACATTTTTAGGTGAGTTTTAGGGCAAGTAGTCCCATCAAATCTGTCCATCCCAGGCATCTTGAATTTTGGAGGCAACCTAGCTTGGGGAAACAAGGAAAAGGAATCCATGTCTACCACCTCTTTATGAGTTTTCATGGCAGTGATTGACCTTTCAAGCAATTCAAGTTTCTTTTTCAGTTCATCAGTTTCAGTAGCATTCTTAGAGGGTGGATCCTCCAAATTGATGACAGGGGTATTATTCTGAGCAGTCATGGGGGTACTAGTTTGTCCCACAATAGGTTCTTTCCCTAAATTTCCAGAAGTAGTGGCCGTCTTTGGTGCCCCTCCCAATTCAGCCAAGATGGCTACCCTCTGGGCAGCCAAGGCTTCATCAATTCTTTCTTGCATCCTAGCTTCAATCTCCTTAACCTGTCCATCTAGCAGGGCCTTAATCTATTCAATAGTAGCCATTTCAGTAATTGGAGTAGTTGGTGAAGTTGGGGTAGTAGGACTTGTGGGTAATTGCACAGTTGGAATTGGTGTAGCTTGTGTAGGTGAAGGCACACGGATAGTGGGTACCTGCAAAGGTTAAGGGTAAAGGATCAGGGTAGTGTGTAGGGTAGGAAGACTCTTGGTCCACTTGTACATATCAAAAAAAGTTTCCCCCAAAACAATGTTGTTATGTTGCATGAATGCACCTCATCACATCATAATTCATTTTAATGGAATGTGGCACTATTATTGGGTACATACAACCTAGGGGAGGGTTCTATTGTTACATGAAAAATAGAGAATAGGCTTATAATAGGGACCCTTGAGTCTTGAGTAAGATATACCTAACCACATGTGAAACAAAGAGTTTCGCGTGGGTCCAACAGTACGTTTACTCGTGGGCCACTCCAAAAGGATTGGAATGGTTTGCGACAACAGGGAGGACGCTTTGGCTGTCCGCCGGCATAATCAAGGAGACCTTCCGGTCAGCGCTACTTGCTATCCAGACTCAGAACTTTGAACAGAAAGAGAAGAAATTCATTTGAAAAATAATTTTTTATGCAATGGAGGAAAATGATTCCCCCATATAATGCAAGAGAAAAAGATTCTCTAAATGACAAAACAAATGCACAATTAATCAAACAAGGGCCCATCAAAGGAAAAAGATTCCTTTTGTGAATTTTATTCCGATATCCTTAAAGAAAGGATATATATTGCTAAGGTACCCTGCAAAACAAATAAAAGTACCCTAAAGAAGGGTAAGTTGGTCAAATAAGCAATAGTAATCTACTAGGATTTCATAAATTATTTTTATGGTCCCCAGCGGCAAATTAATCGAATAAGCAATAGTAGTCCACTAGATTTTTATGCTCCCCAGTGGAGTCGCCAAGCTGTGAACCTCGGTTTCCACCCGAAAAGGATTCGGATGAACGTTCACTTGTTGTTAGGAGTCGCCACTCAGTTTTTTCTGTTCAAAGGGAAAAACTAAGAAAACCCTTGTTTGACTAAAATAATGCATCCAATGTAAAGGTTTCTAATCTACGAACCCAAGGAGGATTCGGGGACTATGTCATGTAATTGATCAATTTGCCAAAAGAAACGAACCCAAAAGGGATGAAGAAAAGAAGACCAACAGATTATTAGTAAATTGTGGACTTGCTATTTGGGGTGAATCCCAAACATGCCTACATACTCTCATTTTTATGAGAGATCAAAGCCCATGTAGTTCGGAAAAGCCTATTTAAAGGCAATTATGCATTATGCATGTGTGTGTATGCTTCGTGCATTGTCAGGTTTTTTTGGCCAAAATTGTGAGATTTTGAGCACTTAGTGCCGATTTTGATGAAATTTGGGTACTTGGTACCAAAAAGAATGCAATTTAGGCTCCGTGCAAAAAAAAAGATTAATTGGTTCGTGGCTTCATGCCGAAATGTTCATTGATTAGTTAATTAGGCCTTAGACCTAAAAGGATTATGTCTTCGACCAAAAAGAAATTGAGAAGAAGGTGCAATGTTTAGGACATGCTTGGATTGACAAATGATGAATTAGGATACTACCTTGTTTAGGATTCTCCCACTTCGTAGTTCCAGATCTCGCTTTCTCAGACCTTAGATTCAGTTTTGATTAATTCCTACAGCACACGGTTAGGTTTATGCAAATAAAAGTCCAATAAAAATTCTTAAACGTGTGAAAATAGAGAGTTCGTCAGCATGAGGCCCGGGATCCGAACAGCCAACCTCTTTTTTTGAAAATTTAGCAGCCTTTTATAGACAAAATTCGGACTGGACGGCGGTCGGACCGCCGTGGCCAGCGGTCGACCAGCTGGAAAATAGGGAAAAAGGTCAAGCCGGCGGTCGGACCGCTGGTTCAGCGGTAGACCGCGTGACTCGCCGGAAAAATGGGAAAGGACAACGGGTGGCGATCGGATCGCCGCGGTCGGCGGTCAGACCGCTGCCCTCGGTTCTCGAGCCCCAAAAAAGGCATGCACAATATTTGTTCAAACTGATTTTCCGGGAGCTGCGAATTTCCAAAAATTATTCCGAGACCATATCTGTGATCCTTGCGTCGCTCCGGACATTTCAAGTACCATGAAGACATACTTTCGGTGAACTTTACCGTGGACCTCTGGTCCGGCTCGGTCTTCTGCAGTCTGAGAAAATCGGCTTTCCGAGCCTCAAAATTTGAGTATTCACAGATTAAAATGTGTATTATGTGGAAATACCCAAAGTGATTGGATAATGTGTTGTGAATGAAAAAAAATATGATATAATGTAATGAGATATGTGGAAATATAATGAAATGAATTGATATTGAGATAAATGAGAAATGTGAGAAAAAAAATAAGAAAATAAGGCAATGTGCCTAGTTTGATTATGTGACAATGATAAAGAGATTGATAATAAGAAATATGAATAAATTATGTGCCTAGTATGTTATTCAATTTTCAGAGTTCTGTGTTTGGCGGCATGCCTGTGATTTGCCTAAGGGCTAGACGCTAGGCGTCAATGTGATAATATTTTTGAGGTGAAATGACCTGGTCGTAAGCCTCAAAAACAAGTACTTGAAGCTAGGCTGGGTGAAATGACCAGGTCGTAAGCTCAGACTTAGTTGGATTATTATATTGATATATTGCCTACGGGACTAGACATATGGTGTCATTATAGACCAAAACAGTAACTCTGGAATTTAAATAGCATATTAGTTATCTTTGGGCCTATGTTTGTGTTTGTTTTTAATATGAATTGTGGATTGTGAAATATTTGAAAAGTGTGAGAAAATGGAATGATGTGATGTTCATAAGCATTGTGCATTGACATTACTTTACATTTTTATTATTATCAAAGTTTATACCACTAAGCTTTTAGCTTAGCACGATTGTAATTCGTCGCGTAGGTGGAAGGGGCATTTTGGTAGAGCCGGAGAGTTCTACTGGACCTAGTCATGCCTAAGCTTGCATTTATCGAGCTTGAAGTGTTTTTAGGTTCATCAAGATCAGAGTCATTTGCCAGCATGTACATATTTGATATTATAGTATATTTTGATACTATATATATTATGTTTGTTTTTGAAGTATATATTGTAAATTGTAAAGAATGGTTTGGATAAGTTATTTAAAATGGGATTCTATATGTGTTGTTGATTTATATATCTATGTATAAATATTTTGAGAAAATATGGAGAAATTGAGAAGTATTGGTAAAATGGAGATTTGATTTTTTTATTGGGAGTGTTTTCTGCTGCAGGTTGTATTTTGCTGAATTTTGAAAATTTTCAAATTACAGACAAAACTCTAGCGAATTTTTTCCAGAGATTTTCATATAAAATGTTTATTTTGGGTTACTATAACAAGTAAAGAATATTTATATACTATTTAATTTTATATAATTAGTATTTTAAATCTTATAACAAAAATGTGAAATTTTTATTAAATCAATCTGTGATATTTTTATACCATATATGCATATTTTACAGATGTTGGAAATATGTATTGTACATATATAAGGTATAAGGGTGTTACACACAGTCTTACAGCAGCTGTTAGGGATGAGGAGACTAGAGCTAGTTGACCCCTTAGCGAGGTAGAGTCTTCATCTGTGAAGAGAGGCCGAGAAGAATATTTTCAGAGATTCAGTAGTAGCCAGAGGCAGCCAGGCAGGCAGTACAGTAGTAAAGACAAAGATCAAGACCTGCACTTTCCGTGGCTAGTGCTTCGACCCCAGTAGTTTAGAGACCAATTCCATTTACCTGTGTCCATTGTGCTAGGGCACACAGGGGTGCCTGTTGGAAGACAGGTGAACTAGTAATGTGTTATAGATGTGGGTCACCAGATCACTTCTTTAGAGATTGCCTAGAGCCACCAAAGGATAGACAAATAGATACTGCAGCTTCTCGACCCAGTATTAGAGGAGATAGTAGTAGCAAGGGTTTTGGTAGGGATGGTAGATCTGGGTCTGGACAGAGAGGAGGTTCTACAGTTGGAGGTAGACCAGATGAGGCAGGGCCATCACAGCAGATATATGTGATGCGTAGGCAGCCAGATGCTTCAGCCGTTATTGCTGGTACGTTTCTTTATTTGGTACTTCAGTTCTTGCTTTGATAGACCATGGGTTGACTCATTCATACATTAGTGCATCCAACTTGCCAACGAGTAATTTGCATTTAGAGTCCTTAGGATTTGATGTTTTGGTGATAAATCCTTTAAGGCAAAGTGTTGTGGTTAGCAGGGTGCACCGAGATAGTCTGGTTCAGGATGAAAAATTCCTTGGTGACCTGATTGAGATACCTTTCAGGGAGTATGATTTAATTTTAGGCATGGATTGGTTATCCAGGTATGAGGTTGTGGTAGATTGTTAGCAAAAGTGTGTTATCTTGAGAACCTATGATGGTAGAAATGTGATGGTATCGAGTGAGCAGAGACATCTTTCATCCATGTTTGTTTCAGTTCTTTCAGCGAGGATGATGATTCGGAAGAGATGTGAGTCTTATCTTACTCATGTTGTAGATACCAGAGTAGTGGGTTCTCAGCTTGACAATATTTCCACAGTTGCCGAGTTTCTAGATGTTTTTCCTGAGGAGTTGCCAGGGATACCCCCTGAGAGAGAGGTTGAGTTTGGTATCGATTTGTTGCCTAGTACCACTCACATCTCTATTACTCCTTATCGTATGGCACCTGCTGAGTTGAGAGAGTTGAAGGTACAGTTGCAAGAGTTGTTGGATAAAGGGTTCGTTCGCCCTAGTGTGTCCCCGTGGGGAGCGCTCGTTTTATTTGTGAAGAAGAAGGATGGTACCTTGAGATTATGTATTGATTACCGATAGTTGAATAAGGTGAACATCAAGAATAAGTATCCATTGTCTCAGATAGATGATCTCTTTGATTAGTTGAAAACAGCAGTAGTATTCTCTAAGATTGATTTGAGATCAAGGTACCATCAGTTGAGAGTCAGAGGTGAAGATGTACCTAAGATAGCTTTCCGCATGAGGTATGGGCATTATGACTTCTTAGTGATGCCCTTTGGATTGATGAATGCACCAGCAATATTTATAGATTCGATGAACAGGGTATTTAGACCCTATTTAGATCAGTTTATGGTGGTTTTCATTGATGATAGTTTGGTGTATTCACATAATAAGGAGGATCATGATAAGCATTTGTAGATTGTATTGTAGACTCTGAGAGAGAAGCAGTTGTCTACTAAGCTGTCTAAATGTGAGTTTTGGCTTAATCAAGTGACTTTTTCTCGGTCATGTGATTTTACCAAAGGGTATTAGAGTTGATCCGAGTAAAGTTGAGGCTATTTTGAATTGGAGTCCACCGAAGACTGTGATAGAGGTTAGAAGTTTTCTGGGTTTGGCAGGTTATTATCGTCAGTTTGTTAAAGGTTTTTCTATGATAGATACTCCACTCACTAGATTACTTTGGAAAGGAGTTAGATTTGTGTGGATAGATTAGTGTTAGGCAAGTTTTGAGCAGCTGAGGGAGATGTTGACTCAGGCTCCTGTCCTTACCCTGCCTATGGAAGGTAAACCTTATGTGATTTACAGTGATGCCTCATATAATGGTTTAGGTTGTGTTCTGATGTAGGAGGGTAGAGTCATTGCTTATGCTTCTCAAAAATTGAAGCCGTATGAGCTGAATTACCCAACTCATGATTTGGAGTTAGCAGCTATAGTTTTTGCCTTGAAGATTTGGCGACATTACTTGTATGAGGAGAAGCATTTCATTTTTATGGATGACAAGAGTTTAAAATATCTGAGTGTTCAGAGAGAATTAAATCTTTGGCAGAGACGGTGGTTAGAATTGATTAAAAACTATAATTGTTTAATTAATTATCATCCTGGCAAGGCAAATGTTATTGCTGATGCCTTGAGTCGAAAGTCTTTGGCAAGTTTGATGCTTATTCGCTCTTGTTGCTTGTTGAGTTAAGAGCGTTGCATGCCAGATTTGAGTCTTGTGATAATGGTGCTTTAATGGCTCAGTTGCAGTTGAGGCTAGTATTATTGGATCAGATTAGGGAGACTCAGTTGGTAGATGAGAAAATCCAAAAGCTTGTATTGGATTACTAAAAGGGAGAGAGTTGAGACTTGCATATAAGAAGTGATGGCAGTTTATGATATAGAGATAGGTTGTGTGTTCCTGATGATGCAGGACTAAAAAGGGTAATTTTGGAGGAAGCACATCAGTCAGCTTATGTTATGCACCCTGGAATTACCAAGATGTATCAGGATTTAAAGCAGTATTATTGGTGGTCAGGTATGAAGAAGGATATAGCAGAGTTTGTATCTAGATGTCTTACTTATTAGAGAGTGAAGGTTGAGCACCAGATTCCTTCAGGATTGCTTCAGCCATTATCAGTGCCAGAGTGGAAATGGGAGCGAGTGGTGATGAATTTTATGACTGGATTGCCTTTGACCCAGAAGAAGCATGATGCGATTTGGGTAATAGTTGATTGGATGATGAAGACAGCTTATTTTCTTCCAGTTCGGGTGGATTATTCTCTTGAGATATTGGCTGAGCTATATATCAGTGAGATAGTGAAGTTACATGGAGTCCCAGTTTCTTTGGTATTTGACCGAGATCCCCAGTTTACATCGAGATTGTGGAGGAGTTTGCATGATGCTTTAGGCTCTAGGTTATATTTTAGCTCTGCTTTCCACCCTCAGATAGATGGGCAGTCAGAGAGAGTGATATTAGTTTTAGAGGACAAGTTAAGGAGCTGTATCATCGATTTTACTGGGAGCAGGGGCATATTCTTACCACTGATTGAGTTTGCTTATAACAATAGTCATCAGTCCAGTATTGGGATGGCACCTTATGAGGCATTGTATGGCAGGAGGTGCAGGACACCTCTATGTTGGGATGAGGTTGGAGAATATAAGTTGATTGGTCCCAATTTGATTAAATAAAACATAAGAGAAAGTAAAGGTGATTCAAAATTATCTGAAAGCAGTCTCAAACCGGCAGAAATCATATTCAGATTTAAAAAGAAGAGACATAGAGTTCTGTATGGGAGATAAAGTATTTTTTAAGGTGTCTCCTTGGAAGAAAATTTTGAGATTTGGCCATAATGAAAAGTTGAATCCTCATTTCATAGGACCTTATGAGGTACTGGAGAGAGTTGGACCAGTGGCCTACAGGATGGCTTTGCCGCCTGAGTTGGATCAAATTCATAATGTTTTCCATGTCTCTATGCTTCAGAGATACAGGTCTGACCCATCTCACATCTTGTCAGTAGAGTCAATTGAGGTGAGTCCAAATCTGACTTATGAGGAAGAACCAGTGGCTATCTTGGCATGGGAAGTGAAAAGAGTTGAGGAATAAGAAAGTACCACTTGTGAAAATTCTTTGAAAGAATCATGCCACTGAGGAGGCAACATGGGAGAGTGAACAGATGATGCAGAGACAATATCCCCAGTTGTTCCAGACTTGAATGCAGGTAATTTCGAGGATGAAATTTATTTTTTTAGAGGGGGAGAATTGTAATATCCTAAAATTTTGAAAATTAAAATAAATGATTTAAATATATATATATATTTATTTATTTAAGTGAAAAAGTAAAATGTTTATATGATATATATATGTAGATATACATAACATATACAAGTTAATATTTTAAATTAGTCAAATGTTATTTTAAATTATTGAAAAATTAATTGTGTAGTTAGTGGAAGATGATTTTATATTAATTATGTAATATATATATATATATATATATTACTAGGTGGAAATTTAAAGTGGAAAATTTATGTGGTTAAAAGGGTATTAGTTGGATAGAGATGAGTTTGGGGATCATCTTCTTCTTCTTCTTTCTCCATTGAAGGCCAGCTATCTCCATTAGAGGAAAGGAGGAATTTGCTGCTTGCAAGCTCAAGTAATTGAAGGATTTCAAGTGTTCAAGTTGGAGTTTTGGGGATTTTCTCCATATTTTGTAAGTTTCCAACTAGTTTTCTTAATTTCTTCCATGAAAGTTTGTATATTTGTGAATTGAATGTTTGGTGTAGTATGTGTTAATGGTTGGTATTAGTATGTATGAAGTTCTTTTAAGTAGTTAACTATGAAAATAGGGTTGGATTGAAGAAATGGTTAAGTTTGGTGAAAGGAATAAGAGTTTTGGTTTATGTAACTTTTGAGTTGTAAAGTCATGGTTTTAAATTGTGTATTTTGCTTTTTAATTGAGTTGTTTTGATATATATACAAGTATTTTATGGTAAAATGATGGATTTGGTTGAGTTTGAATAGAGTTGGAAAGGGTAAAGAAAGATAACTTTGGATGTATCAATTATGTGTGATATCAGAATTTTGGCCTGGCACGCCCGTTACACGGCCATGTCTTTCACTACAAAAAAAGCGCAATCAGCGACGCATTCTGCGACAACTCTTATTTTATCGCTGATTAGCGACTTTATCAACGACAACTTTACGACAAAGAATCAAGATAAGCGTCTTTCCAACATTCCGTCGCTGAATGTGTCGCTAAATGTGTCGCTGATTAACGACAAAAAAAATGGTCGTAGAATCTGTCGCTGAATAGCGATAAAAGGTCGTTTCTCACTGAATGTGTCACTAAATTTTGCGCCAAATTTTGGCGCCAACAATCAGCGACGACGTTACGACTAATTTACGACAAATTAGCAAAGAATGTGTTTATTTTTTATTGGAAAGTTTTTTTTGTCACTAATTAGTCTCTAAATGGCTCGCTGATTTGCGAGAAAAATAGTTAGTCGCAGAATTGTCGTTAATTTGCGAGAATATAGCGACCAATTAGCGAGAAATTAATTTTATTTTCTATTTTAAAGTAATTGGTCGCTAATTAGTCGCTAAATGGCTCGCTGATTTGCGAGAAAAATAGTTAGTCGCAGAATTGTAGTTAATTTGCGAGAATATAGCGACCAATTAGCGAGAAATTAATTTTATTTTCTATTTTAAAGTAATTAGTCGCTAATTAGTCGCTAAATGGCTCGTTGATTTGCAAGAAAAATAGTTAGTCACAGAATTGTCGTTAATTTGGGAGAATATAGCGACCAATTAGCGAGAAATTAATTTTATTTTCTATTTTAAAGTAATAGAGGGCAGAACATTGACCCCCACTCTATAGGACCAATCATACACACTAAATCAAATTTAATTATTTGTTAATCTTCAAACATGAATAAGATTATACTTATTAATTTATATTTTCTATACATGTTGAAAGCAAAAACGGCACCGCGCAGATGAAATATATTTCCCTAATCTACTGAACCTAGAGTCACAGTCACTCACACTTACACTCTCCCTCGCAATCACAAGTCACCAGCCTTGCAGAAACGCCATTGCCAAGTCCCAACGCCATAAGCCATCGCCGAAAAAACAGAAGACCAGCACAGCCGCATTTCTAGGTATTTTTCCGATTTCCTTCTTGTCTATCTTTCAAGGTTTAATTTGTGTTAATTTGTTGCGATTTCATTATTGATAATCGATTCTTTTAGGGTTTTGCTTCGATGATTGACACAGACACGACCCAACATTGACACCCATACCCTTCTTCTTATTCTTCTTCTTCCTCTCTCGATTTTTTTCCGTCTTCAATTCAGTATTTTTCTTTTCTTTTATTGTCCATTATTTTTACTAATTCTTTCTATATTTTTAGTTAAATTTATATACAACCCATAATATTCATATTTTTTTTAATTTTTTTTCTATGTTGATCTCATATTTTTCTTGTTTTCTCAGCTAATTGTCATTCTTCGTTTCTCAATCTGCAATCGCGTTTTGAGCTTAGCAGTTCTTTTTTTATTTGATTTTTCTTTGTTAAATTTAAGGTAAGAATTTGTATATTATTGTTGTTTTTTCGATTAGGGTTTTGTGGTTTAAGCTTTTTTTTTAATAGTGTTTGTGCTTTTGGTGAATTGAGGATGTTATTGTAACGATGAATCAAGAAGCCAATACACAGACTATTTCTCCAGTTGACCCGAATTCGCTTGAGGTACAATTTATAGCTGTTCTAATTGTAATTTTGAGTTTATTTTTTCGGGTTTTGATTTAGTTGTTAATTACGTTTTTTTTATTTGAATTAGACCAGTTTGGCTCCATACTGTGAATTTAGTCAAAGAGTAAAGTTGGAAGTGATCAACTTTTGGGAATTGCGGTTGAAATATTTTCATATTGATTTGGAGTTGGATTGCAATAGATTTGTTGTAATAGAATCTCCTTCATTAATTCTGATGAATTTATTTTAAAATTTCATTTTGTTTTGACTATATGCTGATATTATTTGTGTTTGTATTGCATATAGAATGATTTGGTTCCTTTATTGAGACTTCCTGTTTAAGATCTTTGTGGGTCTTTAAGGGTTGACAACATTGTCACATTATATCTATTTTTAGGAGAAACAATTTACTGGTTTGGATTGATAAAGGTTTGTCGTGTACATATATGTATATAGTTATCAGACTTTGCAGTTTATAGCAATTGGCTCTGATTTACGATTATCATTTCTTTTTTGCCAGGTAGTAACAATCATAATTAGGGCATCTTTCATGGACACTCTGTTAAGTTTTTATTAAATAATGAAGTCCAGTTCAGGCATTTGCATCTTTAAGTGAGAGTGTTGATGGACCTCAAGGTTTACCTATTTTGTTATTGCTGCTGCAGGGAACAATATGTTCTGTCTTGGAGCATAAAATGGTTTATTTCCTAATTGCTTCTGAGCAGCCTTTTATAAGGCTTGAGCTGTATTGCGTCTTCAAAATTAGATTCTGCAAGTTGTAGCTTGTATATGTGAATTAGGGACTATTGTTCTTTTATCCCTACAGTAGGCATTTTGTTCCAAATGAAAATTACATCTAGTGTTAGGATGGAAATTCTGATTTTTGCTAAATTGAAGTGATTGCTTCTGTTCTCCATGTCCAAGAGAGCATTGCGGAACTAAACCACTCTCTTTTGACATAATTCTCTCTGTGGATAAGTAAAATGGATTAAAACAATAGCAATGGATTCTTTTTATTCTAACATTCAATTGCATGTACCCCCAGTTAATTTAGCTTAAACGATTTATATTTAGTTATATGTTGTTTGTAGAAACAACTCTGAACTTTCAATCACCATTTGTGTCTATAAATGTGCAATCGCCATTCATAGTTTAGATAGCTTTCTCATACTCCAAACTCGATGTAGTGAATTGCTAGCTAGTTATTATTTTGTCCTTCAATTTTTTTTCTTGTCAGGGTGGCACATCTACTAGTGGTACTCATAATAGCTACTGGAATCAAGGAACCTCTAGTTTTCAAAATCATCATGCTAGTTCTATGCAACCACACTTTCAAAAATCTTTGGATTCAAAATCTTCTTATGATAATTTTCAGGAACAAAAGACTGTTCCTCAAGGTCCTAATTCACAATATCCTGCTGCTCACCAGGTGCCCCAAAATTTTCAACCTCCTGCTGCTCATCAGGTGCCCCAGAATTTTCAATCTCCTGCTGCTCACCAGGTGTCCCAGAATTATCAATCTCTTGCAGCTCACCATGTGCCTCAGAATTATCAATCTTCTATACAAACAGCTCCAACACTAGATACACGAAGGGCAAGCAAATTGCAGATCCCTACAAATCCTAGAATTGCTTCAAATTTGGCACTGGGTTTATCAAAAACCGAAAGGGATGGCTCTGTAACTGCTCCAGCAGCAACAAAACCTGTCTATATTGCTGTCTCAATGCCAAAGCCAAATGATAAGCTGTTGTCTAATGAGGCAACTGACTCAATACTTAAGGTATTTTATTTATTGAGTTTCCCCTTTTGATAATTAACACGTGGTCAAAACTCTAAAATTTCACCAAATAGTTATATATGTACATGTACTATTTTTTAAATATGTTAAATTTTCTTGACAAAAAAATATAAAAAATTGATGCAAGGTAAATGATGAATATTAATTGTTATCGAATTAAAATTTGGAAAAAAAGTTTTTTTACTTTATATTATTTTTCATAAAGTTATTAAATTTTTGTTTTATTATTCAAACAAATACTTAATATTCAACAAACAAATGATGAATAAACAAATGCTATCATTGTGAAATATTTCTTGCTTTTAACTAATCAACCTGTTGTAGGTGGTTATGTTGTTGTGATTGAGAAATTGCTCCGGCAAATGACAATGTGGAGGAAGACGATGTTCGTATGTAGGATATACTTGATAGTTGGTGTTCTCTTTGTTTGTGTTTGGAGTGTCGGATTATCAAAGTTGGTGTTTTCTTTGTTTGTGTTTGGAGTGTCGGATTATTAAAGTTTGTGTTCTCTTTATTTGTGTTTGGAGTGTCGGATTATTAAGACCTTATGTGTTCAATATACTTTCTTAAGGGGTAAACTTTACATTCGAATTGTTTATGTATACTTATTGCCACTAATAACTTAATTATGAATGTTGTGTTATTTGATTATTATTGTAATGAATGACTATTTTATAAATAGGTTTGGTTATTATATTTGAAATTCAACAGGTTCTTGAAAATGTGTAGACAAAAAAAAATTGGAATACTGGAAAAATATAGCCAAACAATTATAAAATTGCGACAAAATCAGCGACCAAAGGTGACAAAAAAAATATTGAATTCTGCGACAAATCAACGACTAAAACAATGAGAAAAATATTGCGACATATTCTGCGACACATCAGCGACAAAATTTAGCGAGCAAATTAGCGACAAATTCAGCGACTAAATTAACGACCCAAATAGCGATGAATTCAACGACCAAAGCTAAATCAGCGACGACTTTCAGCGGGAATAAATAATTCCCGCCAAAAATGAAAATGTCATTGAATTTGTCTCTGTTTTGTCACTGATTTGTCACTAATCAACGACACGCACAATTGGTCGCTGATTTGTCGCTGATATTTTAGCGACCAGGACATTACCGTCCACTTGATTTTTCTCGCTATTCGTTGCTGATATTGTCGCTATCGTATTTTGGTCATTGATTTCGTCATTAATGGTGTCGCAGATTGCGTCGCAGATTGCTATTTTTTTGTAGTGTTTGGTGTGTGTCAATGGTTCTATTTTCAGTGTTGGTGACACGTGAAGTGACATGCCTATGTTACTGAGCATGTCACAACTTCTGTAATGTTATAGTTTTGACACGTGCAATGAAACGCCCATGTCACTGAGTGTATCACAGCTACTGTGTTGTAAGAGTTTTGACACGTGCAGTGACACACCCATATTACTAAGCCTGTCACAGCTGCTATGTTGTAGGAGTTTTGGCAATAGCAGGGAAACACCCATGTCTCTAGACGTGTCTTATCTGCTGTAATACAGAGCTGAAGACGCGGTCATTGACACTCCCATGTCACAAAGTATGTCAAAGCTTCTGTGTTGTGGGTTTAGGGCACGGTCATTGACACACCCTTGTTGTTGAGCGTGTCATTTGTAGATTTTACCCTAGATAGTTCTTTTTCTTATTTTCTTTTGTGTTCTTTATCCTTGTGTTGAGAAATTTTGTATATGCCTATAAGTGTGTTACTAAGTGATTATTTATAATCACATTTGGTTTAGGATTTGAGGAGACTTGAATTGCCCAATCCAAGTATTGTGGGATATCTTGGAAGAGGAGGTTGAAAGTGGTGTTTGAGCTTGTTTTGTTGCTTTTAGAGGTAAGTACAAACTTTGAATAATTGATTATATTTGCATGACATTTGGACTTAACACATTTTGGTTGAAAAATGTGTTAAGTTACTTACTATATTGTTTGTGCATGAGTAATATGCTATGATCTGTATAATGTCATAAATGCATTATATGTAATGTGAACTATGTGCAATAAATGATAATGACCCAAAATGCTTGGATAATGCAGTTTGTTATGTATACATTAAAGATGTTATGTAAAGCCATTAGTGATGGCTATATTGATATAAATGAGATAATTAAGGCATTGTTTGTGCCTAGCTTGATCCTGAGAAAATAAGAAAGATATTGATAATGGAATTATGAAAGAATTGTGTGCCTAGTATGTTATTCAATTTTTAGAGTTATGTGTTTGGCGGCATGCCTATGATGTAGCAGTCCCTTGAAGCTGGGTTGGACCTAGCCCTTGAAGCCTAGTTGTGATGTTACATATAAGGTTATCCTCATTGTGATATGATTTGTCTTTGGGGCTATCTTTTAAACAATTACTTGATTTGCCTTCGGGGCTAGACACATGGTGTCAACTTGGACCAAAGTAACTCGGTGATTTGAATAACATATTAGATCCTTTGGGCCCATGCTTGTATTTGTTTTTATGTGAATTATGAATTGTGGAACAATTGAGCAATATATTAAGATATAGTGTTATGAGATATAATATCCTTATGCATTGTGCATTGGTATTGCATTTGAACTTTATTACTATCAAAGTTTGTATTACTAGCCTTTTGGCTTAGCGCGATTGTGATTCATCGTGCAGGTTGAGCCAAAGAGTTCGTCTAGACCGAGCCGGGTCTAGGCTTGAGATCTTGAGTACAGAAATGATTGTTGAACATCAAGATCAGAGAAAAACTGCCAGCATGTACATATTTTATGTTTTTGTACATTTTGACTTAATGTATATTATGTTAAATTTTGATGTATATATATATGTATATATCGCAAAATATCAAAAATGTTTTGGATAAAGATTTGGTAATGAAGTTATGTATGTGTTTTAGTAAGTAATATTTTATCTATTATTTACATTATATCAGTTAAATGATTTAAATTTATACAGATTCAAAAAGTAAGGGTGTTTTTATTAAAATGGGTTGTGACATTCTTGTATCCTATATTTGTATATTATATATGTTGGGTATATGTATTGTATGTATATAGGGTATAAGGGTATTACATTCCCTTCTTCTATAGATAGGGTAACCATCTTCATCAATTATGGTTGACTCAATAAACTTCTTTGAAAAGTGTTTGGTACATCTCCCATTATACATGGAGGGCTTAATTTTCTAACAGAACAACATGGGCCATGCATTATTAAATTTTTTACAGCCTTATAATACTGAGTTTCTTATTATGCAACAAAAAGTTCTTAGTTAAATAAGTAGTCATACTTTAAATTTAAAGAACACAACTTATGTAAGTTTATAAATAAATTTTTAATTATTATTTTATAAGTTGAATTGTATACATGCTTTCACTTATCGAAAAACTTGATTGTCATGAAGGTCTTTTATTAAACAATCCAACTTAATTTTGAAAAATCTAATAAAGTATTTGGATTATCCTCAAGACTTAAGCTTCTACTATTTACATATCTATGAATCTTGAGCCACTTTGGATTGCATGTAAAAGTGAGGAAAAGATCAGGGTACCTAGCCCATTGACATATTACCATAGCATCTTAATAATTTTGGAGCATGTATTGCACACCACCTGTAAAGCTGGATGTTAGAATTATTCTTTTTTTTAGAAGAAGGATTTGTCTCCCTATGCAAAACAACATCTGCTATATATCTCAGCTCTCAATTGTTTTTTATGAGATCTAATATACTCAAATCTAGAAGATTCAATCATAGAATATGCATTAACCAAGAATTGTTGAAATAATCTTCTAGAAAACATGATTGTCAGAACTTTATCCTTTCTTTCTTGAATTTTATAAGTAAAATATTCTTGCATTCTAACAAGTTGCCTTCCTCCATTTGATTCATCATCATGATTAAATGGAATATGTTCTCTATAACCATCTTAGCCATATGGAAAAAGCAAAGGACATTATAGACTTAAATTTGTAGTATTTAATTCATTTATCCTTTATAGTAGTCGAGATTGAGTTTCAATAATAATATCTCAATCACCTTTAGATAGTTCAAAATCTCCCACTACCAAAGCAACTAATTCCAAAATTGTTGGTGCATTATATCTTCTTCCATCAGTGCTCCTCTTTCCTATCAATCCAAGTCTAATATTGGAGTTTCTATCTTCTTGTAGACCCTTAATTTTAGCCCTAAACTGACCTAGTCTCAATTAATGAAGGTTTAAATAATTATCGGTCTAAACTTATTGTGGGCTTTTAATTAAATTGGCACCATTCTTATAATTTCTAAAATAAGCCAGGATAAATTTTAAAATGAAAGCAAAGTGGATTCGACCTAAAACCAGAGGCAAGTTGTCCCAGGCATGCCTAGTTTGCCACAGGCCCCTGCCTACGACGAATGGGCTTGCCTAGTTTTCCACAGGCCTTAACTCCGATATTTTCATTCTGAATGTGAGGCTAATTGTGTCCAATTTCAGTTTGTATCCAATTCTAATTCTAATTCTAATATAGGAATCTATTTTTAAAGAAGGAAGGGTTACCTATAAATACATCTTTAAAAGAGGAAAACCCTAACATAAATAATGAACACGAATAACAACAACAAGGATAATCAAGAAGAGCAACAACACTGAGCAACAACAATCAACATTGATCAACACTTCAAAGGCAATCACATTGTCTTTGCTTTTGTTTAGCCAGAATCAAACATCAATTTTGGTGACCAACAACAAAGGTTTGGTCTTAATCAATAATTTGCTTACATTCACAGTAGCCATATCATGCTTTCTTTTAACTGTTTCGATTATTTGTTTTGATATTAATTTTTTCAGTAGCATAAAATTATTAAATCCAAATTATACATTTTATAAACCAAGGTTCAATTCATTCACCAATAGCTTAAAGGTTTGATTTAAATCATTGGCTCAATCATTAAAACTCTAATTTTTTTCTTAAATCCCAAAAAAAAATCATAAACTATTTTATTAAATCCCCAAACCCCTAAATTATTTTGTTAAAACTTAAAATCCTAAACTATTTTTGTCCAAAACCTTAAACTGTTTCATTAAATTCCAAAAACCTTAATTTTTTTCCCAAAACCTTAATTTATTTTCCTAAATCACTATTTTTCTAAAATAATAAATTAAAACCCTAATTCCTTTTGAAACTTGTCATCCAGTAACCCTACCTCTAAATTGGTCCACCTAAAACACCAAAATCCTAATCCAGTAAACTTAAAACTCTAATCCGAGAAACCCTAATTTATTCCCAAAATATTAAAACCTAATTTTCTCAAACCCTAATCCAGGAACCTTAAAGTTCTTAAACCTTAAATCCCATACCTAGGTCCAAATTTCAATAACTTAATTCCTAAACCCTAGTTTCCATAACTTAATTCCTAAACCCTAATTTCATTAGTTTAATGATTTGAACCCTAGCTTTAATCATTTATTTGATTTTCTATTCTTTATATGATGGATGTTTTAGTTCATTTTGTGATGGATGTTTGTTTTAGTACTTAAATGACTTAATTTATTTATTTGATTTCTTGAATTATAAAAGGCACATTTCCGCTTTGTGGGTATCTCAATTTTTATTATGTAATTTAGTTTATCATTTAAGAATTTTGGGACTATTGTAAGAGACATATTTCTACCTTTTGGTGGGTGTCTTATTTTTTATAGACATTTGGACACTGTAAAGGCATATTTTCATCTTCGGATGGGTACCCATTTATTGTTTTTGTTTTGATTTGTTTTGATATAATAAATTCTTTATTTATTTTGAATAACATGTAGTATGGATGATATTACAATAAGTTAAGAATTTTATAATATTTAGACCTAAAAAGAAGGTCGACTCCAATGAATCGGGCGTCATGGGAGTGCTGGGTCATTCTCACCTTTTCCACGCGTACCTAACTTTCTGAACCCATTAGGAGGTTGGAGATTCCTTAGGAATCGAGTCATCCACCCCTTTTTTTTTCCCAAACCATCCAGATGACAACTCCATTTTCTCCGGGTTTAGGCCCATGGTCTCTAAGGCCTAAGGCCCTGAGCCTAACAGTTCCGAAGTTGCAAGAACAATTCCACAGGAAGTGGAGGCAAAAATCCCTGCTCACAGTGGCGACTCTACTGGGGATAAGAGAAGTTGATTATGTTAGTCTTTATATTATTTTATTCTTTCTTATTTTGAAATTATCCATTGCATCATTTAGTTTGCATTGTGTGCGTGAGTTAGGATGCCCGTGTAACCTGTTTTATTTATATAGGAGATACCATACTTCACTCGATGTATGGAGATCAAATATGGCATAACCACTTATAGCCTCATACCTTTTGGTATATGCTTGCTATGGGAACCTGAGCTTTTCAACCTAAAGACTAAAGCCCATGTAGTTGGTCTAGTTACTTTCTTTAGGTTTGTATCTAAATGTCTGCTTTTTGACTATGTTTGATATATCTTAGCTTGAAACATGGCTTATTTGGTTTGTTCCATTTCTAATATGACCTAATTATATTATAAGCCCAAAATAATTTTTAAATCCTCAAATAATTTTTAAAGCCCAAAAGACCAAAATCATTTTCAAATCTTCTTCAAAGATGGTCTTTGGACATAAAAATCCTTTTAAGATGGGCCAAATTCTTTTTCACCTTATGGCCTAAGCTCAAAGCCCAAAATTCATTTTGAAACAAATCTTTTACAATAGGCTTTGAAACAAAACCATTTTTGACAATAGGCTTGCAACTATTTAGGTCAATTATGGAATACTTAAAATCAATTATGTGCCTAGTTCACACTAAGACTTATTAATCATGGGTTTATTTGTGGCATGAATCACCAGTTGCTTTCCAAAATCTATTTATGATAAACCCTTTAATTTGGTTTTAATTTAATATAGCATAAAAGCTATCTTTTTGTTGGACCAATGGATTAAGGCTTAATTAGTGGAAATTATCATGGACTAACTTCTAAATTTGAAAATATAAATATTGGTTGAAACGTCTGAGGGAATTATTCAAAAATAAGATACCCTATGTTGGTATTTTGTTGGCTATGTACCTAAGAAAAGAGACTCGCCATTTGTGTGTGGAAGTTATAAGGTTGGAAGGGTCATTCCTACTATTTTGGTTTGTTTATTTGTTTGATTATTACTTGTGCATCCATACATACATGCATACATACATTGCAGTACATGTCATTGATCCTTTTTGGCTCATAGCCCTAGAGTATAGTAGTTCAAGAGCCTACAACAACCCAACCTATGCCAGCAATATAGAATCAAGCAATGACCCAGTTAGCTTCTCACCAAGAGCAATGAAACCTAAACAAATTCAGAGGATAATAGACAATACAATCAACACCAAGATGGAAAAGCTAAAAGGGGTCCTGGCTGAGACCATGAGAAGCCAAATGGCTACAATGTTTGGAAATACTGGTGAAGCATCTGCTAGTACTAAGAAGCAGAACGACAAGGGAAAGGCTAATGTCATAAAGTGGCCTTCAATGATGACAAGATGTGTAACACCCCAATACTCCATATAAATACTATACATATACCTAGTATACATACAGTAAGTATATAAAGTATAAGGATGCCACTTTTCTTTTTACCTTTCAATACCTGTAACAAAATTCAAACCATAATAGGTCAATTTAAAGAACACTTACAAATTATTGTCTTTATCAAAACTTCATTTATACATATAATATAACATACTTAAAGTGGATACATGTATGCATTACCCTCTAGTTGGTCTCGACAAAATCTTACTCTTCTCGTGGCATACCAAAAGACTTCATATCTTCCACCAAGCTACCTGCGCGATAATACATCCGCGCTAAGCTCGAAAGCTTAGTAGTACAAATATAAAATACAAACATATATCATGGAAACACTAACATATAAAGATATCTCAATTCCATATACTTTTAGTTCTTATTAAGTTTATCCCTTTCATTTGCACCTTTCATATCTTTCAACTAATCTCATAACTTATACACATATAAACATAACATTTCTACCAAGTCCAACCCATCACTAATATTCACAATCAACATCTCAATACACACATTATACATCATACTAATCATAAGTCACATTTCCAATTAAGACAATCATTGTCATCAACCACAATTCATCAATTGAATTCACAATCAATGCTAATACACACATTATACATCATACCAATCATAACATTTCTTTATTCACAATTCAACATTGATGATTCATCACTAGTGCTCATAATCAATATTTCAATGCACATATTACATATCATCAATCACATGTCCAATGAAGTATACCAAAGATTTCATTATCCACTTCTTTCAACATTTGTATATCACATTGACAACAAAGACAGACTCGGGCCCAACAGACACCACTATGTTATTCAGAGTTCAGAGTTACTGCTTTGGTCTATAATCATAATCATCAAGCCCATAGGCATCATATATCAATATTTCTATCCATGGATAGTGTAACAGACCCAGTCTCTTGGACCATCAACTCATCATGAGGAGATCCTCAACCCGGCAAGACTGTTACCAATCATATATTTCATATTCACAATTCTCATAGTGTAACAGACCCAGTCTCTTGGACCTCAATTCAACTCAATTTGAAGAGATCCTCAACCCGGCAAGACTGTTACCTTTTTCATTTTATAGGCATGCCTCCAAACCCAGAACTCTGAAGACTGAATAACACATTAAACACATATTTCACTTATTGTTTCATTATCAATTTCAATCTCAATGTTCATTATCATCTAGGCAAACATGCCTTATTTCTTTCAATTAGATCATCATAGCCAATCACAATGGCTTCATCTCACATTTGAATCATCATGGCCAATTACAATGGCTTCACAACATATCATATCTCAATCCATATGATACATATAACATCATTGCTATAACATTACAAAGTACCTTATTCATATAGCACAATACAATTCACAAGATTCATAATACACAAAACATAGTATTGTTCATATATTATCATGTGCATCACCATTATAATACTCAACATCAATTACATTAACCAAATGAACATATCATTATTCAATCACATGATTCACATTATACATATAGCATCATTGCTATAACATTACAAAGTACATTAAAGTAATTCTTCATAAAAGTGTTTATCATAATAAATTTGCATAGCTCATACCTTGTTGAATGATCCTCTTCTCTTTCACACTATACAAGTCACATTAGATTAACAATGTAATAATTTACCTAACATTATTTAATTATACTCAATCAATTGTATTCTCATACATTAATATTCATCAAATCATTCACATTTTTCATTTTCCCATAACACAATTATATATATACATATCATTAATGATATAAACACATCAAAATACATTAGTGATATGCATTAACAATGCAATCATGCAACATTGGTACTTACCTTAATAACATTTCACACCACTCTAAACTCTTCTCCACTCACTAGTTCTTTACTTCACAAATTAGGGCAATTCAACCTCTTCACAACCTAATCCAAAAGGAATATTAGCAAAATGACCATATGAATAGTACATTCTGGTTTTAGACTCCATTTTATCCTTATTTTGAAAAATTGTATAAAATACTCTACTTGACTAAAAATTCTAAAATTTTTACAGAATTTATTTTTGTATCTTAAAATCATTCCTTAAAAATTTCAGATCAAACTGAACACAAAATCTTGGTCAAATAGTTCACCTAACCAGACTGCCCCAATTGCCCTGCATCCTGGCAGCAGTTCTGAACTTTGTGAATTCCATAAATCAAATTCAATCAACGTGGTTCCAAATTATTTTTCTCAAATACTAGACTCACTAAGCAACAACATATCCAAAATTCAATTGGATATGATTTTTCTACATTTTATTAAAAATCCCGAAATATAGTTGTCTCAGTTAAGGTACCTGCTGGAACAGGTCTAATAAAAATAATCTTTCTAAACTCATAACCATTCCAAAATCGAATCAACATATTTTTCAGTCATTCTAGACTCATAGAGGCACAACATATCAAAAATTCACTTCAAGAACATTTTTCTATAATTAATTAAAAATCATACAAGTCACAGCCTTTACTAATTGTAAAACAGAAAAATATTCACTAAACACAACTCTTACTCTTCCATCACCAACACCAATTTAACTTCTTATTTTAAAATCAATTTCAACTCTAATCAAAAAATCATCAACACACTTAATCATACTATCAATAACCCTAACTCAACTCACACACATCTTCAAAAATAACAAAGGCAAACAAGAGAAAACTTACTAAAATCATGAAATTCTTGAAATTCCAACTTGTATACTTGAGATCTTCCTTCACTTTTGAGCTTAAAATTCCAAAATCATCACTTGCTCTCTTGCTTTCCTTTGTCTTTGAGTGAGCCGGCCATCAACAAGAAGAAGAAGAAGAAATGATGAAGAAAACACAAAGTCAATAGGCATTAAATACCCTTCCAAAAGAAAATTACTAAACTACCCTCAACCATATAACTAAACCTTTGTCTTTTACAAGCCCATGTTGGTAATTTCACAATCACAAATAAAATATCCTCTTCCCTTGACCAAGCCCTTTGACCAACTTATATTATATATATATGACCATATACACAACATATACACTTCACTCTACACAATGCTTTTCTTCAAAGAACATAATTACCACTTATCAATCACACACTCAATTCAATAATAACAACATTATCATAACTTCTAAGCACACTTAGGGATATTACAATTCTCCCCCTCTAAAAAGAAAATTTCGTCCTCGAAATTATCAATATCGTAACAATTGATTCTTAACAACATACTATCTTAACTTCCATATGAAGTTAATTATATGTTTAAGTTACTATGTCACCAAATCATATAACTTCAACTCTTTCCTATAGAATCAACAATCTTCTTTAAATTCCATAACTCATCATTCTATAGGTTTATATATCTTGTTACTTCATTGATCAAACATTCAAAAGAACTTATTACACTTCCTATTACTATCTTTATACCAGAATCAGATCATTTTATAGTACACTTATACTTCATCCAATCTTTATATTTAATATATACTGTTCCTTCATCTCTTTATGATTACTCTTTTAACTTTAACCTTAAAAATCATTGGTTATGTCTTAGCATTAATTATCCCATCATTACAATCATTGTCTAAATAGACATTTATCAATCCCTCAATGGATAACAAGATCCTTATTTTCCACAAATGGAGTTACCTCTTTAGCATGCTTTTCTCTTAACTTACATATTAATACATTACCTTTCAACTTATTTTATAAATAACCAATCTTTTCCCTTTTTATCCTGCTTTATAACTACTATTACTCCATTCATTCATGTCCATTCACACTTTAATATTTTACATCATATACATTGCCATGTAAATAATTACATTCTTAATACAACTATAGATATTAAATCTCAAGAATAATTCATAATCTTAATCCAATCCAGATCAATTGATTTATCTTACACAATATATCCACTTTCCCATCTTGTTCAATTCCATCCAATGATTAATTTATTTAACTTATCATGAAATTGCACCATATTCATATATGTATATATGATCTAATTCAATTAGGGCAAACTTATATACAATTTCTTGATCTCTTCCAATCCATATTCAATCAAATTATTGTGATAACAAATCACTTCAAATCATATTAGTATAGTTCCCACCAAATCTTATAATAACTTTTTAACTATGCTTCTTAAACAAAATTTTCAATCTCACCAATTTGTACTACAGTCATATTGTCTCAGTCCCAAATTTATGGATACTAAAATTAACCGGCTACACATACTAACCAAATCATATAGCCATAGGAGATGAATGGTCACACACCTGTAACTCATAAATCAATACTGTTTCTCGATTATTCTGTATCCAAACTTTTTAATTACACTATTTAGTTGTATCACAAGAATTATATATCCATTCTCCACACTTTTACTACACCAAGAGTTAACACATTTCAACTCCATCTCCATAAATTTTCTCTTGAACATACGATTATCATTAGTCTAACTCACATCAACAATATTATCTATAACATCTTTATACACAACATTTAATCATATACAAATTCCATTTATTACTCCACTTCTAATTTATCTCTTGTAACACTTTTCATACAGTATACTTTCCTTTTTATTATATACTTATACATATAGAATTTCTACAAACAAAATCCTTAATCCAGGAAACATTATATGATAGTTTAACTCAGTTATTATCATAACAATTTCATCTTCTAATGTTACTTGAGTCCTTTCTCACTCTCCATTTCATCCCATAATCTAACTCTACATAGGTTAAAACCTATTCTTTCATAGATCCACTGATACATGCCCTATTATTCTCCACACCACTAAACAAATAATTATATCACATTCACATACTTAGGTCACATTCACAATATGACTTGCTTTCCACATTTCTTACATTTTCATTTACATTCATATCGAAAAGCTCATTCCACATTTTCCATACATGTATACACATAGTCATACAATTATATATAATTCCTCTTTTACATATCTTTAACACAATTTAACATTTATTACTTTTCCTTAATCAACATCATTCTTACCCCTTTTTGACATAACTTAAATTATTTATCAACTCAACACATATATATTTCCTAACCATAATAATACTTCACAAATTCTTAGTCACCTTACTAAGGTGACATCTCTCTCACCTTTATTTTGAAATGTATTTAATATATCATCTTTATATCCGTTTGTTTACCATTCAACGTATATATATATTTTACTCATATATTTATACATATGTACATTACACCTAATAATATACACATTGAGCCTAATAGCTCCTATACACTTAATTATATGCTCTGATTTTTATTTTCCTTTTTCATACATTCACTACAAATTTAGTGTTTATCACTTTCTTTTAAATACTATTATTCTCATTTTTCCAATATGATAAAAAGTATTTAATCACACTACAAATATATATTCTGACTATAATAACACTTCACATCCATCTTGGTCACATTCCCAATGTGACATCTCTTTTACTTTCATCTTAAAAAAAAAACATTTAATATACTTCCATATCCATTTTTTTTTTTACAATAAAATGACTTAAAATAGCTCCTTTTCATTTGCTTATCTATTTCTCTTTTTACTTCAAAACAAATTCTCATACCATCAATCACATTACTTAATTCATAATACTTTCATGTGCAATATTAATCATTTCACCTGGCTCAGGTATTGAATATACATTAAACCATCAATATCCAATCAATCTTTATCAGTTTCTAGTAGAACTTTAACTTTTCAACTTACTACTTCGCTTAAACCTTCAATTTACCAAACTCATCTTTTCTTAAAATCAACTTTAAAAACATCTCGGATATATATATATATCATAAAGCAATATCAACACATATTTCTTCCTCAATTATTAAGCTCATTTCGAAAAATCTCAAATATCACATATTATTACCATTACCATGAGCTTTCACAATATCCAAGCATCTCACATTTCTAACCTTGAATTCACAATGTTTACATTAAAATAACCATACCAATTTATATTCTTACATAACCAATATCATCTCTTTTTCCTTTAAACAATACCTTAACTTTATATATATCCCCCAAACTTTAAATAATCATACCTTGTCTTTACTAATCAACTCATTCAATATTATTTTCCTTTTCATTTCTTTATGCTTCAACACATTTAACACTTCACTTTACTTGCATAAATTTCCATTTTTAATTATCAATTAGACTTATATAAATTCATATCATTCATTATACTCATTTAAATTTATCATTATAGCCAACAACTATGACTTTATATACGTACCCTTCCCCAACCAGGTCGGTTGCCCTTCAATCCCAAGGGTCCGCAGGAGGCAGATAGGCACGTATAACATTATCAGTAACATACCTTTTCCCATCCAGGTCGGTTGTCCATTCCAATGGGTCCGCATGGTTCCGCAGGAGACATATAAGTCCGTTCATTAAACTTATCAATATTTTTTTTAAAATTCATTTTTTTTTCACAAGCAAGTTAAGTAATCATGCCTCAACATCTCACATTACAACAAAACAATTTTCTCATAACATCATATCATTCACACATTAACATCCATCTCATATAACACAGATATACTATAAATCATATAATGCCACCTCCGAGACCAACCTAGGTGTGAACGCATATGCATGTATTACAGATTTCATTTTCAAAACTCTTCTTTTTAATTCATTTTAAGCGTTTCAAAACTTTTTCTTTTTAATTTTACTTAGGCCGAGAATCTCGAACCTAAGCTCTGATACCAAAATAATTGTAACACCCCAATACTCCATATAAATACTATACATATACCTAGTATACATACAGTAAGTATATAAAGTATAAGGATGCCACTTTTCTTTTTACCGGGATTTGCTAGCTACATCCAAAAAGCATCGAGAAATAATAACCAAGGCTATGGCGAGCATGCCAATTTTCACTTCTATAACACTAGAGGAGCTGGTTAATTTTGTGAAAGTCGAAGGATTGATGAATTGTGAGCATGATCAGAAGCAAAATAAGGTTGATGTGGGCATAGTGTCATTTTCAGATGCTGAGTTGCCAGAGGAAGGGAGAGACCACATCAACCCACTCTTTATCAAGGTGGAGGTCAAAGGGAAAAGGACTCCATGTGTGATGGTTGATGATGGGTCCACCATAAATGTTTCTCCACTCAAGATCTTGCCAAAGCTTGCCATGTCGACAAGATTTTTAAGCCCAACTGAGGTAATAATTAGAGATTATGATAATACTAAGAGGCATGCTAAAGGAACCTTCAAAGCTGTTGTGAAGGCTGGTCCCATTGAATCCATGGTTGAATTTGTAGTCTTGGATATCCCTGTCATTTTTGCACTACTATTGGGATGATCTTGGTTTCATCCTCTTGGTGGAGTTCCTTCCACACTCCATCAAAAGATCAAGCTCTCAAATAGGGATGAGACAATGGTCATCAAAGCTGAGGACAATGAAGTGGTAAATGCTTTGATGGTTGAGAGGCCTCCCAATGGATTCCAAGTAGCAGTAATTTCTGATGATGAAGTGGTAGATCCCAAGGTCTTATCTATGATAAAAAAAAATGAACTACCCACCTGGCATTGGTCTTGGAAAGGGAAAAATAGGTGTGACGGAGCTTTCAGACTTCAAGACTCAGACTACTAAGAAAGAGTTGGGGTATGATGAAGCTAATAAAGATGTTTAGCCAAAGAACAATGAGAAGATGAGCTTCCCACCACTTGAAGAAGTTTTTGTCAAAGCTCTAGACATGGGGCCACTCCAAGAAAAACCTGAGCTAGTCATGTTCATGGGAAAGCTGATCCTAAGTTTTGAGATCTTTGATGATGTTGCAGAACTGGTAAAATAGATGAAGAAAGAGCTTGGCCAACCAGCTGACAAGAAGCTTAATGCAGAAAAGAAGAAGGAATCTGCCCTAAAAGTCCAGACAACTCCAGAGGAAATTGTTGCTTTAGTTGAAGAAAATTTTAAAGATGTTTTTATTTATGATTTTGAGAACACTAATTTTGATTTTAATTTATCTACTTTATATGAGGATGACGATGTTTTCTTTTCAAAGATGAATGCAATAAAATCTAATTTTGCTTACTTGTGTGATATTTTTCCTAATGGTTGCATACTGTGAGCGGGGATTTTCGCCCCCACTCCCGGTGGAATGGTTCTTGCGACTTCGGCACTGTTTAGGCTCGGGGCCTTAGAGAACACGGATCTAAGTTTGAAGAAAATGGAGTCGCCACCCGGACGGGCTGGGAAAAAGAAAGGGGTGGATGACTCAATTCCTAAGGAATCCCCAACCCCCTAATGGGTTCGGAAAGTTGGGTACGTGTGGGGAAGGTGAGAAATGGCCCAGCACCCCCACAATGCCCGGTTCATTGGAACCGGCCTCCTTTACAGGTCTTAATATTATAAAATTCTTAAATATAACAATATTATCCATATTACAGACAATAATTAAAAGAAAGCATCAATATATTAAAATCAAAGCAATGACCAAACAAAGCAAATAAATGGACATCCATCCAAGGATGGAAACATATCCTTACATCACATGCCTAAATAGGACACTCACCAAAAGGTAGAAACATGCCCTTTACATAGGTTCTAAAATAGAAAAGCAAATTAAATTACATGATGTTTAACTAATGAGGTACCCACCAAGTGGAAACATTACTCTTACAACTTTTAGAAATCTAAATTAATTGATAAAAGTAAATAATCATTCATCATAAATAAATCATTCATCAAAGCTATTAATCAAAATATAAAATAAACATCAATCCATGATAAATTAAATAAATCAAGTATTGAAATTAAATTAAAACATAAGAGATAAATCAAAGTATAATCAAGTATGGAATTGAATAAAGGAAATAAAAGTTCAATTATAGCTACTGTGACTTTTTATGGAATTAAAATAGATTAGGGTTTTATGTTTTAAAAGGTTGGTAAGACTCTTTGAGTAACTAAATTAATATTTGAATGGTGAAATCATGAAACTAGGGTTTTAGATACTTTAAAATACTTTGATTTGTGATTTTTGGTTATTGGGTTTCTAAGCTACTGTGTAAAATTTATGTTTTTATGTTTTTTATGTTTTTTAATGTTTTAAAAGGATTAGGGTTCATAAAAATTAGCTAGGGTTCATTATTTTAGGTTTAAAAGTTGAATTTTGAATTTTAGGATTTAGAATTAGGGTCTCGGGTAAAAGATTTGAATTAGGGTTTTAGAAATCAATTTGATAATTTTATGAAGTTTTATGAATTTAAACAAACGGATTGAAGTTTTTATAAGTAGAAAAGATGTTTTTTAAGGCTTTTTGAATGAAATAGATCCTAGTTTAAAGTTTTGAAAGAAACAGAATCAAATTTTGGTTTTGTTGAACAATATGTTCAATTAGGGTTTTGAGGTTTTTAAGAAGAAAAAATAACAATTTTAAGTCTTTTTGGAAAATAAAGTAACGTTTTAGTGTTTTTAACTTTGGAAAACTAAATTAAAGTTCTAAGATTTTAACTTTTGAAAAACACAAAAATCCTAGTTTTAGATACCGTGTAAAAAAAATAAAGAAAATCAATTAACACATACCTTCTTTTGATGATTCCTCCAAAAACAATTCTTCTTGGATGAACTAGCTCTTTTTTGCCTTTGAATTCTTTAAATCATGCTGCTGCTCCTTTAAAAATCAATTGAATTGAAATATTGCTTTTCCTTCCTTGATTTGGTTTCCAATTTTCCAAGCTACTGCCAATTTTTTTGCCCCCCCCCCCCAATTTGGTTGCCTTTGATCCTTATTTATAGTGGTTTGAGGTTGTTTATTCCTAATTAGCTAAGGCAAGTAATATTAATAAAAAAAGAAACCAAAACCTAATTGGATTAGGTTTCAAAAAATTTGCGCCGAAAAAATTGCCGCAGGAAAAAATGCTCTGGCAAAAAAATTCTGCCGCAGAAAACTGCGACAGTGGCAAGGTCGGTGGGCCTGCGGGCGAAATAGAAATTCTATTTCGCTCGCAGGAAAATCCTACAAGCAAAATAACACAATGATTTCGCCCGCAGGAATTTTCTGCGGGCGAAATCGCCCACTGGCCCGTGCTATTGTTTTTTCGCTGCCGATTTTTCCGACTCCGGTTTTTTTTATTTTTATTTGTTTATTTTTATTTTTTATTAATAAAAATTAGATACTAAAGCAAAAATTATTTAACAAAAAATTATTTTGGACCAATTAGACAACAAAAATCATTTTGGACTAAATAAAACATATTGGACCGGATTGGGTCAAAATTAAGGGTCTACAGTTTGCCCCCTGCTTGAATGAACTGAAACCTTAGTGAAAGAGAGTGAAAAGCAATACGACTTAATTTTTGATTAAACGGTTGAGGTTTTGGGTTATGGACCCGGTTTGAGTTCTGGACTCAAGGGTAAATTCTAGGTTCTGGACTTAAGGAAAATTTGGGTTTTGGACCCGGTTCGAGTTCTGGACTCAAGGATAATTCTAGGTTCCGGACCTAAGGAAAATTTGGGTTTTGGACTCAGTTCAAGTTCTGGACTCAAGGGTAATTCTAGGTTCAAGACCTAAGAAAAATTTGGGTTCTGGACCCGGTTCGAGTTCTGAACTCAAGGGAGATTTTAGGTTCTGGACCTAAGGAAAATTTGGGTTCTAGACCCGGTTCGAGTTCTGGACTCAAGGGAGATTCTAGGTTCTGGACCTAAGGAAAATTTGGGTTATGTAGCTGGTTCGAGTTCTGGACTCAAGGATAATTCTAGGTTCTCGACCTAAGGAAAAATTTGGATTCTGGACCCGGTTCGAGTTCTGGACTCAAGGGTAATTCTAGGTTCTGGACCTAAGAAAAATTTGGGTTCTGGACTCGGTTTGAGTTCTGGACTCAAGGGAGATTCTAGGTTCTGGACCTAAGGAAAATTTTGGGTTCTGGACCTGAGAGATTTGGATACTCGATCCTAAACTAGACTCTGATACTTGATCCTATCTGGATTCGGATACTCGATCCTAAACTGGATTTGGATACTCGATCCTAACTGGATTTGGACACTCGATCCTAAATTGGATTGGGATACTCGATCTTAAACTAATTGGGATACTCGATCCTAACTGGATTGGGATACTCGGCCCTAAATTGATTTGATTTGGGTACTTGGACCCAAGATTGGGCACTTGGATCCGAGATTGGGCACTTGGACCCAAGATTGGGTACTTGGACCCGAGCTTAAAATAATTTGGGTACTTAGACCCGGATTTGATTTGATTTGGGTACTTGGACCCAAGATTGGGCAATTGGATCCAAGATTGGGCACTTGGACCCAAGATTGGGTACTTGGACCCGAGCTTGAATTGATTTGGGTACTTGGACCCGAGATTGGGTTGAATTCAATTTGGGTACTTGGACCCGAGATTGGGTACGTAGACCCAAGAATGAATTTGACTAACCTTTTAGTTGAGAAGTCTGATTGCTTCGGCTGTTCTACACATGGTGGTTCTTAACCCTCAGAATGGATCTTCATCCTTTGAGATCGGGTCTTCACCCTTGCAAATGGATCTTCATCCTTTGAGATCGGGTCTTCACCCTTGCAAATGGATTTTCATCCTTTGAGATCGGGTCTTCACCCTTGCAAATGGATCTTCATCCTTTGAGATTGGGTCTTCACCCTTGCAAATGGATTTTCATCCTTTGAGATCGGGTCTTCACCCTTGAAAATGGATCTTCATCCTTGGAGATTGGGGTCTTCTTTATTCTTTGAAGATGGGAGTGACACGGCCAGTGGCTTGGCCGTGTCTCCTGGGTGTGTCAGCTTCTGTGTCTTTTCTTTATTCTAGGCTTAGGATGGGACACGGCCAGTGGCTTGGCCGTGTTGCTTTCCAGTGTCACATATTGTTTCTTTTCTTTCTTTGCTTGGTCCTTCTTGACTTTGTCCTTTAGATCAGACACGGCCAGTGGCTTGGCCGTGTTGCCTGCCCGTGTCATATTCTACCAAAATTTCTTTTGAGGTGACATGGCTAAGCTCGATTTGGCTTGGCCATGTCTTGCTTGATCATGCTCTTCTTTTCTTGTTTTGATCTTCCAAGGGAGTTTTTGCACTTTAACCACTTTTCCCTTGCAACTGCTTTTCCTTTCTTTGATTCTTAATGATTGTTGCAGGTTGTTGGCTCGTTTAATAATGAGGTTGGACCTTCTTCCACTGCCCCTTCATTTGCTCATTCTAGCTTGCCAGATATGCCATCTCATCTGCAGGGTATTAATATGAACTACCTGGTACGTTCCTCATTTCATAAAAGTTTATGTTATATGTATGCATGATTATGTATGCTCTCACCTTTTTCCTTTTTGGCTCACAGCGGATGCTTGAAGAATAAAATAAGAAACTTCAAGAAGAATTAGCTACAAGTCATCAGCAAGCTTCTCATTTTGAAAGTTTATATCATCAATCTGGACAAAATTTTTGTGACTTTTGATTTCACGAAATGAGGGATCCCGGTGCTTCTTCATCGAGAGGCCCCCCAGACTGATGACCATGAGATCCTTTCGTCTACTTCTGATGAGGACCATGACAAATCGAAACTCCAAGGCAATAGGGATTTTAGTGCTTCTGCTTCAGATGATCCCGGGATGAGTAATTTGCCCCCTCCTCCAACAGGCGATGACTTTTTCAAGTCTTTATTTGGTGACCTACCACCACCCTCTTAGTGATATGCAAATATTGTAGCAATTGTAAAACATTGTACAATAATGAAAAAATATACAATTTTCCTCTTTACTGTAATCCTCTTTTTTTTTTCTCTTTTTTCTTTTTCATTATTTTTTCGTTACTGCCAAATTATTTTTTTATTATTTATTATTTTTTTATATATATAGTACATCATAATTAATATCCACTTCTTTTGTTAAACCAAATCCAAAGTGGAAAAAGAAATTGTGACCACTTCCTTTCCTTATGCCATATGGTCTTATCCTTTCCCATCATCTTTTCCATTTCACTTTTGGAAAAAGGTTTATTTTCTTCTATATAAATCACCTTGCATGCCATATTTCAATTCATAAACCAAAAATCTCTCTCTTTCAACGTGAAGACTCCTTTTAGCAATTTTAATTCTCCTTTATTCATCAACCATGACCGACCACCATTTAAAGAAAATAAAAATTCTATTTAAGAATATGGATGCCATCCATTGGAGCAAATTTCATGGTCAAAGCTTGATGTTTTAAAATGCTTTCAAAATGTCAAATTGGACCACTACTTCTTATATGCCGTGGCTTCCTTGTGGGATTCGGATTCTAGGGTATTTAGAATTAATGGCTTTGAAATGTGTCCCTTGATTGAAGAATTTAAGGCCATCCTTGGACATCCCAATAATCAATAAATGGCGTTACCCATATTGATTTCCAAGACTCAACAGAAGATGCAGATGTTATTTCAAATTCCTAAACCCGAAATTCTTCAGTTGATGAGAGGTGAAAAAATTCTACTTGCTCCTTTGATTGACTTTTGTTCCTCTCATTTGGCTCCTACTAAGGCATGGGACGCATGCTTTGTCTTTGCTTGCTCGGCCAATTCTTGCTTGTTTCTTTTGACGGCGATATTGACCCATGAGTATTGGATATCATGGATCAAATGGAAGGAGGCTTGTCGCCGGTACCTGTGATCTTATCCGAGACCTTAGTTGTATTAGACCGATTTAAATCGGGATTGTCAAAGAGACTGACTGGGAGTCCGTTGCTGCTTCAAGTAATTATCTAAACTGCCCTTTCGGGTTTTCAATTTAGGTTTTTATTTTCATTTTTATTTTTTTATATATATTATTTTTTATATATTTCTCTAACTTTTGCCTAGTCCACTCATGCGGGTTTTCGGAACTAGCGAGCTGTCCTAATTTTTGCCTAAGCTGCCCTTGCGGGTTTTCAACTTAGCGGACTCTTTCTCTCTTTTTTTTAACTTAATTTTTCTTCACAAATTTGGCTTCAGGAGCGTCTTTGTTTACTTGATACCCCCTCCATGGATTTTGCCAGATACCTGCCACATCATCATCCTGCTAGGAAGCTACTCCATCCTGCTTCTTCATATGTTGACTGGATCCAATCACGCTCTGAAGTCAATATCCATTGGTTGGTACCTTGGTGGAAGATTTCTCGTATCACCATGTGGACATACTTGATGTAAGTTCCTCTTGCTGCTCTTCGTCAAGGTACATGCTATGATCCTCACTGACTTGGGCGTCAGTATGGAGCTGAGCCTCATGATTTTGACTTTGATCCTGACCTAGACATGCCTTGCTTGACTGAAGCCTACTTGGATCGGCTGAGGCAAAGTTGGCCTACACGTTACACTTATCGACTGCCATAGCTTTTACATTTGTCAATTCAGAAAGTGTTTTGTTAGTATGAAAAATAACTAAAGTAATAAAAGATGCTTCTTTTCCATTTATAATTTGTCATCATCCTTTGCGATTATGATTATTTATTTCATCCGTATCTGGTCAAATACTTATAACAGTGCACATAGAACAAATTTAATCATTAATTCTGTTTTATTAAATTGGGGAACAACCAAACATAAAGCCAGCATACAGAAGATCACTCTTGTTGCCAATTAGCCCTTTCAGGTTTTCTAATTGACAATTTTCTCTCATTAGCCCTAATTATTGCTTAGCCCGCCCTTTCGGGTTTTCGGAACTAGCGGACTGCTCTAACTTTTGCCTAGGCCGCCCTTTTTGGGTTTTCAACCTAGCGAGCTCTATCTTTTTTTTTTTTTTTTATTTTTCATACATAAAAATTCTTCAACCTGTCAATATTTACTGGCTCACTAAATTCATTCCCATCCATGTCTGATAACTTTACTGTACCTTTGTTCATGACTTGTTTTACGACATATGGCCCTTCCCAGCTAGATATGAACTTCCCTCTTGGGTCAGACACATTAGGCTTACATTGCTTCAACACCAAATCTCCAACTCTGAATTTTCTAACCTTAACCCTTCTATTGTAGGCCCGAGCTATCTTCTTTTGATACAGTTGGTGATGATACAACACCTTTAATCTTCTCTCTTCTAATAGAGCTAATTGTGTATATCTGCTTGCTACCCATTCCATTTCAGGCAGTTCAGCTTCCAAGACTACTCTTAACAACTTGATCTCAATTTCAATTGGCAATACCGCTTCCATCCCATAAACCAAAGAGAACGGTGTAATCCCAGTAGGTGTTCGCACACTCGTCCTATATCCGCATAAAGCAAAGGGAAGCATTTTCGACCAGTCCCTGTAAGTCTTAGTCATCTTGGACAGAATTTGCTTAATTGTCTTGTTCATGGCTTCTACTGCACCATTAGCCTTTGGTCTATAAGTAGAGGATCGATGATGATGAATTTGGTACTTGGAGAATAAATCCTTAACTGCTCCTTGAAACTATACCCCATTGTCTGATATCACACTGTGCGGGACCCCATATCTGCAGATGAGGTTCTTTTCGATAAACCTAGCCATTTGACTTGCAATCAGCTTGTTGAAGGATTCGGCTTCGGCCTATTTTGAAAAATAATCTACTGCTACCACAATAAAACGGTGCCCGTTTGAAGCTGTCGGATGTATCTCTCTTATAATGTCGATACCCCAGATGGCAAATGGCCAGGGTGAACACATTGAATGCAGTTCTTCAGGAGGCATATGATTCAAGTTACCATACACCTGACATTGTTGGCACTTCTTGACAAATTCAATACAGTCTCTCTCCATGGTCAACCAATAGTAACCTTGTCGAATAACCTTCTTAACTAGGGCCAAACCACTCATGTGCGGATCACAACTTCCTGCATGTATTTCTAACATGATACGCTCCACTTCAGGCTTTCTTAAACATCTCAAATGCACTCCATTAGGCCATCTTCGATATAACTCCCCATGGAAGGTGATGTATTGCAATGACCACCTCCTTATGGCTCTTCTCTCTTTCTTTGTTGCCCCCGGTAGGTATTCTCTTTCCTCCAAAAATCCCCTTATAGTATCATACCACGCATCATGGTCCGTATCAATTTCCATGATTATCTCATATTCATAACAAGGAGTTGATGAACTGGTCAAGATCAAAGGCTTAAGGAATAAGCTAACAGGATTTTCCCATACCGAAGCCAATGTGGCTAGGGCATCAGCCATCTGATTTTCTTCTCTTGATAGGTGTATAAACCTACACTCCTTAAAATTCTTCTTCATCATGGTCAGGTAATGGTGGTATGGTTTCAATTTTTCTTCTTTCAACTCCCACTCTCCATTTACTTGGGATACTACTAGCAACAAATCACCATAAACTTCCACCTTATCCACCTTCATAATCATTAGGGTTTCTAAACCGAAAATACAAGTTTCGTACTCCACCATATTATTGGTTGCCCTAAATTTCAACTTTTTGGCTAAAGGGATGAGTTCCCCTTTGGGCGATTCTAGTATAACTCCCAAACCTGTTCCTTTCCTGTTTACCACTCCATCAAAATACATTTTCCACCTTTGTACTTCAATTACTTCTAAATGTTCATCTGGAAATTCCAAGATTACCTCTTCACTTTCTGGTAATGGTTGTTGAGCTAGAAATTCTGCCACTGCTCTACCTTTGATTATTTTCCTGGTTACATACTCAATCACAAATTCTTCTAATATTATCAACCATCGACCATATTTCCCAATTAAAGAGGGTGTCTCCCTTAAGTACTTCATTGGATCCAGCCTGGAAATTGCTTGCACACTATATGATTGAAAGTAATGCTGCAACTTCTTAGAAGACCAAACCACGGCTATACATGTCTTTTCGATGATACTATACTTAATTTCATAAGGTAGGAGCTTTCTACTCAAATAGTAAACGACATGCTCAATCCCCGACTCATCTGCTTGGGCTAGCATGGCTCCTATCGACTCTTCTTCAACTGCTAAGTATAGTAATAGAGGTTTTCCGAATTTAGGTGGTTTCAAAACAAGTGGATTCAACAAATACTCTTTTATTTGGTCAAAGGCCTTTTGACATTCTTCATTCCATACGACCGGCTGATTCTTTCTAAGCAATTTGAAGATAGGCTCACAGATTGTTGTGAGCTTTGCTATAAATATGCTAATGTACTGCAGTTTACCAATGAATCCCTGAACTTCTCTCTCCGTCTTTGGGGCTGGCATATCCCTGATTGCTTTAACTTTGTCAGGATCTATCTCAATGCCATTCGGACCAATTACATGTCCCAACAATTTACCTGAGGTAACACCGAATACACACTTCTTCGGATTTAATCTTAGCTTATATTTCAAAGCTCTATCAAAGAATAATTCCAAGTTCTGGAAGTGTTGCTCCCTTGTATCTGACTTCACCATCATATCATCAACATATACTTCAACTTCTTTGTGCATCATGTCATGAAATAGTGCGGTGGCCATCCTTTGGTAGGTTGCTCCAGCATTCTTTAAGCCGAACGGCATCACCCTATAACAAAATATACCCCATATAGTAATGAAGGCAGTTTTGGCTTTATCCTCTTGGGCCATTAACACTTGAATGTATCCGGAAAATCCATCTATAAACGAGTGTAGCACGCTAGAGGCCATACTATCAATGAGTACATCTATATGAGGTAAAGGAAAATCATCCTTAGGGGAAGCCTTGTTTAAATCTCTATAGTCTACGCAGACCCTTATCCTTCCATCTTTCTTTGGCATGGGTACTATGTTGGCTAACCAATCTGGATATTCTATCACTTCAAGGAACTTCACTTGTATTTGCTTAGTGACCTCTTCTTTAACCAATTCAGCCCACTCAGGTCTTAATTGCCTAAGCTTTTGTTTGACAGGCTTAATGTGAGTGTAAGTAGGAATATGATGCTCGGCTATGTCTCGATCTATCTCCAACATATCTTCATAAGACCAAGCAAACACTTCTTCATATTTTTGAATATTTTTTCAAATCTCTCTCTATCATCAGGAGTAAGGTCGGATGCTATGCTAATGTTTTTAGGATTTTCAGTTGTTCCCAAATTTAATGATTGTGTGTTAACAGAATTAATATTAAAGATGCTCATATAACTGCTATTTGAATGTATGCAACCATCAGGAGAAACATCACATAAGTAAGCAAAATCAGACTTTATTGCATTCATTTTGGAAAACAAAACATCATCATCCTCATACAAAGCAGACAAATTAAAATTAAAATCAAAATCATTGTTCTCAGAATCATAAAGCAAGATGTCTTCAAACTTTTCTTCAACTAGGGCAGCAATCTCTTCCGGAGTCTTCTCGGCTTTTAGGGCAGCTTCATTCTTCTCTTTTGGATTGGATTCTTTGTTGGTTGACAAGGTGAGCTCTTTCTTCACTTGCTCCACTAGCTTAGCAACATCTGCAAAAATTTCAAAACCTGGAATTAACTTACCCATGAACATGATTGGCTCAGACCTTCCTTGGAGTGGTCCCATATCTGGAGCTTTGACAAAGATCTCTTCAAGTGGTGGGAAACTCATCTTCTCACTCTTCTTTGGCTGGACATCGTTGTCTTCATCATATCCTAACCCCTTCTTGGAAGTTTGAGTCCTAAAATTTGGCAACTTTGTCAAACCGGCCTTACCCTTTCCAAGACCAGCTCCGGGAAGGTAGTTCATACTCTTCATCATATTCAAAACTTTGGAGTCCACTACTTCATCATCAGAAATTGCAGCCACTTGAAAACCATTGAGAGGCCTCTCAACCATTAAAGCATTAACAATCTCATTATCTTCAGCTTCAATGATCACTGTCTCATTTCCATTGGGGAATTTAATTTTTTGATGAAGGTTGGAAGGAACTCCACCAAGAGGGTGAAACCATGGTCGCCCTAAGAGTAAGGAAAAAGTAACTGGTATGTCTAAAACAACAAATTCAATAATAAATTCAATTGGCCCATCCTTGACGGCCACTTTGAAAGTTCCTTCGGCATGCCTCTTAGTGTTGTCATAAGCACAAATTGTCACCTCGGTTGGGTTTAGATCTCTCATTGACATGGCTAGCTTTGGCAATATCTTAAGTGGACAAACATTTATGGTGGACCCATCATCGACCATGACGCATGGAGTCCTCTTCCCCTTGACTTCTATTTTGATAAAGAGAGGGCGGATGTGGTTTCTCCCCTCCTCTGGTGTTGTGGAGGTAGAAATTGGCATGCTAGCCAAGGCTTTGGCCATAATTTCTCGATGCTTTTTAGAAGTAGCTAACAAGTCCCAAATGCTAACACTTGCTTAGGTTCTTTTCAATTGCTTGAGCACAGCATCATCTTCTTCCACTTCAACTTCCTTTCCCTTATTCGTTTCTATCTCCTTAGGTGGTGGCCTTGCGTAAGGCTTACCGGATCTAGTATTCATCACCTCATCTTCTTCGGGCTCGGACCAAGTCCACTCCTCCTTCTTGGGTATGATATCATCATCACTATCACTTGAATCCCAGAACCCGTTGACAACACAAATTGCTACATCTCCACCCATGATAACTTGTTCAATTTTGACAAATGCCTCTTCTTCTTTGATTGCTTTTTCATCCACATCTTGAAAAGAAGACATGATAAAGGCCTCATGCAAACCTCCTCCAATCATGAAGGTTGCTGGTGGTGGTACTCTATTGAATTTTGGTAACGGGTTGTCTTTGGTGTTTGGCTTATTGGGCTCGGGTAGCTTCCCATTATCAATTAGGTTTTGGATTCATGCCTCAACCTTACACATCTATCCGTGTCATGCCCTTGCATTTGGCGGAATTGACAAAATTCTTTGGTGTCAAAATTAAGTGGGAGAGGGTTAGGCAAAGGACGAGGATTTAAGGGTTGTAGCAATCCTTTTCTTTGAAGCTTGTTGAGAACCCAAGACATCGATTTTCCCAATTCCGAAAATTGTCTCCTTGCTCTTTGGTTAGTAGCATTAACACCAACGACCTTTTGCATGCTTTGGCTACCAGGTTGATAGCTCCCTTTCTCGTTCCTTTTTGCTGCAAAGCGGCTCTTCTCCCTTTCCCATTCTTCAATTTGCAAACCAGCTTGGAGAAGGTCTTTGAAATCACGGATGAGTGTATGAGACATCCTCTCACGAAGATTAGGCAACACTTCTCTCACAATCATCCTTATTTGATCGGATTCATAGGGCCTCTTCTTGAGTAAAGCAGCCTTGTTTCTCCATCTCTTGACATAGTCCACATTATGAGTAACTCAACATTATATCTATATTGTTGGATGAAGGCTTTGTAAAGTAGATCCCAACTCTTTTGTGTTCCATCATCTAAGGTATTGAACCAATTTTGGACAATAGGGTCCAATGAGAGCATAAAGTACCTTAGGCTTTGAGCCTTAGTAGCTCGGGCAGACTGCATGGCAGTGATATACTGCTTCACATGAAGATGGGGATTTCCGGTGCCATTGTACTTAGCAAAGGAAGGCATCTTGAATTTATAAGGGACCTCTTCATCTTGTTCAAATAGTTTGTCGATCTCAGACATCTCTTCGGTTTTCAACTTTTTCTCAGATTTCTTTTCTAAATCAACAATCATCTTTTCAACATCGAATGTCTCGTTCTTTTCAATAGTTGCCTTCTCAACAGCCTTCGGTTCTTTCTTCTTTTCTTGAACCTCTTGGTAGTATTGAGCCCAATCATCATCATCATCAATGATCACCTTTTCATCATCAAAAACCACTTTACTAACTTTAGTCTTCCCTTTGTCCTTTGGTTTCTTAGTGCTAGCAGATGCCTCGTCATAATTCTCTAAGATTACAGACAATTGGTTCTTCATGGTCTCAACTAGGGCCTCTTTGATTTCTTCCATCTTGGCATTGAGGGCCTCATCCACCATCCTTTGAATTTGTTCAGGATCCATTGTTTTTCGTGAGCAAGTGATTGAGTCGTTGCTAGATACCTCGTCTCCGGCATAGGTTGGATTATTGTAAGCTTTTGAGCTATTATAATCCATGGTTGTGAGCCAGAGAAGATCAATGATATGAGATGCAAATGTATGCATGTATGCACAAACAATTAACAAATAAGGATAAATAGGACGTTCCTTCCAACCTTATATCATCCACACACAAATGGCGAGTCTCTTTTCCTAGGTATATTGTTAACAAAATACTAACATGGGATATCTTGCTTTCGAATAATTCTCTTGGACCTTTCAACCAATAGTTCTATTTTCGAAAATGGAAATCAATCCATGATAATTCCTATTAATTAGGTTTTAATCCATTTAACCAACTATAGTAGCTTTTATGTTATATTGGATTAAAACAAAATTAAAAGGTTTATTATAAATAGATTTCTCACTTGAAAAGAGTAACTAATGGTTCATGCCAAAAACAAGCCCATGGTTAATTTGTTCTTAGTATAAACTAGGCTCACAATTGATTTTTGGTATTTCTTAATTGACCTAAATGTTTTTGTAAGCTCTTTGTAAGGAGAGGTTGGGTGAAAATAGATTTGTTTCTAAGCTCATTGTAAAAGATTTTAGAAAAATGGACTTTGGGCTTAGTATTTGGGCCATGGGCCAAAAAATTTTTGATTTGTTTTTAGAAAAGCCTTATGTCTAAAGACCATCTTGAAAAGTTTTGAAAAAATAGCTTTGGTCTTTTGGACTTTAAAGAAAAATTTATTTTGAGCTTACAATATACTTAGGTCATATTAGAAAAAGAGCAAACCAAATAAGCCATGATTTAGACTAAGATAAACTAACCATAGTCAAACAACATGCATTTGGGGTAAAACCTAAGGAAAGTAACTAGGCCAATTACATGAGCTTTAGTCTTTGGGTTAAAAGGCTTAGGTTCCCATAGCAAGTATATACCAAATGGTACGAGGCTATGAGTGGTTATGCCATGCTCGATCTCCATACCTTGAGTGAAAGTATGGTATCCCTTACATAACATAACACGGGTAACACAGGCGTCCTAACTCAAGCACACAATGCAATCTAAGATGATGCAATGGATAATATCATTATAAGAAAGAATAGAATAATATAAAGACCAGCGGAATCAACTTCTCTTATCCCCAGTGGAGTCGCCACTGTGAGCGGGGATTTTTGCCCCCACTCCCGGTGGAATGGTTCTTGCGACTTCGGCACTGTTTAGGCTCGGGGCCTTAGAGAACATAGACCTAAGTTCGGAGAAAATAGAGCCGCCACCCGAACGGTTCGGGAAAAAGAAAGGGATGGATGACTCGATTCCTAAGGAATCCCCAACCCCCTAATGGGTTCGAAAAGTTGGGTACATGTGGGGAAGGTGAGAAATGGCCCAGCACCCCCACAATGCCCGGTTCATTGGAACTGACCTCCTTTACAGGTCTTAACAATATAAAATTCTTAAATATAATAACATTATCCATATTACACACAATAATTAAAAGAAAGCATCAATATATTAAAATCAAAGCAATGTCCAAACAAAGCAAATAAATGGACATCCATCCAAGGATGGAAACATGTCCTTACATCACATGCCTAAACAGGACACCCACCAAAAGGTAGAAACATGCCCTTTACATAGGTTCTAAAATAGAAAAGCAAATTAAATTACATGATGTTTAACTAATGAGGTACCCACCAAGTGAAAACATACCTCTTACAAGTAAATAATCATTCATCATAAATAAATCATTCATCAAAGCTATTAATCAAAATATAAAATAAACATCCATCCACGATAAATTAAATAAATCAAGTATTGAAATTAAATTAAAAATAAGAGATAAATCAAAGTATAATCAAATATGGAATTGAATAAAGCAAACAAAAGTTTAATTATAGCTACTGTGACTTTTTATGGAATTAAAATAGATTAGGGTTTTATGTTTTAAAAGGTTGGTAAGACTCTTTGATTAACTAAATTAATATTTGAATGATGAAATCATGAAACTAGGGTTTTAGACACTTTAAAATACTTTGATTTGTGATTTTTGGTTATTGGGTTTCTAAGCTACTGTGTAAAATTTATGGTTTTATATTTTTTATGTTTTTTAATGTTTTAAAAGAATTAGGGTTCATAAAAATTAGGGTTTAAGGTTTTAAAGATTTAGGGTTCATTATTTTAGGTTTAAAAGTTGAATTTTGGATTTTAGGATTTAGAATTAGGGTCTCGGGTAAAAGATTTGAATTAGGGTTTTAGAAATCAATTTGATAATTTTATGAAGTTTTATGAATTTAAACAAATGGATTGAAGTTTTTATAAGTAGAAAAGATGTTTTTAAGGCTTTTTGAATGAAATAGAACCTAGTTTAAAGTTTTGAAAGAAACAGAATCAAATTTTGGTTTTGTTGAAGAATATGTTCAATTAGGGTTTTGAGGTTTTTAAGAAGAAAAAATAACAATTTTAAGTCTTTTTGGAAAATAAAGTAATGTTTTAGTGTTTTTAAAATTTGGAAAACTAAATTAAAGTTCTAAGATTTTAACTTTTGAAAAACACAAAAATCCTAGTTTTAGCTACTGTGTAAAAAAATTAAAGAAAATCAATTAACACATACCTTCTTTTGATGATTCCTCCAAAAACAATTCTTCTTGGATGAACTAGCTCCAAAGACAAGCCTTTTTTGCCTTTGAATTCTTTAAATCGTGCTGCTGCTCCTTTAAAAATCAATTGAATTGAATTATTGCTTTTCCTTCCTTGATTTGGTTTCCAATTTTCCAAGCTACTGCCAATTTTTTTGCCCCCCCAATTTGGTTGCCTTTGATCCTTATTTATAGTGGTTTGAGGTTATTCATTCCTAATTAGCTAAGGCAAGTAATATTAATAAAAAAAGAAACCAAAACCTAATTGGATTAGGTTTTGAAAAATTTGCGTAGGAAAATTTGCGCTGCAGAAAAAATTGCCGAATGAAAAAATGCGCTGGCAAAAAAATTCTGCCGTAGAAAACTGTGGCAGTGGCGAGATCGGTGGCCCTGCGGGCAAAATAGAAATTCTATTTCGCTCATAGGAAAATCTTACGAGCAAAATAGAACAGTGATTTCGCCTGTAGGAATTTCCTGCGGGCGAAATCGCCCATGGGCCCGTGCAACTGTTTTTTCGCTGCCAATTTTTCCGACTCCGATTTTTTTTTTATTTTTATTTGTTTATTTTTATTTTTTATTAATAAAAATTAGATACTAAAGCAAAAATTATTTAACAAAAATTATTTTGGACCAATTAGACAACAAAAATTATTTTGGACTAAATAAAACATATTGGACCAAATTGGGTCAAAATTAAGGGTCTACACATACATTCAAGTAGTGATTACATAAGTATTTTTAATATTAACTCTGTTGACATATAAACATTAAATTTGGGAACAATGGATAACCCAAAAATTATTAGCATTGCATCCGACTTTACTAGTGAAGAAAAAGAAAGATTCAAAAAAATATTTAAAAAATATGAAGAAGTTTTTTCTTGGTCCTATAAGGACATGCCTGGAATTGATCGAGACCTAGCCGGACACTTGATTCCTACCTACACTCATATGAAACCTATCAAAAAAAAAAGCAAAGAAGGTTAAGGCTGAAATGGGAAGAGTTGGTCAATGAAGAAGTCACTAAGCAGATACAAGTCAAGTTTCTTGATATAATAGACTATCCTGACTGGTTAGCTATCATAGTTCTTGTGCCAAAGAAAGATGGAAGAATTAGGGTTTGTATAGACTATAGGGACTTGAATAAAGCTTGCACCCAAAGATGATTTTCCTTTATCCCACATAGATGTCCTTATTCATTGTGCAGCCTCTAGTGTGCTACACTCGTTCATAGATGGATTTTTTGGATACCATCAAGTGTTAATGGCCTAAGAGGATAAAACCAAAACTGCCTTTATTACTACATGGGGTATATTTTGCTATAGGGTGATGTTGATTGGGTTAAAAAAGGCTGAAACAACCTACAAAAGGATAGCCACCACCTTGTTTCATGACATGATGCACAAAGAAGTTGAGATCTATGTTGATGATATGATGTTTAAGTCGCATACAAGGGAGCAACATTTTCAAAACTTAGAATTATTCTTTGAGAGGGCAGTAAAGTATAAGCTAATGTTGAACCCATAGAAGTATATGTTTGGAGTTACTTCAGGCAAATTATTAGGGCACATGATTGGTCAAAATGGCATTGAGATTGACCCTGACAAAGTTAAGATAATCCAGGATATGCCAGCCCCTAAGACGAAAAAGGAAGTTTGGAGGTTTATTGGTAGGTTACAGTACATTAGCAGATTCATAGCAAAATTGACCATAATCTATGAACCAATTTTTAAATTGCTTAAAAAGAAGCAGCCAGTCAAGTGGAATGATGAATGTCAAAAGGCTTTTGAGCTTATTAAGGAATATTTATTGAATCCACCTGTTTTAAAGACACCTAAGCCCGGTAGACCTTTTTTACTATACTTAGCAGTAGAAGAAGAACTGATAGGAGCAATGCTCGCCCAAGCAGATGAATCGGGGGTTGAGTATGCAATTTACTACTTAAGCAGGAAGCTCTTGCCTTATGAAATCAAGTATAGTATCATTGAAAAGACATGCATAGCCATGGTGTGGTCGTCTCAGAAGTTGCGGCATTACTTTCAGTCTTATAGTGCACAAGCAATCTCCAGGATGGATCTAGTGAAGTACTTAAGGGAAACACCCTCATTAATTGAGAAATATGGCAGATGGTTGAACATTTTAGAAGAGTTTGAAATCAAGTATGTAACCAAAAAAACCATTAAAGGTAGAACAGTAGTAGAATTCCTGGCCCAACAGCCATTGCCGGATAGTGAGGAAGTAGTTTTGGAATTTTTTGATGAACTTTTAGAGGCCATAGAGGTACAGGGATGGAAAATATACTTTGACAAAGCAGTAAATAGAAAAGGTGTTGGTTTGGGGGTAATTTTGGAAGCTACGGAAGGGGAGCTCATTCTTTTTGCTAAGAAGTTGAATTTTAGGGCAACCAATAACATGGTCGAGTATAAAGCTTGCATTTTTGGCCTAGAAACCCTGATGATAATGAAGATGGATAGGTGCAGGTTTTTGGTGATTCTTTGCTAGTGTTATCATAAGTAAATGGTGAATGGGAGTTGAAGGAAGAAAATTTGAAACCATACCATGATTATTTGACCATGATGAAGAAAAATTTCAAGGAGTGCAGATTTATACACCTGCCAAGGGAGGAAAACTAGATGGTCGATACCCTAGCCACATTGGCTTCGATATAGGAAGATCATGTTAAGTTATTTCTTAAGCCTTTGGTTTTGACCAGTTCTTCTACTCCTTGATATGAGTATGACACTATAAGATGATTTTTAAAATGCAATAGAGAAAGTAGGGAGTATCCACAAAATGCAATAGAGAAAGAGAGAAGAGCCTTAATGCAATGGTCTTTGCATTACATCACCTTTTAGGGGGAGCTGTATCAAAGATGGCCTGATGGTATGCATTTAAGATGCTTGAGGAAGTCTGAAGTTGAGTATATCATGTCAGAAATACATTCCAAAAGTTATGGACCCCATATGAATTGATTGGTCCTAGTTAAGAAGATAATCCGACAAGGCTACTATTGGCTGACCGTGGAAAGAGACTATATTGATTTTGTAAGAAAATGCCAGCAGTGCCAGATGCATGGTAACTTAAACCACATGCCACCCGAAGAATTACATTCTATGTCATCACCCTAGCCTTTTGCAACTTGGGGAATTGACATAATTGGGGAGATACATCCGACGGCTTCAAATGACCACTGATTTATTGTAGTAGCAATTAATTATTTTTCAAAATGGGTCAAAGCTGAGTCTTTCAATAAGCCAGGGGTAAGACAAATGGCTAGGTTTATTGAAAAGAATATTGTCTGCAGATATGGGGACACAGTTTAATATTGGATAATGGGGTGTAGTTTCAAGGAGCAGTTAAGGATTTATTCTCAAAGTACTAGATTCATCATCATCGATCTTCGCCTTATAGACCAATGGCTAATGGTGCAGTGGAAGCAACTAACAAAATGATTAAGCAGGTTCTATCCAAGATGACCAAGGCATACAGGGATCGGTCGGAAGTGCTTCCTTTCACTTTGTGGGGGGTATAGGAGCAGTGTGCGAACCTCGATAGGAATAATGTCATTTTCCTTGGTTTATGGGATGGAAAGCTGTGTTGCCAATTAAGATTGAGATCAAATCGCTACAGGTAGTCATGGAAGCTGAATTGCCTGAGACAGAATGGGTAGTAAGCAAATATGCACAGCTGGCCTTATTAGAGGAAAAAAGATTGAGGACATTGTATCATCACCAGCTGTATCAAAGAAAAATAACTCGAGCTTATAATAGAAGGGTTAAGTTTAGAAAGCTTAAATTCGGCAACTTAGTCTTGAAGCCGTGCAAGCCCAATGTCTCCAACTCGAGAGGGAAGTTTATACCTAGTTGGGAATGGTCATATGTTGTAAAACAAGTCATAAGTAAGGGAGCGGTCAAGTTGTCAGACATGGACCAAAGCGAATTTAGTGAGCTAGTAAACATTAATAGGTTAAAGAGGTTTTATGTTTGACATTAAAAAAAAAAAGAGAGCTTGCTAGGTTGAAAACCCGAGAGGGCAGCCTAGGAAAAAGTTAGAGTCGTCTGCTAGTTCCAAAAACTTGAAAGGGCAGACTAGGTAAAAATTAGGGCTAAATGAGTGAAAATTGTCAATTCAAAAAATATGAAAGGGTTGGTTAGTGACAGGAGTAATTTTTTGTATATTGGCTTAATATTTTTGGTTATTCCCTAATTTAATAAATAAAGTTGATTTTAAAATTGTTCTATGCACACTATTTTGAATTTTTCGACCAAAGGTAAAATAAATACCACAATAGCAAAAGGTGATGATAAATTATAAAAGGAAAGAAAACATCTTTTTATTAATCATTGTTTTTCATCTTAACATTATTTTCCTAAAGATTGACAAATGTAAAGTCTATGGCAGATAATAAGTGTAACCCGTAGACAAGCTTTACTTTAATCGATCCAAGAAGGCTTCATTCAAATGAGGCATGTCTGAATCAGGTATGAACTCAGAACCTCTAGGCTTTGCCCCATACTGGCGGTCAAGTTGATGAGGATCATAGCAAGGGCCTCGACAAAGAGCAGCAAGAGGGACATACATCAGATATGTTCGAATGGTGATGTGGGAAATGATCCACTATGGTACCAACCAACCAACGGATGTTAATCACGGCTCGTGAGCGAATCCAGTCGATCCAGTCAGTATATGAAGAAGCAGGACAGAGTAATTTTTTGGCAGAGTGATGTTGTGGTAAAAATTTGATAAGTCCACAGTCGAGGTGTCAAGCAAGCATAGACACTCCTGTAGCCAGATTTGTACAAAGGATATCCATGATCATTGCAAAAAAAGAGAGCCTGTTAGGTTGAAAACCAATAAGGGCGGCCTAAACAAAAATTAGGGTGGTTTGCTAGTTTTAAAAACCCACAAGAGGGGTCTAGACAAAAATTAGAACCAATACAAATAAAAAAAAGAGGTCTGCTAGGTTGAAAACCCGCAAGGGCGGCCTAGGAAAAAGTTAGGACAACTCGCTAGTTCCAAAAACCTATAAGGGCGGGCTAAGCAAAAATTAGAGTAATAAAAATAAAAGCCTAAATTAAAAACTTAAAAGGATGATTTAGGTAAATACCTGAAGCAGTAATGGACTCCCAGTCAATCTCCTCAAAGATTCCAATTTGAATTGGTCCAATCCAACTAAGGTCTCGGCCAAAATCCCGAGTATAGGCTACAAGCCTCCTTCTATTTGGTCCATGATATTTAGAACTCGCGGATCAATGTCACCATCGGCAGAAACAAGCAAGAATTGACCAAGAAAACATAGAAAAAATATGTGACCCTAAGTTTTAGTTGGAGCCAAATGAGAAGTGCAAAAATCGATCAAGGGACCAAGTAGAATTTTCTCACCGCTGGTCAATTGTAGAACTTCGAGTTTTGAAAGTTGAAACAACATCTGCATCTTTTCTTGGGTTTTGGAAGTCAGTATGAGTAATGTCATTGGTTGATTGCTTGGATATCCAAGAATGGCTTCAAACTCTTCAATCATAGGACATATTTCAAAATTATTTATCTTAAAGTTCCTAGTCTTTGTATCCCAAAAGGAAAACATGGCATGTAGGAATGGTTGGACCAATTTGATATTTTGAAAGCACTTCAACATACTAAGATGAGACCATGTTGCATGTTCCTAGTGTGTTGGTTTGATGCTTGTGAATAAATTCTTGATCTTTTTCAAATTGGCCTCAGTCATGATGAGAGCGTGACAATTGCTATTAAGAGTAGTGGATGACAGCAGAAGCAGAAGTTATGGGGGATGCAATTAATTTGAATTGATTAAGGCATTATTATTTTGGATTTCAAAGAAAAGAAAGGAGTGTATTAATTTATATAAGCACTAGACAAATTATATAAAGACAAATCCATGTCAAATTAGGTTTTGATTTAAAAGTGTTAAATTCATTACGAATTCAAAAATTGTCAAAGCCAAATCCTTATTTGTGTTGGTTTTATAATTTGCGTGAATCTGCATATGTGTATGTGTAAAAAAAAGTCAAACTGATAAAAAAAATTCATCAAAAATTTTTTTACAAATCTTAATATATGTACACTGATTTTCATATAGAGTTTGGATACACACTAATTACTGTGAAGGAGGTGGCAGCCCGTGATCGAATAGAGCCCTGAAAAAGTCATCGCCTGATGGAGGAGGTGATATATTTGAATCCTTATTATCTTGAAATTCTAGTCTATAACAGTCTTGGCCTGAAAAAGAAGGCATCTTATGGTCATTAGTTTGGGAATCCCTAGAAGATGAAGCGCCAGGATCCCTGATGCCTCGGAACCTGAAGTCTTAAAAGTTCTGTTCTGATTGTCGATATAGTCCTTCGAGATGGGCAATTTGCTGATGGCTGGCATCTAATTCTTTTTGAGAAATTTTTATTTTGCTCCTCAAGCATTCACTGTGAGTCAGAAAAGGAAAGGATAGGAATATGCATAATCATTCATACATATATAATCATAAATCATAATGACATACCAGGTAGTTTACATCAAAGCTCTGAGAATGAAGCGGTATTTTTGAGCAAGTAGAATGAGCAGAAGGAGAAGATGGAACAGCCGCCTGCAATAAAATAAAGAAGAGTTAGCACAAATTTAAGAATAAGTAGTCATAATAAATGATATGTTGGTAATTCACCTGAGAAGTACCAGCCCCAGAATGATAAGAAGGATGAAAGATAATCCTTCTTCCCTCTTCTTCCTCATCACTATCTTCTTCTCCCTCTTCTTCTTCTTCTTCTCCCCTTCCCCCCCTCCTTAAGAACTCCTCTGACGCCAACAAGAGACACAACAAAGTTCAAGAGTTGCTCCCGAATAAATCAGACATATGGCACAATAGGTTGAAAGAGATAAGTTTCGACATCATAACCATTCCGAGCCTGCCACCACCAATTCTCCGGCATAAATGTAATGTTCAAGGTGTATGCTGGGCTAGGTGCTGGAACCCTTCATTATTTGGGACTAAGGAACCAATCTAGCACCCTCTCCCTGAGAAATCAACTGTTATATACAGGACCAGCAATGACTAGGTGTGAATGTTGGTAAGGAACAGCGGCGTTCATGAAAGGGGTCCAATTTGCCCATTCCTCCAGTTTCCAATAAGCTAAGTCAACCTGCAAGGTTCCAAAAGGTAATCAGACTTTTACAGTAAAGTTTCAAAGTATAATAATTCTTTTTACCTGTCCCTAGGTCAATTGACTTAAACGATAGCGATAGGAGTGCACATGATGAGAGTTGAGAACCGTTGTCCGATCAGACAAACAAAAGTTTAACCTTGGATACCTAACTCTCTCCTAAAATATACCAGGCATCCTCACACACTCAACTTTGTCTCCCACTTTCTCATTATTTAAGTCTTCATCCCATGAATTACTCAATCTTTTTCTTCTTTTAATATTTCTTTTTAAAAGATGCACTTGTTGTCTCCACTTTGTCCCCCATTTCATGTAAACAATTGAAAGAATTCTTACAAGACACGACCAAGTCATGAGTGACTTGGCCGTGTCACTCAATTTTCTTATGGACACAGCCAAGCCATGTGACCGTGTCCATAGCTGCCTTAATACCTCATTTATTTTCTAATTGGGACTTGGCTGTGTCTCTTGAGTGTGTTCTCCAATGCATTTCCTCCTTGCTTCTTCTTTGCTTTGGTTAATTGGTGAGACATGACCAAGGCCTTGGTCGTGTTATGTTACATGGCCAGTGGCTTGACCGTATCTCTTGGGTGTGTGACACGGCCAATGGCTTGGCTGTGTCTCTTGAGTGTGTTCTCCACTGCATTTCCTCCTTGCTTCTTCTTTGCTTTGATCAATTGGTGAGACACGGCCAAGGCCTTGGGTGTGTCATGTGACATGGCCAGTGGCTTGGCCCTATCTCTTGGGTGTGTCTACTTCTACCTTTGCTTCACTTTGTCTTTGCTTTGTTCTTTTCGTGGGACACGGCCAAGGCCTTGGTTGTGTCATATGACACAGCCAGTGGCTTGGCTGTGTCTCTTGCATGTGTCAATCTCTGCCAAATTTTCCTGCCTCTTTCCTTAGATGAGGGACACGGCACAGCCAAGCCATGAAGTGTCTTGGCCGTGTCTCATGTTTTTCCACCTTAATAATCCATCAAATTGAATTAAAGCTCCATCGTTTTGTTCTTCATCCTGGATCAAATACTTTAAACAAACTTTAAACACAAATTAAAAGAAAAATCAATCAAAAGCCAATAAAATCACACTAAAAATAAACACATAGATGATCTAAACAACTACCCCATACTTAATTCTAACCAAAGTCAAAATCAAAACAAACTAAACAAGATAAATTTAGTCAAGTTTAAGAGTTATAAGGATGTATCAAGACTCCCATTTTATTAAATCCACAATCATTATCAAATCAAGAACAATCAGTACTCAAACAATTTAATGATCAATCCATGCATATCAAAAATTGTCACTCCCTCACAAAACCTCTTAAGTGTTTAATCTGGTAGTGTTTAAGCTCTCAACATTCAATGAAAAATTATCTCTATAGGCTTGCTTATCAATCAAATCTCCACTACCTAATTACAATCAAGCATGAATCATAAGGTCTTTCTTTGGGTTGTAATGGGGCTAAGGTAAAGGCATGACATTTAGAAAATGTAAGCTTATTCATTAAGTTCAACAGCACTTCAAGAATGAAGTAACTGATCATATGTATAACCCAACAATCCTAAAACACCTTCCACTCACCTATCTCTTAACATTAAAGAGCTTTTCAAGGGAACTCACTTATTAATTCTTGTAATGATTATTCCCAAACTTATTCCAACCCTACGAAAAAGAACAACTTCTATTATTTTGATTTTCTCTTTTTTTATTTTATTTTATTTTTTTATTTTTTTTGTGTTTTTTTAGGGTTTGCAACTAAAGAAGATAATAATTTATACTTTTGAACCCACTAAATTTAACCCCACACTTTATTGAACACAACACTCAATCATAAACGCTCTTAAAATGCTCTTGAACTAATGCAAGCGTAATAGTTAAAACAACAAGGTTCAAGATAATGGTGTTGTGAAAAAGAAAGAAAAGGAAAAATGAAATAAGCTCAAAATTGGCTAACTAAGGTCGGATATAAGGTTGGTCTTTTTAAGCCAAAATGGATTCACCTAATTGCCTTAATCATATTGATGCCTAATTGAAATTTTTATGCAGTCTCAAAATGCATGTCAAAGAAAGTTCTAGCAATTCATCAATCAAAGATGTTTGCACACAATTAAGAATAATAAGTTGATGGCTCAATTCCTCACTAGTTTAAAGGTGATGCAAGAATAACCATCAAAATTGACAATAAGTACCAATTCTAATCAATTCTCAAATTCATGCTTCAAAAATTCAAAGGTCATCTATCAACAATCTTATAACAATTGAACTTTTCAAAATTCATTTATTCAAAGAAAAATATTAACTAAACTTAAACAAAGATAAATTAAAAGTAAAAACATAAACTGCAGCCCACACTTAAAGATTCACATTGTCCCCAATGTGAGCATGCATAAATTAAAAGAGCAGAGTTCATATGAAACATAATTTCCATCGTTCCCATATGCGATATGAAGTGCTCCTTCCATCCTTAATGAAATTATGGCCCATGGTTGAAAGAATGAATAGCATGCAACTCCAAAAGGTACCCAGTGTATAGCAAAGCCTAAGTAGCATCCTTTGAAGAGCAATTGTCCAAAGGGAACATGTGAAGGGTGTCTTGTGGTGATCCTCCATTGCTATAAGAATTTGGTAAAAACCATTTTCAGTCTGCAACATAGTTATATTCATTTTTTGCTCTTCCTCACCACCGAGAGTGGAAGAGATGATCATTGGTTGCATACTGTTCCCCCCAACCAAAACATATGTCAAAAGTTTTGGGGTCTTTGTAGGTTCAACCATGTTTAGTTGAATCTCTTTCTCATCCACTTTAGCTATCTGAAGTCCCCTCTCAACAACCTCATCATTTAAGATTAATTTGCTCTCTTCAGTTTCTAAATTGAAAATTTTAGGCGCTACTTTCAAGGTCATAGCCATCTCAAGCTCATCTTCACTATCTTCACTAACTTCTTTGGAGGGCATGTCGTAGAGTTCAGAAAGTTATATACCTTGCTTCTCATTCTTCAATCTACTTGGGAATTAAATTGGTGGCATGTAAAGATTTGGAGGCTCATGCAATTTTGGTGAAGTTGATGCTTCCAAATTCTCCTCCTCCTTTGATTGACTTGGCTCCTCTATATTGGGTTGTATCTCCTCGCCATGTTCTTCTTTATTAGTACCTGCATCAAAGGAATCACAAACTTTGTTATGTATTACCTTTTCACCCCTCAAAATTGCGATTGCATTGGCTTACTCTATTTGGCTAGGAGATTCCACTTTTTGGTGTGCTTGGAGTTGATTTGCCAGTTGCTCAACTTGAGTTTCCACCTTCTTCAATGATACCTCCAAAGAATCAAATCTCTTATTACTCCCTTCCCGATTTTGAGTGCTAATTTGAAGGAAAGCATTCAAATTATCTTCCACTGTGGGTTTCTTAAATTGATCTAAATTTTTTGCGCTAATTTGAATAAAGGCATTCAAATTATCTTCCAAAGTGGGTGTCTTGAATTGATCATAATTTGAAAATTCTCCTTGAAAGTAAGAACTTCTTTGATAAGATTAGAAAAATTGTTGACGTGGAATTTGTTGTTGGTTTTCCCAAGAAAAATTTGGGTAATTTCTCTAACTTGGATTATAAGGATTGGAATATGGGTCATTTATACCCCTTGGCTGAAAACTTTCAAAGGCATATTCTTCTTCTTGCCTATCTTGGTATTGTTCAAAACCAAATGAACATATGTTTGCACTATGTCCTACAATGCCACATGTTGAACATACTTCTTGACTAGGCGTATGTGCTCTTTCTCGTGCATTTAGCATCTTAAGTTGACTTGTTAATTCTGCTAATTGCCATGTCATTTCAAAATTAGCATTTACATCATATGTAACACCCTTATACCCTATATACGTATAATACATATTTTCAGCATATGTAAAATACGCATATACGGTATAAAAATGTCACAGACCGATTTAATAAAAATTTTCACATTTCTGTTTTAAGATTTCAAATAATAATATATAAAATAAATAGTATATAAATATTCTTTGCTTGTTATAGGAATCTAAAATAAATATTTTATATTAAAATCTCTGGGAAAAATTCGCCAGAGTTTTGTTTGTAATTTAGACATTTCCAAAATTCAGCAAAACACAACCTACATAAAAGCAAACACTCCCAATAAAAATCAATTCACCATTTCACCAATACTTCTCAATTTCTCCATATTTTCTCAAAATACTTATATATAAATATATAAATTAACAACATATATAAAATCACATCTGAACAAATTATTCAAAATATTCATTACAATTTACATTATATACTTCCAAAAACATATCATAACATATATAATATCAAAATAAATTGTAATATCAAATATCTACATGCTGGCAACTGCCTCTGATCTTGATGTACCCAAAAAACAACTCTTCAAGCTCAATAAATACAAACCTAGACCCGATCAAGTTTAGTAGAACTCTCCGGCTCTAAGAAATCATCCATGACACCTGCGCGATGAATTACAATCGCGCTAAGCCGAAGCCTAGTGGTACAAACTTTGATAATAACAATAAAACTCAATACAATGCCAATGCATAATGCATATAGATGTCACATCATTCTACTTTCTTATATTTTTCAAATATTTCATAATCACAACTCATAGCATTATATTTCTCAATTATATCACAATTCAAAATTCACATTAAAGAAAAGACAAGCATGGGCCCAAAAAAGATCTAACATGCTATCCAAATTTCAGAGTTACTGCTTTGGTCCATAATGACACCATGTGTCTAGCCCCATAGGCAATATATCCATGGATAATGTAACAGCCCTAGTCTCTTGGACCTCAACCTGGCTAGACCCTTAGGCCCCAGTATCTTGGTCCTCAACCCGGCTAGACTACTATAGTTTTTGAGGCATACGACCCAATCTTTTCACCCCAAAAATATCATATTTATCAGCTGGCCTGGCTTACGACCCAGTCTTTTCACCATTCCAGCGTTTAGCCCGTAGGCAATCATAGGCATGTCTTCAAACCCAGAACTCTAAAAATTGAATAACATACTAGGCACACAATTTATGCATATTTCTCATTATCAAATTCTTTCATAATTCCTTTATCAAAACTTTTCTCATTTTCTCATGATCAAACTAGACACATTGCCTTATTATATCATCTTTTTCTCACTTTTTGTTCATTTATTTATTTTTCTCATTATTAATCTCTTTCTCATTGTCACATATTCAATCTAGGCACATTGCCTTATTTTCACATTTTTTCTCATTTTTCACATCTTTCTCATTTTTCTCACTTTTCTCATTTTTCTCATTTTTATCAATATCAATTCATTTCATTATTCCACATATCTCATTTTTGCATTCACAACACATTACCCAATTACTTTGGGTATTTTCATATAATATATATATTTCACATTCTACACAATTTAGCCATTATCAATATCTTTTCACAATGCATTTAACACATATATGACATTACAAATGTCATAGCACATTATTCATACTCAATCAATGAACCAAGTAACTTAACACATTTTCCAACCAAAATGTGTTAAGCCCAAATGTCATGCAATTATAAACAATATATTCAAAGTTTGTACATACCTCCACTAGCAACCCAAAGAGAGCTTAACATAACCTCCAATCTTATCCTTCCAACTTGCCCTTCACCACTTGGATGAAGCAAATCAGCCTCCCTCAATGCCTATACCAAATGTGATCATACATAATCATTTAATATTACATTCTAAGGTATTCTCAACATCAAACCATAATTAAACATCACTCTAAACCAAATCCCAAAATTAAGCTTCACCTCACTTTAACTTTGAAAAATCATATCAAGCCATTTAAATTAGTGTTTTAAGTTTATTAATATCATTAGAAACATGTTTTAGCATGTTTAAACTAATTACATTAATTAACCACATGCTTATGTTCTAAACCCTAAAATGGCATAACCTTCACCATTGAAGGATCTCCATTCCAACTCAATCCAATTATCATTTCAATCTTATTTCCAGCACTTATATCATTAAATAATATGATTTATGCATTAAAATCAAACAATTAATCATTCTTTGAAAATTCACTTTTCCAAAACCCTAAATCAATACTACCATCTTCAAACTCTATCCAAACTTAACTAAATCCATCATTTGATTTAAAAATCCTTGTTTATGCATCAAAACAACACATTTGGAACCAATTTGTACAATTAAAACTCATGATTTCAAAAACTCAAATGTTCCATAACCCTAAATTCTCTCTCTTCACCAAACTCAACTTAAATTCAACCATTTCTTAAATCTAACCTTAAAATCATTATTAATAACTTAAAATAACTTCATCCATATCCAAATAGATAATTAAATCTTAGAACTTCAAAAATCCAAAACACACATATTCAAACTTTCATGGAAATCCAAAGAAAAAGTGAGTAAACTTACTAATTAAAGAGGAAAACCATAAAAATCCACTTGAAACTTTGTAAATATTTCAATTAAATGAGTTTGGAAGAAGAAAATCCCTCTCTTGAATCCATGAAAGTCGTCCTTGAAGAAAAGAAGAAGAAGAAGATGAAAAAAAATATAATTTTCTCTTTCCTCTCACTCACATTTTCAACCTTATATATATTATTATTTTAATATATTTTTAATTAATTAATTATTTAATTAATTAATTAAAACCCAAAATATTATCTTCCATCCAAAATTATTTATTTTTGAATTATTTTATTAATTTTAAATTTCTAAGATTTAATTACTAAAATACCCTTGTACTTTGACTTTTCTTTTAAAAAGTGTTGACTTTTTTATGTTGTATATATTTTACATATATATCATATATATATTCCACTTTTTCATTTAAAATCCCTTCATTTTTCATTTAAAACCATTAATTTAATTTATCAATTTAAGTTATAATTTATTTTATTAAATTTCCAAAAATTAGAAATTTTCAAAAAATTTAAGATATTACACATATGCACAAGTAATGTGTATCTTATATACACATCAAATGTACCTTATATGTGTATTAAATATATTAAGTATGTAATGTATTAATCCAACATATACAATTAATACACCATATGTATATGTTATATATACTCTAGATATATATATTGAGTATATATAAAATTTTATATCTCTAAAATCACGGATGTGACAATTTTCTCCCTCTTAAATAATTTTATCCTCAAAATTATCCAGTACGGTAATAAATCATTCAAATCATTATTTCATCAAATTACACAAATTTTATTCTCCCCCTTAGGTTCATTCTCAATTACCTTTTTATCATTTCATAACTCATCATTATACTGTTTATTTACTCAAACAGTCACAACAGATTATCATATTTTCAATCGAATTGTCATTAGACAAAATTAGTTCATCTCCTTAATTTATATACACCACACACCTATTGCACTCAAGATATCTGATCACTTCATTATCTTAAAAATATACTCTCATCATCTTAAATTCAAATGTTAATAACTTTTATCTTAACACAATAATTTTACACATCTTCACTTTGATCCTACTCTTTATACAATTACCACATATTAATTTGACATCACCATTATACAACAGCAAAATCTTATTTCCTTAATAAGATTCATTCCCATTATACTATAACTAATATTTTTCTCTTATAATTATTTGAAACTAATATAAGCTCCTTTCATATGCATATACATATCATAATGTTGTATTAAGCACATTATCATATAGCTTGCATATTCTTAATATAACTACACAAAATGAATTTCAATAAATACATGTAAACTTATTACATTTTGGATCAATTGATCTAACTATCACAATATGACCATCACAACCTTATTCTGTTCTAACCAACCCTATTTTAAATTCATCAATCTATTTTAAATTCATGACCTATTTCTATTAGGTTAATTTATTCTCAAATTTTAATTCTCTTCGAATTCATCATTATATATAATATTCACTTCCCCTAGTCTCATTTATTTTACACATCATTTTCATCAACTTATTCATTTTATACCACTTTCAAACAAATTCATTATAACTTTTACTCACATTTCATAATTCCTTTCATTTACCATTTTCTCACATTTCTTATAGTTACCCTATTTACACAAATCGCTTTTCTTACACATCATTTAAAGCTCATCATATTTTCACAATTCTCTTCTGTTTTCACACTTTCTATAATTATAAACAAATTTCTAATATAAAATTATAAGATATAACTATACAAACCATAAGTCTTGACCATGTTTCTTGAAGCATAACTATCAATCTCACCAAAACTATCCAACGGTCATGCCATAATAATGGTCACGCCTGTGGCTTATAAATAAATACTGCTCCTCTATCATTCTTCTTCAAACATTTCCAATCACAATGTTAAGTTCGTATCTCAAAAATCACATATTCATTTTCTAATCTTTTGCTACACAAAAAGTTAACACGTTTCAACTCCGTTTCAAAGCAATTTACTCTTGATCATTTGATCATCATTAGCCTAACTCATGTTTCAACAATATTATCATTAACAGCTCTTATATATACACATTCTTTCATATGATAATTTTACACAATTTCCATTTATTACTCCATTTCTAATCTATCTCTTATAAAAAAATGCATATATATATATTTCCATTTCCATACTTTCTTCATTATATTTTCCTTTTCCTTACTATCTCTTATTTATATGCATATACTTTAGGCCTAAAACACTATACAATCATCAAGTTCAGTTGTTAAAATAACAATTTCACTGTCCAGCTCTGTTCGGGTCCATTTTCAATCTCAATTCATCACATGACCTAACTCTACACAGGTCAAGACCTAATCTCTCTTAGGTCTATTAATATATGCAATATCATTCTCAATATCACTAGACACGTATTTGTATAAGGTAGTAAACACTCGATAACATTTTTTTTAATCATCCACATACACCTTCGTAAGTCATAATCACAATGTGACTTACTTTCCACATTTTCTTACATATCATATTTGTGTTCATATTGAAAAAAAAATCTCACCATACAAATCATACAATTATACTCAATTCCTCTTTTACATACAACCTATACAAAGTTAACATTTATCACCTTTCAGAGAACATTATCATTTCTCATTCTTTTGACATTACTTAGGTTATTCATCAATTCAACATATATATACACTCTGACCACAACGTAATTAACATCTTCCTTATTTAATCGCCCATCTCTTAAATAAGTTTCTTATTATATATTTTTTTTCTAACACTTCACATAAATCTTAGTCACATTTCCAATATGACATCTCTCTCACAATTGTTTTTGCATTTATCATACCCTTCATATCCCTTTTCATCATTTCCAATTCAATTACCTAAAGTAACTCATTTTTACTTACTTAATCATTTTCCTTTATTTCATAACAAATTTCTATATTATCAACCACATTACACCTTAGTTAGTTATTTTATAAATAATATTACTCATTCAAAATTACTCCCATGCTTATTAAACATTAAATTATCAATATCTAAATAATCCTTATCAAAATTCCCTTACAACTCTAAATTTCCAATTTACTATTTTACTTAAACTTCATTCTGTTAATCTCACTTTCAAGAGCTAACTTTATAAACATTATTTTTATATTAATATAACATCAAAACACATCACTTTCACAATTATGGAAACCCATTTCAAAAATTCAAATTTAATATAATGCAACCAACAACATGAACCTCACTAAATCTCATCCATATCACATTTCCAATCTTAAAATCATAACATTTACATTTAAACAACACTAATTCATTTCATTATACTAATTAACATCATCCATTTAGATACTTTAATTTTACACACTCAACCCTAAACATGCATCATTATTCCATAATAAATAATTCACTATCATATATGATTTCACTATTTGATTTTAATTAAGAAATCTTTGTTACAAATTATTGAAAACTTCATATTCCTTATATACTTATACCCATATGCATATAAAGTTTTATAATTTTCTTCATTCATTTGTCTCATAAAATTAATTTATTACTTACACAAAACTGCATGACTTCCTCAGTTTCATGTCAATCTCACTTTCAATTTTTATATTCCTTATAATTTTTTATAAAAGCTTGTAAAATTCTATCCATGTGCACTTGACACATATATGAACTTATATTTAAAGTTTTAGATTTTTCCAAGCTGATTTAATATGTTTAAAAATTAAATCTTCCAAAATCAAAGAATCTGTCTCTTTAAAAATTTTTCTGACAGCACCCGGTTATCTTTTTTTTTTTTCAAGTATCAAACCTAAATAAAAATTCATGAAATTTTAATCATATGTTATAGGAATACATATGATATTGTGTGTAAAGTTTCAGATTTTCTGGGTTGGTTTACCATAGTTTCTAAATTTATTTGTTTTTAATTTCTATAGATTCTAAGTTGCTGGAATTGCTCCAACAGTCTGTGTTCTTCTATTTTTCTTAATTAGAGATTCATCTTTAAAATTTATAAAATTTTATACATTGGATTCTAACATATATAAAAACTTTTCAATAAATTTTTAAACTCATCCAACATTCCTATATTTATTCAAAAATTCGACAATATCATTTTACAGCACACCTATAAAATTTTCTGTAACTATCATGCCCATTTCTCAAACTTTTTATTTCATATCTTAAATCATTTCATAAATTATTTTTCTTAATTTTACTTATTCATCAATTGAATCGGCTATGAATTTTAATTTCAAATAAAAGTTTCAAAAATTCTTAATCCATACTCTCCAGAATGTCATTTCTATTGTGTCACTCTAATCTATATAACTCAAACGCCATCTCAATTCGTATACATTATATCAAATGAACATTGTCACATCAGGGATAAGATAAATTGGCAGTGCCAATGCATGTATCACAATTGAAAATTATTTTTTAAAATTTCAATTTTCTCTCTCTAACAACCCACCTAGGTCGAGAACCTCAATCCTAAGCTATGATACTAAAATAAATATAACACCCTTATACCCTATATACATACAATACATATTTTCAGCATATGTAAAATACGCATATACGGTATAAAAATATCACAGACTTATTTAATAAAAATTTTCACATTTGTGTTTTAAGATTTCAAATACTAATATATAAAATAAATGGTAAATAAATATATTTTGCTTGTTATAGGAATCCAAAATAAATATTTTATATTAAAATCTCTGGAAAAAATTCGCCAGAGTTTTATTTGTAATTTGGACATTTCCAAAATTCAGCAAAACACACTTGCATAAAGCAAATACTCCCAATAAAAATCAATTCACCATTTCACCAATACTTCTGAATTTCTCCATATTTTATCAAAATACTTATACATAAATATATAAATTAATAACACATATAAAATCTCATTTGAACAAATTATTCAAAACATTCTTTACAATTTACATTATATACTTCCAAAAACATATCATAACATATATAATATCAAAATACATTGTAATATCAAATATCTACATGCTGACAACTGACTCTGATCTTGATGTACCCAAAAACAACTCTTCAAGCTCGATAAATACAAACCTAGACCCGACCAGGTTTAGTAGAACTCTCTAGCTCTACCAAATCATTCATGACACCTGCATGACGAATTACAATCTCGCTAAGCCGAAGCCTAGTGGTACAAACTTTGATAATAATAATAATAATAAAACTCAATGCAATGCCAATGCACAATGCATATAGATGTCACATCATTCTACTTTCTTATATTTTTGAAATATTTAATAATCACAACTCATAGCATTATATTGCTCAATTGTATTACAATTCATAATTCACATTAAAGCAAAGACAAAAATGGGCCCAAAAAGGATCTGATATGCTATCCAAATTTCAGAGTTACTGTTTTGATCCATAATGACACCATGTGTCTAGCCCCGTAGGCAATATATCCATGGATAATATAACAACCCCAGTCTCTTGGACCTCAACCCGGCTAGACCCTTAGGCCCCAGTATCTTGGTCCTCAACCCAGCTAGACTGCTACAGTTTTTGAGGCTTACGACCCAGTCTTTTCACCCCAAAAACATCATATTTATCAGCTGGCCTGGCTTAAGGCCCAATCTTTTCACCATTCCACCGTTTAGCCCGTAGGCAATCATAGGCATGCCGCCAAACTTAGAACTCTGAAAATTGAATAACATACTAGGCACACAATTTATTCATATTTCTTATTATCAAATTCTTTCATAATTCCTTTATCAAAACTTTTCTCATTTTCTCATGATCAAACTAGACACATTGCCTTATTATATCATCTTTTTCTCACTTTTTTTTTTCATTTATTCATTTTTCTCATTACTAATCTCTTTCTTATTGTCACATATTCAATCTAGGCACATTGCCTTATTTTCACATTTTTTTCTCATTTTTCTCATTTTTTACATCTTTCTCATTTTTCTTACTTTTCTCATTTTTATCAATATCAATTCATTTCATTATTCCACATATCTCATTTTTGCATTCACAACATATTACCCAATTACTTTGGGTATTTTCACATAATATATATATTTCAAATTCTACACAATTTAGCCATTATCAATGGCTTTTCACAATGCATTTAACACATATATGACATTACAAATGTCATAGAACATTATTCATACTCAATCAATGAACCAAGTAACTTAACACATTTTCCAACCAAAATGTGTTAAGCCCAAATGTCATGCAAATATAAACAATATATTCAAAGTTTGTACATACCTCCACTAGCAACCCAAAGCAAGCTTAACATAACCTCCAATCCTATCCTTCCAACTTGCCTTTCACCACTTGGATGAAGAAAATCAACCTCCCTCAATGCCTATACTAAATGTAATCATACATAATCATTTAATCACATTCTAAGGTATTTTCAACATCAAACCATAATTAAACATCACTCTAAACCAAATCCCAAAATTAAGCTTTACCTCACTTTAACTTTGAAAAACCATATCAAGCCATTTAAATTAGTATTTTAAGTTTATTAATATCATTAGAAAATGTTTTAGCATGTTTAAACTAATTACATTAATTAACCACATGCTTATGTACAAAACCCTAAAATGGCATATCCTTCACCATTGAAGGATCTCCATTCCAACTCAATCCAATTAACATTTCAATCTTATTTCCACCACTTATATCATTAAATAACATGATTTAAGCATTAAAATCAAACAATTAATCATTCTTTGAAAATTCACTTTTCCAATACCCTAAATCAATACTACCATCTTCAAACTCTATCCAAACTTAACTAAATCCATCATTCGATTTTAAAATCCTTGTTTATGCATCAAAACAACACATTTGGAACCAATTTGTACAATTAAAACTCATGATTTCAAAAACTCAAATGTTCCATAACCCTAAATTCTCGCTCTTCACCAAACTCAACATAAATTCAACTATTTCTTAAATCTAACCTTAAAATCATTGTTAATCACTTAAAATAACTTCATCCATATCCAAATAGATAATTAAATCTTAGAACTTTAAAAATCCAAAACACAAATATTCAAACTTTCATGGAAATCCAAAAAAAAAAGTGAGTAAACTTACTAATTAAAGAGGAAAACCTTAAATTCCACTTGAAACTTTGTAAATATTTCAATTAAATGAGTTTGGAAGAAGCAAATCCCTCTCTTGAAGCCATGAAAGTCGTCCTTGAAGGAAATGTTGTCCCAAGATGGCAACCAAGAGGGGGGGTGAATTGGTTTCCTCAAGAAGTTATGACAATTTAAAAACTCAACAAACAAGAAATGCGGAATAGAGAGTTGGTTGAGTAATGGAAGAAAGAACACACAAGATTTATAGTGGTTCGGATTTACTTCAATCCTACATCTACTTCCTTAACAACTTGTTAAGGTTCCACTAGTCTTTGAAGTTTTTTACAAGCTCACTTCCAACTTTACAAGTGTTTTTCTTAGGCTCACACTTACAACCCAAACAAGAGTTTTACAAGGCTTACTCTCTCAACCTAACAAGAGTTTTACAAGGCTTACTCTCACAACCCAAGTGTTTCCCAAGCTTACACTCAAACTTATACAATAGTGTTTTCAATGCTAACACCTAACATTCATAACAATTCAAATACAAGTTTAAGTAAAAGAAAATTTGTTGCTTGGCTATGAAAATCTTTTCTCAATGTTGTCTCTTTTGTTTTCTCATAGAAACTTTGTATTTATAGCCAATGTGGTCTTACTAGCCGTTATTGATGTTGAGAATAAAGTCTTGGCAGATTAGACCTTCTTTACTTAAACTATCCGAAGCACTTCATACAAGGATGGTCGCGCTCATGCTTCACGCGGTCGTCCTTTTAACCAGGGACGGTCGCTACTTTTAAAAAGTTTCAACGGTCGAATTTTAGTGCTCTGCAGCTGGAATCTTGCCCATGATGTGTTTGTCGGACCAGTTCTTGCCTATGCTGTGTTTGTCGGGACGGTCGTGCCAAGCAAAGGTGCGGTCGCCCTTTTTGAATATTGAAGTGGGTTTACAACGGTCATATCACGTGTCATTTTCTGACAGGGCAAAAGAGATGTCCGCCATAATTTGAATCTCGCGGTCGCCCTTGGTAGCCTTTCGCGGTCGAACTCATATTCTCGCGTCGAACTTCTGGATGCACCTGAGGACGCGAACACTACTGTCTCTTCGAGCAATTTCTTCTTGAATTGTTGGGCGGTCGTGATTCTAAATGGGCGGTCGCTAAAGTGGTAAGCGAGGTCGAGTCATTCACTGTTCTTGTCACCGCGAACCTTACTGTGATTGTAATGATTTAAGTTCCTTGAGTGGCGGTCGTGCAAGTATTTGGACGGTCGCTATTCTGTAGGAGCGGTCGCGACTGAGGTCGAACTTCTGACCGTGAAACCTACTGTGACAAGGTTTCATTCTGTAATTGCTTGGAGCGGTCGTATTCATCTGAGGTGTGATCGCTATAAATGTTCTGTTCACCTTTAATTGAAACAACCTAATCCTGCAACATGATTTCTCAAACACAAGTTAAATAGATCATCCATTTGAGTTGTCAAGGATCAAAATTAAGATCATTTGTCTAACAATCTCCCACATTTTGACTTTGACAATTCAAATGGAATGATGAGAAAAATAATAAGTCTAAAATGCTCCCCCTTAACATATGCAACAATCATGGTTAAGAGCATTGTGATTATTAGTTTATCTTGGTGCAAATGTTATTGTTTGATGCAAACATTTCTCCCCCATAAACATTTCTCCCCTATTGCAAATGTTCAACAAATTTCAACATGTATACTTGTTTCTCCCATTATTGTTCTTATTCTTGTTTTCCCATTATTGTATACTGTGTGTTTCATTCCATTTTGGTATTTTCCTCCCCCATTGTCATAGGCAAAATGAAACAAATATTAAGTAAAACCATTAACAAAACAATGAAAGGGAATATAAACATTATATATATTAAAGTGGAGGAAAGTACAAAGAGAGATTAAAACAAGCATATGAAAATGCAAACAATAAGAAAAATCTAATGCTATTCTGAGTCATCATCTAACTCTAACTCTTTTTCAACTAAAGGAGCTTTCCCTTTATCTTGAGGTGCAACAGAGGCAGAGCTAGTACTAATGGACTCTTCTTCTTCAGCAATGCTTTGGGTGTGATCGCTTATATCCCAATCTTCAAGGTTGCATTGAGGCAAGTCCAATTTGCCTTGCATGTCATAAAGATCATGGTGCATGTGGGATATAAGGTCTATTCTCTTGTTCAAGTGCTGGAATCTCTTGGAGACACTTTTCTTGAACTTAGAGAGTTTCCTGGAGAGAGTTTTGATAGCTTGGAGGATGAGTTGTGTGGAGGATGAAGCAGTTTCTTGAGCAGCTTTTGATGAAGTTGCTTTTGGGGGTAATTCCATAGCAACTTCTACAGAATCTCCCTCTTCCTCAATTGTATACCTTGGCCTTTTCTTTTGTTTATCCATAACTCCTTTCTTGCCAAAGCAGTATACATATGATCCTTCTATCTTCCTTACACATCCAGCATGCTTTAAGTAATCGATTGTGATAGCATTGGAGGCTAGAGTGAAAGGGTTTCTCAAAGTAGCTAAGTTCAAATCATTCAGAAGGTTTAGGTGCCTAGCTATTTGAGTAACTTGAGAGGATAGGAAGAAGGTACCAGTTCTTGTAACAGCATGATGGTAAAGGGTGTCAATCAAGAACTTGGTTGTGTTCATTTTGATGTTGTGGGTGAAAGCATAGAGAAAGATAAGGTCTCTTTTGGTTACTTTCTCATTCCCATCTGCTCTTTGATGAATGGTATAGGTGATAATCCTATGGAGCATCCAGTGGGTGAGAGATTTGATGTGCCTGGCTTTAGATTCCTTTTCAAAAGAAGTTTCAATGGAAATTTCTCGCCAGAAATCAGAAAGGGTTTGGTTTGAGAAGATTTGGTCATTGTAAGAGGTTATACCTTCAGAAGGGAAGTTCCAAATATTGCCAAATCCTTCTAGGGTTAAGGAGTGATAGTTATCAAATAGTTTAAACCTAACCCCATACCACCCTAATGCAGAGTTTGCACTCTTCTCTATTTGGAGGGACATCAGAAACTCTTTACTAAGACTAGAGTAGCCTACCTCTTCTGGAAAGACAAAATTTCTCCATCCAAGGACATCCAACAATTCTTCAATTTCGTCCTTGATGTTCAAGGCAGACAGCATCCCACCAAAAGGTGATTTGGTGCCTTCAACCTTCTTTTTCTTTAGCATGGCATACCTAATGTCTTCCTCAGAAGTTTGGTGATGAGGTTTGTGAATTTTCTCACCTCTTCTAGACTGTGGAGGAGATGGAGGATCAACAATAGGTTCTCTAATGGTGATTCCTGGAACTCTCTTGGCTTGACCTTTGATTTTGGAAGTGGTTTTTCTTTTGGGGGCCATCAGAATAGAAAGAACAGAAGAGAGTAGGAAAACAGAGAGTGATTGAGAGACAGATGATATTGAGAGTTTTTTAGGGTTTCAGAGGAAGGTTTGTGTGCTTTAATAGGCAAAATATCAGATAAACTGATGCTAAACACTCTTAAATAGATGTAGTAAAGAAAATAGCCGTTTATGACTGTTGGAAGTTAAGAGTTGCGACCTGTCACACAGCCAACGGTTATAAATTTTCGAGCAGAGTGTACAGGGTGCGGTCGCAGATTTAACAAGGTGCGATCGCGACATGTGGTCTAGCGACCATTAGTAAGATAGGTACGCTCGCGAGGGAAGAAACTGTCTGTAACGGTCGAAACTATTCAAATTAGTGCGGACGCGCACAAATTTTCTCGACCGTGCACAGAGATTTTTATTGAATGAAACTAACAGACGAGATGGCGATCGCGAAAGGACACTGGAGCGACCGCGACATTATTAAAAATGAAAGATTCAAGGAAAGATGGAAGATATTCGAAGTGTGTTAAGAAAAATTAATTTCATGCACATAGAAACTTTATTTTAAGGCAAAAATTTGAATTAACTCAAAGTGATTCCATCAATCATTCCTAAATTGAGTTTGATGAAGTTAAGTCTATCTTCATTCAAGGGTTTTGTAAAGACATCAGCAAGTTGATTTTCTGTATCTATGAATTCTAAGATTATATTCTGATTTTGTACATTTTCTCTTAAGAAATGATGTCTAATATCTATGTGTTTGGATCTAGAATGTTGGATAGGATTCTTAGACAAATTGATAGCACTAGTGTTGTCACATTTAATGGAGATATTGTTAAACACTTTACCATAGTCAAGCAATTGTTGTTTCATCCATAATACTTGTGTGCAACAAAAACATGCTGCAACATATTCTGCTTCCATTGTGGATAAAGCAACCGATGCTTGTTTCTTACTATGCCAAGAAACTAGACAATTACCAAGAAAGTGACATGCTCCTGTTGTGCTTTTCCTATCTAAGATGCTACCAGCATAATCTGCATCTGAAAATCCTATAATATGAAATGATGTGTTTTTAGGATACCAAAGTCCTAAATGTATTGTACCACTCAAATATTTCAAGATTCTCTTAGTGGCATTCAAGTGTGATTCTTTAGGACTAGTTTGAAATCTAGCACAAAGACATACACTATACATTATATCAGGCCTAGAAGCAGTTAAGTAAAGTAGTGATCCGATGATACCTCGATATTTCTTCTCATCTACTGCTTTACCATTATCATCTTTACCTAATTTCAATGATGTGCTCATAGGAGTTTTGCTAGTTTTGCAGCCATCCATTCCAAATTTCTTGATGAGTTCTTTTGTATATTTGGATTGGTTGATGAAGATCCCATCTTTACATTGCTTGACTTGCAGTCCAAGGAAAAACTTGAGTTCACCCATCATGCTCATTTCAAATTCCCTAGTCATACAAGAAGCAAATTCTTTGCACAAGGCTTCATTAGTAGCTCCAAATATTATGTCATCCACATAAATTTGTACAATCAAAATGTTGTGCTTATCCTTTTTAACAAAAAGAGTTGTGTCTACTTTTCCTTTTGAAAAACCATTTTCAAGCAAATATGCACTAAGTTTATCATACCAAGCTCTAGGTGCTTGCTTTAATCCATATAAAGCTTTGGTAAGTGTAACACCCCCATATCCAATGCACACACACTACAACCACAACAATGTAGCATAAGTGCACCAAACATAGGGATGCTACGGTTCTCTTAACATTCAAAACACTTTAAAACTTGATACAATACCCTTATCATTATATATTATAGAAAAGTAAATCATTTACTTATAAAACAAAACATATTAGTTATATATATATACATTTAATTATTACACAGCGGAAGTTATAAAATATGTACATATTTACATATTAAACATTTCTTTACAAAATATAAAGAAGTATACATGATTGGCAAGTTTGCTCTGATCTTTAAGTTCCCAAAATGAATTCTTCAAGGTCTACTCTCACTTGGTCTTCATGAACTCTCGGGTTCAACTCTATCAACTCTATTACCTGCGCGATTAAACACTATCGCGCTAAGCCAAGGGCTTAGTAAGATAAAACATGCAATGGACATGCTTTAATGCAATACAATGTCAATTCTAATTCATATCATATATGTAACAACATAGATGCAAAGCTAACAACATCCCTTTACATTTTATAACCAACATACATATATGCATATCACATTTCAACATCATTGCATATACTTCATTATTTAATCATTTAATCATCCATGAACAACAATAAACAAATCATGACTCTCATTAAACAAAGACAAGCATTGGGCCCAAAACACACTAATATGCCATTCAATTTTCAGAGTTAATGCTTTGGTTTTTATGATCACATTTATCAATATCATATACCCAACTAGGCTTCAAGGATTAAGTTCAACCAAGCTTCAAGGGGAGCAAAGCATGCTAAGCTTCAACCCAACTTGGCTTCAAGAACTAACCCAACCTAGCTTCAAGGGTGGTAACATCTCAATTAGGCTTCAAGGATTCAATCCAACCTAACTTCAAGAGATTGTTACACTTATTAGGCATGCCACCAACCACAAACTCTGAAAATGGAATAACACATTAGCCACACAATTCATTTAGTTTTCATTCTCAATTCTCATTATCATTTAGACAAACATGCCTCATTTATCTCCATTGAATCACCTTAGCCAATAACAATGGCTTCACATTTCATTTCACAATATAACACTTCATTATTCAAGTGTATATTTATCTCATCCATGATCACATTATATCTCACATAGCATCATTCATAAATATCAACATTTCATTCCACATTACTCATGAAACACATTACTATTCACAATGCATAACATAATATTGTTCAATCTCAACAATGCAAGAACAATTTATATTAGTCATAGCTTTAGGATCATCCACAAGTGTTTGATTAAGTCATTCCTTAGTTTAAGTATGTTTAAAATGTTTATGTTTAGGTTTAGAGACCAAACTACCTTTGAAGAATCCAAACCATGCAAAAAGAACAAAGAAATCAAACAATATTCAACTCATATGAGGGACACACCCAGCCCACTTGAGGAACACGGCCGTGTCTTTAAAAAATAAAAGAGGCAGTAGCCAACACAAATAAATGACACGGGCGTGTCTCTTCATGGCTTCTGGTCGTGTCACCCATGCACATAACCTTAACTAAAACCAACACTTTCTCAATTGCAATCAAACACAATATTCATCATATAACATGTTTCAAATGAACATAATCAATGTTCTAAACATATATTCACCACAAGAATTACTTCACAACACATTAATATAACAATTAAACACACATCATCTCAAAACACTAAAATCACCATCCTTCTCCACCTTTCAAAATCAACATTTACCACTTCCAACAACTACACCTATTTAAACTATTAACTTAAAACCAATTTAACACTTGAAAACAAATCATAAACACATCTCATCATCAAATCATCAAACCCTAATTAACTTCCCATACCACTTCAAAAGAATGAAAGAAATCAAAGGGAAGATCTTACCTTAGTTAAAAACTTCTTGAATCAACACTTGAACACTTAATCTTCCTTCAATTTTGAACTCAACTCATCAAGAACCTTTCTTCACCTCTTGCTTTCCTTTGTCTATGGAGGAGCCGGCCACTTCATGAAAGAAAGAAGAAAATGATCAAGACACAAAGTCAAATTTTGCTTTTAATCTCCACCAAGTAATCTTATCCAAGCAATTACCAAATTGCCCTTAACCATATAACTAACCTTTTTGTCTCATATAAGCCCACATATGTAATTACATACTTAACACAAAATATCTCTCTTCCTTTGACTCTTCCTTTGACCCATTTATATGTTATATATATCATCATATACACAACATATACCATTCTCTCTAAACCCTAATTCTTTCCCAAAACACCTATACATATGCTTTTCTTTTCTCACTTTAAACCAACAACAACAACAAAACTTCTAGGGCATAAATGAGGATATTACAGTAAGTTTGAAAACATGATCAGGAAATTTGTAGTTTTCAAAACCAGGAGGTTGTTCAACATAAACTTCTTCATTTATGAGTCCGTTTAGGAATGCACTTTTGACATCCATTTGATAAAGCTTAAAATTCATATGACATGCAAAAGCAAGTAATATTCTAATAGCTTCTAATCTGGCTATTGGGGCAAAGGTTTCATCATAGTCAATACCTTCTTCTTGATTATAACCTTTAGCTACCAATCTTGCTTTATTTCTAATGATGTGACCATTTTCATCAAGCTTATTCCTATAAACCCATTTGCATCCTATTATAGAATGATCTATAGGTCTAGAAGTAAGTTGCCAAACATTATTTCTTTCAAATTGATTAAGTTCATCTTGCATTGCAGTTATCCAATTTTCATCATTTAAAGCTTCCTCAACAGTTTTTGGTTCAATTTGAGAAACAAAAGCAAAAATTAACATCAACGTGATTAATTTTAGATCTAGTAGTTACTCCCTTTGATGTTTCTCCAATGATGAGTTCCTTTGGATGATCTTTCTTGTATTGCCAATCCTTAGGTAGATCTTGAGACTTTTCTTCAAGTTGATTGATCTTTGGAACATCAATAGATTCAAGAGGTTCAAGAGTACCTGCAGGGTCATTGAAAGTAATACCTTTCTTTTGATCAAGTTTAGATGATTCATCAAATACAACATGCATTGATTCTTCTATAACTAGAGTTTTCATGTTAAATACTCTATAAGCTTTGCTATATGATGAATATCCTAAGAATATGCCTTCATCTGATTTGGATGAGAATTTTCCAAGATTATCCTTGGTATTCAATATGAAGCATTTGCATCCAAATACTCTAAAATATCCAATTCTGGGTATTCTTCCATTCCATAGCTCATAAGAAGTTTTATTAGTTAAATGCCTTTTATAAACACGATTTGCAATGTAACAAGCTGTATTAACGGCTTCCGCCCAAAAATAAGATGGTAAATCATATTCATTGAGCATTGTCCTAGCCATTTCGATTAAAGTTCTATTTTTCCTTTCAACTACACCATTTTGTTGTGGAGTTCTAGGAGCAGAGAAATTGTGTGAAATGCCAAGTTCATTGCAAAAGTCTTTAAAGTTTTCATTTTCAAATTCTTTGCCATGATCACTTCTAATAGATGTGATCACATATCCTTTTTCATTTTGAACTCTTTTTGCAAAAGTTTTGAAGTAATTAAAGGCCTCATTCTTTTGAGTTAAGAAATTAACCCATGTGAATCTAGAGTAGTCATCAACAAGAACAAATGCATATGATTTGCCTCCTAAGCTTGTAACTCTATTTGGTCCAAACAAATCTAAATGAATGAGCTCTAAAGGTCTAGAGGTGCTTATAACACTCTTTGATTTAAATGAGCTTTTATGTTGCTTACCATGTTGACAAGGTTCACAAATCCTATCTTTATCATATTTTATCTTAGGTAAGCCATCAACTAAGTTCTCATTACAAATATATTTCAATTGATCCATACCAGCATGCCCTAGTCTTCTATGCCATAACCATGCATCATTATTAGTGGACATTAAACATGTATGATTTGAATGTATGCTGACATTGTAAGTGTTGTTTGTTCTAGTGCCCTTAAATATGATAACATCATTTGAATTTGTGATTTTGCATTCCTTGGAATCAAACTTGACAAAGTATGCTTTATCACAAAGTTGACTAACACTTAGCAAGTTATGTTTCAAACCATCAACAAGCCATACATCTTCAATTAAATCCTTACCAATAGAACCAATGGAGCCAACACCAAGAATTTTACCTTTAGCATTGTTTCCAAAAGTTACGTTACCTCCATGTTTATAGGTAATACTTGTAAAGAGCTTTGCATTTCCAGTCATATGCCTTGAGCATCCACTATCCACAAGCCATGTGCTTTCATTGGTAGTAGATTTTAAGCATACCTGCAAGACAATTGTGATCATCTTCTTTTAGGTACCCACATATAGTTGGGTCCTTGATGGTTAGTAGAAAGAGTGCCTTCTAAATTGAGATGAGCTTTTCTTATATAACAATAGAAATTTTTGTGACCAAATTTCATGCAATATGTGCATTGCCATGGTATCCTATGCTTCTGCATTTTTCTTTTTGCATTATACATACAACTACAAGTATGTGATTTCTTTTGTACAAGTTTAGTGAACAACAATGCATAATTATTTTTGGCTTTATCTCCTAGTGAACCATAAGAAGTTCTTTTAGACTTGGTGCAAGCATCTTTGATATGAACATCAGAAATTTTAGTTGTAGATGCTTTCACAAATGTTGGTTTGCTAGGTGCAATGTTGGTTGAGCCATTGAATCCTAATCCATATTTCAAGGAAGGTGATCTTTGATTATTAATTAATGTGTTCAATGCTTCCTTTCCTTTATGAAATCTGGAAATTGATTCTTTTAGTTCTTTTAGTTCATGCTTCAATGCCTCATTCTCTTTAATCACCTTTTCTAAGTCATGTGAGCTTTTATTTAATTCTCCTATTGTATTCATTAAGTGTTCATTTGAGGTTTTCAATTCTAAGGTAGAGTTCTTTAAGCATATAAAATTCTTTTCTAACTTAGAGTTTTTCTCTTTATAGAGCATCATTTTAGAGAAATATTTTTCTATTTTAGAATTCATGTGCTCAATCAAGTCACTATCATCTATATCATTTATATCATCATGTGCTACAAGATCAAAGGATTGAGTACTTACCTCATTGGAGTCATCTTCAATAGCCATGAGACAAAGATTTGCAATTGCTTCTTCTTCTTCTTCTTCACTTGAGGAAGAGTCATCCCATGTGGCTTTGAGAGACTTTTTCTTTTCTTTATCCCATTTCCTTTTGTTCTTTAATTTGTAGCAATCCAATTTGATGTGACCAGTTTTTCCACATTCATAGCACTTTACCTCATTTTTCTTTTCTTTATCTTTGAAGGAGAATTTAGGAGGTGTACCTTTGTTTGCTTGTAATCTTTTCTTCCTTTTCCATTCATTCATTCTTTTTTAGAACATTGCCATTTCATCTTCATCATCAGTACCTTCATTGCTTGAGCTCTCAGCTTCTTTGATTGCTTTGAGTGCAATTGGTTTTCTCTTTTCTTTCTCACCTTGATCTTCTTCTTTTTCACTGTGCAGCTCAAAAGTGAGTAATTTACCAACTAGCTCGTCGGTTCTTAATGTGCTGAGATCATGAGCTTCTTCTATGGATGATACTTTGGATTCAAAGTTCTTTCTAGCTCTTAGGGCTCTCAAGATTTTACTGTTTACATCACCTTGATCATATACCTTGCCATACTTCTTTAGTTCATTGACAATAGCAAGCAAGCGATTTGTCATGTCGGTGACATTTTCATTTGGTTTCATCTTGAATAGCTCATACTCATGAACATGCATTTGTTTCTTGGTAAATCTTACCTGAGTTGTACCTTCATGGTAGTTTTCAAGTGTTTTCCAAATGCAATGTGCACAAGTTAAATGTTGAACTCTTCCACCTTCTTCTCTTGAAATGGAGTTCATCAAGATGGAAGCAGCTCTATTATTCTTGAATCGATCTCTGATATTGCTAGTTGACCATTGAGCTTTGGGAAGTGGAACTTGAATACCGTCAACTTCATGAGTGGGAGATTTCCACTCATTTTCCACGAAATCCCATAGTTCAATCCCTTCACTATCTAGAAACAAATACATTTTGTGTTTCCAGTATGAGTAATCCGTTCCATCAAAGTAGGGTCTAAGAATAGAGTTAAGATTTCCATGAGAGCTTGATGAAGAAGAAGTTGCCATTGTGGATTAGATTTCACAATTAATTTTAAGAAATCTCAGGGCTCTGATACCAATTGTTGTCCCAAGATGGCAACCAAGAGGGGGGGTGAATTGGTTTCCTCAAGAAGTTATGACAATTTAAAAACTCAACAAACAAGAAATGCGGAATAGAGAGTTGGTTGAGTAATGGAAGAAAGAACACACAAGATTTATAGTGGTTCGGATTTACTTCAATCCTACATCCACTTCCTTAACAACTTGTTAAGGTTCCACTAGTCTTTGAAGTTTTTTACAAGCTCACTTCCAACTTTACAAGTGTTTTTCTTAGGCTCACACTTACAACCCAAACAAAAGTTTTACAAGGCTTACTCTCTCAACCTAACAAGAGTTTTACAAGGCTTACTCTCACAACCCAAGTGTTTCCCAAGCTTACACTCAAACTTATACAATGGTGTTTTCAATGCTAACACCTAACATTCATAACAATTCAAATACAAGTTTAAGTAAAAGAAAATTTGTTGCTTGGCTATGAAAATCTTTTCTCAATGTTGTCTCTTTTGTTTTCTCATAGAAACTTTGTATTTATAGCCAATGTGGTCTTACTAGCCGTTATTGATGTTGAGAATAAAGTCTTGGCAGATTAGACCTTCTTTACTTAAACTGTCCGAAGCACTTCGTGGTCGCCCTTCATAGAAGGATGGTCGCGCTCATGCTTCACGCGGTCGTCTTTTTAACCAGGGACGGTTGCTACTTTTAAAAAGTTTCAACGGTCGAATTTTAGTGCTCTGCAGCTGGAATCTTGCCCATGATGTGTTTGCGGACCAGTTCTTGCCCATGCTGTGTTTGTCGGGACGGTCGTGCCAAGCAAAGGTGCGGTCGCCCTTTTTGAATATTGAAGTGGGTTTACAACAGTCATATCACGTGTCATTTTCTGACAGGGCAAAAGAGATGTCCGCCATAATTTGAATCTTGCGGTCGCCCTTGGTAGCCTTTCGCGGTCGAACTCATATTCTCGCGTTGAACTTCTGGACGCACCTGAGGACGCGAACACTACTGTCTCTTCGAGCAATTTCTTCTTGAATTGTTGGGCAGTCGTGATTCTAAATGGGCTGTCGCTAAAGTGGTAAGCGAGGTCGAGTCATTCACCGTTCTTGTCACCGCGAACCTTACTGTGATTGTAATGATTTAAGTTCCTTGAGTGGCGGTCGTGCAAGTATTTGGACGGTCGCTATTCTGTAGGAGCGGTCGCGACTGAGGTCGAACTTCTGACCACGAAACCTATTGTGACAAGGTTTCATTCTGTAATTGCTTGGAGCGGTCGTATTCATCTGAGGTGCGACCGCTATAAATGTTCTGTACACCTTTAATTGAAACAACCTAATCCTGCAACAAGATTTCTCAAACACAAGTTAAATAGATCATCCATTTGAGTTGTCAAGGATCAAAATTAAGATCATTTGTCTAACAGGAAAGAAGAAGAAGAAGAAGAAGAAGAAATGATTTTCTCTTTCCTCCCACTCACATATTCAACCTTATATATATTATTATTTTAATATATTTTTAATTAATTATTTATTTAATTAATTAAAACCCCAAAATATTATCTTCCATCCAAAATTATTTATTTTTGAATTATTTTATTAATTTTAAATTTCTATGATTTAATTACCAAAATACCCTTTTACTTTTAATAAGTGTTGACTTTTATATGTTGTATATATTTTACATATATATCACATATATATTCCACTTTTTCATTTAAAATCCATTCATTTTTCATTTAAAATCCATTCATTTTTCATTTAAAACCATTAATTTAATTTATCCATTTAAGTTATAATTTATTTTATTAAATTTTCAAAAATTAGAACTTTTTAAAAAATTTGGGATATTACACATATGCACAAGTAATGTGTATTTTATATACACATCAAATGTACCTTACATGTGTATTAAATATATTAAGTATGTAATGTATTAATTCAACATATACAATTAATACACCATATGTATATATTATATATACTCTAGATATATATATTGAGTATATATAAAATTTTATATCTCCAAAATCACGGATGTGACATCATAAACTCCCTCGTGCCTTGAAAATTGCATTCTTACAATAAACACTTAGAAATTAAAAAAATGAAACACTCTAAATAATTAAATAATTTAAATAAAAAAATCAAACTACTAACAACAATTGCCTTCCCCGGCAACGGCGCCAAAAACTTGTTGCGCTTGACAAATTACTACTACAAGCGACACTCGCAAGTATATGAGGTAATTGTAGCAACAGTGATCGCCTTAAAGTCATCTCACAAGGAAGGAATTGTTTTGCAATATTTTGATTAGCAAGAAATTTAAAAACAATAGTGTGATGTTTGAAGTAGTAGTGAAAAGCAATTAAAATTAAAAGGAATGTGTGTAATGGTTGTACAAGATTATTTCAATTCTAGGAATGGTGCCTAGGGTTGTAGATCAATTTAATCAAAGCTTAATTCTTAAATTATCCATTAATATGACCTTGTATTTAATTTGTTCCTTGAGTTTAATTAGTAATTACCAATTATTAGTTTTCACATTGAATTAACAATAACCAATCGTTTTAAAATTACAAATTAACAAACCCTAGAACTTATATTTCTAATTCATTCATAGGATAGTTGATTACGTAGTTTCAATATCAAATTTTATATCTCAGTCCTTCATTCAATATCTAGAGATCAATAGGTAGCTAATCCATCAACCTAACATTGAATCCAATGCAATCAACCAACAACAAGGTATATTAATGGAAATATCAAATCAAGTCATTCAATAAAATCTACTACAAACCCTAGGCATGAGTAATTTAGCTCATCATCATCAATTTAAAACAAATATTTATCTCAATATAAATCAAATCACAATTATACATTGAAATATTAATGTTCTTAACAAACAATAACAATATAGAAATGAATTAAAAGAGAGAATATAAAAAACCCCTTGTAGATGCCAAAAGTTGGACTACTTGTCTTCCTCCTAGCTTCCACCTTGTTGTGTGATGAATAGCTTACAAGCTCCCTGAATCAATGGCTCTCCTCTTGAAGGATGAAATGTAACTTTATCAAGCTCATAACTCCAATCAAGCTTTCTTCAAACCTTAACCTTCACAAGAGCTTGCCTACCCAATTTTATCCCAAAAATGTCAAAGATCTTGTTTATGGAAGAAATGGAAGATAAAGATGAAGGTGATGTTCTTGGTCTCTCTCAAGACCAAGAACAAGATGATGAACCAAGAGAGAACTACTTTCTCCTAGCTCCAAAATGTGTATATATAATTCTCTTCCTCATTCTTTTTAATTTCTTAAGACAAAAAGCATGCTTTCCAACTCACACACTCTACTTTGTCTCCCACGTTTTCATTATTTAAGTCTTCATCCCATGAATTAGGCAACCTTTTTCTTCTTTTAATATTTCTTTTTAAAAGATGGCACTTGTTGTCTCCCACTTTGTCCCCCATTTCATGTAAATAATCGAAAGAATTCTCACAAGACATGGTCAAGTCATGAGTGACTTGGCCGTGTCACTCAATTTTCTTATGGACACGGCCAAGCCATGTGACCGTGTCCATAACTGCCTCAACTTCTCATTCATTTTCCAATTGAGACACGGCCAAGGCCTTGGCCGTATCTCTTGAGTGTGTTCTCCACTTCATTTCCTCCTTGCTTCTTCTTTGCTTTGGTCAATTGGTGAGACACGGCCATGGCCTTGGTCGTGTCATGTGACATAGCCAGTGGCTTGGCCGTGTCTCTTAGATGTGTGTGACATGGCAAATGGCTTGGTCATGTCTCTTGAGTGTGTTCTCCATTGCATTTTCTCCTTTCTTCTTCTTTGCTTTGGTCAATTGGTGAGACACGGCCAAGGCCTTGGCCGTGTCATATGATAAGGCCAGTGGCTTCGCCGTGTCTCTTAGGTGTGTCCACTTCTGCCTTTGCTTCACTTTATCTTTGCTTTGTTCTTTTGATGGGACATAGCCAAGGCCTTGGCCATGTTATGTGACATGGCCAATGGCTTGGCCATGTCTCTTGCTTGTGTCAAGCTCCGCCAAATTTTCCTGCCTCTTTCCTTGGATGAGGGACACGGCCAAGCCATGAAGTGTCTTGGCTGTGTCTCATGTTTTTCCACCTTAATAATCCATCAAATTGAATTAAAGCTCCATCATTTTGTTCTTCATCCTGGATCAAATACTTTAAACAAACTTTAAAAACATTAAAAGAAAAATCAATCAAAAGCAAATAAAATCACACTAAACATAAACACGTAGATGATCCAAACATGTATGCATTTAGGGCATTGTTAAAAAGCCATCGGTAATGGCTAAAATGCATCAAATGTGAATCAGATGTGAAATTACCCAAAATATTTGGATGATGATTTTGAGATAAAATGTGTTGAAATGTAATGAATTAATATTGACATAAATTGAGAAAAATGAGAAAAGTGAGAAAAAGATGAGAAAATGATATAAAATGAGAAAAGTGGGAAACTGATATGAAATGAGAAAATTAAAAAATGAGGCAATGTGCCTATTTTGATTATGAGAAAATGAGAAAGAGATTGATAATGAGAAATGTGAATTAATTGTGTGCCTAGTATGTTATTCAATTTTTAGAGTTTTGTATTTGGCGGCATACCTATGAGGTTATCCTCATATTTGCCTTTGGGCTAGATGCTGAGCATCACTATAATTTGCCTTCGGACTAGATATTGGAACTCACTTGCCTTTGGCTAGATGTTGGGCATTACTATGATTTGCCTTCGGGCTAGATGCTAGGCGTCACTTGCCTTCGAGCTAGACACTGAGTGTCAATATGGACCAAAATAGTAACTCTGAAATTTGAACATCATATTAGATCTTTTGGGCCCATGCTTGTGTTTGTTATTATGTTAATTGTGAAGTATGAAACAATTGAGAAATATGTTTTAATGAAATGATATGAGATATGATATCCATATGCATTGTACATTGGCATTGTATTTAAGCTTTATTGCTATCAAAGTTTATACCGCTAGGCTTTTAACTTAACGCGATTGAAATTTATCGCGCAGATGATAGGGTAGATTCGGCTGAACCAAAAAGTTCTTCTAGACCAGGTCGAGTCTAGACGTGAGGTTTTGCTTGTAGAGCTGATATCAAGATCAGAAACACTGCCAGCAGCATGTATATATTTTTATATTATCGTACATTTTGGATATTATGTATATTGTAATATGTTTTTGATGAATTTGTTATAAATTAAAAAGAATGTTTTGATACATAGATATATGGAAGTGTATAAACGTTTCGAGAAAATGTGGAGATATTGAGGAGGATGGATGAAATGTATTTTTGAGTTATTTGGGAGTGCTTTTTGTGCAAGTTGTGTTGTTTGTTGAATTTGAGAATGTCCAAATTATAGATAAAACTCTAGTGATTTTTTCAGAGATTTTTAAGAAAAATATTTATTTTAGCACCTATGATTTATATTAGTATTTTATTTGTTATTAAATATACATTTTAAAGTATTTAAGATTTTAAATTTGAAAAGTAAACATTTTTTATTAACCTAGTCTGTGACATTTTTATACTGTATATGTTTATTTTACATATAATGAGTGTATGTATTATACGTATATAGGGTATAACGGTGTTACATTTATTTTGGAATCAGAGCCTAGGTTTAAGGTTCTCAACCTAGGTGGGTTGTTAGAGAGAGAAAATGGGAATTTTAAATATGGTGTTAAATTATGATACATGCATTGGCACTAGCAGTTTCTGACTTCTGATGTGGTAATTTCTATTGTATTTGCAGATATAGGTAGTTATGACATCTCGGATGCATCAGTTTGTAGTGGGTAGTGCAGAGAGTATAGCTCTTGGTGAGGGTAGAGATGGAGCTAGAGCTGAGATTGCTGGTGAGGCACCTGCTCCTGTGCCAAAGAGACCAGTAGCAGATGAGATTCTGCCGGGCTGGGTACGACATATGGTGGAGCTGTTGAGGTAGACTCCAGTTCAGCAACAACCACCACCACCACAGCCGCAGCCGCAGTCGCAATTATTGATGAGGAAGTATGATAAGCTGAGGAAGCTTGGAGCTAAGGATTTTATTGGTGCTATAAACCATGCAGTAGCAAAGCAGTGGCTAGACAGGGTCCAGAGAGTGTTTATCCAACTGTAGGCCAGTCCAGAGGAGAAGTTTGATTATGTTAGATCTCTTTTCCAGAAGGATGCATATGAGTGGTGGAAGACGGTTCTACATACCATGGATGATCCACCAATCCTGACCTATGATGATTTTCTGCAGAAATTTGAGCATAAGTATAATCCGAGAGAGTATAAGAATGCGAAGAAGATGAAGTTCTTGAGTTTGAGGAGGGACACCAGAGCAGTGACAGAGTATGAGATAGAGTTTATCTGGCTGAGTCAATATGTTGGAGGGATCATTTCAAATGAGATTGACCAATGTTAGAGATTTGAGGAGGGGTTGAGACCCTCTATTATATGCATTATAGCAGGCTCCCAGTATCAAAATTTTTCTCAGCTGGTTGCAGCTGCCAAGAGCTGAGCTAGGAGACCCTAGAGTGAGGCAGGGTCTTCATCAATGAAGAGAGCCTGAGGGGATATTTTTAGAGATTCTGTAGAAGCCAGGGGTAGTCTGACAGGTCAGTACAACAGCAGAGATAGAGATAGAGACTTGCAGTTTTAGTGACTAGTGCACCGATCACAGTGGTTTAGAGGCCTGCTTCAACTACCTATGTTCATTGTGGTAAAGTTCATAGATATTTCTACTGGAGGTGAGGTGCATCATCAATATGTTTCAGATGTGGGTCGCCAGACCATTTTATTAGAGATTTCCAGAGCTACCAGAGGATAGATAGACATATATTGCAGCTTCTGGACCCAGTGTCAAAGGGAATCATGGTGGCAGAGGTTTCGGTAGAGGTGATCAATCCGAGATTAGTCAAAGAGGCAATTCTACAGCTAGGGGTAGACCAGATGAGGTAGGGTCATCACAGTGGATCTATGTGATGAAGAGGCAGCCAGATGCTTCAGCTGTTATTACTGGCACTTTTATTTTATTCGGTACTTTAGTTCTTGCATTAATAGACCCTAGGTTGACTCATTCAAACATCAATGTATCCATCTTGCCTATGAGTGATTTACATTATGTGTCCCTAGGATTTGATATTTTGGTGACAAATCCTTTGGGGCACAATGTTATGGTTACTAGGGTACACCGAGATAATCTGGTTATGGTTCAAGATGAGGAGTTTTTCAGTGACTTGATTGAGATGCCTTTCAGGGTGTATGATCTAATTCTGGGCTATGGATTTGTTATCCTGAGAACACGTGGTGGTAGGGATGTAATGGTATCTAGTGAGCAGAGACATCTTTCATCCATGTTTATCTTAGTTGTTTCAACTAGGAACATGATTCAGAAGGAATGTGAGGCTTATCTTTCTCATGTTGGAGATACCAGAGTAGTAAGGTCCCAGCTTAAAAGTATACCTACAGTTGTTGAGTTTCCAGATATTTTTCCTGATGAGTTGCCAGGGTACCTCCTGCGAGAGAGGTTGAGTTTGGTATTGATATGATGCTTGGTACCTGTAATATCCCAAATGATACCCTGAAATTTTGGAATGTTAATTGTTGGAATTGAATTAAATGATTTAAAGTGTATTTATGATTAAGTAAGAAGTTAATAGGAAGATGTGTATATGTTATGTGTATGGAGATATATACCTTATATACAAGTCTATAGCTTATTTAGTCAAGAGATATTTTTGATTAATTAAAGTTAGTGGAAGATGATGTAAGTGGGTTGATTAGTATATTATTAAATACTTGGTGGAGAGTAATTTGGGGAAAGTGGTTGGTTTAAGAGGTTGACTTTCTTTCTTTCTTTCTTCTTCTTTCATTTTCATCTTCTTCTTTCTTCTCTTTGGTCGGCCACCATTATCAACCAAAGGAAAAGGGATTTTGTTGCTTCCAAACTCAAGAGATTGAAGGTTTTCAAGAGATCAAGTTGGGATTTTAAGGATTTTCTTCACTTTTGGTAAGTTTCCAACTTGTTTCTTGGTTTTCTTTTGAGTTTGTGTTCTTGGGTTTGTTGGATGGTTGTTGTAGATGTGTTTATGGTTGTTTTGGTATATTTGAGGGTTGTGTTGCTTTGTTAACATTGATTTTGGGGTTGGATTGAAGAGAAAAGGGTTAAGTTTGGTGGAAGAGACAAGTGTGTGGATTGTGTAGGATTGAGTTGTGTAATATGGTTGTGATTGTGTTTTGATGTTTGTAATTGAGTTGTTTTAAGGTTTACTCAAGTATTATATGGGTTGTTGATGGTTTTGATTGAGTTTGTGTGTTCTTGATATGGTTATTGGAAGATGATTGATGAATGTGGCATTTTGGTGTCAATTTTAGGGTTTTTGGCCTGACACGCCCAGGAGCACGGCCATGTCTTTGGGCGTGTCGTTGATTCTATTTTCTGGGTTGGTGACACGCCCATGTCACTGAGCGTGTCATAGCTACTGTGTTGTTGGAAGATTGACACGTCCAGTGACACGCCCATGTCACTGAGCGTGTCATAGCTTCTGTGTTAAAGGAGAATCGACACGTGCAGTGACACACCCATGTCACTGAGCGTGTCAAAGCCTCTGTATTGTGGTTTTAGGGTATGGTTAGGGACACGCCCGTGTTGTTGAGCATGTTGATATATGTCCATTTTATAGATATTTTAGTATTATTATTTCTTGTGTTTAGTGTGTTTTTATTATGTTTTATTATGTTATTTGTTTTATTTTTATTGTTATGTGTTTTAGTCCTTATGTTAGTTATTTTGGTTGTTTTGTAGTGTTTTTGGTGGAGAAAAATGGCTTGGAAAGGAAGTAGAAGCATAAGGAAGAGAGAGCTAGGAGGGCAGAATGTTTCACAGCGACCCTGTGAGATTGCTGGCAGCCTGTGAGATCTAGACGGCTCACATTTTAAAAAGGCCTAATACTCTAATCCAAGGGCTACAAATTAACACATGTTTTGAAGGCCAAAAATAGACCTAAAATAGAGTGAAGGACGGCAAAACAAGGGGGATTCACGTTTTTGGAAGGGAGAGAGAAATTGGAGAACTTTTCTGGAGAGGACTGAACTTTTCTTTCCTTGGAGATTTGGGATTCCTGAAGAACTTTGGACTTTCTTGTTTAAGAGTTTGATTTTCTTCTTTTCTTTTATTTAATTAATAATGAATTATCTCTCAAACTTGTGGTTTCTTGATTTCTCCATGGAGAAGTAATTCTTTTTGTTATGGGAAACATGACCCCTTGATTTGACAGGATGCAGTATTTTTAGAATTTTCTTTTCAATTTGAGATTTATGTCAGAATTGGTATTTTCTTAATACTTGGATGAATGAATTGATTTTATTACTTGATTGTTTTCTAATAGAAGATTAGGTTTTGGAATTTAATTTATTTCATTCTTGATTTCATAATTCTGACATAACAATTTAATTTAGGTATTTTCTGATAGAAGCCTAGGTTGAATTGTGGGTTTAACTTGTTTCCTGATAGGAGAGTTATTAAATTAGGTTTTAATTTATGCGATTCATGCTCTAATTTTCCGGATAGGAGTTAGGCATGAATTGAGAATTTATTTTCGGATAGGATAAATTGGGCTTAATTAAGAAAACCTACCAATCTCAATGTTGATGTTTTGCGATTAACTTTGCATCCTATTAAGTCAAGGAGGAGTGTGGATCCTAACCTTTTAATTATTGATTTCTTTCTCAAAAAGCTGTTCAATTGCGTGTTTTATTTAATTTAATTATTTATTTTCGAATCAATCACTTAATTTTGTTGTTCAAATAATAGTAATAGTAGTAGTGAGATTGGCTTCCAAACTTTGGTCTCTTGGGATATGATATCGGGACTCCAAGTCCTATACTACTTGATCGACTAGTACACTTGCTAGTGTTTGCTAGGACGCGTCAAGTTTTTGGCGCCGCTGCTGGGGACCATAGATTTGGTTGAAAATTTTCTATTATTTGTCTGTTACTTTGAGATTTAATAATCGTTTGTTCGAGTTTGTTTATTTTAGGCCTTTGATTGGTTTATGACCAGAGCTAGCAGTTGGCCACTGGTAGAGTTTGATCCGGAGCCTGAAAAAAGTTTTCACTTAAGGAGAAGGTTAGCTAGACAAGTTACTATGGCTGATCCACCGAATGATCTTGTGGATGTGGAAGGTGGCAATGGTGGCAATGGAAATCAAAGACCACAACGTACAATGCAAGACTATGTGATGGCTCAACCGAGTGGAGCATTACCATCCATAGTTAGACCTGCCATTCCCGCTAATAATTTCAAGATTAAGCCTCAAATCATCCAAATGATTCAAAATGGTTATCAATTTGGAGGCTTAGATCATGAAGACCCTCATCAGCATATTGCTAACTTTCTTGAGTTGTGTGCTACTTTTAAGTACAATGGAGTTCCTGATGAGGTTGTTTGGTTGAGACTTTTTCCCTTTAGCTTAAGGGATAAAGCAAAATGGTGGCTTACTTATTTGCCATCCAGTTCGATTAGAACATGGGATGATCTGTCAAAGAAGTTTCTTGGTAAGTATTTTCCACCCTCAAAAACAATGAAAATTTTAAATGAAATTTCTTCTTTTGTGCAGGGTGATACAGAATCTTTACATGAGGCATGGGAAAGATTCAAGGATCTTTTGAGAAGGTGCCCTCATCATCAAATTCCTTTATGGATGCAAGTGCAAAATTTTTACAAAGGAATCAACATCCATGCAAGAAATATGATGAGGGACATGCAAAATTTTGACGCGTCACATGTCAAGTGTAGAGTTTGCCCTAGTTAGTTCTTATCCTTATTTTCTTATGTGTAACACTAAGTGAGTATGTGTGATCACCTTTGGATTAGATTTTGAAGAGAATTGAGTTACCCAAGCCAAGATTTGAGGGACTTTTTGATAGATGAAGTTGATAGAGTGGTGTTGTTGCTCTTAGAGGTAAGTAAAAACTTTGAATGATTGCATATATTTACATGACATTGAGACTTAACACATTTAGTTGAGAAATGTGTTAAGTTACGTGATACATCATTAATGAATGAATTATATGGTATGATATGCATAATTATGAATTATGTTGTTGTATCAAAACAATTGAGTAATGTGTTAGAAATGAAAGGGAATGTGAAATAAAATGATGAGATATATGAAAACATAATGTAACCAATTGATATTGAGATAAAATAGAAGAATGAGAAAAATGAGAAAAGATGATATACTAAGGCAATGAGCCTAGTTTAATTATGAGAAATGAAATGAGAAATGAATTGTGAAAGAGATTGATAATGAGATAAATGAATTAATTGTATGCCTAGTATGTTATTCAATTTTTAGAGTTATGGGTTTGGCGGCATGCCTATGAATTGCTGGGCAGGTGAAAAGACCGGGTCGTAAGCCGAGCCCAGCTGATAAATGTGATGTTTTTGGGGTGAAAAGACCAGGTCGTAAGCCTCAAAAACTGTAACAGTCTAGCCAGGTTGAGGACCAAGATACTTGGGCCCAAGGGTCTAGCCGGGTTGAGGTCCAAGAGACTGGGGCTGTTACATTATCCATGGATATATATTGCCTACGGGGCTAGACACAAGGTGTCATTATGGACCAAAACAATAACTCTGAACTTTGAATAGCATATTAGTTCCTTTTTGGGCACATGTTTGTCTTTACTTAAATGTGAATTATGAAATGTGATGCAAATGATTAAAAAGTTGAGATATAATGCAATGAGTTGGTATATTCATATATATTGTGCATGAGCATCGCATTGATCTATATTGAATCAAAGTTTGTACCACTAAGCTTTCTGCTTAGCGCGATTGTGGTTCATTGAGCAGGTGACAGGGTAGATCCGGTTGTGCTGGAGAGCTCGTCTAGACCGAGTCGAGTTTAGGCTTGAGTTTGTGAGAGCAGTGTTGAGTTATGGACATCAATATCAGAGACGAACTGCCAGCATGTATAAATTCTATAATTTTGAAAACATTGATTTTGATATATATATATATATATACATATGTATTTTCCGCTGCTTATTTAACAAATGTTTTGAACAGACTGCTTTGGATAAACTTTTGGGTACTAATGTTATATATATATATATATATATGTATTTTAACAAAGGAATGTTTTATCTATTACTATTTATAATATAGGTTAAATGTTTTAAGTTTACTCGGACTGACTTATGATGATTTTATGTTAAAGATTAAAGTTTGGTTTGTTTAAAATGTACCGTGACACCCTTATATCCTCTATATGTATATCACATGTTGCATGGATGTATAAGTTCTGTGTATATGGGGTACGGGGGTGTTACAACTGTTTTGGTATCAAAGCCTAGGTTTGAGGTTCTCAACCTAGGTGAATTGTAAGAAAAAGAAATTTTTGATTTTTGAAATATGGTTTTTAAATAAGATACATGCATTGGCACTTGTAGTTTCTGATTTTTAATGAGGTATATTCTGCTGTGTTTATAGATATAGATAGTGTTGGCATCTCAGTCACGTCAGTCTGTAGAAGGTAGTGCTAAGAGTGTAGCTCCTGTTGAGGGTAGAGTTGGAGCTAGGGTTGAGATAGCTGCAGAGGCACCTGCTCCTGTGCCAGAGAGACCAGCTGCTGATGAGATTCCGCTAGTTTGGTTAAGTGTTTTATTAGTTTTTGTCATAGATTTGTATCTTATTTATTATGATGATTATTGTTTTCTTTAGGTATTTTGGTAGTTTTAATCTGTTTATTTAGTGTTTTCATTAATTTTGGTAGTTTTAATTTATTTCAGTGTTTTTGTCATTTTTTTCCTATTTTTTAGTGTGGTGTTTATGTGTTGTTGGTTAATGTTTATTTGATTTTTGGTTAAAGTTTGTTTAAGTGTTGGTTTAGGTTAATATGCAAGGAACCAAGAGAGGAAGAAAAAATCAAGGAGTCAAGAGAAAGGAAAAGTTGGGCAGTGACTGACACACTCAGGGGACATGGCCAAGCTTGTGGCCGTGTCCCATACCAATCTAAGGAAGAAGACCAAAGCACAGAAGCGGACACACTCAAGGGACACGGCCAAACTTGTGGCCGTGTCCCTCCAAACATGACAAACACGGCCAAGTTGCCTAAGCTTGGCCGTGTCACACACACAAGTCCAAAGGAAGAAGAGATGAAAATCAAACAGAAGCAGACACCTTCAGGGGACACGGCCAAGCTTGTGGCCATGTCCCTCCAAGAACCTCAAATACGGCCAAGCTTGCCTAAGCTTGGTCGTGTCACTCATGGACTAAAGAAAACGCCAATTTTTGGAGCGGAGGTTTCGTATAAATAATAGAATTAGGGTTTTCAAAGAGGGAGAGTTGTTTTCAGAGAGTTTTTCAGCCGTCAAAGAAAGAAGTTAGGGTTTCAGATCTTGTTTTCTTTGATATTTAGATTACACTTTGATTAAACTAGTCTAGATTAAATTTGTTTTAGCCATTGCAATATTCTTCGAGCAAATTCTGAACAAGAGATTCTTCAGTCGCTTAAGGGAGTTTGTAATTTGGTTTTGTTCTCAAACTTTATCTCTTAATTTCTTGGGAATTGTATTCACGAATTCTATTATGTCTAAATTGATTTCTTTGAATTTTAATGAGATGAGTATGTTTGATAGCATTAATATGAACTAATTTGATCTAGTCTAGGGTTTGTATGGATCTGCTATGATTGTATGAATTGGTTATTGCTCTTAACTAAATTTATTTCTTTAGCCTTGATTGAATGGAATTATTGTTAATATATAATTGATTGGCCACCAATTATGTGTTTAAGGTATTAGATGAAGGATTGAGAGATGAAGTCTAATGCTGGAACAATTCAATTAGGGACTTAGGTGAATTAGAGATATAACCTAAAAAAAGGATTATTTCAATTGTGACAAGATTATTTGAGAGAGGTTTGAATGCGAGAGCTTATTTCCTTGATTCAATTAATTAAGTTGCTTGAGATTTAATCTTTGAAATTAAACTGGTTAAGAGGAATATCCGTTCATACATATAAGTTAGTAGAGAAGTGCAAACCCTAGACCTTTCTATAAGTGAATCAGTATATCAGCTCAGTTTACTTTTATTGTTTTAAACTCCAATTGATCTGTTTTCATTAGTTGTTAGCAATTTAAATTTATTAATTACTTGTTATTTATAATCTGATAATCAATTAGCTATTCTAGCTTCCTTGTGAGACGACCTTGGGGCGATCACCTTAGCTACAGCTACCTCGTAAACTTCCGAGTGATGCTTTATAGTAGAGTTAATTAGAGCGTAACATTAAGGCATATGGTAGATTTATTGAGGCATGATCCAATGCAGCAGCCGCCTCCGCTGCCGCAACTGTAGCCGCAAGTACTGGTGAGGCAGTATGATAAATTAAGGAAGTTCAAACCTGAGGATTTCTTTGGTACTGCAGATCTTGCCGTAGCTGAGCAGTGATTGGATAGAGTTCAAAGGGTATTTATCTAGTTGCAAACCACACCTGAAGAGAAATTTGATTATGCTAGATCACTCCTAAAGGGTATGACTCAACTGGACAGTGACAGAGTATGAGATTGAGTTTATCCAGTTGAGTCATTATGCCAGTGGGATTGTTTCAAATGAGATAGACCGGTGTAGGATATTTGAGGAGGGGTTGAGGCCCTCTATTATGTGTATTGTTGCTGGTTCCCGGTATCAGGATCTTTCCCAGCTAGTTGCAGCAGCCCGGAGTGTTGAGAGAGCGCAGGCTATTGCAGCAGCTGCTACTGAGGAGGAGACTAGAGTTAGGAGACCCCAGTTTGAGGTAGGGTCTTCATCTGCAAAGAGAGGCCGAGGAGGTCATTTTTAGAGGTTCAGTAGGGGATAGAGGCAGCCTGTTAGGTCAGTACCACATCAGAGGCAAAGATCGAGAACTATAGTTTCTGTGGCTAGTGCACCGACCCCAATGGCTCAGAGGTCTACTCCACCTACATGTGTCCATTCTGGTAGGATACATGGGGGTGTTTGTTGGAAGATAGGTGGACCAGCTATGTGTTTTAGATGCGGGTCGCCAGACCATTTCATCAAAGATTGTCCTGAGCTATAGGAGGATAGGCAGACTGATTCTGTAGTCTCTCGACCTAGTGTCAGAGGAGGTCGAAGTGGTAGAGGTTTCAATAGAGGTGGTAGACCTAGTTTTAGTTATAGAGGAAGCTCTACATCCGGAGGTAGTAGGCCAGATGAGGCTGGGCCTTCTCAGCGAGTGTATGTGATGCAGAGGCAGCCGGATGCTTCAGCCGTCATTGCAGGTACATTTTCTTTATTTGGCATTTTAGTTCTTACTTTGATTGATCCAGGATCTACTCATTCATATATAAGTGCATCCATTTTTCCTGTGTCTGAATTGCATTCTGAGTCCCTAGGATTTGATGTCTTGGTGATTAAATTAAAGTTAGTGGAAGATGATGTAAGTGGGTTGATTAGTATATTATTAAATACTTGGTGGAGAGTAATTTGGGGAAAGTGGTTGGTTTAAGAGGTTGACTTTCTTTCTTTCTTTCTTCTTCTTTCATTTTAATCTTCTTCTTTCTTCTCTTTGGTTGGCCACCATTATCAACCAAAGGAAAAGGGATTTTGTTGCTTCCAAACTCAAGAGATTGAAGGTTTTCAAGAGATCAAGTTGGGGTTTTAAGGATTTTCTTCACTTTTGGTAAGTTTCCAACTTGTTTCTTGGTTTTCTTTTGAGTTTGTGTTCTTGGGTTTGTTGGATAGTTGTTGTAGATGTGTTTATGGTTGTTTTGGTATATTTGAGGGTTGTGTTATTTTGTTAACGATGATTATGGGGTTGGATTGAAGAGAAAAGGGTTAAGGTCGGTGGAAGAGACAAGTGTGTGGATTGTGTAGGATTGAGTTGTGTAATATGGTTGTGATTGTGTTTTGATGTTTGTAATTGAGTTGTTTTAAGGTTTACTCAAGTATTATATGGGTTGTTGATGGTTTTGATTGAGTTTGTGTGTTCTTGATATGGTTATTGGAAGATGATTGATGGATGTGGTGTTTTGGTGTCGATTTCAGGGTTTTTGGCTTGACATGCCCAGGAGCACGGCTATGTCTTTGGGCGTATCATTTATTCTATTTTCTGGGTTGGTGGCACGTCCAGTGACACACCCATGTCACTGAGCGTGTCATAGTTACTGTGTTGTTGGAAGATTGACACGTCCAGTGACACGCCCATGTCACTGAGCGTGACATAGCTTCTGTGTTGAAGGAGAATTGACATGTGCAGTGACACGCCCATGTCACTGAGCGTGTCAAAGCTTATGTGTTGTGGGTTTAGGGTACGGTCAGGGACACGCCCGTGTTGTTGAGCGTGTCAAGTGTAGAGTTTGCCCTAGTTAGTTCTTATCCTTATTTTCTTATGTGTAACACTAAGTGAGTATGTGTGATCACCTTTAGATTAGGTTTTGAAGAGAATTGAGTTACCCAAGCCAAGGTTTGAGGGACTTTTTGATAGAGGAAGTTGATAGAGTGGTGTTGTTGCTCTTAGAGGTAAGTACAAACTTTGAATGATTGCATATATTTACATGACACTGAGACTTAACACATTTAGTTGAGAAATGTGTTAAGTTACTTGATACATCATTGATGAATGAATTATATGGTATGATATGCATAATGTGAATTATGTTGTTGTATCAAAGCAATTGAGTAATGTGTTAGAAATGAAAGGGAATGTGGAATAAAATGATGAGATATATGAAAACATAATGTAACCAATCGATATTGTGATAAAATAGAAGAATGAGAAAAATGAGAAAAGATGATATACTAAGGCAATGAGCCTAGTTTGATTATGAGAAATGAAATGAGAAGTGAATTGTGAAAGAGATTGATAATGAGATAAATGAATTAATTGTGTGCCTAGTATGTTATTCAATTTTCAGAGTTCTGGGTTTGGCGGCATGCCTATGAATTGCTGGGCATGTGAAAAAGACCGGGTCGTAAGCCGAGCCCAATTGATAAATGTGATGTTTTTGGGGTGAAAAGACCCGGTCGTAAGCCTCAAAAACTATAACAGTCTAGCCAGGTTGAGGACCAAGATACTGGGGCTCAAGATTCTAGCCGGGTTGAGGTCCAAGAGACTGGGGCTATTACATTATCCATGGATATATATTGCCTAAGGGGCTAGACACAAGGTGTCATTATAGACCAAAACTATAACTCTGAACTTTGAATAGCATATTAGATCCTTTTTGGGCCCATGTTTGTCTTTGCTTAAATGTGAATTATGAAATGTGATGCAAATGATTAAAATGTTGAGATATAATGCAATGAGTTGATATATTCATATATATTGTGCATGAGCATCGCATTGATCTATATCGAATCAAAGTTTCTACCACTAAGCTTTCTGCTTAGCGCGATTGTGGTTCATCGCGCAGGTGACAGGGTAGATCCAGTTGTGCCGGAGAACTCGTCTAGACCGAGTCGAGTCTAGGCTTGAGTTTGTGAGAGCAGTGTTGAGTTATGGACATCAAGATTAGAGATGAACTGCTAGTATGTATAAATTCTATAATTTTGTAAACATTGATTTTAATATATATATATATACATACATATGTATTTTCCGCTTCTTATTTAACAAATGTTTTTAACAGACTGTTTTGGATAAACTTTTGGGTACTAATGTCATATATATATATATATGTGTGTGTGTGTGTGTGTGTATTTTAACGAAGGAATGCTTTATCTATTACTTTTTATAATATAGGTTAAATGTTTTAAGTTTACTCAGACTGACTTATGATGATTATATGTTAAAGATTAAAGTTTGGTTTGTTTATAATGTACTGTGACACCCTTATATCCTCTATACGTATATCACATATTGTGTGGATGTATACAGTGTGCGTATATGGGGTACGGGGGTGTTACAGTACCACTCCCATCTCTATTACCCCATAACGTATGGCACCTACAGAGTTGAGAGAGTTGAAGGTGCTGTTGCAAGAGTTGTTAGATAAAGAATTCATCCGCCCTAGTGTGTCCCCATAGGGAGCGCCTATGTTATTTGTGAAGAAGAAGGATGGCACCTTAAGATTGTGTATTGATTACCGGCAATTAAATAAGGTGACCATCAAGAATAAGTATCCATTGTCTCGGATAGATGATCTTTTTGATCAATTGAAGGGACCAGCAGTATTCTCTAAGATTGATATGAAATCAGGGTACCATCAGTTGAGAATCAAAGATGTGGATGTACCTAAGATAGCTTTTCGCACGAGGTATGGACATTATAAGTTTCTGGCAATGCCATTTGGACTGACGAATGCACTACAGCTTTTATGGATTTGATGAATAGAGTGTTCAGACCCTACTTAGACCAGTTTGTGGCGGTCTTCATTAATGACATTCTGGTGTATTCATGTAATGAGAAGGATCATGACAGGCATTTGTGGATTGTATTACAGACTCTGAGAGAGAAGCAGATGTATGCTAAGTTGTCTAAGTATGAGTTCTAGCTCAATCAAGTGACTTTTCTCCATCATGTGGTTTCAGCAGAGGTATTAAAGTTGATCCGAGTAAATTCAATGCTATCTTGAATTGGAGTTCACCGAAGACTGATAGAGGTTAGAAGTTTTCTGGGTTTGGTAGGCTATTATTGTCGATTTGTGAAGGGTTTTTCTATGATAGTTACACCACTCACCATATTACTTTGGAGGGGAGTTAGATTTGTGTAGACAGATCGGTGTCAGGCGATTTTGAGCAGTTGAGGGAGATATTGACTCAGGCTCCTATCCTTACCCTGCCTATGGAAGATAAACCTTATGTCATATAGAGTGATGCTTTACATAGTATTTTAGGTTTTGTTCTGATGCAGGAGGGTAGAGTCATTGCTTATGCCTCGCGATAGTTGAAGCCACATGAGCTGAATTACCCTACTTATGATTTGGAGCTAGCAGCCATAGCTTTTGCCTTTAAGATTTGGCAGCATTACTTGTATGGAGAGAAGTATTTTATTTATATGGATCATAAGAGTTTGAAGTACCTGGGTATTTAGAGAGAATTGAATCTTCGGCAGAGACAGTGGTTGGAGTTAATTAAAGACTATAACTATTTGATTGATTATCATCTTGGCAAGGCAAATATTATTGCTGATGCCTTGATTCGGAAGTCTTTAGCATGTTTGACTGCTTATTCGCTCCCATTGCTTATTGAGTTGAGAGTGTTGCATGCCAGATTTGAGTCTTGTGATGATGGTGCTATGATGGCTCAGTTGTAGTTGAGGCTTGTTTTGTTAGATCAAATTAGGGAGGCCCAGTTGGCAAATGACAAAAACCAGAAGATTGTGTTGGATTGCCAAAGGGGAGAGAGTCGAGACTTTCATGTGAAAGATGATGACATTTTGTGGTACAGAGATAGGTTATAGATTCTTGATGATGCATGATTGAAGAGGATGATTTTGGAGGAAGCACATCAATCAGTCTATGCTATACACCCTGGGAGTACCAAGATGTATTAGAATTTGAAGCAACATTATTGGTAGTCAGGTATGAAGAGGGACATAGCAGAGTTTGTATCCAAATGTCCACTTGCCAAAGAGTGAAGGATGAGCAGCAGGTTCCTTTAGGGTTGCTCCACCCATTATCAGTGCCAGAGTGAAAATGGGAGCGAGTGACAATGGATTTTGTGACTGGACTGCCTTTGACCCTGAAGAAACACGATGCAATCTGGGTGATAGTTGATTGGATGACGAAGACAGCTTATTTTCTTCTAGTTTAGATGGATTATTCCCTTAAAAAGTTGGTTGAGTTGTATATCAGTGAGATAGTGAGATTGCATGGAGTCCCGATTTTTTTGGTGTTAGACCGAGATCCCCAGTTTACTTTAAGATTTTGGAGGAGTTTGCAGGATGTTTTAGATTCTCAATTGCATTTTAGCATTGCTTTCAATCCTCAAATAGATGGGTAGTTAGAGAAAGTGATACAAATTTTAGAAGATATGTTGAGGAGTTGTATCATTGATTTCACTGGGAACTGGGATAGATTTTTGCCACTGATTGAGTTCACTTATAACAACAGTCATCAGTCCAATATTGGGATGGCACCTTATGAGGCCTTGTATGGTAGGAAGTGCAGAACACCTTTGTGCTGGGATGAGGTTAGAGAAGGTGAGTTAGTCGATCCCGATTTGACTAAAGAAACAGAAGAGAAAGTGAAGGTGATTCCGAGTTGTATGAAAAGAGCTTGAAACTGACAGAAATCCTATATGGACTTGAAATGAAGAGATATAGAGTTCAGTGTGGGAGACAGAGTATTCTTATAAGTGTCTCCTTGGAAGAAAATTTTAAGATTCGACCATAAAGGAAAGTTGAATCCTCATTTCATAGGACCATATGAGGTGCTGGAGATAGTTGGTCCGGCGGCTTATAGTTGGTCCGGCGGCTTATAGACTGGCTTTACTGTCTGAGTTGGATCAGAATCATAATGTCTTCTATGTTTTCATACTTCAGAGATACAGGTCAAACTCATCTCATATCTTATCAGTGGAGTCTATTGAGGTGAGTTCGGATCTGACTTATGAGGAAGAACCAGTGGCAATCTTGGCACAAAAAAGTGAAAGAGTTGAGGAATAAGAAGGCGCCACTTATGAAAGTCCTTTGGAGGAATCATGCCACTGAGGAGGCGACATGGGACAGTGAGCAGACGATACGGAACCAGTATCTCCAGTTGTTTCAGAGTTGATATCAGGTAGTTTCGAGGATGAAATTTATTTTTAGGGGAAGAGAATTGTAATATCCCAAAATTATTTTTGAAAAATTCCTAATTTTTGAAAAATTTAATAAAATAAATTATATTTTAATTGGATAAATTAAATTAAATGGTTTTAAATAAAAAATGGGAGGTTTTTAAATGAAAAAGTTAAATATATATGTGATATATATACAAAATATATATAACATATAAAAGTCAACAAAAGTCAACACTTTTTAAAAGAAAAGTCAAAAGTCAAAGTAAAAAGGATATTTAGTAATTAAATTTTAGAATTTTAAAATTATTAAATTAATTCAAAAATAAATAATTTTTGAATGGAAGATGAATTTTTAAAATTTTATTTTATTAAATAAATAATTAAATAATTAATTATTAAAATATTAAATAATATATTTATATGGTTATAAATAAAAGATGAAAGGAACGAGAAAATAAAAGTTTTTTTTTTATCTTCTTCTTCTTCATCAAGGGCCGGAATCTCCATGGATGCCAAGAGAAGATTTTAATCTTTCAAGCTCCCAAAATTGAAGGATTTCAAAGGTTCAAAAAAGATTTTTAGTGATTTTCACTTGAAAAAGTAAGTTCTTTAGCTTTTTCTTCGGATTTTCATGAAAATTATGATTATGTGTGATTTTAAATTTTTAAGTAGTATGTTATAATTATTGAAATTGGTGTGTATAATATTATTTTAAGTGATCAGTAATGATTTTAAGGTTGGATTGAAGAAATGGCTGAGTTTGGGTAAGATTGGTGAAGAAAGAGAATTTAGGGTTATGTAATTTTTGGAGTTTTGAAATCATAGTTTTTAATTGTGCAAATTGATTCCAAATGAGTTGTTTTGATGCATAAATAAGTATTTTAAAGTCAAATATTATATTTGGTTGAGTTTGATTGGAGTTTAAGAATGGAAGTGTGATTTAGGATTTTGAAAAAGTGAATTTTTCAAAGTTGTAGAATTATTTGATTTTATTGGTTTAAGTGTGTTTTTTAGTGTTAAAAGTGATGAATATAAGCTTGAAATGATTATTGGATTGAGTTGGAATGGAAAATATTCAATGGGGAAGGTTATGCCATTTTAGGATTTTGGTCCTAAGTGAGTGTTTTTATAATATAATTGATTTGAATGTGTTAAAATATGTTTTTAATAATATAAATAAACTTAAAATACTAAATTGAATGGGTTAGTATGGTATTCCAAAGTTAAAGTGAGGTTAGCCTTAACTTTGAGATTTTTACTTGGATAATGTTTAATTATGGATTAAGATTGGAAATTCCTTAGAATGTAATACTAAATGATTATTTATGATTACATTTGGTTTAGACATTGAGGAGAGTTAAATTTCCCCATTCAAGTGTTGAAGGGCAAGTTGAAAGAGAAGGATTGAAGGGTGTTTGAGCTTGTTTGAGCTTGTTCTTGGTTGCTCTTAGAGGTATGTACAAACTTTAGATGAATTGGTTATATTTGTATTGCATTGGGGTTAACACATTTTGGATTAAAAAATGTGTTAAAACACTTGATTCATGGAACATATATGAATAATGTGCTATGACATGTGTAATGTCATATATGTATTAAATGCATTGTGAAAAGCCATTGATAATGGCTAAATTGTAAAATATGTATATTATGTAAAATGAACTAAAGTATTTGGGTAACGCTATTTGTTGTGTATGCATTTAGGGCATTGTTTAAAAACCATTGATAATGGCTAAAATACATCAAATGTGAATCAGATGTGAAATTACCTAAAATATTTGGGTGATGATTTTTGACGTAAAATGTGTTGAAATGTGACGAATTGATATTGACATAAATTGAGAAAAATGAGAAAAGTGAGAACAAGATGAGAAAATGAAATAAAATGAGAAAAGTGAGAAAATGATATGAAATGAGAAAATTAAAAAAATGAGGCAATGTGCCTATCTTAATTATGAGAAAATGAGAAAGAGATTGATAATGAGAAATGTGAATTAATTGTGTGCCTAATATGTTATTCAATTTTCAGAGTTCTATATTTGGCGGCATGCCTATGAGGGTATTCTCATTATTTGCCTTTGGGCTAGATGCTGGACATCATTATGATTTGCCTTCGGGCTAGACGTTGGACGTCACTTGCCTTCAGGGTAGATGCTGGGCATTACTATGATTTGCATTCAGGCTAGACGCTGGGCGTCACTTGCCTTCGGGCTAGACATTGAGTATTAATATGGACCAAAACAGTAACTCTAAAATTTGAATAGCATATTCGATCCTTTAGGACTATGCTTGTGTTTGTTATTATGTGAATTGTGAAGTGTGTAACAATTGATAAATATGTTTTGATGAAATGATATGAGATATGATATCCATATGCATTTGTGCATTGATATTGCATTTAAGCTTTATTATTATCAAAGTTTGTACTGCTAGGCTTTTGACTTAGCACGATTGAAATTCATCGCGCAGATAACAGGGTAGATCCAGATGAACCAAAAAGTTCTTCTAGACCAGGTCAAGTCTAGACCTGAGGTTTTGCTTGTAGAGTTGATATCAAGATCAGAAATACTGCCAGCATTATGTATATATTTTTATATTATTGTACATTTTGGATATTATGTATATTATAATATATTTTTAATGAATTTGTTATAAATTAAAAAGAATGTTTTGATATATAGATATATGGAAGTGTATAAATGTTTTGAAAAAATGTGGAGATATAGAGGAGGATGGATGAATGTATTTTTGGGTTATTTGAGAGTGTTTTTGTGTAGATTGTGTTGTTTGTTGAATTTGAAAATGTCCAATGAATTTGAAAATGTCCAAATTATAGATAAAACTCTGGCGAATTTTTTTCCAAAATTTTTAAGAAAAATGCTTATTTTAGCACCTATTATTTATATTAGTATTTTATTTGTTATTAAATATACATTTTAAAGTATTTAAGATTTAAAATTTGAAAAGTGAAAATTTTTTATTAAATCGGTCTGTGATATTTTTATACCGTATATTGATGTATGTATTTTATATATACTGGGTGTATATATTATACGTATATATGATATAAAGGTGTTATAATAAACAAGTGATGTTATTGAAAAAAATTTACACTGACAAAAATTCAGTTGATATATTGACTAAAGTAGTGACTCATAACAAGCGTCAGTTTTGCATCAAGAAAGTGAGACTAAGTAGTAATTAAGTAATGAATGTGTAGACATTTTCTCATGGACTGGAGGGAAAGATTGTTAATTTTGACCTTTTATGGGTCGAGTGGGTACAATCCAATAGTTATAAAATAAAAGAATAAGTGAGGTATGTGCAATGTTTTGAAACGGAAAAGAAAGGGAAAAAATAAAAAAGTTAAACCAATTTTTTTGTTATTTTTTGACTTTTTTAAACCGACCTTTTTTTTTTTTGGTTTTTTGACTTTTTGGCCTCCATTGAAATAGGAAAAGGAACATGAATTGACTATAAATACTCCCTTTTTTCTATGCAAAAACATATACAAGAGAAAAAAAAAAAGATTTGCCAAGTTTTTTAGTTCTCTTGGCTCTCTCTTTTTTTTCAACAAATATTTTTATTAGCTTTTTTTAAACAATTTTAAAAAATTATTCTCTAGTTTTTTGGTGTAATCATTCAAGAAATATTAACAAAAAATGTAATACCCTTATACCCTATATACGTACAATATATATTTTCAGCATATGTACAATATATATTTTCAGCATATGTAAAATATGCATATACGGTACAAAAATGTCACAGGCCGGTTTAATAAAAAAAATTTCCATTTCCAGTATAAAATTTCAAATTCTAAATATATAAAATTAAATAGAATATAAATATTCTTTATTTGTTATAAGAACCCAAAATAAATAATATATATATAAATCTCTGGAAAAAATTCGGCAGAGTTTTGTCTGTAATTTGGACATCCCAAAATTTAGTAATTACTCAACCTGCAAAAAGAAAACACTCCCAAATAATTTTAAATCACCATCTCAACTATACTTCTCAATTTCACTAAGTTTCTCAAACATTTATATATATAGATATATATAATTTAAAACACACTTACTCTCCCATTTCAAATACATTGACCCAAACATTCTTTATAATATACAATACGTAAAATCCAAAAAATAATATAGTATGCATAATACTCAAAATGTACAATAACATAAAAATATATACATGCTGCTGGCAGTGTTTCTGATCTCGATAGCAACTCAACAAGCCCACAAGTCTAGACCCGACCTGGTTTAGAAGAACTCTCTGGCTCAACTGGGTTTACCCTATCACCTGCGCGATGGAAACAATCGAGCTAAGCCAAAGCCTAGTGGTACAAACTTTGATAATAACAATAAAACTCAATGCAATGCCAATGCACAATGCATATAGATGTCACATCATTCCACTTTCTTATATTTTTCAAATATTTCATAATCACAACTCATGACATTATATTGCTCAATTGTATCACAATTCATAATTCACATTAAAACAAAGACACGCATGGGCCCAAAAAGGATCTAATATGCTATTCAAATTTTAGAGTTACTGCTTTGGTCCATAATGACACCATGTGTCTAGCCCCGTAGGCAATATATCCATAGATAATGTAACAGCCCCAATCTCTTGGACCTCAACCAGGCTAGATCCTTAGGCCCCAGTATATTGGTCCTCAACCCAACTAGACTGCTATAGTTTTTGAGGCTTACGACCCAGTCTTTTCATCCCAAAAACATCATATTTATCAGCTGGCCTGGCTTATGACCCAGTCTTTTCACCATTTCAGCGTTTAGCCCATAGATAATCATAGGCATGCCGCAAAACCCAGAACTCTAAAAATTGAATAACATACTAGGCACAGAATTTATTCATATTCTCATTATTAATCTCTTTCTCATTTTCACATATTAAATCTAGGCACATTGCCTTATTTTCAGATTTTTTTTTTCTCAATTTTCTCAATTTTCACATCTTTCTCATTTTCTCATTTTTCTCACTTTTCTCATTTTTATCAATATCAATTCATTTAATTTTACCACTTATCTCATTTTTGCATTCACAACACATTACCCAATTACTTTGGGTATTTTTATATAATATACATATTTCACATTTTACACAATTTAGCCATTATCAATGGCTTTTCACAATGCATTTAACACGTATATGATATTACAAATGTCAAAGCATATTATTCATACACAATCAATGAACCAAGTAGCTTAACACATTTTTCCAACCAAAATGTGTTAAGTCCAAATGTTATGCAAATATAAACATTATATTCAAAGTTTGTACATACCTCCACTAGCAACCCAAAGCAAGCTTAAAACAACCTCCAATCCAATCTTTCCAACTTGCCCTTTACCACTTGGATGAAGCAAATCAACCTCCCTCAATGCCTAAACCAAATTTGATAGCAAATAATCATTTAGTGTCACATTTAATGGCATTTCCAACATTAAACCATAATTACACATTTCTCCTACAAATTTTCAAAAATTTAGCCTTTCCTTACTTCAATATTAGAATTCCATTCTACTGCAATTAAATTAGTGTTTTAAGTTTATTTATATTATTAAAAACATATTTTAATTCATTCATTTATATTATAAAAATACAATCTTATATACAAAATCTCAAAAATGGCATAACCTTCCCCCATTGAAGGTTTTCTATTCCAACACAATCCATTACTAATTCCCAACTTATATTCATTACTTTTAACACTAAACAACATGCTTAAACAAATAAAATCACACAATTCAACCACTTTGGAAAATCACTTTTCCAAAACCCTAAATCTCCACTTCCATTCTCAAACTCCAACCCAACACCACCAAATCCAATATTTGACTTTAAAATACTTGTTTATAAATCAAAACAACTCATTTAGAACCAATTTACACAATTAAAGTTCATGTTTTCAAAACCCCAAAAATCCATAACCCTAAATTCTCTCTCTTCACCATTTTTTATCCAAACTTCATCATCTCTTCAATCTAACCTTAAAATCATTGTTAACTACCCAAAATAACATCATACACACCAATTCCAACAATTATAACATACTACATCAAAATTCCAAAACTCACATAATACAATCTTCCATGGAATTCAAAGAAAAGAGATGGAAACTTACTAATTTTGGTAGAAATCACCAAAAATCCACTTGAAACTTGTTAAATCCTTCAATTTATGGAGTATGGAAGAATCAAATTCTTGGCTTCAAACTCCCAAGGAAAACGTCCTAAAGGAAGAAGAATAAGAAGAAGAAGAAGAAGAAGACTTTTGAATATTTCTTTTCCTTTTCATCTTTTTTTTAAACCATGTATATATATATATATTAAAATAATTAATTATTTAATTATTTTTTTAATAAATTAAAAGTCCTAATTTTCCTCTTCCATTTAAAAATAATTTATTTTTGAATTATTTATTAATTTTGAATTTATAAGATTTAATTACGAAAATACCCTTTTCTTTTAAAAAGTGTTGACTTTTATATGTTATGTATATTTTGCATATATATCACATATATATTCCACTTTTTTATTTAAAATTCCTTCATTTTTTATTTAAAACCATTAATTTAATTTATTCTTTTAAATTATAATTTATTTTCCAAAAATTAGAAATTTTTAAAAATTTTAGAATGTTACAATTCTCTGCTCCTAAAATAAATTTCGTCCTCGAAATTATCTGTCCTCAAGTCTGGAACAATTAGGGAAACTGACTCTGCATCGCCTGCTCACTTTCTCATGCTGCCTCCTCAGTGGCATGATTCCTCCAAAGGACTTTCACAAATGGCTTCCTCTTACTCCTCAATTCTTTAACCTCTCGTGCCAAAATCGCCACTGGTTCTTCCTCGTAAGTCAGATCTGGACTCACCTCATTGGACTCCACTGACAAGATATGAGATGGTCAGACCTATATCTCCGAAGCATCGAGACATGGAAAATATTATGTATTTGATCCAACTCAGGCGGCAAAGCTAGTCTATAAGCCACTGGACTAACTCTCTCCAACACCTCATATGGTCCTATGAAACGAGGACTCAACTTCCCTTTGCGGCCAAATCTCAAAATCTTCTTCTATGGAGACACCTTCAGAAATACTTTATCTCCCACACTAAACTCTATGTCTCTTTTCTTTAAATCTGAATAGAATTTCTATCGGTCTGAAGCTGCTTTCAAATGACCCGGAATTACCTTCACTTTCTCCTCTGTTTCCTTAATCAAATCGGGATCAACCAGTTTACCTTCTCCAACTTCATCCCAATACAAAGGTGTCCTGCATCTCCTGCCATATAAAGCCTCATAAGCAATTATCCTAATACTCGACTGATGACTGTTGTTATAAGCAAACTCAATTAATGGCAAAAATCTGTCCCAATTCCCAGTAAAATCAATGATACAGCTCCTCAACATATCCTCTAGAATCTATATCACTCTCTTTGACTGTCCATCTATCTGAGGATGGAAAGCGATATTAAAATGCAATCGAGAACCCAAAGCATCATGCAAACTCTTCCAAAACCTTAAAGTAAATTAGGGATCTCGATCCGACATCAAAGAAACTGAGACTCCATGCAACCTGACTATCTCATTGATATGCAGCTCAGCCAACCTCTTAAGAGAATAATCCATCTGAATTGGAAGAAAATGAGTTGTCTTCATCATTCGATCAACTATCACCCAGATTGTATCATGCTTCTTCTGAGTCAATGGTAGTCTAGTCACAAAATCCATTGACACTCACTCCCATTTCCACTATGACACTGATAAAGGTTGAAGCAACCCTGAAGGAACTTGGTGCTCAACCTTCACTTTCTGGCAAGTGAGACATCTGGATACAAACTATGCTATGTCTCTCTTCATACCTGACCACCAATAATGTCGCTTCAAGTCCTGATACATTTTGGTACTCCCAGGGTGCATAGCAAAAAGTGACTGATGTGCTTCCTCTCATATCATTCTTTTCAATTCTGCATCATCAAGAATACACAATCTAACTCTGTACCATAGACTACCATCATCACTCACATAAAAGTCTTGACTCTCCCCCTTCTGACAAACCAACACAATTTTTTGAATTCTCTCATCTGCCAACTAAGCCTCCCTTATATGATCCAACAAGACTGGCCTCAACTGCAATTGAGCCATCAAAGCACCATCATCAGAAGACTCAAATCCAGCATGCAACACTCTCAACTCAACAAGCAATGAGAGCGAAAAAATAGTCAAACCTGCCAAAGACTTTCGACTCAAGGCATCAGCAACAACATTTACCTTACCAGGATGATAATCAATCAAACAGTCGTAGTCTTTAATCAACTCTAACCACCTTCTCTGCCGAAGATTCAGCTCTCTCTGAACACCCAGGTATTTTAAACTCTTGTGATCCATATAAATGAAACACTTTTTCCTATACAAGTAATGCCACCAAATCTTCAAAGCAAAAACTATTGCTGCTAATTCCAAATCATGTGTCGGATAATTCAGCTCATGCGGTTTCAACTGTCGAGAGGCATAAGCAATGACTCTACCCTCTTGCATCAGAACATAACCTAAACCACTATGTGAAGCATCATTGTATATCACATATGGTTTACCTTCCATGGGTAGGGTAAGGACAGGAGCCTAAGTCAACATCTCCCTCAACTGCTCAAAACTCGCCTGACACCAATCTATCCACACAAATTTAACCCCTTTCCGAAGTAATCTGGTGAGTGGTATAGCTATTATAGAAAATCCCTTCACAAATCAATGATAATAGCCTGCCAATCCCAGATAACTTCTAACCTCTATCACAGTCTTCGGTGGACTCCAATTCAAGATAGCCTCAACTTTACTCGGATCAACTCTAATACCCTCTACTGAAACCACATGACCAAGAAAAGCTACCTGATTGAGCTAGAGCTCACACTCAGATAGCTTAGCATACAACTTTTTCTCTCTCAAAGTCTGCAATATGATCCGCAAATGCCTATTATGGTCCTCCTCATTATGCGAATACACCAAGATGTCATCAATGAAGTGTAACACCCCAATACTTCATATAAGTACTATACATACACCTGGTATACATACAGTAAGTATATAAAGTATAAGGATGTCACTTTTCTTTTTATTTTTAAAACCTTTAACAGAGTTCAAACCACAATACATCTATTTAAAGAACATTTACAAAATCATTATACTTTTAATGATCATATATATATATTAATCTTGTCTTTATCATAACTTCATTTTTTTACATATAAATAAACTCTTGTCAGAAATACATCATAATTAAAAGTTATACATGTATGCATCACCCTCTAGTTGGTCTCGACAAACTCTTACTCTTCTCGTGGCATAACGAAAGACTTCATATCTTCCACCTAGTTACCTGCGCGATTACACATCCGCGCTAAGCCCAAAAGCTTAGTAGTACAAATATAAAATATAAACATACATTATAGAAATTCTAACATATAATGAAATATCACTTTCATATACCATTAATATCTTATCATGTTTTTCCTTTTGAATTGTACCTTTCATATATCTCGACTAATTCCATTTATAATATACATATCATTATCACCAACCACAATCCATCATTAATACTCACAATCAATATATCAATATACACATTACACATCATACTTCATAACATTGTTTTATTCACAATTCATCAATCATAATCCATCACTAACACTCACAATCAATATATCAATACACACATTACACAACATACTTCATAACATTATATTACTCACAATTCACCAATCATGAATCACATTTCCAACAAAGTCAACCATAGATCTCACTTATTTCAACATTTGTATATCATATTGACAACAATGACAGACTCGGGCCCAAAAGACACTAATATGCCATTCGACTTTCAGAGTTAATGCTTTGGTTTTATTATCACATTATCATTATCATTATCCCAACTAGGCTTCAAGGATATAGGTTCAACCAAGCTTCAAGGGGAACAAATCATGCTAAGTATCAACCCAACTTGGCTTCAAGAACCAATCCAACCTAGCTTCAAGGGTTGTAACATCTCAATTAGGCTTCAAGGCCTTAGCCAACCTAACTTCAAGAGATTGTTACTATTATTAGGCATGCCACCAACAACAAACTCTGAAAATGGAATAACACATTAGCTACACAATTCATTTATCAATTTCATTCTCAATTCTCATCATCAATTAGGCAAACATGCCTTATGTCTTTCAATTGACTCATCATAGCTAATCACAATGGCTTCACATCACATTTGAGTTATCGTAGCCAATCACAATGGCTTCACATAATACATATATCATCATAGCCAAACACAATGGCTTCACAACACATTTTATCTCAATTCATATTATACACTTCATCATTCAAGCATACATAATCAATTTCATTGCACATGTATCTTAAATTCATCGTCATCTAAACAACATGTCCCTCTATTTCATTTCAATCATTATTAAAACATTTATCATAATAAATTGCATTGCACATACCTTTTTGGATGATCATTATAGCTTTCACCTTCAAGAACTACTCCCATCAAGCTATACATAATCAATTACCTCATCATATCCTTCACATTTTACATATAGCATCATGGATATAACATTACAAAGTACATTATTCATATAACACATTACCATTCACAAGATTCACAATGTATATAATACATAACCTTGTCCATTTAGTATCATATGCATCATCAAATGTAGGTTCAATCTCAATCATGTAAGAAGAGCAAAAACCAAACACAGTAACCAACACACTCAAGGGACACGGCCAAGCTTGTGGCCGTGTCTCTCAACCAAAAGCCTCTCAACCAAAAGCAACAGAAGCCAACATGGGCAAGGGACACGGCCGTGTCCTCTCCAAAAATCACCCAACACGGCCAAATTTCCATGGACTTGGCCGTGTCTCTCAAAAATACCTTAGGTTGGCCGTGTCTCTTCCTTGGTTTGGCCGTGTCTCTCATGTATACAAACCCTAACTATGGCCAACTCTCTTTTGATTGAATAAAAACACAATATACACAACATAAACTCATTCAAATGGATGTAATCAAAATCATTAACACTTATTTTGCATGTTTAACACAATATTCACATTAACCATACATTAACAATCCATTTAATCATCTACCATTTCAAAACCCTAAAACCAAACATCACTCTTAACTTATCATCTTCAAACCAAAACCAACATCAATCCAACCTTTTTAACTTATAATCAATCTCAACACTTATAAACTCATCTCAAACACACCTATTCATAATCTCAACACATCACAACCCACCTCAAACATAACTTCAAAAATAACAAAGATAAACAAGAGAGTACTTACCTTAAATGAAGAAATTTCACAAATCTCCAACCAAAACCTTTGATTCTTCCTTCAATTTGATTATAGCATCAAGAACACCTCTCTTGCTCTCTCCTCTCTTGAATAGCCGGCACATAAAGGAGAAGAAAAGAAAAAAATAAACATAAGTCAACTTCTCTTCTTCTTTAAATCTCCACCAAGCAATTCTAACAAAGCAATTACCTAAATGCCCTCATCCATTTAACTTAACCTTTGCCACTTATATGCCCATTAAAGTAATTTCACATATCACACATAAATATCCTCTTCCATTGACCATCCCTTTTGACTAATGTATATGCTATATATATAACAATATACCCAACATATACACTTTCTCTCTACACATTACTTTCCTTTTTAAACAATACATAAACATTCTCTTTTCAATTTCTTTTCTTATCAACATAACATATACACATAATTCAAACAAACAACAATTGTATCCAAACTTCTAGGGCACACATTGGGATATTACATGAAGACTACCACAAACTGATCCAAAAATGGTCTGAATACCCTGTTCATCAAATCCATAAAAGCTGCTGGTGCATTCGTCAATCCAAAGGGCATCACCAGAAACTCATAATGCCCATACCTCGTATCAAAAGCTGTCTCAGGTACATCCACATCTCTGACTCTCAACTAATGGTACCTTGATATCAGATCAATCTTAGAGAATACTGCTGCTCCCTTCAACTGATCAAAGAGATCATCTATCCGAGGCAAAGGATACTTGTTCTTGATGGTCACCTTATTCAATTGCCTATAATCAATACACAATCTCATGGTTCCATCCTTCTTCTTCACAAACAACACAGGTGCTCCCCACGGAGACACACTAGGGTGGATGAACCCTTTATCCAATAACTCCTATAACTGCACCTTCAACTCTCTCAACTCAGCAGGTGCCATCCGATAAGGGATAATAGAGATAGGAGTGGTACCAGGCAACAAATTGATACCAAACTCCACTTCTCTCTCAGGAGGTACCCCTGACAACTGATCAGGAAAAACATCTGGAAACTTGGCAACTTTGGGTATACTTTCAAGTAGGGATCCCACTACTCTAGTATCTACAACACGAGCAAGATAAGCCTCACATACCTTCCGAATCATCATCCTAGCTGAAACAGCTGAAACAAACATGGATGAAAGATACCTTTGCTCACTAGATACCATCACATCCCTACCATCACGTGTTTTCAAAGTAATACATTTCTTCTGACAGTCTACCACAGCCCCATGCTTGGATAACCAATCCATGCCTAAAATTAGATCATATTCCCTGAAAGGCATCTCAATCAGGTCATCAAGAAACTCCTCATCCTGAACAACAACTGGACTATCTCGGTACACCCTGCTCACCATAACAGTATGCCCTAAAGGATTTGTGACCAAAACATCAAATCCTAGGGACTCAGAATGCAAATCAGTCACAGGCAAGATGGATGCACTGATGTAAGAATGAGTCGACCCAGGGTCTAATAATGCAAGAACTGAAGTACCAAATAATGTAAAATTACCATAAATAACAACTGAAGCATCTGGCTACCTTTGCATCACATAAACCCATTGTGATGGTCCTGCCTCATCTAGTCTACTACCTCCAACTGTAGAACTTCCTCTCAGACTAGACCCAGATCGACCACCTCTACCAAAATCTCTGCCACCACGACCTCCTTTAACACTCAGTCGAGAAGCTGCAATATTTGCTTGTCTAACCTCTGGTGGCTCAGGACAATCTCTGATAAAATGGTCTGATGACCCACATCTAAAATACACTCCTGAAGCATCTCTCCACCAGCAAACACCTTCGTGTACTCTACCACAATGAACTCAAGTAGGTGAAGCGGGCCTCTGAGCCACTAGAGTCGGAGCACCAGTCACTGAAACTGCAGGTCTCTGTCTCTGTCTCTGCTGTTGTACTGACCTGCCAAACTGCCTCTGACTCCTACAAAACCTCTGAAAAATATCCCCCTTGGCCTCTCTTCACTGATGAAGATCCTGCCTCACTCTGGGGTCTCCTAACTCTGGTCTCCTCAATCCTGGCAGCTGCTGCAAGACTCTATGCCTTCATAACACTCCTGGCAGCTGCAACTAACTGAAAAAAATCTTGATACTGAGAGCTTGCGATGATGCACATGATAGAGGGTCTCAGTCCCTCCTCAAACCTCCTGCACCTGTCAAATTCATCAGAAATGATGCCACCAGCATAGTGACTCAACTAGATAAACTGGATCTCATACTCGGTCACTGTCCTAGTATCCTATCTCAGACTCAGGAACACCATCTTCTTTGCATCTTTATACTCTCTCCGAGTATACTTCTGCTCGAATTTCCACAGGAAAACATCATAGGTCAGGACTAGTTGATCATCCAGAGCATGTGGAACCGTCTTCCACCAATCATATGCATCTCTCTGCATAAGAGATTTGGCATAATCAAACTTCTCTTCTGGACTAGCCTGCAACTGAATAAATACCCTCTAAACCCAGTCTAGCCATTGCTCTGCTACAGCAGGGTCTGTTGTACCAACAAAGCCCTCAGCTCCATATTTTCTCAGTTTATCATACTGCCTCACCAGCAACTGCGGTTGCGGCTATGGCGACTACGAAACTGGAGCCTGCTTCAACAACTCTACCATATGCCATATCCAGCCAGGAAAAATCTCATCAGTTGCTGGTCTCACACGCACAGAAACAAAAGCCTCACCAGCAGATACAACTCTAGCTCCATCTCTACCCTTATCTGGAGCCACACTCTCTACACTACCCTCAGCAGCCTGATGCGGTCGAGATGCCATAACTACCTATATCTGCAAACAAAACAGAAAATACTATATCAGAGATCAGAAACTGCTAGTGCCAATGTATGTATTACAATTTAAAACTATTTTTCAAATCCCCCATTTTCTCTCTCTATCATCTCACCTAGGTCGAGAACCTCAAACCTAGGCTCTGATAATAAAACAAATATAACACCCTTATACCTTATATACGTACAATACATATTTTCAACATATGTAAAATATGCATATACAGTACAAAAATGTCACAGACCGGTTTAATAAAAAAATTTCACTTTTCTAGTTTAAAATTTCAAATTCTAAATATATAAAATTAAATAGAATATAAATATTCTTTATTTGTTATAAGAACCCAAAATAAATAATAATATATATATAAATCGCTGAAAAAAATTCGCTAGAGTTTTGTCTGTAATTTAGACATCCCAAAATTTAGCAATTACTCAACCTGCAAAAAGAAAACACTCCCAAATAATTTCAAATCACCATCTCAACCATACTTCTCAATTTCACCAAGTTTCTCAAACATTTATATATATAGATATATATAATTTAAAACACACTTACTCTCCCATTTCAAATACATTGACCTAAACATTCTTTATAATATACAATACGTAAAATCCAAAACATAATATAGTATGCATAATACTCAAAATGTACAATAACATAAAAATATATACATGCTGCTGGCAGTGTTTCTGATCTCGATAGCAACTCAACAAGCCCACAAGTCTATACCCGACCTGGTCTAGAAGAACTTTCTGGCTTAGCTGGGTCTACCCTGTCACCTGCACGATCGAAACAATATCGCTAAGCCGAAGCCTAGTGGTATAAACTTTGATAATAACAATAAAACTCAATGCAATGCCAATGTACAATGCATATAGATGTCACATCATTCCACTTTCTTATATTTTTCAAATATTTCATAATCACAACTCATAACATTATATTGCTCAATTGTATCACAATTCATAATTCACATTAAAACAAAGACAAGTATGGGCCCAAAAAGGATCTAATATGCTATTCAAATTTCAAAGTTACTACTTTGGTCCATAATGACACCATGTGTCTAGTCCCGTAGGCAATATATCCATGGATAATGTAACAGCTCTAGTCTCTTGGACCTTAACTCGACTATACCCTTAGGCCCCAGTATCTTGGTCCTCAACCCGGCTAGACTACTACAGTTTTTGAGGCTTACGACCCAGTCTTTTCACTCCAAAAACATCATATTTACCAGCTGGCCTGTCTTATGACCCAGTCTTTTCACCATTCCAGCGTTTAGCCTGTAGGCAATCATAGACATGCCGCCAAATCCATAACTCTAAAAATTGAATAACATACTAGGCACACAATTTATTCATATTTCTCATTATTAATCTCTTTCTCATTTTCACATATTAAATCTAGGCACATTGCCTTATTTTCACATTTTTTTTTCTCACTTTTCTCATTTTTCACATCTTTCTCATCTTTCTCATCTTTCTCATTTTTCTCATTTTTCTCTTTTTTATCAATATCAATTCATTTCATTATACCACATATCTCATTTTTGCATTTACAACACATTACCCAATTACTTTGGGTATTTTCATGTAATATACATATTTCACATTTTACACAATTTAGCCATTATCAATGGCTTTTCACAATGCATTTAACACATATATGACATTACAAATGTCATAGCATATTATTCATACACAATTAATGAACCAAGTAGCTTAACACATTTTTCAACCAAAATGTGTTAAGTCCAAATGTTATGCAAATATAAACATTATATTCAAAGTTTGTACATACCTCCACTAGTAACCCAAAGCAAGCTTAAAACAACCTCCAATCTAATCTTTCCAACTTGCCCTTCACCACTTGGATGAAGCAAATCAACCTCCCTCAATGCCTGAACCAAATGTGATAGCAAATAATCATTTAATATCACATTTAATGGCATTTCCAATATTAAACCATAATTACACCACTCCTACAAAATTTCAAAATTTTAGCCTTTCCTTCAACATTAGAATTCCATTCTACTATAATTAAATTAGTTTTTTAAGTTTATTTATATTATTAAAAACATATTTTAATACATTTAAATCATTTACATTATAAAAATACACCCTTATACACAAAATCTCAAAAATGGTATAACCTTCCCCCATTGAAGGTTTTTCATTCCAACACAATCCATTACTCATTCCAAGCTTATATTCATTACTTTTAATACTAAACAATATGCTTAAACAAATAAAATCAAACACTTCAACCACTTTGAAAAATCACTTTTCCAAAACCCTAAATCTCCACTTCCATTGTCAAACTCCAACCCAACACCACCAAATCCAATATTTGACTGTAAAATACTTGTTTATGAATCAAAACAACTCATTTAGAACCAATTTGCACAATTAAAGTTCATGTTTTCAAAACTCCAAAAATCCATAACCCTAAATTCTCTCTCTTCACCATTCTTTATCCAAACTCCATCATCTCTTCAATCTAACCTTAAAATCATTGTTAACTACCCAAAATAACATCATACACACCAAATCAAACAATTATAACATACTACATCAAAATTTCAAAACTCACATAATACAATCTTCCATGGAATTCAAAGAAAATAGATGGAAATTAATTTTGGTGGAAATCTCCAAAAATTCACTTGAAACTTGTTAAATCCTTCAATTTATGGAGTATGGAAGAATCAAATTCTTGGCTTCAAGCTCCCATGGAAAAGGTCCTAAAGGAAGAAGAAGAAGAAGAAGACTTTTAATATTTCTTTTCCTTTTCATCTTTTTTTTTAAACCATGTATATATATTTAAATAATTTAATATTTAATTATTTAATTATTTTTTTAATAAATTAAAAGTCCTAATTTCCATCTTCCATTCAAAATAATTTGTTTTTGAATTATTTTATTAATTTTAAATTTATAATATTTAATTACCAAAATACTATTTTCTTTTAAAAAGTGTTCACTTTTATATGTTATGTCTATTTTGCATATATATCACATATATATTCCACTTTTTCTTTTAAAATCCCTTCATTTTTCATTTAAAATCATTAATTTAATTTATCATTTTAAATCATAATTTATTTTATCAAATTTTCCAAAAATTAGAAATTTTTAAAAATTTTAGGATGTTACAAAAATTTTGCTAAAGTACTTATGTATTTTTTTTCCATTATTGATGATCTCAAGTGTAGATTACATGAGAATTCGATATATTTAAATTTTTTTTATTAGTAGATTTTATTTTGGAACTTGTCATATAGTTTTTTCTTCTATACAAGAGGATTTTTCACGTTCAATCTTATGTCCATTATTTTTGTAGTTGTTCTTTATTTGCTATTATTATTTATTGATTTACACAAGTAATTATTATTAATTAAGAACCCCAACAAAAGATAATATTAATTTCATCAAATATGAACAAACAAGTAAAAGAAAATTCTTCCTTTCTGACGAGAACCCTTAGCAACGATGGCAGCAAACCCAACGTATAACAATGGTAGAGAACTCCTTGAAACTTGATAATCACCTCCTAAGGAACCCAACGCCTATAAAGAGACGCGAACTCACTATGATTGAATGATTTAGTTGGTAAGAAGAAGGAAAACGCCACAACTCTTGTTGATAAGTAAACCTAATTCTTGATGCAAAGAAAGAATTAAAGAATCCACTCTAATCTCTCTCACACGAAAATTCACAAGAAGTTGTAGAAGAATTCAAAAATTTTTATTAATTGTTGTTATCTGAAATTCGGCCTAATAGTACCCTTAAATAAGGGTTACAAAATTCCTAATTACATATGGAAAACTAAAACATTCCTAATTGCATAAGGAAAACATTCCTAATTGCATAAGGAAAACATAAAGTATGGAAACAAAATCCTAATCCACTAAGGAAAATATAAAGTATGGAAACAAAATCCTAATCCAATAAGGAAAATATAAAGTATGGAAACAACCAAACTAATCCCTTCAACATAAGAAAAGCCCCACACTATTTGGGCTGTCCATGGGCCTTAAATTACTTCCCAAGGCTTTATATGAACCCCCATGGACCTTTCTTGCATGTTGGACCTTTCTTTAGCTAGCCTTTAGCTTCCACACTAAGCATCATAATCAGCTTTGGTGTGCCTTCTTCAAGCTCTATCTCCATCTTCTTGAATGATAATTCTTGAAGCTCTTTGGAAATCTCTTCTTGAATATGCAAAGCCATACTAGCTTGATATCTCTTTGCCTTGCTCCTAGTGATTGGTCCACTTGCTAGCTTCAAGGGATCCTTTCTTGCATCATTCTTCCCATCTTCAAAAAGATTTGTCCTCAAATCTGCATCATCAAAAGGAGAAAGATCACTTACATTGAAAGTAGCGCTAACATTATACGTACCTGGTAAGTCGATCTTGTAGGCATTGTCATTAATCTTCTCCGGCACTTGGAATGGGCCATCTCCCCTTGCTTGCAACTTGTTTTTCCTTTGGTTAGGAAACCTGTCTTTTCGAAAATGCACCCAAACCTAATCTCCTACTTGAAACTTAATCTCACATCTCCTTCTATTTGCAGAATCAGCATATCTCTTGTTCCTTTTCTCAATATTCACCCTTGCTTTCTCATGCATCTCTTTCACTAATTTAGCTTTCTTCTCACCATCTAAACTAACAAGCTCATGAGAAGGTAAAGAAACAAGATCCAAAACTGTTAGTGGGTTAAAACCATAAACAAGCTCAAAAGGTGAATATCCTGTAGAAGAATGAATAGCACGATTATAAGCAAACTCAATAAATGGCAAACAATCTTCCCAAGAACTCAAATTCTTACCCACTAAAGCTCTCAACATGGTACCTAAAGTTCTGTTTACTACTTCTGTTTGTCCATCCGTTTGAGGATGACAAGTGGTGGAAAATAACAACTTGGTACCTAACTTTCCCCAAAGCACACGCCAAAAGTGAGACAAAAACTTGGTGTTTCTATCAGAAACTATGGATTTTGGTATCCCATGAATTCGAACCACCTCCCTAAAGAAGAGTTCGGCCACTAAACTAGCATCATCACTCTTATGACATGGGATAAAGTGTGCCATCTTACTAAACCTATCAACAACCACAAATATGTTATCTCTCCCCCTCTTAGTCCTTGGTAATCCTAAAACAAAGTCCATACTAATGTCCATCCAAGGAGAACTAGGAACGGGTAATGGCATATACAAATCATGAGGCATAGATTTAGACTTAGCTTACCTACAAGCCAAACAAGCCTTACAAATCCGAATTACATCCCTTTTCATATTTGGCCAATAAAAGTGTTCATTCATCATGTCTAAAGTCTTATCAACTCCAAAATGCCCCATCAAACCCCCACAATGTGATTCTAATACTAGCAAATCTCTCATAGAACATCTAGGCATGCATAATTTTGAACCCTTAAACAAAAACCCATCATGTCTATAGAAAGAATTAAAGAATCCACTCTAATCTCTCTCATACGAAAATTCACAAGAAGAACTTGTAGAAGAATTCAAAAATTTTTATTAATTGTTGTTATCTGAAATTCGGCCTAATAGTGCCCTTAAATAAGGGTTACAAAATTCCTAATTGCATATGGAAAACTAAAACATTCCTAATTGCATACGGAAAATATTTCTAATTGCATAAGGAAAACATAAAGTATGGAAACAAAATCCTAATCCACTAAGGAAAATATAAAGTATGGAAACAAAATCCTAATCCAATAAGGAAAATATAAAGTATGGAAACAACCAAACTAATCCCTTCAACATAAGAAACGCCCCACACTATTTGGGCTGTCCATGGGCCTTAAATTACTTCCCAAGGCTTTAACCCCCATGGACCTTTCTTGCATGTTGGACCTTTCTTTAGCTAGCCTTTAGCTTCCACACTAAGCATCATAATTAGCTTTGGTGTGCCTTCTTCAAGCTCTATCTCTATCTTCTTGAATGATAATTCTTGAAGCTCTTTGGAAATCTCTTCTTGAATATGCAAAGCCATACTAGCTTGATATCTCTTTGCCTTGCTCCTAGTGATTGGTCCACTTGCTAGCTTCAAGGGATCCTTTCTTGCATCACTTTCTAAAAAAAGAAAAAAAAGGTCAAAGAAAATAATGCAAAGCCACAATATAAGAATTAAATAAAAATACTAAAAAGCGATGAATATTCAAATAATGTAAGGTATTGGCTCACTTGTTTAGCAACTTCATCTAAGCAAATGTGGGATAAAACAAATCTCTTGATGAATGTATTAATACTCTCATATCTCGAAGTCGTCATCATACCACTAAAGAAAAATCCATGAGGATAAGAAGGGACCTAAAATTCCTTGACTTGGTATAACCCTTATACATGTTTGTTTGATTGCAAGTTGTACTTTGCAACTACTTGGTACCATTGCTTTTCAAATTCTTGTGAGGTATCTATTTTATATAGCATGTAAAAGTCTATGCACCAATTAGGATACTTATTTCAGAATGATTTAGTAAACCAACCACTAAATTTGAAGTATTATGCCATATGCAAAAAGCATGCCTTGTGGATGGCAATACTTTTGAAATAGTTCTTATAATCCAAGGATCATGGACTATCAAAATAGTCTTTGGTGGTTTTACATCAAAGAAGCAAATGTCTAATATACATAAGTAGATATTTTTTATCATCTGCAATTGAAAAAAATAATTGAGAATTAAGGATTAAGTATATTACCTTAAATAATAATTGGAAAACACTAGTTGTCTTATTATGAAGAAATTCACAATCAAGAAAAATAGTCTTCCCATGGTTATTAACTTCAACAAAAACACTAAGAGACATCTCATAAGCATTGACACTATAGGTAATGTCAAACAGAACTACATCTCTATACTTTTGATACCAAAAAAAAAGAAGAAGAAGAAGAAAGTACCCAAAAGATATGCTCCAACCTCTTGTATATGTCCAGTTTATAAGCAAATTGAAATCCATCATTTTTTTTCTTTGGCTACTTGGCAATATTATAAAAACTCTATAGTATTATTATTTTCATGATTTATTCTCATTTTGTCAAAGATTTTGAATATCTTTCTCAAAAAAAAAAATGGAAGATACCCATGTTTTATATTTTTTTCAAGTTCTACGATATGACTGTTTGCCTAATTGAAACCCGACTTCTTCCAATAAAAGAATTTGTTATTTATCTTGTTTAGTGATAGCCTGATTAGAAGGAAGAAATCAACTTGTGAAGAATCCAACAATATGTGCTCATGATTTTGGAAAAGAAAGTTCATAAAATTCAATAAAGTTAATTTTATCAACTTGTGTAAAGAATTAAATATTTTCCAAGCAAGCGAGGAAAAAATGGTTCACAAAATCAAGAATAATTTCTTAATTCAATTAGGAAAAAAAGTGATAGGATCGAACAAGAATTAACAAGGAATAGGGATAATTAATTCTGCTCAGGGTGAGAATTTAACCACAAATATCTGCTTAGGGTGAGAATGAACCCAAATATTTAGTTTTAATTTCTTTCTTCTAAACACTGCTGCTACAACATAGAGTTTAAATAGAAATAAAACTAACTACTTTCCTAACTTATTGGAATCTCAAAACAAATAGCGAGATTTTTACTCAACAACTAAAAATCAAATAACTAACTTATTGATTCTGCAGAAACAAATCCTTGACTTGTTCTGCACCTAAATCCTAATCAGCAGTAGACCTATCAATGCCTTCCCCTCAACATGAACCTTGTCCTCAAGGTTCATTAATCTGCCAGCAATCTCCATCATTCGAGCCCCCATTATTTCCTTCCAAAAGTAACAATTGTGGATGCAAACCTCGACATTTATGCCCTAGCGTAAATTTGGAATCACAGTTAAAGCATAGTCCTTGGGTACGCCTTTTTTGCATCTCTTCCCAAGTTAGTCGCTTAATCGGTGAAGCCGTTTCGTTTGTTGATGCCGATAACATTGAAGTTTGTTGGTCAAAAGGCTGTGTAAATTTTCTTTGGTGGTTTAACTGCTCATCTTTCATTCGAGCCAAACTAATTGCTTCTTTAAGGGACTTGGGTTTAAACATTCGAATACCCTCTGCAATTTCAGGCTTCAATCCACCCATAAACGTGCCAACTAAGGCTTTTTAAGACCACCCATGTACTCGATTTCCTAGCTTTTCAAATTCTTTTTGATAGTTTTGAAGAGTGCCTATATGCTGCACTCTAGACAAGGCCTCATCAAAAATTTCACTGTCCGTTGGCCCGAATCGAGACCACAATTCTTTTGAAAAAATTGTCCATGTGATGTCCATATTTTCTTCATTGTAAGTTCTTTGAAGCCATTTCTACCATTGGTTTGCTTCGCCTACAAGATGGTAAGATGCCAATGACACCTTGTTAGCTTCATCAGTTCCTTGAAATGAAAAGAATTGATCGGCCTTAGAGAACCATTCTGTTGGGTCGCCGTCAGCAAATCGTGGGAACTCTAATTTCTCCAATTTGGAAAAGAAAAGTTGCCGTCCTCCATTAGCTGGGTTATGAGAATTTTCTCCATCAAATTGGTTTTGTGATGCTGCAATTCGGTTTGGTGTCTGTGCAGGTGTTTGGGTTGGTGTTTGAGTAGGTGTTTGGTTTGGTGTTTGATTGGCCGGATCAGCAACGTTGGGATTTGAAAGAAGTAAGGAAGTCATCTTGCTTATCTATTCCTCCAATTGTTTAAGCTTGTCATTCAATCCGGTCTCCATACGAGCCACGTCATTTTGGAGCATTCCCAAACCAGTCTCCAGGAGTTCGATACGTTCTTTGTTGGTTGCCATGCTCTGATACCAATGATAGGATCGAACAAGAATCAACAAGGAATAGGGATAATTAATTCTGCTCAGGGTGAGAATTTAACCACAAATATCTGCTTAGGGTGAGAATGAACCCAAATATTTAGTTTTAATTTCTTTCTTCTAAATACTGCTGCTACAACATAGAGTTTAAATAGAAATAAAACTAACTACTTTCCTAACTTATTGGAATCTCAAAACAAATAGCGAGATTTTTACTCAACAACTAAAAATCAAATAACTAACTTATTGATTTTGCAGAAATAAATTCTTGACTTGTTCTGCACCTAAATCCTAATCAGCAGTAGACCTATCAAAAAGAGAGAGAGAGAATTTTGATTCAATTTGAAAGTTTTCCATTTCTATTTTTGAAAAAAATGCACAATTTAATTATGATTTTCAATTCAGCTTTGGAGAAAAGCTTTAATTGCAATCACTTAATTCCATTTTTTTTCAATTCCAATTTCGGTTCAAAAAAGATATTTCACGAAAAAAATCCATTTTAATTCATTTAGTTCTTTCAATTTCCGTGTTAAAAAAACAATTTTGTTCAGTTGATTCAGACAAAAATTAAGAATTAATTAATTATAATTCCAATTATCCCATTTCAATTTTGGTTTAAAATGGTTCAAGAAAGAAGTTCACTTATGTTCATTTATAATGATATATTTGGTTCAATTCGCTTTGAAAATGTCCTTTATTTAATTCAAAAATATTAATTTGATTAATTATGTAATATCCCAAAATGTGCCCTAGAAGTTTTGATATAATTGTTGTTTTATTTGGATTAAATGTATATGATTCATTGGGAAGAGAAAAGAAGTGAAGAAAGTGTATATGTTGTATATATGGAAATATATACAACATATACACAAGTCAAAGTGAATTATGGTCAAAGAAGATATTTATTTGTATTATTAATGAATTAATTAATTAATGGAAAATAAGAAAATAAAATGGATGGAAGAGAGGAAATTTGATTATTTTAATATTAAAACACTTGGTGGAGGTTTTAAAGAGATTGAGTATTTGACTTTTCCTTCTCATTTTCTTTTCCTTTTCTTTTCTTTTCCTTTCTTGGCAGGGCATCTCAAAGCAAGAGAGCAAGAGAGGGGCTGTGATTTCCAAGCTCTAAATTGAAGAAAGATTCAAGTGATTAAGTTGGAGAATTTTGGAGTTTCATCAACCTTGGTAAGTTCTCTCTTGATTTCTTTTGTTTTAATTGAAGTTGTGTTTGAGTTTGATAGATTGTTGATAGTAAGAGTGTGGTTGATATGTGTTGTTTAATTGTGTTGTTTAAGAGTGTTTGGTTCATTGATTATGGATTTTGGGGTTGGATTGAAGGAAAGAGTAAGTTTGTTGAAAGAGAAAGTGGTGTGGTTGTGTTTTGGGTTTGTGGTGATAATTATGAATTGTGTTTGATGTATGTTTTGAGTTGTTTGGTGTTTTTGCAAGTTTATTATGGTTTTTGGGTGTGTTTAATTAAGTTTGTTTGAAGTGGGAAATGGTGAAAGAAAGTGGTTTGTTGGATGTAGTGTTGATGTTGCCGGAAACTGTATTTTTGGCCTGACACGCCCATGAGCACGACCAGATCTTTAGGCGTGTCAATTGTTCATTGTTTTTGGATGGGTGACACGAGCAGTGACACGCCCATGTCACTGAGCGTGTCATAGCTACTGTAATGTTGGTGGATTGACATGGCCATGAGCACGCCTGTGTTGTTGGACGTGTCAATATTTCTGTGAGACAGAATGTATTACACGTTCAGTGACACTCTCGTGGTTCTGAGCGTGTCAAAGCTTCTGTGTTGTGAGTTTAGGCTACGGTTAGGGACACGCCCGTGTTGTTGAGCGTGTCATGTGTAGAGTTTGCATCTCATGTGTATTATTCCTTTTGGATTAGGTTGTGAAGAGGTTGATTTGCCTTAACCTAAGTGGTGAAGAATTTTTGGAAGATGAAAGTTGTAGATTGGTGTAAGTTGTTCCTAAGGTAAGTACAAACTACATGGTTGCATACACTTATATGATTTTGATACTTAACCTATTTGATTGTACATATGTTAGGTAATTGATTACATTGTTAATACATTTGATGAATGTTATGTTTTATATAATGTGAATGATTGATGATGAATTGAGATATAATGAGATGTGAAGCCAGTGTGATTGGTTATAATGATTCAAATGAAATAAGTGGGGCATGTTTGCCTAGATGATGATAATGCATTTAATTATGTATACTCTATTGATGAGATGAGGAGCCATGGTTGTTGGCTGTAATGATAATGATGCAAATGAGATGATTGAGGCATGGTTGCCTAAGTGATGATGAGAAAATAAGAATGAAATTGATAATGAAATAATGAATGAATTGTGTGTCTAATATGTTATTCCATTTTCATAGTTTTGTTGTTGGTGGCATGCTTATAGTAACAATCTCTTGAAGTTAGGTTGGGCTTGATCCTTGAAGCCAAGTTGGGTTGAAGTTTAGCATGCTTAACTCCCCTTGAAGCTTGGTTGGGTCTAGTCCTTGAAGCCTAACTGAGATGTTACAACCCTTGAAACTAGGTTGGGTTTGGTTCTTGAAGCCAAGTTGAGTTGATACTTAGCATGCTTTGTTCCCCTTGAAGCTTGGTTGAACCTAAATCCTTGAAGCCTAGTTGGGATAATAATGATGATAAATGTGATAATTAATCCAAAACATTAACTCTGAAAGTTGAATGGCATATTAGTGTTTTTGGGCCCATGCTTGTCTTTGTTAAATGTGATTCTTGAATGGTGATACATGTTTATCTTTGCTTTAATATGAACTATGGAGTGAGATATAATATTATGAGATGATTATAATACATAAGTAACTTGATGAGAATGAATGTGGCTTGGAAAGTTATGTTGAGTAATAAAATTATGAAACTTGATTGTGTGACAGTGGCATTGCATCAAAGCATAATATTATTGTAGTTTGTACCACTAAGCCGTTGGCTTAGCGCGAGTGTGATTCATCGTGCAGGTGACAGGGAAGAACCGGAGAGTTCCTCTAAGCCGAGTAGAATCTAGATCTTGAGGTGTTGATAGTGAACATTAAAGATCAAAGACATACTGCCAAACATGTATATATTTTATGTTTTGTAAAACTTGAGTTTTGATGTATATGTATTTGTAAATATTTGTTATATTTTCCGCTGCTTTTTGAATAAACATTTTATCTATTATGTTTTATAAATTTCCCTAAATGTTTTAAATTTATTCATATTATTGAAAATTGATTATTTGTATGTTTTATAAACCGTGGCATACCTATAATCAGTATACGTATATTACGATCGTATTAGCATGCTGTATACGTATACGGGGTATAGGGGTGTTACAAATTAAAAAAAAATCAACACAAACATTTTAATTCAAACCAAATTAAATTAATTAAAGCAAGTAAATCAACAGAATTGACTGATTAAAACAAATGAACCGTTCATTCATTTAAGCAACCTAGCTAAATTAATTGTTCAATTCCAACTAATTCACTTAATTTCATCAATTGATTTAATTAATTCAAAATAATTAAGCTAATTAACCATTTCGATTCAATTAAAATGATTCAGATAAATTATTTAATAAATTCAATAAATTAAGATAATTGTTCTGTTAAACAAATCATATAAATTAATTAGAATAAATTAAATAGACCAAAATTAATTAAGCTAACCCAGTTATTCAATCAAATAATCAATTTAATTAAATAAACCAAATTAAAAAATAATTAATTTAACAAATAATCAAAAATTTAATTAACTAAACGTCCTAATTAATTCGACTAAATCAATTTAACTATACCAATAAAGCCATTAATCCAATTAAAAAATTTAATTAAAACAACTAAACAAAATGAAACAGCCAACATGAAACAACCAACTTAATTCAATTAAATCAACTAGCCATAATTAAACAATTAATTAAATAAAATCATTAAGCAATCTAATTAATTTAACTAAATCAATTAAAAAAAATTTAGCTCAGTAAAATGAAAAAATTAAAGTAATTTGATTAAATCAATTAAACAACTAATTAAATAAATTAAACAACGATTTAAAACAATTAACTAAACAATAATTTGTTGAAATAATTAAATAAAATCATTGAAACAACCTAGTTGATTCGAGTACATTTAACAATATGAAACAATTAAATTAATAATCAAATATTCAAATAAATTCCTAAAATATTATCATTATCTTAACTTGTAACAACTCGGATTTGGTCAATCAGTCCAGCCTCGGTCGAGTAAATATTGTCCGCTTTGGGTTTGGTACGTCTTAATTCGGCCAGTCCGCACGGTTTTGCTTTTAAGACTTACAATTCAGTATTTTCACTTTAAAACATATCGGACTCAATCGAGCTCTGTCTCTTCATATATGAATCAAACATCTTGTACTTATTCGATGTGAGATTTAACTAAGTGAACAGTACTCGAGGATTGTTACACAACTCATCACTTAATATTTTTTTTTGGAACTAAATATGCTTTTTCTTTTCAAAAAAGTCCATTTAGACCCACAGTGTTTAAGGAAAATTAATTTGCTATTAAAATATTAAGGTAATCTTGTGAGATTCATTTATTCACTTTATATTTTTTAGATAATTAAAAAACATATATGTTAAATAATTTTTGTTTTATTTTGAGTCATTTTGACTTCTAAATACATTTTTTTTCTTTTTAATCTATTTTCTCTCTTTTCACATTCTTCCTCCAGCTGTGTGAAACTCATTTTTTCTCTTCTACTCCATCTCTGTTCTCACCATTATCTCAAATTCTAACAATTAAAAATTTTAATTTTATTTACTGGCTTTGGACATATGTGCTTTGAGAAGTGAGAATCACTCATCACACTAAAATTTTTTAGGTTAATAATTTTTTTTGTATTCAATTACATTTTATGCTAAAATATATTATAAACTAATAATATGATCGATCAATGCAATATATTCTAAAGAAAAAAAATAACAAAATTTGTCGATTATAAACGTTTGTCAATTAGGCTATATTGTTTTTAGTTTTGCACATATATTTAAATTGTTTGTGAGTTTACTTGTTAATTAATATTAAAATTTTATTCAAAAATTTTGCTATTATTATTATTATTATTATTATTATTATTATTATTATTATTATTATTATTATTATTATTATTATTATTATTATTATTATTATTTTAAACCTTTAAACTTCTTGAGCTGCAACATACAGGAGAGGGGGGTATTACAGGTTGTGTTGTGTTGATGTGCTTGGATCTCCTATGTTTTCACATGTGTTCAGTCAGTATTTGACCCTCCAACAGCAAAAGTGGTTTGAGATCTCTTTCCTTCAAAAGAAAACAAAAAAAGGTATTGGCTGGATAGTCACATGTACACCTTCACGTACTTTTTTCTTATTTCATCTATTACAGCCATATAGAGCCTTGTAGAGGAGTTTCGGGATTGATATTTTGCTAATTTTTGGATATATACATACATATATATGAACTAAATGAGATATATATGCTCAAACACTCCCTGTAGTAAAAAAAAAAAAAAGTGACTATTTTTCAATAATAAAACATCTTTTGGAAAGTAGGTTTACTTCATAGGTGATTTCTTTTCGAAATTATTGTCGTTTATGTGATTTCTTTTTGAAATTATTGTCGTTTTTGTTACAAGTCTTTGCAAAAACATAGAAAAAGACATTATAAATGAAAGGGGGAGAAAACTTAATTCCCCTAAATGAAAGGGGGAGAAAACTTAATTCCCCTAAATGAAAGGGGAAGAAAACTTAATTCCCCTAAAACCTAAAATATGCATAGATCACTAGATTATTCAAATTAAATTGCAAAGGGCAGAATTGCATATCTGACATCATCGTATGTTGATGATGAAGATGATTCTGGGGTTTGTCGTCTTCCAGGGGATACACACTTTAGGTTATGCGGAAGCACTACTGAAGGAACGTAATGTTCTCTAAAATTGTTATGTTCCCCTGGAGACCACGACCCCTTATTTATAACTGATGATGATGATGATGATTAATTTCTATTTTGGTCCTTCAACAAAACAGAAATTCTTATCGGTCTCTACACTTATAATCCTATTACGAGTAGGACACCTCAATAGTAAACAATCCTAATTTGATCAAAACTTTAATTTGACTATCTTAATTTGACTGCAATACACATTTAATATTTAAATATATTTAGTCCACACTTAAAATTAATTTTAACAATAAAATTAATTCTAACAATAAATACATCCAAGTAGGTTCAGCACAGGTAGGAATAAAATCACTTACCAGAGAAAGATTAAACTCTAGTGTTCTTAAAAATACTAAGTTTATAAATTTTCATGATTCTTTACTCAATTTGATCATACTTTTTAATAGTTGTTTTGTTATTGAAAAGTAGTCTTGTTCTATTATAGGCGCCTTGAGAATGTGACTTTCAGTTCAGGAAAGTTGGAATTGTAAATGATCCTTCTACATAGTCATGTTTCTGAAGCCGGTTTTGGAAATGGCAAGGCTAGGACCCCCTTTTTTTTATTTTGGTTCAATAGCAAAATAGCAAAAATCCAGTCTTGTTACATGGTAATCCTTGAAACAACGCGTTCGGCCAAATAAAAATATTTTTAGTCATCAAGGCGTAATTTGATAGTCACATACTTATATTATTTAGGTCTCAAGTTTAAATATCGAGTGTTCTTCTCCTTTCACATATAACTAATTAAAAAAATTAAAATACTTCCATGTGGATAAAAAAACCATAGGTATACTGCTTTTTTCAATTTGTGCCACACAAAATATTATACATTTTTTATAGAAAATTTTTATATGGATCGAATATATGTATACATGATTAATAAAAAAACTATTAAAAGAGTGATAATAGAATAATCAGGCACAAAATATTATACATCTTTTATAGGAAATTTTTATCATACACTCAGCCAGTAAAAAATCATCAAAAAATAATAAAAAAAATTAAATAATTTTATTAATTTAGTGCATATATATTCTATCTAAATAAGCTATTTTTTTTATATTAATGACAAGATATTTTAGTTTTAAAATCTTTTCCCGTGGACTTTAAAGTGAAGTTAAATCATTGTCTATATTTTTATTGGGACTAATGACTAATTATTCTTTTCGCCTAACTTAAAAAGAAAAAACTTATAAGCATGTGTCTATGGGCTGATATATGCTTATAAAAAATTAAACTTTTAATTAGTTCCATGTTTATTTTAAATAGTTATGAGTTACTGATAAATGTTGATATGTTTAATAAAAAATAATTAATTATAAGTATTTTTATTGTTAAAATGATTAAAAAAGATATAAAATTATATTATATAGAGTATTTATTGAAATAAATAAATACTATATGAAAAATACTAAATTAAACTAGCTTATAAATTAAGTGTTTATAAATACTAAAAAAGTTAGATGATTCTTTTCAATTTATTTTTTTAACTTATAAATTATATTGATAAATTTATAAATTTATCTAAATAAATATATAGATTTAAATTTAAAATTTATAAGCTAATCTGATCAACTTATAAACTAAACCAAACACTTTTCTCACAAAGATGATTTAACACAAGCTTAAAAGAGGACTTTTACTAATTTATTAATAGTGGCTCTTTACATTACAATAATTAAAGGGATCTTTATTAAAAAACCAAAAAAAATTTAAATTTTTCATATTTTTAAAAACATTTTTAGATTTATCAGAATTTATAATTTTTTCATAAAAATATAAAATATAAATAATTTTTTATGAATTTATTTTTGAGTTGATCAGGAATTTATTATACGTTTAGTATAAGTTTATGAATTTACATAGTTTATTATGAGTTTATTATAGATTTATTATGAGTTTATTGCAAAATGAATAAAATATTCTTGATAAAAATAAAAAATTTATAAAACATGATAGATAGTGTAATTTTTTTTTATAATTAAATTATTAGAATTTAATTATTTTTGAGGGCAAAATGAGAAAAATATTGAATTTTTATATTTAAAATTATAATAACTTTCAAATGAAAAGGCACATATCTTTTTTAAAGTATACTATTAACATAATTAGATATTATTACTAATTAACTATATTCTTCTCCCACTAAATATACATCAATCTTTAAAAGAAATAGAAAAAGAAACAGAATTAAAAAAATATACAAATAACTAAATCATTAGATATCATTACTTTTATCAACAATGTTCAAAGTAGAATTCTCTTACAAATTTTTACCATTAACATTACAAAATCAAGTAATTTTATTTTAATTTATTTTCTTTTGTCATTATTTCAATGTTTTGCTTAAATAATAATTTTCTTTATTATTTTAAAAATTTTGAATTAGCATCATCTGATGATACTATGTATCATTATATATAAAATAGCATAGTATATATAAATGACTTCTTCATGTTTCAGTTAATTAGTACTTCAGTATCTATTTTGAAAAAAAAAAAATATTTGGTTCAGATAAACTTTATAATTCTATTAATTGGTTTACTCAAAAGTTGATTTGAGATTCTATACTTTTAATTCTATTAAATCTATTATATAAAAGAAATCAAATCTTACAATTTCAACTATATTCTCTTTTGATTTTGAAGGGAAAAGTTGAGGAATTCAATTGAAGTTGTTTATAATATCATTATAATATTATTATCGAAATTCAGATAAAATATTTTAAATTTTCGGCTACAAATATCCACATTTATGATAAACTCATATTTCATGTGTTCGAACAAAAATAATATCTTATCAAGTTCCATTAATACTGGATTAATGAGTGATATGTACATTGGAGGGAGAGTATATATTTTGACGTGAAAGACAATAAAAACGTCATTTAAAAAACATAGAAATAAGATCATAAACATTACGAGGACATCAGTTACAATTTACTTTTTAATAATAATTTTTAGGATGCTATTTAATTGTAGAAAATATTTTTGATTTTCATTTTTTAATTTTTTTCTGTTTTGTAAATTTTTAAATTTTACTTTTAAATAAAAAATAAAAAATAAAAAAATAATTTATAAGTGAAACAAACTCTTATTTTTTTTAAGAAATTATTTTCTAAACTTAAAGTAATTTTCTAGAAAACAGGACTTTTTTTTCTACCACTGAAGAGCCACTAATAAACATATTAATTTCCGATGTATTTAGAAAAGAAAATTTAAACATTCACTTTCGGATTGATTTAATGGATAATATTAACTATCTAATTTGTAATTATCTTTTGGATAAGACCAACCGGTAGGTTACTAATGTTTAATCCACTGTTAAAAGACAACTATTGCATCTGTTTGGATCTTCAACGCATAATCCGATTTCCACGTTAGTTGAAAGTAGTTCGTGGGAGCATATCTGGATAAATCACCATTCAAATTTCAAGCAAAAAAAAAAAAATGATATTTACTTAATATATATATCTTTGTTAAAATCTTTATAGTTGTGATTTTGGCACGTTAATATCTCATTTGTAGTTAACAAAATAACTCATTAAATTAAATTTCATTCATTCTTCTTCATATCGTTTATAGCTAATGGTGAATTTTTGCCTGTATTTGAATCCTAGTTTAGCCTTAAACTAGCCACAAGTGAAATTTTACGTACATTGTTGAATATTCAGTTAAAACAAAAACAAGTAGGAGTGAAAAAAAAAATTGAAGAGAGGGAGTAATAGAGATGGCTGGAGGAGGATTTACAGATGGGAGATCTATAAAAAGAGCTCACCTTTATGAGTATAGAATTACTGGTTATTTCATATTTGCTTGTGTTGTTGCTGCTCTTGGAGGATCCCTTTTTGGGTATGATCTTGGTGTTTCTGGTGAGATAATTCATTATTTATTTATTATTTATTAATTCATCGCATTGCACATTAGTTATTAAAAGCTGAAGTGGTAATTAAAAATGGTTTCAGGAGGGGTAACATCCATGGATGATTTCTTAAAGGCATTCTTCCCAAAAGTGTATAGGAGAAAGCAACGACATCTTCATGAGACAGATTATTGCAAGTATGATAACCAAATCCTTACACTTTTTACATCATCATTGTATTTTGCTGCCCTTATTTCCACTTTTGGAGCATCCCATGTAACAAGAAACAAAGGCCGGAAAGGCAGTATCATTGTCGGATCGATAAGTTTCTTCCTTGGAGCAGTTCTTAATGCGGCTGCTATCAACATTTGGATGCTAATAATAGGAAGAATACTTCTTGGTGTAGGAATTGGTTTCAGCAACCAGGTAATTCTCAAATATCCAAAAATTGCTTGTTCTTGAGTATTAAAATTAGGTACATTAGTGCAAATACTTGTCCTGATTATGCGTGCTTAATGTTTTATATAATGCCAATGCCATAATTAACCACGGAATATTTCATTTTTATTTGCTGCTACTGGCCTTTTGCTTCTGATGCTACAGGCAGTTCCTTTATATCTCTCAGAAATGGCTCCGGCGAAAATCCGAGGGGCAGTTAATCAACTGTTTCAACTTACAACCTGCGTAGGAATCCTTGTAGCAACTGGGATAAATTATGGAACTGAAAAAATCCACCCATGGGGATGGAGATTATCTCTTGGACTGGCTACAGTTCCTGCAACCCTAATGTTTGTTGGTGGCCTTTTCCTTCCTGAAACACCTAATAGTCTTATAGAGCAAGGAAAATTGGAAGAAGGGAAAAGGGTTCTGGAGAAAGTTAGAGGTACCAAGAACATTGACGCTGAATTGGCTGATCTCATAGATGCAAGTAATGAAGCTCGAGCGATAAAGCATCCTTTCAGGAATCTTTTTAAACGAAAGAATCGCCCCCAGTTGGTAATAGGAGCTATTGGAATTCCCATGTTTCAACAGTTGACAGGAAATAATTCCATTCTTTTCTATGCTCCTGTCTTTTTTCAGAGTTTGGGTTTTGGGTCTGGCGCATCTCTCTACTCATCTATCATAACAAGTGTCGCACTTGTCGTGGGTGCTCTTATGTCAATGGCTTTCGTAGATAAGTTTGGCAGAAGAACATTCTTTCTTGAAGCTGGCTTTGAAATGTTCTGCTATATGGTAATCTACATATGCAGGCTCATCTTTCTTCTTCTGCTTCTTCTTTGAAAATCTTTTGTTCACTTTTGAATATCATTTTTTACTTGATTTTCAGGTGGCTACAGGTATAACTTTAGCTCTGATGTTTGGACAAGGAAAGACCCTTCCAAAAGGAGTTGGAATGTTTCTAGTGATAATTCTTTGCTTATTTGTGTTAGCATTTGGAAGGTCTTGGGGTCCTTTGGGTTGGTTAGTTCCTAGTGAACTATTTCCATTGGAGACAAGATCAGCTGGACAGAGTATAGTTGTCTGTGTTAATATGATCTTCACAGCTTTGATAGCTCAATGCTTCCTTGTATCTCTATGCCATCTTCGTTATGGGATTTTCTTGCTGTTTGCTGGCTTGATGTTAATCATGAGCGCCTTCATCTACTTCCTGCTGCCAGAAACAAAGCAAGTACCAATAGAGGAGGTATATATTCTCTTTCAAAATCATTGGTTCTGGAAGAAAATAGTAGGAGATGAAGCTCAACTTGAAACTGGAGAAAAATCAGGCTCAAGAGTTTAGAATCACCAAAACTTGCTTTACCCAAAATTTTCTTATTCAAGTTCTTTTAGGATTCTGTAATTCTTATTTTCTTATTTATTTCTGTCAATAAAATTAGATAAGATTGTCCGTGACTTGCTCATCTGCTTAGAATTTTTTTTTCTTTTAAATTCTTCCTGGCGGAAGTATCTTTCAAAATCAGTAAAGTGAAAAAAAAGAGAGAGTTTCAACATCATGAGGAAACTGTCGAAAACTTGCCATAGATTGCATAATACCCTGCAAAAGGAAAATGCATTATACATGTTTCAAACTCATGAAGTTTAATTGAACTGTACATAGTATAAAATAATTCAGTAAGTTAAAAACCATTTTTCTGTGTTTAATGTCATCGGGTTTGGGCAGCTCTAAATAGATCTCGCCACTTCTGAGGATTACTTCCAGGGCCATCACCCTGCACAAGTACAATCTTAATTTAGCAAAATGAAGCAATTTCTTAAATAATAGGGCATACGCAATAATAAATTCAAGAGTGAAGTAAAATAAAATGGTTGTGGAAATTGGAATATCAACACTACAGAACTATAAACTCTCATTGCACAGCATCGCAGCTTGTTCCTGCATAGTACTCTACTTAACAGAGTTAGCACCCATGTCATTGTGCATAAATGTTTTAAATTATTTCTATTTGAAGATCCATGTATTTCTCTTAAGAAATCTGAATGTCAATTTACCCTAAACCCATCTTAAAAATTTTAGCTCCTTTCATCCAGCTTAACTTTGTTTGCATAAGCCCTCATATGCTTTCAATAAACTTTTTTAGCTTAATCCAACGCTTCTGTCTCCTTATAAAATTTTGGTTGGTCATCAAATTCCAGTCACTCAAGAGTGCACACATAGAAAAGTACAGATTAATCTTTGAGCACAAGCTAAAGGGATGAAGAAAAAGAATGATAAGCATGTAGGGATATGCCCAAATGGGAAGTTAGACTACAAAAAAAGGCTACCGAAGGAATGTATATCAGTATCATGTAAATTCTCGTTTGCAAAGACTACTGCTATTCATCATAAGGCCTCAGAATAGTGGCTTCAACATTAAAATATGGAAAATAAAAGAGATTGAAAGTTCAAGCAACACCCATACTAAATAATAAAATATCATTTTATCATCTTTAAGAATTTACCTCAACTGAGTTGATTTCATAAATTTGACCTTCAGTAAACTCTATATCCAATGCCTGAATGCAAGCTTCAGCTACTACAAGTCTGCTTACCTCTCCAACAAGTTTATCACCTGAGAACACAAATAAAAACCCATCAACAAAACAGATTAATCAAAATAAACAGAGCATACCCACACTGACTCTTTGAACATTTCCCAATTATTACTGAGATTGGATTCTGAATTTGATATTATAAGAAGCAGTAAAGAAGTACAGCAGCATGGATTTCTATCACATCCATTAAAAATAAAAAAAAAAAATTTACAGCTTGGTTCAATATAAATTGCATACCTTGATCAATAAGAACTGCACGCCGTTGCCCAGCAGTAGCTTTGAGCAAGGTATTCAGATCATATGATGTGTAAGGTCCGTCTGTTAATCTACCAGCTCTGACACGTAAAAATTATGAAAAGTGTGATTTTCCCTCATTTACTCGAGACTCAATGTATATTGTTCGAATATTACAGGATTACAATGTGCTGTGAACCTATATGAAACAATGTAAAAAATGCAAACTGAAAAATTAAAGTATCTCCACTAGTTACTAACTAACATCTCAAAATCAAGTAAAACGAAAGTCATTGTCACACCTAATTATGGTAAATGGAAGACCTGACTGGAAAACAAAATCCTCCCCCATCTTCTTGTACTTGAGAACACCAAAGAGATTCATAATGCTGCAAAAATATTTGAAACAAATAAATTTAATCCAAGCACACAGAAGTGCAGCAAACATTTCATTTGCTTTATTTTTACAGGAACTTCAAGAGGGTGAAATCTACTGCAAGCGACATGTTAAAGCAATTTCCAAGAATTCAAAATAAGAACATTAGGTAAACAAGGAAAATAGTTAGAAGAAAAATGTAGAATCCAAAAGTGCAGACCTCTGCCTGTTTCTTTCTGTTTTTTCATAAAACATATATTTTATTTTATTCATTGAATGGAAAACCAAATACTTTAGTAACTGGAAATCAGTCCATGCCAGAAAATAACAATACGTCTTTCAAATTCGAAGCTGAATTTTTGGTACATTTATACACTAATCCGAAAACATGATATGCCAAAAACGCCAACACTGATTTTCATAGAATTGATTGACAGTTAGGAAAATGCTTCTCAGAAAACCACACTAGAACTGTTTTTTTTTTCAACATGTTCAAATATTATTTACATTTTATGCAGCATATTTACTGAGACTAATTTTCCTCATTTTTATTTTTGTTCAAAATAAAAGAGTATAGGAACTGTTAATCTCTTGTAAAGGAACTGTTAGATCTCATGAGCTCCTGCAAGAGATTCATGTTCAAACTAATTTCCCCATTTTTTCCCTCCAAAATAGAAGTTTAAACAAATCATAAAATCTCATTAGTTTCTGCAAGGGTGTGGTATCAGATCATATCAAAAAGCAAGAAAAGGAGATCATGAAGAATACATACCAAAAACCACTCCTAAAAATTGGAAAGCCTTTTTTTTTTTCTTTCTTTCTTTCCTAGAACTATGTATAGGTTAAAATTCAATATCTAAAAGATATATCTCTAGTTCATTTGTTAGCTATACACTTGCCATTATTGTTTTGCTGGTCCAAAACAAGAATCAATCTGTAGGTTCAATGGAGGACCAAATAAGCAAGTCTCACCTCCATGGCAATTCATTGAACTTGGTTACACCAACTGATGAAACAAGAATGATTCTCTTCAATGATGAAGGCAATGCAGAGACAAGATTCCTCACTCCTTCCCAATCTTTTAAGAAAACAAAATAGTTATTTAGTTGAATTATACACGTATTCTTATCTTTCTCCATGCATGCATGTATTTCATGAATGAAAGGCAGAAAATTAAGTCCTTATTTATGGCTTTTGATATTTGTTTTGGTTGAATGTCTTCTTCTTCTTTCTCAGAATTTTTTTTAAAGCCCATGTATACGTTGTTCGTTCTAGATTAAACTTACTGAATTTAATACAAAATTCAGTCTTCATGTTGGTAATTGGTAAAGTGGTAACTTTCAGCTGATAAAGCTAAAAAATAGATATGACTGAAATTTCATTGACTAAAATGTAAAGCCTTCTGACCTACTCTTTCTGGTGTATTGTCTCCTTCCCATCGCTTAGAAGGAAAGGCTGTTGTTCCTGTGCAGCATATCACGTGCGTGACTTCCTGCAGGAAAATTTAAGTTATATATATATATATATATAACTAGGCTAGTCATATAACCAAGTGCTCTTTTCAACCTTCAGAAAGATGAAAGGACAGCTGAAAGAATAAGAGATACCGACTTCAAATATTGATGGATCTAGATCCTCTGGATTCCGAGTGTCACCCTTATATACCTAGCAAGTTTTAACAGCTCTTTATGATTATGAATTATATCCTGAGGAAAGAAAAGAATTTTAAAGCAAGAAACTTGTTTATGTTGTTGTATCTTTTTTAAAAAATAACATACAATACTAATAGTATTATGTATTAGCAGATAAAAGGGCACCCACCTGCAGTGTCTCTTCATCTTGTTTGCCAAATAATGCAGTTGCTTTCACAGGATCTCGTAGTAACAGGCGTACCCTGATATTCCGGTCAAGCAATGATGCCACTACCAGCTGCCCTGAAAAGGGATAAACAAACTAATTTCCATCAAGCAGGGAAGAACAAGAAATCAACCTAGCAGCCACATACAAATGAAGCTGCAAGAGTCACACATACTCATAGCATTAGAAGAACCATGAAGTTTATGTCAGTATATTACCCTGACTTTTCAGTCAAGTTAACAGATGCAGGATCAAGAAAAAAAAAAGAATAAAGAAAAACTCTCCAGTTGCAGTCAATTTCAGATGTCATTGACAAAGATACTATTTTGCTCATATTTGTTTTGCAACAGCTGTTTGTTGATCTGATCAATGTACTTCAAATTGGAACCAACAAAGACATTTCGTGAAGCCTGTTAGCTATAGATGCTAATGCAAAACATTTTCTCTATTTAGTCCATTATGAATATTTTGGCATAATAAAGGTAAATTTCCTCATGGAACACAATCACAGAAGGCAGAACTGTACATAAATAAGGCTTTATTTATCATTTGCAAAGAAACATTTTTCATTCAGTATTCAGTTTACAGTTTTCGTTTCTGGAGTTCTAGCATGGCTCTGAACCAAGCAACCCTGTTAGAAAAGGGTTTTGGTATTCTTCTCTTGAATCTATTTCAGCCATAAAAGTCAATAGAATTTTGTCTCATTTCATGCTAATCTGTGGGGGTGTTGGATAACATCATTTTCCACTTAAAATTAAAACTTTCAGCATTTTTTAATTTTAAATTGTTGGATAATGTATCACTTGAAAGTCAATATTAAGCTAATATAGCACTTATGACGATAAGTTAAAATTTTTATTTCAAAAATGTTACTGAATATAATAAGTCATTGAGTTTTTGAATAATATTGCAATTTAGAAATTTCTTCACTCATAAATTCAGCACTTGAATTTTCAATTTTACCAAACACCACCAAGGATTTCCAAATTATTTCTAGGTTATTTGCTCATGATACTGAGAGTAACAAGTTTTAGTGATTTTCTTAGTCTACATTGAATGTAGCAGTATCCCTATTACAGTAATGAATTTGTTGAAATTAACATCTGAGCTGCAAGAGCTTCCGTCTCATATCATTAAGCCATCAACCACTACAACCTTATATTGTCTGATTCTGAAACTTATTCTAAATCAAACAGTTTATCAGCACTGTTAAGTTGTACCACGCATTGTTTATTGATTGAAACAAGTATATACTTTTACTAGGGAAAACTGAAGTTATCATTTTAGCTAATGATCATGCACCAGTTAGTAGTAATGTAGTCCAAATCAGCCCTATATCATAAACACAGTCACCTTAATCTTGCCTCAATTTTCTCATAACTGTAGTAAAATAAGATATTTCATTGCTATTTAGTGAAATCCAATGACAAAAGATGGCTCATAAGTCATATATACCCTTCATTGCTATATAAGAATCTAATTTTCGAATCTTCAGAAAATACAGAAAACTAAAAAACAAAATCTTTTTTTATTACAATTATATACATAAGGCACTTTTATAAATTTTACTATAGTAATCAAAAAGCAGTCTACAGATCCTAAAATTCTTAAACCCTCATAACCAATAGTCAGCCCATTCCAATTCCCATCCCATCAATAAGCATGTTTCGTAAATAGTTGTTCAATTTCATAAAGAAAATTCCTAGTTTGATGACACATTTTTCCTCCAAAAAAAAAAAGTTTTACAAAAGTAGGTTTGTCACACATTCATTTAATGCTGATCAATTAATGCATTCACCCTTCTTTCCAAACATAAAAGATAAACTAACTTGTATATTCATGGATCATCAAAAACTTCACCGCCAAGAAAACAATCAAATGACCAGAATTTCCTCCATCACATTCAGTGCAAGAGTTTACAGATTATTTAATTTCAACAAACGAGTTAGACCCACAATTTTTTTCAACAAAGGACTACATTTTGGGGATAAGAGAGAGAAAAGAGCAAAAGAGAGAAAAGAGCAAGAGAAAGAAAGAACAAGCTTACCAACACCACCAGAGCCACCAACAACGAGAACGAGCTTGGAAGAGGAAGGAGTAGTAGTGTTAGAATTATGGGAAGATTCTGAATTTGGAGACTGAACCACTTCTTTCACAGCATGAACAACTAATGAAGAAGACGAAAATACTCTTTTGGAGCTTAAAAGGCATTTCAAGGAGCAATACCCAGAAGAGAAATTCAGTGGGATTCTTTGAGGGAATTTCGATAATCTTCCATGTGTGATAGGAAAGTCAAGAATCGGAGTAAAAAAAAGTTTGCAAGCCATGAAGGCATGAACAGGACTGGAGGCAAGGCAATTATGCACGAGAAGAGAGAGAGAATGTTTTGGCTTCTGTGGCTGTTTTATATCTCCCGGTTTACAAAAACCCCGCCAACGTCTGGCCAAGAAGTGCTCCACGACTCAGCCCCAATGAGATTGCGCTTGGACAAACACTTTGATCCTCGGGACATTTACATATCCACCTATAAAAAAAAAACTTTTATTATATAAAAAACTATAAAAATTAAAAATATTTATTTTTTTATAAAAAATTAATATAAAATTTTAAAAATATTTTATTTTTTAATAAATAATATTTTTAAAAAATATCAATCCATTTTCAATACAATCAATATATTACTTTAAATTTTTTTTCAAAATTCACTATTTAAAATTATAATAACATAACAAAATTAATATTTTAAATTATTTTTTAACACGTACAAATCACAATTTTCTATAAAAAAATGAATGTTAATTATAAAAAAATAAATAATACTAAAAAATAAAATATATAAAAATACATTAATAAAAATCAATAAACTTATTTTTAAATAAATTTTATATATTATACACTTAAAAAAATACACTAAATTTTATTATATAAATATTATATAGATGTGTTATTTGTTTATTACAAATGTACTGTAGATATTTTGTATATTATATTTTTATTATTTAAATTATATATATTTTATGTAAAAATTATTAAATATTGTGTGAATAATATTATATAACTATTGTATAGATGTATTAAAAATAAAAATTAAATAAATAAAATTAAATAAATATTAAAAATGTTATGTAAATATATTATAAATTAATTCTAGATGTATTGTTGATGTGTTATAGACGTATTTTATATTATTGAGTATGTATTTTATATATATTGTATATATATTATATATATGTTTATTTTTTTATATATTAAAAATATGATATTTAATTTTTTTAAATAAAAAATATAAATAAAATAAAATTATAAAAAAAAAGAAAATAAAAAATTATAAAAAGAAAAATAAAGAAAAATTAATGTTTAAAAGTTAAATTTGAAAAAAAAGCGAATGCCGTATTTGTAAAAATAAAATGAACCCCGTATATGTGCAAACTGACATCGGAAAACGCGTACTGAATGTAAATTTCTCTTGATCCTTGGGCATTGTCAAATACATCCATTCCACATTAAAATAAGAAAAAAAAATTATACTATGGCCTTTTAAACCATATACTATGACTTCAGTTTAAGTTTGAAACTTGAAAAAATTACCCTATTTTCTCTTTACCAACTTTTATTTTTAATTTTACTGCACTTATTTATTTATCTATAACTTTTTACATTTTCAATTTTACTTTTTCTTCACATTTGTTTTTCAATAATTCAACGTCTTTTATTTTTCTCTCTGTTCCTTTTTTACACTTTTTTCTTCATCTTTGCTATTCACTCTACTGCATTTCTTGGCTCATTTCAGTTCAAAAAAAAATTGGAAAAGAAGAGTCTGGAACACCTGCAGCATGGGAACTTTAGTTATTTAACTTAGAAAACAATATAGTTGAAGTGGATTTTTCAATAATAATTTTTGTGATATTTGATACAATCCTTAGTTACCGAGTCTCCGTACCGAGCATTATGAGTGACCCGCCTGTTTTGCATGCTAGGTTGGTCACTATAGCTAAGGTCTTGTAAAGACGGTGGTGGAGGCTTGAGCACGTGTCCGAAGTGGAGTTCCACCTTAGTTTGGGACTTCTTGGTTTGCAAGGAAGCAACTGACTCGGGCTTGTTTGAGGAAAACAAAGATCGAGTTGACCAGCACCTAAACTTACTAAGAAAATAAGTTTTAAGCGGTTCTTACTAAGGAAGAAATAATCTTTTTTCTTTTAAGAAGAAAAGAGGTAGAAAGAGAGAACAAACTAGCAATTAGGTTTACTTGATTTGTTAGTGTGTGTGAAATGAGTTGATGTAACGACCCTCCCCGACCAGGTCGGCTGCCCGGCCCACTAGTGGCTTACGGCCCGGCCTTTTCACCACCTGGGCACGGAGGCAAGCGATCGCTACAGTACTGGACAGCCCTCGCGGCCCACCCAGCAGGAATTTGTTTATTTGGCTCCCAAAGGAGTCGCCTCCCTGGATCGAACCCCTGACCTCCCACTTAAGAGAGCCAGCGAGAACCATCCAGTACCATTTCTGCTACTAAACAATTGTAACACCCCTATACCCCGTATACGTACACAGCATGCTAATACGATCGTAATATACGTATACTGAATATAGAAATGCCACATTTACAAATCACTCATGTCATCACTCTTATATAATGTAAATGAATTAAAAACTTTTGAAAGAGTTTATAAAACCAAATAAATAGAAAGTTCATTTAAAACGCAGCGGAAAAATAGAACAAATATTTACAAATACTTATACATCAAAATCAGAATATACAAATATAAAATATATACATGACTGGCAGCTCTTCTCTGATCTTTAAGTCCAAATTCAACTCTTCAATGCCTACTCTCACTCGGTCTCGAGGGACTCTCAGGTTCAACTCTGATACCTACGCGATGAACCACAATCGCGCTGAGCTAACAGCTCAGTAGTGCAACTAATACAACCATGATGTTTTAATGCGATGCACATGTCACCATTATACATTTCATATACCATACATAATCATATTACATTTCATAATTATACATTAGATCTTATTATTCAATTGTTTCTTCATTCGTAAATCACATATTACAACTAAGACAGACACGGGCCCAAAACTCACTAATATGTTATTCAAAGTTCAGAGTCACTGCTTTGGTCCATATTGACACCTTGTGTCTAGCCCCGTAGGCAATATATATATATCCATGGATAATCAACTAGATTTGAGTTTACGACCCGGTCATTTCACTCAATCTAGTTTCAATAATATGTTTTTGAGGTTTACGACCCGGTCATTTCACCCCAAAAACATCACATTTCACATTTATCAACTGGATTCGGCTTACGACCCGGTCATTTCACCTATCCAGTTATTCATAGGCATGCCGCCAAACTCAGAACTCTGAAAATTGAATAAACATATTAGACATACAATTATTTCATTTATCTCATTATCAATCTCTTTCTCAATTCACTTTACATTGCATTGCCATAATCATAGCCAACACTCATGGCCTCATATCTTTCACATTATATTTCATCATCTCATTAATTAATTCATTATTCACATGGATATAATCAATGGCATTATCACATATTTTACATGCTCATCACAACATTCATATTATAGCCAATTATATCTCAATTCACAATATCATATGAATGTATGCAATAATGTGGTTTGAACTTACTTAAAAAGAAACTCACACAACTCTAAACACTTACTCTTACAAGAATCTTTCACCACTTGAATTAGGGTAAATCACCTTCTTCACAACCTATTCCAAAAGAATGAGGAAACTCTCATGAGATCATAAGGTTAAGAATCAACTAGGGCAAACTCTAAACTTGACACGCTTACACACACGGGCGTGTCCCTGACCGTGCCCTAATTCCACAACACAGAAGCATTTACACGCTCAGAACCACGGGCGTGTCACTGGGCGTGTAATACATTCTGTCTCACAAAAATATCGACACGTCCAACCTCATGAGCGTGCTCATGGCCGTGTAAATCCTCCAAAATCACAGTAGCTATGACATGCTCAACAACACGGGCGTGTTAATGGCCTTGTCACACCTACTGTCACACAGAACAATTGACACGCCTAAGGACCTAGATGTGCTCCTGGGCGTGTCAGGCCAAAAACCCAGATTCCGGCCAAGACAACACCACTACCAACAAAACACTTCTATCCATCAACATCCACTTCAAACAAACTTCACAAAACATACCCAAAAACCATCTTAAACTTGCAACAACAACAAAACAAGCTAAAACACACATCAAACACAAATCACAACATCATCAAAACTCTAAACACAACCTCAACTCAATCTATCCCAACCAACTTACTCTTTTCTTCAATCCAACCCCAAAATCCAAAACCACTTAAACCAAATACTTTTAAACACAACATAATCAACTCAAACACATTCTCAAACACAACTTCAACTCACAAACCCACATAACTTCAAAAACAACACAAGAAATCAAGAGAGAACTTACCAAGGATGAAGAAATCTCTTGACTTTCCACTTGATCTCTTGAAAGCTTCCTTAGATCTTGAGTTGGAAGATCAAAACTCCTCTTGTTCTCTTGTTTCTTTGTTGTCCGGCCAAACAAAACAAAGGAAGGAGAAGGAGAAAATGATTCACGGCAAGAAGAAAGAAAGAAGAAAGAGAAAGCTCCAAGTCAACACCTCTTTTCCATAAAATCCTCTCAACCAAGAAATTTTAAAATATTAAACTAATTCAAATAAACCTCCTCCATTCATTAATTTCCTTAATAATTAATTATTAACACAAACACAACAAATATCTTCTTCCACTAACTCCATTCTTAAACTATCCATTAACTTAGGTATATGTTATATATATTCTAATATACATCACATATACACTTTCTTTAAAAACCCTTTTCTCTTCCAATAAAACATATACAATAAATCCAATTAAATTAATAATAAAACCCAAAACATCTAGGGTATATTTTGGGATATTACAATTCTCCCCCTCTAAAAGGAAATTTCGTCCTCGAAATTACCTGATATTAAATCTGAAACAGTTGAGGATATTGGTCTAGCATCGCTTGCTCATTCTCCCAAATTGATTCTTCTCTACCATGATTCTTCCAAAGAATCTTCACAATTGGCACTTTCTTATGTCTTAACTCTTTCATTCCATAAGCCAAAATAGCAACTGGTTCCTCTTCAATTGTCAGATCCGGATTCACCTCAATAGATTCCACTGATAACACATGAGATGGATCTGATATGTATCTCCTCAACATAGAAACATGGAAAACATTATGGATCCTATCCAACTCAGGTGGCAAAGCAAGCCTATAAGCAACTGGCCCAACTCTTTCCAATACTTCATAAGGTCCAATGAAACGAGGACTCAGCTTCCCTTTTCGACCAAACTTCAAAATCTTTTTCCAAGGAGATACTTTCAAAAATACTTTATCTCCCACATTAAACTCTATATCTCTCCTCTTCAAATCTGAATAAGACTTCTGTCGGTCTGAAGCTGCTTTCAATCTATTCCGAATCAACTTCACTTTATCTTCTGTTTCTTTAACCAAATCAGGACCAATTAACTTACCTTCTCCAACTTCATTCCAACATAGAGGCGTCCTACATCGTCTACCATACAATGCTTCAAAAGGTGCCATTCCAATGCTGGACTGATGACTATTATTGTAAGCAAATTCCACAAGTGGCAAAAATCTGTCCCAACTACCCGAGAAATCAATGACACAGCTTCTCAACATATCCTCTATAATCTGTATCACTCTCTCTGACTGTCCATCTGTCTGCGGATGAAAAGCAGTACCAAAGTGTAATCGAGAGCCCAAAGCACCATGTAAACTCTTCCAAAACCTTGAAGTAAACCGGGGATCTCGATCAGACACTAAAGAAATTGGAACTCCATGCAACTTCACAATCTCATGGATATACAGCTCAGCCAACCTCTCGAGAGAATAATCCATCCGAACCGGAAGAAAATGAGCTGTCTTTGTCAACCTATCAACAATTACCCAAATAGCATCATGTTTCCTCTGAGTCAATGGCAAACCAGACACAAAATCCATTGTAACTCTTTCCCATTTCCATTCAGGCACTGATAATGGTTGAAGTAACCCTGTTGGAACTTGATACTCAGCCTTAACCCTCTGACATGTGAGACATTTGGATACAAACTCCGCAATGTCTCTCTTCATACCGGACCACCAGTAATGCTGTCTCAAATCATGATACATCTTTGTACTTCCCGGATGCATAACAAAAACTGACTGGTGCGCTTCTTCCAAAATAATCCTTCTCAAATTAGCATCATCAGGTACACACAATCTGTTCTTAAACCAAAGACTCCCATCACTTTTCACAATGAAATCTCGACTCTTTCCATTCTTACAATCTGAAACAATATTTTGAACTTTCTCATCAACCAACTAAGCCTCTTTAATCTGATCCAACAATACCGGCCTCAACTGCAACTGTGCCAACAATGCACCATCCTCACAAGATACAAAGTTAGCATGCAACGCTCTCAACTCAACAAGTAACAAGAGCGAATAAACAGTCAAACCTGCCAAAGACTTCCGACTCAAGGCATCAGCAACAACATTTGCCTTACCCGGATGATAATCAATCAAACAGTCGTAGTCTTTAATCAACTCCAACCAACGTCTCTGCCGAAGATTAAGCTCTCTCTGAACCCCCAAATATTTCAAACTTTTATGATCAGTATAAATAAAACACTTCTCCCCATACAAATAGTGTCGCCAAATCTTCAATGCAAATACAATGACTGCTAACTCCAAATCATGGGTCGGATAATTAAGCTCATGCGACTTCAACTGTCCAGAAGCATAAGCTATCACTTTACCTTCTTGCATCAAGACACAACCCAAACCACTATGTGAAGCATCACTGTAGATCACATATGGTTTATCTTCCACAGGTAAAGTAAGAACAGGTGCTTGAGTCAACATCTCTCTCAACTGTTCAAAACTAGCCTGACATTGATCTGTCCACACAAATCTAACTCCCTTGCGAAGTAATCTGGTAAGTGGAGTAGCTATCAAAGAAAATCCTTTCACAAAGCGCCGATAATAGCCTGCCAAACCCAGAAAACTTCTAACTTCTGTCACAGACTTTGGTGGACTCCAATTCATAACAGCTTCAACTTTACTCGGATCAACTCTAATGCCATCAGCTGAAACTATATGACCGAGAAAAGTCACATGCTCAAGCCAAAACTCACACTTCGACAATTTAGCATACAATTGCTTCTCTCTCAAAATCTGCAACACAATCCGCAGATGCTTGTCATGCTCCTCCTCACTACGCGAATACACCAAAATATCATCGATGAAAACCACTACAAACTGATCCAGATAGGATCTAAACACCCTATTCATCAAATCCATAAAAGCTGCGGGTGTATTCGTCAACCCAAAAGGCATAACTAGAAACTCATAATGCCCATACCTTGTACGAAAGGCTATCTTAGGAACATCTTCAGCTCTGACCCTTAACTGATGGTACCCTGATCTCAAGTCAATCTTAGAAAACATTGCTGCTCCCTTCAATTGATCAAAGAGATCATCAATTCTAGGCAAAGGATATTTATTTTTAATAGTCACCTTGTTCAATTGCCTATAATCGATGCATAATCTCATAGTACCGTCCTTCTTCTTAACAAATAGAACAGGAGCTCCCCATGGTGAAACACTAGGGCGAACAAATCCTTTATCCAACAACTCCTGCAACTGCACCTTCAACTCTCTCAATTCAACAGGTGCCATTCTATAAGGAGTAATAGAGATAGGGGTGGTACCAGGCAACAATTCAATACCAAACTCCACCTCTCTCTCAGGAGGCAACCCTGGCAACTCCTCTGGAAACACATCTGGAAAATCTGCAACTGTGGGTATACCGTCAAGTTGAGAACCCACTACTCTAGTATCCACAACATGAGCAAGATAAGCATCACACCCTTTTTCAATCAACCTCCTAGCTGAAACAGCTGAAATAAACAAGGATGCAAGCTGTCTCCGCTCGCCAGATACCATCACAATTCTACCATCATCGGTTCTCAAAGTAACACATTTCTTTTGACAGTCTACCACAGCTCCATGTTTAGACAACCAGTCCATGCCTAGGATCAAATCATACTCTTTAAATGGCATTTCAATCAGATCACCCAAAAACTCCTCACCCTGAACCAATACTGCACTATCTCGGTGCACCTTGCTAACAATCACACTATGCCCTAAAGGATTTGTCACCAACACATCAAATCCTAGGGATTCAGCATGCAATTCAGACACAGGCAATATGGATGCACTTATATATGAATGAGTAGATCCTGGATCAATCAAAGCAAGTACTGAAATACCAAATAAAGAGAAAGTACCAGCTATGACTGCAGATGCATCCGGCTGCCTCTGCATAACATACATCCTCTGAGAAGATCCAGCCTCCTCTGGTCTATTCTCCCTGGATGTAGAACCTCCTCTAGGACTGAACCCAGATCTACCTCCTCTGCTGAAACTTCTGCCCCCTCGACCTCCCCTCACAATAGGTCGAGAAACTGCCGAATCTACTGACCTCTGCTCCTGCAACTCAGGACACTCTCTAACAAAATGATCTGGCGATCCGCATCTATAGCATCCAGCTGATCCTCTGATCCTCCAACAAACACCCCAATGGGTCTTACCACAATACTCACATACCGGAGGAGTAGATCTCTGAATTACTGGGGTCAGAGCACTCGCCACTGAAGCTGTAGGTCTCGATCTCTGCCTCTGAAACTGAACTGACCTACCAGCTGGCCTCTGACTCCTACTAATCCTGGGAACAAAGCTTCCCCTGCCTCTTTTCACAGATGCAGACCCTGTCTCAAACTGGGGTCTTCTAACCCTAGTCTCTTCCTCTGTAGCAGCTGCTGCAATACCCTGAGCTCTCTCCACACTCCTAGCTGCTGCAACAAGCTGGGAAAAATCATGATATCTGGAACCAGCCACATGACACATGAGAGAGGGCCTCAATCCCTCCTCAAATCTCCTGCATCTATCAATCTCATCAGATATGATACCCCCAGCATAATGGCTCAACCGGATGAACTCAACTTCATACTCGGTTACTGTCCTGTAGTCTTGCTTCAAACTCAAAAACTCCATCTTCTTCACATCTTTATACTCCCTCGGAGTATACTTCAATTCAAACTCCCTGAGAAAATCAGCATAGGACAAGGTAGGTGGATCATCCATAGCATGAGGCACTGTCTTCCACCAGTCATATGCATCCTTCTGTAACAATGATCTAGCATAGTCAAATTTTTCTTCTGGAGTGGCCTGTAACTGAACAAATATCCTCTGTATCTTATCTAGCCACTGCTCAGCTACAGCTGGATCAATAGTACCCAGAAAATCCTCTACTCCAAACTTCCTTAATTTATCATACTGTCTCACTGATACCAAAGGCTGGGGTGGTGGTGGTGGCTGCTGTATTGGGGCTTGCCTCATCAATTCCATCATATGCCTAAACCAAACTAGTGGAACCTCCTCACCAGCTGGTCTCCCTGGCACAGAAACAGGTACCTCTCCAGCACTATCCACTCTAACTCCCTCTCTAACCTCATACGGAGCTACACTCTCCGCACTACCCTCAACTGACTGACGTAAAAGAGAATCCATCACAACCTATATCTGCAAATACAGCAGAATACACCTTATTAAAAATCAGAGACTGCCAATATCAAGTATATATCTTATTCAAAAACCAACTTTTAAAATCAAAACATCCTTTTTCCTTACAATATACCTAGGTTGAGAATCTCAAACCTAGGCTCTGATACCAAAACAATTGTAACACCCCTATACCCCGTATACGTACACAGCATGCTAATACGATCGTAATATACGTATACTGAATATAGAAATGCCACATTTACAAATCACTCATGTCATCACTCTTATATAATGTAAATGAATTAAAAACATTTGAAAGAGTTTATAAAACCAAATAAATAGAAAGTTCATTTAAAACGCAGCGGAAAATAGAACAAATATTTACAAATACTTATACATCAAAATCAGAATATACAAATATAAAATATATACTTGACTGGCAGCTCTTCTCTGATCTTTAAGTCCAAATTCAACTCTTCAATGCCTACTCTCACTCAGTCTCGAGGGACTCTCAGGTTCAACTCTGATACCTGCGCGATGAACCACAATCGCGCTGAGCTAACAGCTCAGTAGTGCAACTAATACAACCATGATGTTTTAATGCGATGCACATGTCACCATTATATATTTCATATACCATACATAATCATATTACATTTCATAATTATACATTAGATCTTATTATTCAATTGTTTCTTCATTCATAAATCACATATTACAACTAAGACAGACACGGGCCCAAAACTCACTAATATGTTATTCAAAGTTCAGAGTTACTGCTTTGGTCCATATTGACACCTTGTGTCTAGCCCCGTAGGCAATATATATATATCCATGGATAATCAACTAGATTTGAGTTTACGACCCGGTCATTTCACCCCAAAAACATCACATTTCACATTTATCAACTGGATTCGGCTTACGACCCGGTCATTTCACCTATCCAGTTATTCATAGGCATGCCGCCAAACTCAGAACTCTGAAAATTGAATAAACATATTAGACATACAATTATTTCATTTATCTCATTATCAATCTCTTTCTCAATTCACTTTACATTGCATTGCCATAATCATAACCAACACTCATGGCCTCATATCTTTCACATTATATTTCATCATCTCATTAATTAATTCATTATTCACATGGATATAATCAATGGCATTATCACATATTTTACATGCTCATCACAACATTCATATTATAGCCAATTATATCTCAATTCACAATATCATATGAATGTATGCAATAATGTGGTTTGAACTTACTTAAAAAGAAACTCACACAACTCTAAACACTTACTCTTACAAGAATCTTTCACCACTTGAATTAGGGTAAATCACATTCTTCACAACCTATTCCAAAAGAATGAGGAAACTCTAATGAGATCATAAGGTTAAGAATCAACTAGGGCAAACTCTAAACTTGACACGATCACACACACGGGCGTGTCCCTGACCGTGCCCTAATTCCACAACACAGAAGCATTTACACGCTCAGAACCACGGGCGTGTCACTGGGCGTGTAATACATTCTGTCTCACAGAAATATCGACACGTCCAACCTCATGAGCGTGCTCATGGCCGTGTAAATCCTCCAAAATCACAGTAGCTATGACACGCTCAACAACACGGGAGTGTTAATGGCCGTGTCACACCTACTGTCACACAAAACAATTGACACGCCTAGACGTTCTCCTGGGCGTGTCAGGCCAAAAACCCAGATTCCGGCCAAGACAACACCACTACCAACAAAACACTTCTATCCATCAACATCCACTTCAAACAAACTTCACAAAACATACCCAAAAACCATCTCAAACTCGCAACAACAACAAAACAAGCCAAAACACACATCAAACACAAATCACAACATCATCAAAACTCTAAACACAACCTCAACTCAATCTATCCCAACCAACTTACTCTTTTCTTCAATCCAACCCCAAAATCCAAAACCACTTAAACCAAATACTTTTAAACACAACATAATCAACTCAAACACATTCTCAAACACAACTTCAACTCACAAACCCACATAACTTCAAAAACAACACAAGAAATCAAGAGAGAACTTACCAAGGATGAAGAAATCTCTTGACTTTCCACTTGATCTCTTGAAAGGTTCCTTAGATCTTGAGTTGGAAGATCAAAACTCCTCTTGTTCTCTTGTTTCTTTGTTGTCCGGCCAAACAAAACAAAGGAAGGAGAAGGAGAAAATGATTCACGGCAAGAAGAAAGAAAGAAGAAAGAGAAAGCTCCAAGTCAACACCTCTTTTCCATAAAATCCTCTCAACCAAGAAATTTTAAAATATTAAACTAATTCAAATAAACCTCCTCCATTCATTAATTTCCTTAATAATTAATTATTAACACAAACACAACAAATATCTTCTTCCACTAACTCCATTCTTAAACTATCCATTGACTTAGGTATATGTTATATATATATATTCTAATATACATCACATATACACTTTCTTTAAAAACCCTTTTCTCTTCCAATAAAACATATACAATAAATCCAATTAAATTAATAATAAAACCCAAAACATCTAGGGTATATTTTGGGATATTACAGTTGAGGGATCTATTTATAGAGTTTTTGAATAATAAATTTGAAAAAATGGAAAAATATGAACTAGGGCACTGTGATAGCAAATAGGGCTATCGCGGCAAGTTTTAGGGTTCGTGGCAGCAGCACTGGGCAGCCACTAGCAACCCTGTGGCTACCGTGCAGCATAGGCACTACAACCGCATTACTAAGGAAATAGGGCTTGGCCATGTCTCTTGCTAGTGTCGCATTCTGCCTTCTTTCTTTTCTTTCTTTTCTTTGGTTTCATGGGCCAAGCTCCTGGCCATGTCATGTGACATGGCCAGTGGCTTGGCCATGTCGCTTGCCAGTGTCGCCTTCTGCCTTCTTTCTTTTCTTTGTTCTCAAGTGGTGACACGGCCAAGCTCCTAGCCATGTCATGTGACATGGTTAATGGCTTGGCCATGTCGCTTGCCAGTGTCGCCTTCTGCCTTCTATTTCTTTGAGGGAGACGCCCAAGACAATGAGACATGGCCAAGCTTCAAGCGACATGGCCATGTCGGTCAGACATGGGCAAAGACATGGCCATGTCTGTGAGTGTGTCAAGTACTGCCTCTATTTTAGGATGAAACATGGCCAAGACAATGAGACATGGCCAAGCTTCAAGTGACATGGTCATGTCAATCAAACATGGGCAAAGACATGGCCATGTCTGTGAGTGTGTCAAGTACTGCCTCTATTTTTTTTTCTTTCTTGGTTTCTTTTCCTTGGGTGAGACACGCCAGTGGCTTGGTCGTGTCTCTTGGGTGTGTCAGCTACTGTCTTGGAATTCTTTTGAGGGACATGGCCAAGCTTGCTTTGACTTGGCCATGTCTTGCTTGATTCATGCTCTTTCTTTATTTTTCTTGATTGTTTTGATTATCCAAGGGAGTTTTTGCACTTAAACCTAAAACAAACACTTTAAACAAACTTAAAACAAAAATCAATCAAAACATTAACTAAAAACACATAAAAATCATACTGAAAACTAGTACAAATATGATCTAAACAAATACCCCACACTTAATTCCTTGCTTGTCCCCAAGCAAGGCTAAAATCAAAACACACTAACAAGATAAATTTTGTTAAGTTCAAGAGTTATAAATATGCATCAAAACTTCCCTATCCCTAAATCCGCAATCAATATCGAATCAAACAAAATCGACACCCATGCAATTAAGTGGTTTTTCATGCATAACCTATGTTATCGCTCCCTCACCAACTCTTACAAGTGTTTGATCATGGTGGTGTTTACACTCATAACAATCAATGAAAGATTATTACCATAGGCTTGCTTATCAATCAAATCTCCACCACAAAATTACAATCAAGCATCAATCAAAAGGTATTTATTGGGTTGTAATGGGGCTAAGGTAAAGGCATGATATTTAGGAAATGTGAGTTTGATCATTAAGTTCAAGAGCACTTTAAGAATGAAGTACCCGATCATATACATAACCCAACAATCCCAAACACCTTCCTCTCATCTACCTCTTGACATTAAAGAGCTTTTCAAGAGAACTCACTTATTAAATATTGCAATGATATTTTCAACTTATTCCAACCCTTCGAATAAGAACAACAATTATTCTTATTATTATATATATTTTTTACTTTTTTTTATTATTTTGCTTTGCAATCTTAAACCTACTAAATTTAACCCCATACTTAATTCAACACAACACTCGGTCATAAACGCTCTTAAAATGCTCTTGACCTAATGAAAGGATAAGAGTTAAACAACAAGGTTCAAGCTAATGGTGTTGTGAAAAAGAAAGAAAAGAAAAAATAAAATAAGCTCAAAATTGGCTAGCTAAGGTTAAAAATAGGGTTGATCTTTTTAAGCCAAAGTAGGTTCACCTAATTGTCTTAATCATCTTGATGCCTAATTGAAATTTTTATGTAATCTTAAAATGCATGTCAAAGCAAGTTCTAGCAATTCATCAATCAAAGATGTTCACCCACAACAATAATGATAAGTTGAAGGCTCAATTCCTCACTAGGTTAATGGCAATGCAAGGAAAAACTAACAAAATTGACAATAAACACCAATTCTACTCAATTCTCAATTTCATGCTTCAAAAATTCAAAGGTCATCTATCAACAATTTTATAACAATTGAACTTTCTAAACTTCATTTATGCAAAGAAAAACATTAAAAACATTAACTAAAACTTAAACAAAAACAAGTTAAAAGTAAAAACACAAAAACACATAATGCAATTAAAAGTAAAAACATAAAACACAAAATGCACCCCACACTTAAAGATTCACATTGTCCTCAATGTGAGCATGCATAAACTAAAAGAGAGTTTAGATAATACCCGATTTCCATCGTTCCCATATACGATGTGTAGGGCTCCTTCCACCCATAATGCAATTGGAGCCCATATGTGAGAGGATGAACAACATGCAACTTTGAAATGTGCCCAATGTATTGAAAAGCCTAGGTAGCATCCTTGGAAGAGCAATTGTCCAAAAAGAACATGTGAGGGTTGTCTTAGCTTGATCCTCTAATGCTATAGGGACGTGGTAAGAATCTTTTTCAGTTTGCAACATGGTTATATATGGTTTTTGCTCATTCTCACCACCAAGGGTGGGAGAGATTATAATTTGTTGCATACTGTAATCCCCAACCAAAACATCTTTCATAATTCTTGGGGTCTTTTTAAGTTCAACCAAGTTTGGTTGAATCACTTCTTCATCCTCTTTAGCAATTTGAAGCTCCCCCTCAACAATCTCATTATTTAATAGTAAATTGCTCTCCTCAATTTCTAAATTGGAAAAATTAGGTTCTACTTCTAAGGTCATTGCCACCTCAAGCTTATCTACACTATCTTCACCACAGGGCATGTCATAGAATTTAGAAAGTTGCATACCTTGTTTCTATTCATTCAGCTTACTTGGGAATGAGATTGGTGGCATACAAGGATTTGGAGGTTCATGCAATGTTGTCAAAGTTGATGCTTCCAAATCCTCCTCCTCCTTTGATTGAATTAACTCCTCTATGTATGGCTGTATTTCCTCACCATCTTCTTCTTGATTAGTTCCTGCATCAACGGAATCACAAAAACTGTTATATATCACCTGTTCACTCCTCAAATTTGTGATTACCTTGACTTGCTCCAGTTGGCTAGGAAATTCCTCTTCTTGGTGTGCTTGGAGTTGATGTGCCAGTTGCCCAACTTGAATTTCCACCCTCTTCAATGATTCCTCCAAAGAATCAAACCTCTCATTGCTCCCTTCCTGATTTTGTGTGCTAATTTGAAGGTAAGCATTCAAATCATCTTCCACTGTGGATTTCTCGAATTGATCTTGATTTTGTGCGCTAGTTTGAATGCCTTGAAGGCATTCAAACTATCCTCCAATGTGGGTTTCTTAAGGTGAAATTGATTTGAATATTGTTCTTGAGAGTAAGGATTTCTTTGGCAAGGTTGAAAAAAATTTTGAGGTGGAATTTGCTGTTGGTTTTCCCAAGAAAATTTGGGTGGCTTCCCCAGCTTGAATTATAAGGTCTGGGATATGGGTCATTTCCACCCATGTTCTGGAAACTTTCATAGGCATATTCTTCCTCTTGCCTCTCTTAGTATTGTCCATAACTAAATGAACACATGTTTACGCTATGTCCTGCAATACCACATGCTGAACATACTTCACGAGTAGGCATAGGTGTTCTTCCTCTTGCATTTAGCATCTTAAGTTAGTTCATTAATTCTGCTAATTGCCATGCTATGTCAGAGTCAGGGTTATCATCATAAACCCCTACGTACCTTGAAAACTGCATATTTACAAAAGGTACTCAGCAATTTAATGAAAAAAATAACAAAAAAAAAATTCAAACAAAACAAACAAACAATTAAAAGAAAACAAACAAACAATTAAATTGTAAAGAAAAATCAAACTATCACTACTTAAACAGCCTTCCCCGGCAGCGGCGCCAAAAACTTGTTGAGCTCGAATTAAGTACTACTACAAGCGTCACTCGCAAGTATACGAGGTAGCTGTAGCAAAGGTGATCGCCCCAAGGTCGTTTCCCCAAGAAGGTGTGGTTCGTAATAGCTTGATTGATAATTATTTAAATGCACGAGAGTTTGTTTTATCGTGATGGTGCGAGAATAATTTAAACCTAAAATTAACGTGCGTAGGGTTGATGTGTGTTGTGCTTAATATTACACTATCACCTCGCAAGTATACGAGGCTATTGCAGTGACGGTGATCACCCCAAGGTCGTCTCACAAGGAAGGAATTGCGTGTAATAGTTCGATTAACATGAAATAATAAACTTGAGTGTGTGATTGGATTGGTGAATTGTAATTAACCTTAGAAATGAAAATGAGTGATTTTATGCAAGATAAATTCAATTATGGAAATGATGCCTAGGGTTGTAGGTCCATTTAATCAAATGTTTAATTATCAAATTATCCATTAATATAACCTTGTACCTTAATTTGTTCCTTTAGGTTAATTAGTCAATTATCAATTCACTAGTTTTCACATTTATGAATTAACAACAACCAATTATTTTACATTAGCAAATTAATAAACCCTAGAACTTATATTTCTAATTCATTCTTAGGGTAGTCAATTGCATAGTTTCGATATTAAACTTCTCCTCTCGGTCCATCATTCAATATTAAGTAATCAATAGGTGTCCAATCTATCAATTTATCTTTAATTTCAATGCAATCAACCAATAACAAGGTATATCAATGGAATCATCAAATCAAATCATTTAATCAAATATACTACAACCCAAAGCATGAGTAAATTAGCTCATCATATTCTTTAAACAAATGCTCATTTCAATATAAACCAAATCAAAGTTATTCATTGCAATATTAATGTTCTTAATACAACAACAACAAATAAGAAATGGATTAAAAGAAAGAGTTGGAAAAACCCCTTTTGGAGTTGCTAAAAATCGGACTCCTTGTCTCTTTCGTAGCTCCCTCTTTGATGTGTAATGATGAACTTCCAAGCTCTCTTGAACAAATGGCTCTCTTCTTGAAGGATGAATGATAGCTCTCTCAAGTTCACAACTCTCCAATCAAGCCTCTTAAAACACTAATCCTCAAGAACTAGCTACTCACTTCACTTCCAATGATTGTCTTTTCTCTTGGTGTGTGAAAGGAAAATGGTGAATGAAGAATGGGAGAATGGTGTCTTGCTCTCTCAAGCAAGAACCAAGGAAGAAGATGATAATGGTGTAGAGAATGTCCATCCAATATATTCAATCTATTTTCTATTCCCTCCATGCTCTTTCACTTTGAATTTTTAAGACACCCATCACTTTTTGTCTCCCACTTTCCAATTTCTTTATATATTTCTTCCACAATTCCTTCCACCTTTCACTCCCTTTTATCTTTTTGTTCCCCACTAATTAACATTAATCCATACCTCGTGCAAGCATATCAATTGATCCAGGGTGACACGGCCAAACTTGTTGGCCGTGTCTCTTGGATTTTCTTTTCTTTCTTGGGACAAGGCCAAGCTTCTGGCCGTGTCCCTTGCTGCCTTGTTTTTTTGATTTGTTTCCAAGGAGTGACAAGGCCAAGCTCATGGCCATGTCATGTGACACGGCCAGTGTCTTGGCCGTGTCTCTTGATGGTGTCACTCTCTGCTTCTTTCTTTTCTTTCTTTGCCTTTTTTCCTTTGGTGAGACACGGCCAGTGGCTTGGCCGTGTCTGTTTCTGTCCATCTTTGCTTGAGGGACACAGCCAAGCTTGGTTAATCCTGGCCGTGTCCTGCCTTGTCTTTGATTTCTTCTTCTTTTGATGAGAGACACGGCCAAGCCATGACAAGCTTGGCCGTGTCACATGTTCTTCTCCAACAAGTCCACCAAATTTTGATTAAAAAGCTCCATCAAATGTACTTCAACCTAAATCAACAACTTCAAACAAACTTAAGTACAAATTAACATGAAAATTAACTTAAAATCAACAAAAACATCATAGAAAATATATACAAAATTGATCTAAACAATGTGTGATGGGTGTACAAGATCAAATCGTTTCTTGGGAAGATGCCTAGGGATATAGGTCCATTCAATGAAAGCCAAATTCTCAATTATCCATTAACATAAACTTGTAATTAATTTGTTCCTTAAGGTTAATTAGTCAATTACAAATCCATTAGTTCTCACATTCATGAATTAACAATAACCAATTATTTTACATTTGCAAATTAATAAACTCTAGAACTTATATTTCTAATTCATTCTTAGGGTGGTCGATTATATAGTTTTGATATCGGATTTCACCTCTCGGTCCGTCATTCAATATCTAGAGATCAATGGGTAGCTAATCTATCAACCTAGCATTTAATACAATACAATAAACCAACAAAAAGGTACATCAATGTAAATATCAAATCAAAGCATTCAATTAAATATACTACAAACCATAGGCATGGGTATTTAGCTCAACATCATCAATTTAAAACATTCATTCAACTCAATATAAAACAAATACAAATTGTTCATTGCAATATCGATTCTCTTAATACAATAACAACAATAAGATATGAATTAAAAGAGAGAATAGAAAAACCCCTTGTGAAGATGCCAAGAGTAAGATTACTAGTCTTCCTCCTAGCTCCACTTGATGTATGATGAAGAACTAAAGCCCTCTTCAATGGTTGATTCCCCTTTGCAATATGGAATGGAGGTTTCTCAAGTCACCAAACATTTGGATGAAGCTTTCTAAAGTTACCAACTCTTCAATTGATTATGCCTTTGGAAGATGGAATGGAGCTTTCTCAAGTCATCAATCCTTCAATGAAGCTTCTTCAACCTTCAAGAGCTTGTTTAACCCAATTTATCCTAAAGAATCTCAAAGAACTTGTCAATAGAAGATGGAGAAGGTGGAGAGGATAGAAATGGAGGTTGAAGATGATGAGCCAAGGAAGAGTGTCCCTCTCTCCCTCAAAAACCTGTATATGCAAATTGGCCGTGTCTCTTGATGGTGTCACTCTCTGCTTCTTTCTTTTCTTTCTTTGCCTTTTTTCCTTTGGTGAGACACGGCTAGTGGCTTGGCCGTGTCTCTTGGCCGTGTCTGCTTCTGTCCATCTTTGCTTGAGGGATACGGCCAAGCTTGGTTAATCCTGGTCGTGTCCTGCCTTGTCTTTGATTTCTTCTTCTTTTGATGAGAGACACTGCCAAGCCATGACAAGCTTGGCCGTGTCACATGTTTTTCCCCAACAAGTCCACCAAATTTTGATTAAAAAGCTCCTTCAAATGTACTTCAACCTAAATGAACAACTTCAAACAATCTTAAGTACAAATTAACATGAAAATTAACTTAAAATCAACAAAAACATCATAGAAAATATATACAAAATTGATCTAAACAATTACCCCACACTTAATCCTTTGCTTGTCCCCAAGAAAAGTTAAAATGAAAACAAATAAAACAAGATAAATATTGTCAAGTTCAAGAGTTATAAGGATGCATTAAGATTCCCATCTTTTAAATCCACAATCATAATCGAATCAAGAATAATCGGTACTCAAGCAACTTAATGGTCAATCTATGCATACCAAAAATTGTCACTCCCTCACAAAACCTCTTAAGTGTTTAATTGGGTAGTGTTTAAGCTCTCAACATTCAATGAAAGATTAGGACTATAGGCTTGCTTACCAATCAAATCTCCACCACCTAATCACAATCAAGCATCAATCATAAGGTCTTTTATTTGGTTGTAACGGGGCTAAGGAGAAGGCATGACATTTGGGAGAGTGAGTTAGTTCATTTAGGTCAAGAGTACTTCAAGAGTGAAGCAAGCAATGTAGCATGATCAACAATCCCACAATTCATCTCAATCACTTAGCACTAAGCATTTAAGGGCTTTTAAGGAACTCCATTTGTTTAATCAGCAAAGATAATTTCCAAACTCATTACAACCCTTCCGACAAGAACAACAACTTCTATTATTTTGATTTTCATTATTTATTTCATTTTTTTTAATAGGGTATCCAACTAAAGAATACAATAATTTGTAATTTAAAGCCCATTGAATTCAACCCCACACTTTATTCAACACAACACTCCATTAATGCTCTTGAAATGCTCTTGATTTAATGAACGGGTAGAGTTAAAATGCAATGGTTCAAGCTGATGGTGTTGTGAAAAAGAAAGAAGGGAAAAATGAAATTAGCTCAAAGTTGGCGAACTAAGGTCGGATGTAAGGTTGGTCTTTTTAAGCCAAAATGGGTTACCCTAAATTGCCTTAATCATATTGATTCCTAATTGAAAGCTTTATGTAGTCTCAAAATGCATGTCAAAGCAAGTTCTAGTAATTCATCAATCAAAGATGTTCACACATAAAAAGAATGATAAGTTGATGGCTCAATTCCTCACTAGTTTAATGGCAATGCAAAGAATAACCATCAAAATTGACAATAAGTACTAATTCTAATCAATTCTCAAATTCATGCTTCAAAAATTCAAAAGTTGTCTATCAACAATCTTATAACAATTGAACTTATCAATATCCATCAAAATCAAATATAAAACAAAACACAAAACTTAACAAAACAACTATAACAAAACACTTACGAAAATAGACAATTTACATTTATGAATGAAAGATTAGCACACACCCCACACTTTAAGTTTTACATTGTCCTCAATGGAAACAAGGATAATAAAGAAGAAAGTTAAGGTACAACCTGTTTTCCATCGTGGCCTTGTGATGCAAGTGCTACCTTTTCATCCACAAACAACAATTGTTCAAGAACAAAATACAATATAAAATAACTACAATATAAAGTGTTAACATTAAAAACAATAACAACAAAAATATGCAATAACTAAAAATAAGAAAGTAAAAAGTGTTCTCAAAATGTTGGAGCTGATTGGCTCTATGGTGATGGAGGATGGGATAATGATGCAGCTGAAGGGTGGAGGCTCGGAATCTTAGCAAGGTTGTTGTTGATTTGGTCCAATTGTTCCATGACTGTAGCATGGTTACGATCAACCTTGCTTTCCAGTGCTTCAATCCTATTAAGGATCTCCTAATTATCCGGGATTGGAGCATCTCCATCCAAATCTAGAGAATCTGAGTCGGACTCCTCCTCGACTCGTGTTCTCTTTTGACGGCCCTTCAGTACCTCTGGCTCAGCTGAAACCATAACATAGGCCTCTCCTTTTCTTAAAACCATACGCATCTTCTCGAGTGTGGCAAGATCTAATGAATCATTACCCGAGATCTTAGTCATACGGCAGTTGCTCGGGTCAAAATCATTAAGAAGTGTCATTGCTAAAGTTGTAATTAATCCTCCAATGCAAATGGCACCCCTCTTTTTATTTGCCACACTGTCAAACACATCGGCTAACCAATAGCCGGTACAAACAGGTATGGCATTGCTAGCACAGTCTAAAAAAAATAGTTCGCTTATTTCTACAACCCCTGTGCTCTCTTTTCGTGCAAAGAATCCACATGACATAAAGCGATGTAAGTACCTTAGGGCGGGATTTGCCAATTTCGTAGCCTTGGCCGATTTGGCCACATAGGTTCCCGAGCCCAGTGCTCCCCATGCAAATTATTGTCTAAAACCCTTAGGTACACATTGTTCCCCTTGTTGATGGAAACCAAATATATCACTCAATTGCTCAATACCAATGACAAATGGTTTGCCAAGCAGTTTAAAATGTAACCTAATGCAAATCTTTTTGTCATCTCTTTCAACCTTAAGAGAGGTTAAAAATTCCAATGTAAGCTCTTGAAATTGCAAAGGTTTAAGGGAAACTAATCTCTCCCATCCAAGGTTTTGAACAAATCTATAAAAATTATCCCTAATATGAAGAGCATTAAGGGATTCTTCGCTAACATACCTCGTCGAAAAGAAACCCCTAGCGAGAAGAGTCGCCCTCCTTGAAGATGATGATGATGAAGATGAAGATGGAACTGAAGGTGGAGGTGGCCTCCTCTTGTGGTGAGACACCATCTTTGTTCTTGTCATTTTGATGATTTGGTGAAAATGAAGCTTTAACGGTTTTAATTGCTTTTTAATGAGAAAAGAAGAAGATTGGATGAGTTTAAATTAGTTTTGGTTAAGAAAAATGGAAGATTTAATAGGATTTTGGAGCTTTAAGAAAGTGGTTATGGAGGTTTTGAGAGAGGGAGTCGAGAGAGAGAGAGGAGAGAAAGGGGAGTTAGGGATTTAAAATGAAGAAATGGGCTAAATTCTTGTTTTTTAAATTTGAAAATTGATGTGACACGGCCAAGCTTGGTGAAGCTTGGCTGTGTTTGATGGATTTGGAGGGACACGGCCAGTGGCTTGGCCGTGTCCCTTGAACGTGTTTGATGGGATTGGAGGGACACTACCGGTGGCTTGGCCGTTTCCCTTGAGCATGTTTGATACTGGAACAAAAGAAAATTGCAAGCCAAATAAAAGGGACACTGGGAGAAGCTTGGCCGTGTCTATGTGACACGGCCAAGCCCTTTGGCCATGTCTGCCTCTGTGTGATTTTAGGTTTGCTTGACATGGCTAGTGGCTTGGCCGTGTCAAGTGGCCGTGTCTTACACTGCCAATTTGGTTTTTAATTTTTTTTAATGGTTTATTTGTGTCACCAAATCACAAAAATGCAATCTTCTTCCTTACTTAACCCTGAAACACATTCAAGAAAAATGAAAACCGATAAAAGTACCCATTCCATTTTATTTAAACTCAACATGAAATTAAAATTGCTAAATATAAAATTGTAATTATGAAAAGAAATGCAAACCGATGGGTTACCTCCCATTTAGTGCTTCTTTAATGTCGTATAGCTGGACATTGTTGCATCATTCGTCAACGAACACCATGCTTTCCACCGTTTTTGCAACTTCAATTTCTTCAAAGTAGGGCTTCACCCTTTGTCCATTGACCTTGAACTTCTCGTTGGTTTTTAAATTAAGCAACTCAACAACCCCATATGGGAATGTTTGAGTAACTTGAAAGGGTCCACTCCAACGTGACTTCAATTTTCCGAGAAACAACCGCATTCTTGAATTGAAGAGAAGGACTTTCATTCCCGGTTCAAAAGTCCTTCGAAGAATCATCCTGTCATGAATAGCTTTTGTCTTTTCCTTGAAGATCCTCGAACTCTCATAGGCTTCATTCCGAAGCTCATCAAGCTCGGAAATCTGAAGCATTCTTTGCTCCATTGCTTCATCTAAGTCCATATTCGTGGTCTTTATTGCCCAATAAGCCTTGTGCTCCAATTCCACCGGGAGGTGGCAAGCTTTGCCAAAGACCAACCTATAGGGACTCATTCCCAATGGGGTTTTAAAAGCAGTTCTATAAGCCCACAATGCTTCCGAGAGTCAGATTGACCAATCCTTCTGAGTTGTGCTCACTGTATTTTCTAAAATCCCCTTGATCTGCTTGTTTGAGATCTCAGTTTGCCCGGGCATTTGTGGATGGTATGGAGTTGCCACTTTGTGTCGGATGCCCATCTTGATCATCAACTTTTCAAACCATTTGTTGGAAAAATGGCTTCCTCCATCACTCACTATTGCCTTGGGGGTTCCAAACCTGCTCAAAATATTCTCCTTCACGAATTTTAACATAATGTTAGCATCATTAGTCCTAGTGGGGATAGCCTCAACCCATTTGGACACATAATCCACTGCTAGAAGGATATATTCAAAACCAAAGGATTTGGGAAATGGCCCCATGAAATCAATTCCCCATATATCAAAATGTCAACCACAATAAAAATATTAAGGGGCATTTCATTCCGTTTGCTAATGTTTCCTACTTTTTGGCATTTATCACATCTTATACAAAAATGATAAGCATCCTTAAAAAGTGTAACCGCTTTGAAGGACTTTCTCGGCGGTCTTTTTTCCTCCAAAGTGTCCCCCGCAAAACATATTGTGGCAAAATTGTAGCACTTGCTTTTGTTCCTCTTCCGGCACACATCTTCTTATCACTTCATCCCTGCAAATTCTAAACAAGTAAGGCTCATCCCAAAAATAATACTTACATGTATGCAGGAATCTCTTCTTTGCCTGCAAGCTCAAATCCTTTCTCGCTACACCACAAGAAAGATAATTAGCAATATCCGCATACCATGGTGCTTGAGTTAAAGAAAACAAGTGTTCATTCAGAAATTTTTTGAAAGCATTTTCACAAGCAATTTCAGCATCATTGTCACAAGAGTTAAGTCTAGACAGATGGTCGGCCACTACATTCTCGCTTCCTTTCCTATCTTTGATTTCAACATCAAATTCTTGTAACATCAACACCCACCTAATGAGCCTAGGTTTAGCTTGTGGTTTGGTCAACAGGTATTTCAAGACCATATGATCAGAAAATACTATGACCTTGGAACCTATCAAGTAAGATCTAAATTTATCTAGCGCAAACACCACAGCTAACATTTCTCTCTCAGTGGTCATGTAATTTACTTGTGCATCGTTTAAAGATAAACTTGCATAATAAATTACACACATCAACTTATTCACTCTTTGGCCCAACAGCTCCAATGGCAAAATTTGATGCATCGCACATAATTTCAAATGGCAAATCCCAATATGGGGCAACAATTATAGGGGCAGAAGTTAGTTTTTCTTTCAAAATTTTAAAAGCTTCTAACCACTTTTCATCAAAAACAAATGGGACATCTTTTTCTAACAAATGACATAAAGGGCATGAAATTTTGGAAAAATCTTTTATAAACCTCCTATAAAATCCTGCATGTCCCAAAAAACTTCTAATTCCCTTAACTGATGTGGGTGGAGGTAGGTTCACAATTAATTCAACCTTAGCCTTGTCTACCTCAATCCCTTTATGGGAAATAACATGCCCTAAAACAATTCCGTGATCAACCATAAAGTGACTCTTTTCCCAACTCAAGGTAAGATTACATTCAATACACCTTTCAAGTACTAGAGTCAACTTTTCCAAACAATCATCAAAGGAATTACCAACAACAGAAAAGTCATCCATAAATACCTCAATGCACTTATCCAACATATCAGAAAAGATGGAAAGCATACACCTTTGAAATGTTCCCGGTGCATTGCAAAGTCTGAACGGCATCCTTCGAAATGCAAATGTACCAAAGGGACAAGTAAATGTAGTCTTTGGTTGATCTTCCAGTGCTATCGGGACTTGGTAGTAACCTGAAAGACCATCAAGAAAACAGTAAAAAACATGTCCAGATAACCTATCAAGCATTTGATCAATAAATGGTAAAGGAAAGTGATCTTTCTTGATGACATTATTTAATTTCCTATAATCTATGCACATTCGCCACCCAGTTTGTGTTCGTGTCAGTACCAACTCTCCTTTATCATTCTGGACTAGTGTCAACCCTGTTTTCTTAGGCACAACATGAATAGGACTAACCCATTCACTATCAGCAATAGGGTAAATTACCCCTTCATCCAGTAGGTTAAGGACCTCCTTCTTAACAACCTCGCTCATGTTAGGGTTTAGCCTCCTTTGAGACTCTCTCACCGATTTAGCCCCTTCCTCTAAGATGATCTTATGCATGCACATAGAGGGACTAATACCCTTAATGTCACTCAACCCCCAACCTATAGCTTTCTTGAATTTTTTCAACATCGTTACAAGCTTATCTTCTTCCTCACTGATAAGGGTAGTAGAAATTATCACTGGTTGAGAGTTATTCTCCTCAAGAAAAATATATTTTAAATGCTTGGGGAGTTCTTTAAGTTCAACCCCTTGTAGTTGAATTTGCTCTTCTTCAACTTCGAATTCCTCCTCAACACTCTTATCGTCCAAAATGGAATTGTCTTCTTTATTCTCCTCATTGGAAATCTCTACTTCTTCTTGCAATTTTAGAGCCCTTTCTAGCTTGTGTTCGCCATTATCCTATAAGAAAACTTCTTTAACAGCATTATTAGTAAAATCAATAAAAGAGCAATCTTCATATAAAGCACTAGTGGGAATGGGGGAAGTGTTAAAAATTGAAAATTCTACAGTTTGTCCCAAAATGGTCATAGTCAGTTTTCCATTTTTAACATCAATTAAAGTGTTAGTTGTGGCCATAAAAGGCCTCTCTAACAAAATTGCATGCTTGGCATCCTGTGGGATTTCTCCCCCGATATCTAAGACAATGAAATCGATGGGTACAATCAAACCTCCTACCTTAACTAGAACATCTTCTATGATTCCCTTAGGGTATCTAAGAGTTCTATCCGCTAGTTGCAAAACCATTTTAGTCGGTTTGAGTTCCCCAAGCTCTAGTTTCAAATAGATTGAGTATGGCATCAAATTAATACTAGCTCCGAGATCACACATGCCAATGGTCTCTTTCCCATTCCCTATAGAGATTCTCACTATAAAGCTCCCAGGATCTTTTAGTTTAGGAGGTAACTTATGTTGTAAAACAGCACTTGTTACTTCCAAAACTATCACCTTTTCATCCAAATCATACCTTATTTTCTTAGTGTTTAGCTCTTTTAAGAATTTGGCATAAGATAGCATATTCTTTATTACCTCTAGTAAGGGTAGGTTGATACTTACCTTCAAAAGCATGTTATAAATTTCAGAAAATTGCTTATCATGCTTTTCATTTTTTAACCTGCTGGGAAATGGAATTGGTGGTCTGTATGGATTTGGACATTTGTGCAGCTTTGGTGCAACGAATGCCTCCTCTCTATCCTCTTTAAGCTCATTTGGTTCAACTTTTTCTTCTTTCATTTCCTTGCCATTATCTTGCATTGTACCTGCATCAAAGGAGTTATCAATGTTATTATCACTGATTTTATTGTCAAGTACCTTACCACTTCTCAAAACGGTGATTGCTTTGGCCTACTCCGGTTGGCTTGGAAATTTCCCTTTTTGATTGGCTTGAAGTTGATTAACCAATTGACCCACTTGAGTTTTAACCTTCTTAAGCGATGCTTCTAAAGAGTCAAACCGCTTATTGTTCAATTCTTGATTTTGAGTGCTTACTTGAATGAAAGCATTTAAATTGTCTTCAAATGAAGGTTTCTTGACCTGCTCTTGATTTGAGGTTTGCCCTTGAAATTGGGGACCTCTTTGATATGGTTGGAAAGGTTGTTGAGGTGGAGCATGTTGTTGATTTTTTCATGAAAACTTGGGATGATTCCTCCAACCGGGGTTATAAGAATTTGAATATGGGTCATTCCTACCCCTTTGTTGGAATCCTTCAAAAGCAAAAGCTTGTCCTTGCTCCTCTTGGAATGTATCAAAATTTGAGGGGCACATATTTGCTTGATGGCCTACAAGACCGCATGATGCGCATGACTCTTGGCTTGGTCCCGACAAGTTCCCTTTGGCATTCAATAATTTTACTTGTTTTGTCAGTTCTGCAATTTGCCTAGCCATTTTCGAGTTTGCACTTATCTCGTGTGCTCCTCTTCTCCTTTCCCCAATACTCTTTTGTTGGGAATTTGCCCCAACATTTTGAATAATGCAACTGTTTTTGCAGTCGTTCTTTCACCCATTGCTCCCCCTGCTGCATTATCCACAGTGTTTTGACATTGTTGAGTTAGCCCATCATAGAAGAATTGATTGAGCAACTGTTGTGGATAGTAATGGTGAGGGCACTGAAATAATAAGGATTTGAAGCGATCCCACGCTTCATGAAACGGTTCTCCATCAAATTGGGTGAAAGTTGCAATACTCCCCCTAAGCTCCTTGGTCTTTTGGTATGAATAAAACTTTCCCATAAATTTGTTGTAAATCTCTGTCCATGTGGTTAAAGAATTATCCGGTAGGGTCATCAACCATGCTTTTGCTCTGTCCTTCAAACTATATGGGAAACATCTCAACTTGAGTTCATCTTCTGTTAGTGTTTGCAAAGGGAATGTATGCAATGTTCAGTAAAAATCCCGAACGAAGTTGAGAGGATCTTCATTCGGCAGTCCATGGAAGGATGGCAGCATACTATAGTGAGTATTTCTGAGTTCATAATTTCTAGCTGCGTTGCTTAACCGGATACAAGATGTGGTCACTCCGATGATCGGTTGGGCAAACTCCTTCATAGGTGGTTCTTGTGCATCACCCATCTCTGTTTCTATGTTCTCCTCAAACTGTTCATCAGTATTTTCCCTTTCTTGCTTAATAGGATTTGGTCCCTCGGGTCTTGGAAGTCTATGGATATTGTCTATAAATGGAATAAGTTCATTTCCTAGAGACCTTCGTCCGTGCATAAAGTACCTAAGCAATTCAAAAAGAACACTTTAAACAATTTAACAAATAAATTAAAAGAATCAAACTATTAACAAAAATTGCCTTCCCCAGCAGCGGCGCCAAAAACTTGTTGCGCTTCACAAAGCGGCACTCGCAAGTATACGAGGCTATTGCAGTGACGGTGATCGCCCCAAGGTCGTCTCACAAGGAAGGAATTGCGTTTAATAGTTCGATTAACATGAAATAATAAACTTGAGTGTGTGATTGGATTGGTGAATTGTAATTAACCTTAGAAATGAAAATGAGTGATTTTATGCAAGATAAATTCAATTATGGAAATGATGCCTAGGGTTGTAGGTCCATTTAATCAAATGTTTAATTATCAAATTATCCATTAATATAACCTTGTACCTTAATTTGTTCCTTTAGGTTAATTAGTCAATTATCAATTCACTAGTTTTCACATTTATGAATTAACAACATCCAATTATTTTACATTAGCAAATTAATAAACCCTAGAACTTATATTTCTAATTCATTCTTAGGGTAGTCAATTGCATAGTTCCGATATTAAACTTCTCCTCTCGGTCCATCATTCAATATTAAGTAATCAATAGGTGGCCAATCTATCAATTTATCTTTAATTTTAATGCAATCAACCAATAACAAGGTATATCAATGGAATCATCAAATCAAATCATTTAATCAAATATACTACAACCCATGAGTAAATTAGCTCATCATATTCTTTAAACAAATGCTCATTTCAATATAAACCAAATCAAAGTTATTCATTGCAATATTAATGTTCTTAATACAACAACAACAAATAAGAAATGGATTAAAAGAAAGAGTTGGAAAAACCCCTTTTGGAGTTGCTCAAAATCGGACTCCTTGTCTCTTTCGTAGCTCCCTCTTTGATGTGTGATGATGAACTTCCAAGCTCTCTTGAACAAATGGCTCTCTTCTTGAAGGATGAATGATAGCTCTCTCAAGTTCACAACTCTCCAATCAAGCCTCTTAAAACCCTAATCCTCAAGAACTAGCTACTCACTTCACTTCCAATGATTGTCTTTTCTCTTGGTGTGTGAAAGGAAAATGGTGAATGAAGAATGGGAGAATGGTGTCTTGCTCTCTCAAGTAAGAACCGAGGAAGAAGATGATAATGGTGTAGAGAATGTCCACTCAATATATTCAATCTATTTTCTATTCCCTCCATGCTCTTTCACTTTGAATTTTTAAGACACCCATCACTCTTTGTCTCCCACTTCCCAATTTCTTTATATATTTCTTCCACAATTCCTTCCACCTTTCACTCCCTTTTATCTTTTTGTTCCCCACTAATTCACATTAATCCATACCTCGTGCAAGCATATCAATTGATCCAGGGTGACAATGCCAAGCTTGTTGGCCGTGTCTCTTGGATTTTCTTTTCTTTCTTGGGACACGACCAAGCTTCTGGCCGTGTCCCTTGCTGCCTTGTTTTTTTGATTTGTTTCCAAGGAGTGACACGACCAAGCTCCTGGCCATGTCATGTGACACGGCCAGTGGCTTGGCCGTGTCTCTTGATGGTGTCACTCTCTGCTTCTTTCTTTTCTTTCTTTGCCATTTTTCCTTTGGTGAGACACGGCCAGTGGCTTGGCCGTGTCTGCTTCTGTCCATCTTTGCTTGAGGGACACGGCCAAGCTTGGTTAATCCTGGCCATGTCCTGCCTTGTCTTTGATTTCTTCTTCTTTTGATGAGAGACACGGCCAAGCCATGACACATGTTCCTCTCCAACAAGTCCACCAAATTTTAATTAAAAAGCTCCATCAAATGTACTTCAACTTAAATCAACAACTTCAAACAAACTTAAGTACAAATTAACATGAAAATTAACTTAAAATCAATAAAAATATCATAGAAAATATATACAAAATTGATCTAAACAATGTGTGATGGGTGCACAAGATCAAATCGATTCTTGGGAAGATGCCTAGGGATATAGGTCCATTCAATGAAAGCCAAATTCTCAATTATCCATTAACATAACCTTGTAATTAATTTGTTCCTTAAGGTTAATTAGTCAATTACCAATCCATTAGTTCTCACATTCATGAATTAGCAATAACAAATTATTTTACATTTGCAAATTAATAAACCCTAGAACTTATATTTCTAATTCATTCTTAGGGTGGTCGATTATATAGTTTTGATATCGGATTTCACCTCTTGGTCCGTTATTCAATATCTAGAGATCAATGGGTAGCTAATCTATCAACCTAGCATTTAATACAATACAATAAACCAATAACAAGGTACATCAATGTAAATATCAAATCAAAGCATTCAATTAAATATACTACAAACTATAGGCATGGGTATTTAGCTCAACATCATCAATTTAAAACATTCATTCAACTCAATATAAAACAAATACAAATTGTTCATTGCAATATCAATTCTCTTAATACAACAACAACACTAAGAAATGAATTAAAAGAGAGAATAGAAAAACCCCTTGTGAAGATGCCAAGAGTAAGATTACTAGTCTTCCTCCTAGCTCCACTTGATGTATGATGAAGAACTAAAGCCCTCTTCAATGGTTGATTCCCCTTTGCAATATGGAATGGAGCTTTCTCAAGTCACCAAACCTTTGGATGGAGCTTTCTAAAGTTACCAACTCTTCAATTGATTATGCCTTTGGAAGATTGAATGGAGCTTTCTCAAGTCTCCAATCCTTCAATGAAGCTTCTTCAACCTTTAAGAACTTGTTTAACCCAATTTATCCCAAAGAATCTCAAAGAACTTGTCAATAGAAGATGGAGAAGGTGGAGAGGATAGAAATGGAGGTTGAAGATGATGAGCCAAGGAAGAGTGTCCCTCTCTCCCTCAAAAACCTATATATGCAAATTGGCCGTGTCTCTTGATGGTGTCACTCTCTGCTTCTTTCTTTTCTTTCTTTGCCTTTTTTCCTTTGGTGAGACACGGCCAGTGGCTTGGTCGTGTCTCTTGGCCGTGTTTGCTTCTGTCCATCTTTGCTTGAGGGACACGGCCAAGCTTGGTTAATCCTGGCCATGTCCTGCCTTGTCTTTGATTTCTTCTTCTTTTGATGAGAGACACGGCCAAGCCATGACACATGTTCCTCTCCAACAAGTCCACCAAATTTTGATTAAAAAGCTCCATCAAATGTACTTCAACTTAAATCAAAAACTTCAAACAAACTTAAGTACAAATTAACATGAAAATTAACTTAAAATCAATAAAAATATCATAGAAAATATATACAAAATTGATCTAAACAATGTGTGATGGGTGCACAAGATCAAATCGATTCTTGGGAAGATGCCTAGGGATATAGGTCCATTCAATGAAAGCCAAATTCTCAATTATCCATTAACATAACCTTGTAATTAATTTGTTCCTTAAGGTTAATTAGTCAATTACCAATCCATTAGTTCTCACATTCATGAATTAGCAATAACCAATTATTTTACATTTGCAAATTAATAAACCCTAGAACTTATATTTCTAATTCATTCTTAGGGTGGTCGATTATATAGTTTCGATATCGGATTTCACCTCTCGGTCCGTCATTCAATATCTAGAGATCAATGGGTAGCTAATCTATCAACATAGCATTTAATACAATACAATAAACCAACAACAAGGTACATCAATGTAAATATCAAATCAAAGCATTCAATTAAATATACTACAAACCATAGGCATGGGTATTTAGCTCAACATCATCAATTTAAAACATTCATTCAACTCAATATAAAACAAATACAAATTGTTCATTGCAATATCGATTCTCTTAATACAACAACAACAATAAGAAATGAATTAAAAGAGAGAATAGAAAAACCCCTTGTGAAGATGCCAAGAGTAAGATTACTAGTCTTCCTCCCAGCTCCACTTGATGTATGATGAAGAACTAAAGCCCTCTTCAATGGTTAATTCTCCATTGCAATATGGAATGGAGCTTTCTCAAGTCACCAACCCTTTGGATGAAGCTTTCTGAAGTTACCAACTCTTCAATTGATTATGCCTTTGGAAGATGGAATGGAGCTTTCTCAAGTCACCAATCCTTCAATGAAGCTTCTTCAACCTTCAAGAGCTTGTTTAACCCAATTTATCCCAAAGAATCTCAAAGAACTTGTCAATAGAAGATGGAGAAGGTGGAGAGGATAGAAATGGAGGTTGAAGATGATGAGCCAAGGAAGAGTGTCCCTCTCTCCCTCAAAAACTTGTATATGCAAATTGGCCGTGTCTCTTGATGGTGTCACTCTCTGCTTCTTTCTTTTCTTTCTTTGCCTTTTTTCCTTTGGTGAGACACGGCTAGTGGCTTGGCCGTGTCTGCTTCTGTCCATCTTTGCTTGAGGGACACTGCCAAGCTTGGTTAATCCTGGTCGTGTCTTGCCTTGTCTTTGATTTCTTCTTCTTTTGATGAGAGACACTGCCAAGCCATGACAAGCTTGGCCGTGTCACATGTTTTTCTCCAACAAGTCCACCAAATTTTGATTAAAAAGCTCCTTCAAATGTACTTCAACCTAAATCAACAACTTCAAACAAACTTAAGTACAAATTAACATGAAAATTAACTTAAAATCAACAAAAACATCATAGAAAATATATACAAAATTGATCTAAACAATTAATCCACACTTAATCCTTTGCTTGTCCCCAAGAAAAGTTAAAATGAAAACAAATAAAACAAGATAAATATTGTCAAGTTCAAGAGTTATAAGGATGCATTAAGATTCCCATCTTATTAAATCCACAATCATAATCGAATCAAGAATAATCGGTACTCAAGCAACTTAATGGTCAATCTACGCATACCAAAAATTCTCACTCCCTCACAAAACCTCTTAAGTGTTTAATTGGGTAGTGTTTAAGCTCTCAACATTCAATGAAAGATTAGGACTATAGGCTTGCTTATCAATAAAATCTCTACCACCTAATCACAATCAAGCATCAATCATAAGGTCTTTTATTTGGTTGTAACGGGGCTAAGGAGAAGGCATGACATTTGGGAGAGTGAGTTAGTTCATTTAGGTCAAGAGTACTTCAAGAGTGAAGCAAGCAATGTAGCATGATTAACAATCCCACAATTCATCTCAATCACTTAGCACTAAGCATTTAAGTGCTTTTAAGGAACTCCATTTGTTTAATTAGCAAAGATAATTTCCAAACTCATTACATCCCTTCCAACAAGAACAACAACTTCTATTATTTTGATTTTCATTATTTATTTCATTTTTTTAATAGGGTATCCAACTAAAGAATACAATAATTTGTAATTTAAAGCACATTGAATTCAACCCCACACTTTATTCAACACAACACTCCATTAATGCTCTTGAAATGCTCTTGATCTAATGAACGGGTAGAGTTAAAATGCAATGGTTCAAGCTGATGGTGTTGTGAAAAAGAAAGAAGGGAAAAATGAAATAAGCTCAAAGTTGGCGAACTAAGGTCGGATGTAAGGTTGGTCTTTTTAAGCCAAAATGGGTTACCCTAAATTGCCTTAATCATATTGATGCCTAATTGAAAGCTTTATGTAGTCTCAAAATGCATGTCAAAGCAAGTTCTAGTAATTCATCAATCAAAGATGTTCACACATAAAAAGAATGATAAGTTGATGGCTCAATTCCTCACTAGTTTAATGGCAATGCAAAGAATAACCATCAAAATTGACAATAAGTACTAATTCTAATCAATTCTCAAATTCATGCTTCAAAAATTCAAAATTCCTCTATCAACAATCTTATAACAATTGAACTTATCAATATCCATCAAAATCAAATATAAAACAAAACACAAAACTTAACAAAACAACTATAATAAAACACTTAAGAAAATAGACAATTTACATTTATGAATGAAAGATTAGCACACACCCCTCACTTTAAGTTTTACATTGTCCTCAATGGAAACAAGGATAATAAAGAAGAAATTTAAGGTACAACCTGTTTTCCATCGTGGCCTTGTGACGTAAGTGCTACCTTTTCATCCACAAACAACAATTGTTCAAGAACAAAATACAATATAAAATAATTACAATATAAAGTGTTAACATTAAAAACAATAACAACAAAAATATGCAATAACTAAAAATAAGAAAGTAAAAAGTGTTCTCAAAAGGTTAGAGCTGATTGGCTCTATGGTGATGGAGGATGGGATAATGATGCAGCTGAAGGGTGGAGGCTCAGAATCTTAGCAAGGTTGTTGTTGATTTGGTCTAATTGTTCCATGACTGTAGCATGGTTACGATCAACCTTGCTTTCCAGTGCTTCAATCCTATTAAGGATCTCCTGATTATCCGGGATTGGAGCATCTTCATCCAAATCTAGAGAATCTGAGTCGGACTCCTCCTCGACTTGTGTTCTCTTTTGACAGCCCTCCGGTACCTCTGGCTCAGCTGAAGCCATAACATATGTCTCTCATCTTTCTTTGGGACACAGCCAAGCTAGTTGGCCGTGTCTCTTGCTGCACCTTTTCTTTTCTTTGGTCATAAGACGAGCAGACATGGCCAAGCTTCAAGTGACATGGCCATGTCATGTGACATGGCCAGTGGCTTTGCCATGTCTCTTGCTAGTGTCGCATTCTACCTTCTTTCTTTTCTTTGGTTTCGTGGAGTGACACGGCCAAGCGCCTAGCCATGTCATGTGACATGGCCAGTGGCTTGGCCATGTCGCTTGCCAGTGTCGCCTTCTGCCTTCTTTCTTTTCTTTGTTCTCAAGTGGTGACACGGCCAAGCTCCTGGCCATGTCATGTGACATGGCCAGTGGCTTGGCCATATCGCTTGCCAGTGTCGCCTTCTGCCTTCTATTTCTTTGAGGGACACGCCCAAGACAGTGAGACATGGCCAAGCTTCAAGCGACATGGCCATGTCGGTCAGACATGGGCAAAGACATGGCCATTTCTGTGAGTGTGTCAAGTACTGCCTTTATTTTAGGATGAAACCCGGCCAAGACAATGAGACATGGCCAAGCTTCAAGTGACATGGCCATGTCGATCAGACATGGGCAAAGACATGGCCATGTCTGTGATTGTGTCAAGTACTGCCTCTATTTTTTTTTCTTTCTTGGTTTATTTTCCTTGGGTGAGACACGGCCAGTGGCTTGGCCGTGTCTCTTGGTTGTGTCAGCTACTATCTTGGAATTCTTTTGAGGGACATGGCCAAGCTTGCTTTGGCTTGGCCATGTCTTGCTTGATTCATGCTCTTTCTTCATTTTTCTTGATTGTTTTGATCATCCAAGGGAGTTTTTGCACTTAAACCTAAAACAAACACTTTAAACAAACTTAAAATAAAAATCAATCAAAATATTAACTAAAAACACATAAAAATTATACTGAAAACTAGTACAAATATGATCTAAACAATCAGAGCCTGGGTTTGAGGTTCTCAACCTAGGTGAATTGTAAGAAAAAGAAAATTTTGATTTTAAAATATGGTTTTTGAATAAGATACATGCTTTGGCACTGGCAGTTTCTGATGTTTGATGAGGTAATCTTTTGCTATGTTTGCAGATATAGGTAGTGATGACGTCTCAGTCACGTCAGTGCATAGAAGGTAGTGCTGAGAGTGTTGCTCCTGATGAGGGTAGAGATGAAGCTAGGGTTAAGATAGCTGGAGAGGCACCTACTCCTGTGTTAGAGAGATCAGCTGCTGATGAGATTCTGCCAGTTTGGTTGTGGCATATTGTAGAATTGTTGAGGCAGGCTCCAGCGCAGCAGCCGCCACTGCAATCACAGCCACAAGTATTGATGAGGTAGTATGATAAATTGAGGAAGTTTGGGGCTGAGAATTTCTTTAGTACAACCGATCCTACAGTAGCTGAGTAGTGGTTGGATAGAGTTCAGAGGGTATTCATTCAGTTGCAAGCTATTCTTGAAGAAAAATTTTATTATGCTAGATCTCTTCTGCAGAGAGATGCTTATGATTGGTGGAAGACAGTTCCACATGCGATGGATGATCCACCGACCCTGACTTATGGTAATTTTTTGCGAGAGTTTAAGTAGAAGTATACTCTGAGGGAGTATAAAGATGCCAAGAAGATGGAGTTTCTAAATCTGAGACAGGATAATCGGACAGTGACAGAGTATGAGATAGAGTTCATCCGGTTGAGTCATTATGCCAGTGGGATTATTTCATATGAGATAGACCGGTGCAGGAGGCTTGAGGAGAGGTTGAGACCCTCTATTATGTGTATTGCTGCTGGTTCCCGGTACCAAAATTTTTCTCATTTTGTTGCAGCTGCCAAAAGTGTTGAGAGAGCACAGGGTATTGCAGCAGCTGCTACTGAGGTGACTAGAGCTAGGAGACCCCAGTTTGAGGCAGAGTCTTTATCTGCAAAGAGAGGCCGAGGAGGTCATTTTCAGAGGTTCAGTAGGGGCCAGAGGCAGCCTGTTAGGTCAGTACCATATCATAGGCAGAGACCGAGACCTACAATTTCTGTAGCTAGTGCTCCAACTCCAGTAGTTCATAGGTTTATTCCACCTACATGTGTCCATTGTGGTAGGGCATATGGGGGTGATTACTGGAAGACGAGTGGACCAAGAGTGTGTTTTAGATGTGGGTCACCGGATCATTTCATCAAAGATTGCCCGGAGCTACTGGAAGATAGACAGACTGATACTGCAACTTCTCGACCCAGTGTCAACAGAGGAGGTCGAGGGGTCATAGGTTTTAGTAGAGGTGGTCGACCCGGGATTAGTCAGAGAGGAGGCTCTACATCTGGAGGCAGTAGGCCAAATGAGGCTGGGTCATCTCAGCGAATGTATGTGATGCAGAAGTAGCCAGATGCTTCAGCCGTCATTGCGGGTACATTTTCTTTATTTGGCATTTCAGTTCTTGCTCTAATTGATCCTGGATCTACTCATTCATACATTAGTGCATCTATCTTGCCCGTGTCTGAATTACATTCTGTTCCCTAGGATTTGAAGTCTTGGTGACAAATCCTTTAGGGCATAGTGTGGTAGTTAGCAAGGTGCACCGAGATAGTTTAGTTGATGTATAAGATGAGGAGTTTCTTGGTGATTTGATTGAAATGCCTTTTAAGGAGTATGATCTGATCTTAGGCATGGATTGGTTGTCTAAGCACAGGGCTGTAGTAGACTGTCAAAATAAGTATGTTACCCTGAGAACCAGTGATGGTAGAAGTGTTATGGTATCTAGTGAGCAGAAACATCTTGCATCCATGGTTGTTTCAGTTGTTACAGCTAGGAGATTGATTCAGAAGGGATGTGAGGCTTATCTTACTCATGTTGTGGATACCAGAGTAGTGGGTTCTCAACTTGATAGTATACCCACAGTTATGAAATTCTCAGATATTTTTCATGAGGAGTTGCCAGGGATACCCTCTGAGAGAGAGGTTGAGTTTGGTATCGATTTGTTGCCTGGTACCACTCCCATCTCTATTACTCCCTATCGAATGACACCTGCTGAGTTGAGAGAGTTGAAGGTGCAGTTATAGGAGTTGCTCGATAAAGGGTTTGTTTGCCCTAGTGTGTCTCTGTGGAGAGCTCCTATTTTGTTTGTAAGGAAGAAGGATGGTACTTTGAGACTGTGTATTGATTATAGGCAGTTGAATAAAGTGACTATCAAGAATAAGTATCCTTTGTCTCGGATAGATGATTGTTGTCCCAAGATGGCAACCAAGAGGGGGGGGGGTGAATTGGTTTCCTCAAGAAATAATGACAATTAAAAAAACTCAACAAAATAGAAGTGCGGAATTAAGAGATTGTTGAGTAATGGAAGAAAGAAAGAACACCCAAGATTTATAGTGGTTCGGATTTTACTTCAATCCTACATCCACTTCCTTAACAACTTGTTAAGGTTCCACTAATCTTGAAGTTTTTACAAGCTCACTTCCAACTTTGGTGTTTTCACAAGTTCACACCTAACTTCACAAGTGTTTTCTAAGGCTAACACTCAAGAACCTTTAAAGGAGTTTTTAAGACTTACTCTCACAACCCAAACAAGAGTTTTACAAGGCTTACTCTAATAGCCCAAGTGTTTCCCAAGCTCACACTCAAACTTATTCAATGGTGTTTTCAATGCTAACACCTAACATTCATTACAATTCAAAATGTAAGTTTAAGTAAAAGAAAAATTGTTGCTTGGCTATCAAATTCTGTTTTGCTTCACACTCTATATTTTTTTCTCATAGAAACACTGTATTTATAGCCAATGTGGTCTTACTAGCTGTTATTGATAGTGAGAATGAAGTCTTGGCAGCTTAGACCTTCTTTACTTAAACTGTCCGAAGCATTTCGCGGTCGTCTTTCATACAAGGATGGTCGCGCTCATATCTCACGCGGTCGTCCTTGGACAAGGTGCGGTCGCTGTATTTAAAAAAGCTTCAACGGTCGAATTTGAGTGCTCTGCAGCTGGAATCTTGCCCATGCTGTGATTGTCGGGATGGTCGCACATCACCAAGATGCGGTCGCCCTTTTTGAATGTTGAAGTGGATTTTTAACGGTCATGTCACGTGGCATTCTCTGACAGGGCAGAAGAGATGTCCGCCATAATTTGAATATCGCGGTCGCCCTAGGTAGCATCGAACTTCTGGATGCACCTGAGGACGCAAAACCTACTGTGTCTTTAAGCAATTTTTCTTGAATTTTCAGCGCGGTCGCTATTACTCAAGAGCGGTCGCTAAATTGATAAGCAAGGTCACATCATTCACCGTTCTTGTCACCACGAACCTTACTGTGATTAGAATGATTTGAGTTCCTTGGTTAGCGGTCGTCCATAAGTTGGGACGGTCGCTCTTCTTTAGGTGCGGTCGCGACTTAGGTCGGGCTTCTGACCGCGAAACCTACTGTGATAAGGTTTCATCTTTCAATTGCATGGTGCGGTCGTATTCATGTCGGGTGTGACCGCTAGAAGTGTTCTGTTCAGTCTTTTTGAAGCAACCTAATCCTGCAACAAGATTCTTCAAACACATGTTAAATGGATCATTCAATTTGAGTTGTCAAGGATCAAAATTGAGATCTTTTGTCTAACAATGATCTCTTTGATCAGTTGAAGGGAGCAGCAGTATTCTCTAAAATTGATTTGAGATTAGGGTACCATCAGTTAAGAGTTAGAGTTGAAGATGTATCATGATTTGAAGCAACATTATTGATGGTCAGGTATGAAGAGGGACATAGCGGAGTTTGTATCCAAATGTCTTACTTGTTAGAGAGTGAAAGCTGAGCACCAAGTTCCAATAGGGTTGCTCCAACCTTTATCAGTGCCAAAATGGAAATGGGAGAGTATAACAATGGATTTTGTGACTGGTTTGCCGTTGACTCAGAAGAAGCATGATGCAATCTGGGTGATTGTTGATCGGTTGACGAAGACAACTCATTTTCTTCCAGTTCGGATGGACTATTCTCTTGAGAAGTTGGTTGAGCTATATATTAGTGAGAGAGTGAGATTGCATGGAGTCTCAATTTCTTTGGTGTCTGATCGAGATTCCCGATTTACTTTGAGATTTTGGAAGAGTTTGCATAATGCTTTGGGTTCTCGGTTGCATTTTAGCACTGCTTTTCATCCTCAGACAGATGGGCAGTCAGAGAGAGTGATACAGATTTTGGAGGATATGTTAAGAAGTTGTGTTATTGATTTCTCGGGAAATTGGGACAGATTCTTGCCATTGATGGAATTTGCTTATAACAATAGTCATCGGTCCAGTATTAAAATGGCACCTTATGAGGCATTGTATGGTAGAAGATGCACGATGCCTCTATGTTGGGATGAGGTTGGAGAAGGTAAATTGGTTGGTCCCGATTTGATTATAGAAACAGAAGAGAAAGTGAAGATAATTCAGAATCAGTTGAAAGCAGCTTCAGATTGACAGAAATCTTATTCAGATTTGAAGAGGAGAGATATAGAGTTCAATGTAGGAGATAAAGTATTTTTGAAAGTGTCTCCTTGGAAGAAAATATTTAGATTTAGCCGCAAAGGGAAGCTGAGTCCTCATTTCATTGGACCTTATGAAGTACTGGAAAGAGTTGGACAAGTTGCTTATCGACTCACTTTGCCGCCTGAATTTGATAGAATTCACAATGTCTTCCATGTTTCTATGCTATGGAGGTACAGATCAGACCCATCTCATATTCTATTAGTTGCATCTATTGAGGTGAGTTTGGATCTGACTTTTAAAGAAGAACCAGTGGCTATTTTGGCACATGAAGTGAAAGAATTGAGAAATAAGAAAGTGCCACTTGTGAAGGTTCTTTGGAAGAATCATGCTAAGGAAGAGGCAACTTGGGAGAATGAGCAAGTGATGTGAGATCAGTATCCCTAGCTATTTCAGACTTGAGACCAGGTAATTTCGAGGACAAAATTTATGTGTAGAGGGGGAGAATTGTAATATCCCAAATGATACCCTAAAATTTTGAAATGTTTATTGTTGTAATGGTATTATATGATATTAAGTGTATATTGATTAAGTGAGAAGATAAAAGAAGATGTGTGTATATGTTGCATATATAGAGATATATACAACATATACAAGTCAATGTTTTAATTATGGTCAAATGATATTTTGGTTATTAAATTAGAAATTAAATATAAGTGAAAGATGATATTTATATTATTATAATATATTAATTGCTTGGTGGAGATTTAAAGAGAAATTCATATGGCTATTAGTGAAGGGGAGTTGACCATTTCTATTTTCATCATCATCTTCTTCTTCTTCTTCTTTGGCCGGCCACCACCATCTTCAAAGGGAGAGACTTTGCTTCTTGCTGACTTAAGAATTTGAAGGGGTTTCAAGTGATCAAGTTGGAGTTCTAAGAATTTTCTTCACTTTTGGTAAGTTTCCAACTTGTTTCTTTGTGTTCTTTTGGAGTTTGTGTATTTGAGTTTTGTGAATGGTTGTTGTAGTTGTGCATATGGTTTATTTTATATGTTTGAGGTTTTTTGGTCTAATTGACTTTGATTTTGGGGGTTGGATTGAAGATAATGTTAAGTTTGGTGAAGATAACAAGAGTTGTGGATTGTGTATGTGTTGAGTTGTGAAATATGGTTGTGATTATATGTTGATGCATAAAATTGAGTTGTTTTGATGTTATGCAAGTTTATTATGGTTTTGGTTAAGTTTGTTTGGAGTGAAAAAGGGTAAAAGAAAGATGTTTGTTGGATGTGGCATTTTTGGTGTTGATTTCAGGTTTTTGGCCTGACACGCCCAGTAATACGACCATGTCTTTGGGTGTGTCATTGGTTCTGTTTTCAGTGTGGATGACATGAGTAGTGACACGCCCATGTCACTGAGCATGTCATAGCTTCTGTGTTGGAGGAGAATTGACACGTGCAGTGACACGTCCATGTCAATGAGAGTGTCAAAGCTTCTGTGTTGTGGGTTTAGGGCACGACTGGGGACATGCCCGTGTTGTTGAGCATGTCATGTGTAGAGTTTGTCCTAGATAGTTCTTATCCTTATTTTCTTATGTGTATCACTAAGTGCGTGTGTATAATCACCTTTGGATTAGGTTTTGAAGAGATTTGAGTTGCCCTAATCCAAGTGTTGAAGATTCTTGGAAGAGGAGGTTGATAGATTAGTGTTAGTTGATCTTAAAGGTAAGTACAAATCTTACATGATTGCATACATTTACATGACCTTGGGACTTAACACATTTGGTTGGAAAATGTGTTAGGTTACCTATTATATTGTTGATTTATGAGAATGGTGCTATGATTTGCATTATGTGAACTATGCAAATTATATGCTGAGGATTCAAAATATATGAACAATGTAATTTGTTATGTATACCTTAATGATGAAATGTGAAGCCATTGGTGATGGCTATAATGATATAAATGAAATATTTAGGGCATTGTGCCTAGATGATGATGAGAAAATCAGAATGGATTTGATAATAAAATAATAAAAGAATTGTGTGCCTAGTATGTTATTCAATTTTTAGAGTTTTGTTGTTGGTGGCATGCCTAAAAGTAACAATCCCTTGAAGCTGGGTTGGGCTTGATCCTTGAAGCCAAGTTGGGTTGATGCTGAGCTCCCCTTGAAGCTTGGTTGGGCCTAGTCCTTGAAGCCTAGTTGGGATGTTACATATGAGATGTTTCTCATTGTGATAATGATTCGCCTATGGACTTCATAAATGTGATTATTGGACCAAAACAGTAACTCTAGAATTTGAATGACATATTAGATTCTTTTGGGCCTATGCTCGTCTTTGCTTTAATGTGAATTATGAATAATGGAATAATTGAATAAGGTAATGAGATTTAATGTTATGAAATATGATATCCTTGTATATTGCTTCTAATTCTTGAAAGTTTGACATTTGCATTACATAGAATTATATTGTTATCATGGTTAGTACCACTAAGCCGTTGGCTTAGCGCGATTGTGATTTATTACGCAGGTGACAGGGTAGATCCGGTTTAATCAGAAAGTTCAGCTAGACTGAGTCGAGTCTAGGCTTGTGATCCCTTGTGAAGTATTTATTTTTGGACTTCAAGATTAGAGACGAACAACAAAGCATGTATAAACTCTATATTTTGTAAATATTGATTTTGATGTATACATATGTATAATCCGCTACATTTTTCTCTTCTTATTAAATAAAGGTTTTGGATAAACTTTGGGTGTAATGAAGATATATGTTTATGTATTCTAACAAGGATTGTTTTATCTATTACTATTTATAATAATAACTTGATGTTAAAGTTTTAAAGATTGATTTGCTTCAAATAGACTGTGACATCCTTGTATCCAGTATATGTGTATTACATATTGAGAGTATATATGGTGTACGTATATGGGGTATAGGGGTGTTACAAGCATGGTCTCAAAGGATCTAATATGCTATTCAAATTTTAGAGTTACTGTTTTAGTCTATATTGACACCCAGTGTCTAGCCCGAAGGCAAGTGAAGTCCAGCGTCTAGTCCGAAGGCAAATCATAGTAATGTCCAGCATCTAGCCCGAAGGCAAATAATGAGGATAACCTCATAGGCATGCCACCAAAAATAGAACTCTGAAAATTGAATAACATACTAGGCACACAATTAATTCACATTTCTCATTATCAATCTCTTTCTCATTTTTTCATAATCAAGCTAGGCACATTGCCTCATTTTTCAATTTACTCATTTCATATCATTTTCTTATCTTTTTCTCACTTTTCTCATTTCATTCCATTTTCTCATCTTTTTCTCATTTATATCAATATCAACTCATCACATTTCATCTTATCATCACATTGCATCACATTTTACCTTAGAAATCATCACCCAAATATTTTGGATAACTTCACATAATTCACATATGATTCACATTTGATGCATTTTAGCCATTACCAATGGGTTTTTAACAATGCCCTAAATGCATACAAAACAAATGGCATTACCCAAACACTTTGGGTCATTTTCACATAACACACATATTTCATATTTTTCACAATTTATCCATTATCAATGGCTTCCCACAATACATTTAACACATATATGACATTACACACATGTTCCATGTATCAAGTAACTTAACACATTTTTCAATCCAAAATGTGTTAAGCCCAATGTAATGCAAATATAACCAATTCGTCCAAAGTTTATACATACCTCTAAGAGCAATCAAGAACAAGCTCAAACACCCTTCAATCCTTCTCTTTCCACTTGCCCTTCAACACTTGATGGGACAAATCAACTCTCCTCAATGCTTAGATCAAATGTGATCATAAATAATCATTTTGTATCACATTCTAAGGCATTTCCAATCTTAATCCATAATTAAACATCATCCAAGCAAAAATTCCAAAGGCTAACCTCACTTTAACTTTGGAATTCCATACTAGGCCATTCAATTTGGTATTATAAGTTTATATATATTATTAAAAACATATTTTAACATATTTTAATCAATTACATTACAAAAACACACACTTAGGACCAAAACCCTAAAATGGCATAACCTTCCCCCATTGAAGGTTTTCCATCCTAACTCAATCCATTTATCATTTCAAGCTTATATTCATCATTTTTGACACTAAACAACACACTTAAACTAATAAAATCAAACAATTCAACAATTTTGGAAAATTACTTTTTCAAAACCCTAAATCTCCACTTCCATTCTCAAAATCCAATAAAACTCAACCAAATCTAATATTTGACTTTAAAATACTTGTTTATGCATCAAAACAACTCATTTGGAATCAATTTGCACAATTAAAAAGAATGATATCAAAATCTCAAAAATTACATAACCCTAAATTCTTTCTCTTTACCAATCTTTAATCAAACTCAACCAATTCTTCTATCCAACCTTAAAATCATTGTTAATCACTTAAAATAAAATCATACACACCAATTTCAATAATTAAATCACACTACATCAAGAACTCAAAACTCACATATTCAAAATTTCCATGGAATTCAAAGAAAGGAGTTGGAAACTTACCAAATTCGGTGGAAATCACTAAAAATCTACTTTAAACTTGTTAAATCCTTCAATTTGATGAGCTCGGAAGAAAAAAAAAATCCTCTCTTGGCATCCATGGAGATTTCGGCCCTTGATAGAGAAGAATAAGATGAAAAAAACTTTTTAGTTTTCTCTTTCCTTTCATCTTTTATTTTAAACTATATATATATATATTTTAATATTTTAATAATTAATTAATTATTTATTTAATTAAAACCCCAAAATACCCCTTCCACTAAAAAATGATTTATTTTTGAATTAATTTAATAATTTTGAATTTCTAAGATTTAATTATTAAAATACCCTTTTACTTTGACTTTTCTTTTAAAAAGTGTTGACTTTTCGTTGACTTTTATATGTTGTATATATTTTGTATATTTTTCATTTAAAAATTATTTATTTTTCATTTAAATCCATTTATTTAATTTATCCAATTAAATAAATAATTTATTTTATTTAATTTTCAAAAAATTAGAATTTTTCAAAAATAATTTTGGGATATTACATGGTTGTGCAACAAACTTCCAATCACCCGTTCTCCTTGGTCTGACATTTTTTTTGAGTGATTCAATTTGCATTATGACTGTAATAGACTGAATTTTAATATAATAGTGAAAAAAAAATTAAGGGTTCAAAGACCTTATCAACATCTTCATCATAGAAGTCCAACTTTCTTTGAACATTATTAAGCCTTATAGGTTTTTTTTTTATCACTAATGTCATCCTAAAAAGATGGCCCATTCTCAGCTCCACTTTCTTCATTGTCAATGGTGGAAATGATGGGGACTATATCTTGAAATATCTAGAGGATATAATCTTCACTTAGGCCTAACCTAATAACTAGCAAATCCTTAGGAGGAGGGATTGCATTATGGTTAGGCAATGGGTTGTTATTGGTATTGGGCCTACTCTTCTTAGGATCCACCAAAGTTCCATTATCAATTAATTCTTGGACTTCATGCCTTAGGTAAATACATTTGTCCACGTCATGGCTAGCATTTTGGTGAAAATTTCAATAAGCAATCATATTTCAACGTGAGGGAGGTGGATTAAGAATCTTTCTAGGATTCAATGGCCTTAAGATTCCCTTCTTAACTAGCTTCTCAAGCAATTTTGATAAGAGCTTCTTCAAATTGAAGAATCTTCAATTTTGGAATGCATTGAAATCAATCATCTCCACATTCTGATTCGCACTATTGTTAAGCCAAGTCTGACTTCTATAGTTGGGCTTCTTTCTCCCCTCAACATCTTCAATTTTGAGGGCTACAATATTATTGAAGGTCCTCAAAAGCATGTATTGAAGCTTATTATTGATGTAAGGCACAATATTATCCACCAGAATTCAAACTTGATCCCTTTTAAGTAGGACCATCATCATTTAAGCAGCCTTACTTCTCTATCTTGCAAGGAAATCAACAAAGGTCTTATCACTTCTTTGCTTGGTGAGCTCCAAAACATGCAAGGTAACTTCAACACTACTGTTGTAGGTATATTTCTTCAAGAAATCCTTCGCTAGGTGTGAAGTCCCTCAGCTCGATAATGCCTGGTTTAGGCTCGGCCCGCAAAATATGTGAGATCGGAGTTTTGGAAAATTAGGCTAAGTTTTGCGAAAAAGTGTTGAGGTCACTTTGCCTTCATTGACTATGATCGGATTGATAGCAAAATGATTTTGAAAATGAGTCACCACTCAAATTTATTTTGAAAAATAGAAAATTTAAGAAAAATCCTAAAAAATAACTACAACATTATTCCCAAGGATAAAAATCACTAGTCTCAAACCAAAGGATGGATTTGGGGGCTAGGTTTGGGCTTTTAAGTAAAATTAGTTTGGCCTTGGATTAAATAAGAACTTACAAAATAAATTTTGTGATATGATAGAGATAATATAAAATGACAAATTAAACATGATTCATATATATTAATAAAATAAAAAATAGAAATTAAATTAAAAATTACATTTAAAAATCAAAATAAGGGGATCTCAACTCTAACCTTATGGATTTTAGGATGGGAACACATTCCCTAACTATTGTTACTGACTAGAGATTAAAAATTACTTATCTTAATTGGCTCTATAGACGTGTCCCAGCTATAAGAAATTTCAGGTGACTTAGGTTTCTTCAAAGGATAATTTTAATTTACAATAAGACTAAGGGGAAGGGTTATTTTGGAAGTGGACTTAATACTTAGAGTGAAATTCCAAATATACTTGCATATCCATTTGAATTGGAATCAAAACCCATGCAGTTCTAAACACTGTAAGATGCTTGGTTTAGGACTCAACATGGAGTTTTTAACTTAAGATAGGTAAGCCCAAATCTACATTGATTTTAGGTTTAGGAACGTAACTCTAAGACTAACTGGATGTAACCTAGTTTAGAAAATGTAACCTTAGGCCTAACTAGATAGAACCTAATTTAGAAAATAAATCTTAGGACCAACTGGATAGAACCTAGTTTAGAGAATGGATTTAGGACCAACTAGATGGAACCTAATTTAGAAAATGGAACCTTAAGCGTGACTAGATAGAATCTAATTTAGAATAGTAATCTCAGGACCAACTGGATGGAATCTAATTTAGAGAATGGACTTAGGATTAACTGGATGAAACTTAATTTAGAGAATGGACTTAGGACCAATTGGATGGAACCAAATTTAGAGAATGAACCTAGGACAAACTGGATGGAACCTAATTTAGAGAATGAACTTAGGACTAACTGAATAGAGCCTAATTTAGAGAATGGGATTATGGCTAATTGGATAGAACCTAATTTAGAGAATATTTTGGGAGACAACTGAATGAAACCCTAATTTGAAAATATGATTTTGACTTTAAAAAGTTTGATTTGGTTTTGAAGAAGAGTTGGTTGATTTTAATTTATTAGGTTAATTTTGAAGATCAAATGATAATCTTCAAAATTAGGGTAAAATGATGAATTAGGATTTTAATTTTGAAAAGCAAAGGATGATTTTCAAAATTGGGGAAAAACAATGAATTTAAATGGAGTTTTGAGAATTCTTACCTTCTTTCTTGATTGCTTGCTTGATGGAGGCATGAGTGTGTGACAAGATCTGAATTGCACCTTGGCTTAGATTTTATTTTGCTAAGAAAACAAAATAAAAAGAAATCGAGGCTAGGGTTTTGCTAATGAAGTAATTTGATTGTGATTTAACTTAAGGAAAGCTAAAGCAAAGGGACCAAGCACCCAAACTAGCTAAGAAAGCTAGTTTTAGGCAGTTCTTTATAAGGAAGAAAGAATCTTTTTCTTTTAAAAGAAGAAAAGAGGGAGAGGAGAGAGCCAACTAGCAAATAAGTGTTGATTAGTTGGAAGGTGTATGTAAAAATGGGGGGGGGGGGGGGGAGGGGGTGTTTGGAGGTCTATTTATAGAGTTTTTGGAGGCTAAAATTGGAAAAATTCAAAAAATTTTGAAAAATCCTAGATTGAGCTTCAATGCACGAATGTAGCCCATTGCGACAAATTTCTGGCTCCTTATGGTAGCCAGTGGTATCGCAGGGAGGCCTATAGCTATCGGGCCACACACTAGCAGCAGCCGAAGTGCTGCTATGTGACACCCTGCCCAATGGGCCAATTCTGCTGCCACAACAAGCCTATCGCTGTGTAGTAAATTTCCAGAGGCCTATTCTCCTTCGTTCAACATCCATTTTAGGTGATTCAAGTTGCATTGTGACCATAGAAGACTAAATTTTAATTTTAGAGTGAAAAATTATGGGTTCATTTTTTTTTCTCTCTTCATGGTAGTCTCATTTTCTAAGATTAATATGATGAAAGTGAACTATGGATTAAAATTCAGTTCATCAAGAATAGGAGAGATTTTTACCATTTTTAATCAAAAGTAAGAAGAACATACTTGATTGGGGTCCATTACTTTACCTTTTACTGAATTGTTTTTATGATTTTACAGTCTATTTTTGTAACTCTCTATAGTGTCTATCAATTCCTATAACTTTAATTTAGCATCTTGTAGGGGGCACAATTACAGTCATGCTACTTAAATGGCTCCACTAGAATTAGGACCAATGATGAATTAGGGTTTAGGACCAACTGGATGGAACTTAACTTAGAGAATGGACTTAGGACCAACTGGATGGAACCTAATTTAGAGAATGAACCTAGAACAAACTAGATGGAACCTAATTTAGAGAATAAACTTAGGTCCAATTGGATGGAACCTAATTTATAGAATGCACTTAGGACTAACTGAATAGAGCTGTGAGCGAGGATTTTCGCCCCCACTCCAGGTGTAATGGTTCTTGTGACTTTGATACTGTTTAGGCTCGGGGCCGTAGAGAACACAGACCTAAGTATGGAGAAAATGGAGTCGCCACTTGGACGTGTCGGGAAAAAAAGGGTTGGACGACTCGATTCCTAAGGAATCCCCAACCCCCTAATAGATTCGGAAAGTTGGGTATGTGTGGGGAAGGTGAGAAATGGTCCAGCACCCCCAGAACGCCCGATTCATTGGAACCGGCCTCCTTTATAAGTCTTAATATTATAAAATTCTTAAATATAATAATATTATCCATATTACACGCAACAATTAAAATAAAGCATCATTATATTAAAATCAAAGTAGTGTCCAAGCAAAGCAAATAAATGGACACCCATCTGAAGATGGAAACATGCCCTTACATCATCCATGTCTAAGCTAAATAGGACACCCACCATAAGGTAGAAACATGTCCTTTACATTGGTCTAAAATATAAAAGCAATTTAAATTACATATAACTTAATTAATGAGGTACCCACAAAGTGGAAACATACCTCTTACAACATTTGAAAGTCAAAATAAATCGATAGAAATAAATAACCATTCATCATAAATAAATCATTCATCAAAGATATTAAACATCAATCAAAATAGAAAGTAAGCATTCATCCATGATAAGTTAAATAAATCAACCACCAAAGCATATAATAGACTACATAATCAAATAAAGCAAGTAAAGATACAAATTAGGGTTACTGTTTCTATTTTAAATTCTTTAATTAATATATTAGGGTTTTGGAATTTTAGTATTTTAGTATTATTATTGTTATTTGTTTAACCTACTGCAAAGGTTTTGGAAAATTGGAATGAATTAGGGTTTCATGAATCAAATTAGGGTTTGAGGGGTAAAATTATGAAATTATGGTTTGGACACTTTAAAACATTTAGCTTTATAATTCTTAGCTACTGGATTATTATTTTGGTTTTACTATATCGGGTTTGAATGTTTAGGTCTACAAGATTTTAAGGTTTTAAGGATTATGGTTTAGGAAAACTAGGGTTTACGGTTTTGAGGGAATTAGGGTTTAGATTAACTAGTTTGGTGTTTACTGTTTTGGGTTTTGGAGTTGAAAAAAATAGTTTAAAGTTTTATAAAGTAATTGTGACTTTTAGAAACTGTAAAGTGAGTTTAGAGTTTGGATATTTAACAAAATATTTGGAAATTTTGGAAAAGGATTAGAAGAAAACAGTTTAGGGTTTTTAAAAGCTTTTGGAAATAGGAAAAATGATTTAAGGTTTTTGGAAAAAAAAAGAGAGTGTTTTTTAGGGTTTTTGGAAATATAAGGAACAATTTAGGGTTTTAAGGTTTTGAAGAAACAGAAAAGTATTTTTAGGGTTCTTATGGTTTTTGGAAACATAAGAATACTTTTTGGGGTTTTTAAAACGAAGATCAATGTTACTACATATTTATAGATCAAGGTTTTGTGTGTATAATCTTATGAAACAAAGAAACAAAGCTATTGTAAGAAAATAAAAAGAAATTAGAGATTCAAACCTTCGTTCGTTGGTTCCACTAAAAATTGCTTCTTGGATGAACAAGGACAAAGGCAAGGTTGCTGCCTTTGATAAATTGTTGAATTGCTTGCTTATTGCTCTTTTCAAAATCTGAAGTCCTAAATTCAAAGTTTTAGTCCTCCAAGTCCGATCCAAAGATTGAAAGATCCCTTTTTCTGTGTTTTTTAGTGTTATTTATAGGAAATTTAGGAGATTAATTTCAGTTGTTTAAGGAAACTATAATTAATTAGGAAAAGAAAACAGAAACCAAATAGAATTTGGTTTCGGAAAAAATTGAGCTGGAAAAATTTCGCTGGCTAAATTTACCACGGCTGCGAGGAATTGCGTGAAAAATTATGATCGGCGCAGCCAGAAGCCATTTCGACCAATGACTTTCGGCGACGAAATTTTTCGTCGCCGATTTTATTTTTATTTTTTATTTTTTTTATTATTATTATTTTAAAAAACTATAAAAAATAAATGCTAAAATAAATATTATTTATTTAAGAAAACACAAAAACTATTTTGGACTATATAAAATATATTGGACCGGACTGGGTAAAAAATTAAGGGTCTACAGTACTTAATTTTTCTGAGATGGTTGAGGTTTTGGGTTCTGGACCCGGTTTGAGTTCTAGACTCAAGAAAAATTTTAGGTTCTGGACCTAAGGGTAATTTTGGGTTCTAGACCCGGACTAAGTTCTGGACTTAAAAGAGATTTTAGGTTCTGGACCTAAGAATAATTTGGATTCTGGACCCGAGCTAAGTTCTAGACTTAAAAGACATTTTAGGTTCTGGACCTAAGGATAATTTGGGTTCTGGACTCGGGCTAAGTTCTGGACTTAAAAGAGATTTAAGGTTCTAGACCTAAGGATAATTTGGGTTCTGGACCCGAGCTAAGTTCTGGACTTAAAATATATTTGAGTTTTGGACTCAAGAAATATTTTAGGTTCTGGACCTAAGGGTAATTTTGGATTCTTGACCCGAACTAAGTTCTGGACTTAAAAGAGATTTTAGGTTCTGGACCTAATGATAGTTTGGGTTTTGGACCCGAGCTAAGTTCTGGACTTAAAATAGATTTGAGTTCTGGACTCAAGGAAAATTTTAGGTTCTGGACCTAAGGGTAATTTTGGGTTCTGGACCCAAACTAAGTTCTGGACTAAAAAGAGATTTTAGGTTCTCGACCTAAGGATAATTTGGGTTCTGGACCTGAGCTAAGTTCTAGACTTAAAAGGAATTTTAGGTTCTGGACCTAAGGATAGTTTGGGTTTTGGGCTCGAGCTATGTTCTGGACTTAAAATAGATTTGAGTTCTGGACTCAAGGAAAATTTTAGGTTCTGGACCTAAGGGTAATTTTGGGTTCTGGACCCAAACTAAGTTCTGGACTTAAAAGAGATTTTAGATTCTGGGCCTAAGGATAATTTGGGTTCTGGACCCTAGCTAATAGAGATTTAATTATCTGCAAAAAATAATTATAGTGAGTAGCATATAAATTTTGTTTGCAAAAAATTTAGCTAATTTTTATGTACATATTTTCTCCTTGCCCCCTGCGTGTAAAAATATTTTAATAGTGAAAAAATATTTATATACACGCAAGTATATTTGAATGATTAAATTGAATGATTGAATTTACTATTTATTTAATGTGTAGTCACTGTTTATTCACTATTTACTATTCATAAATAGTAACCTATTATTTATAAATAGTATCATACTATTATGAATAGTAATATACTATTTTTAAATAGTAATTTACTATTAGAAATAGTAACCTACTATTCATTGATAGTAAAATTTACTATTCATCAATAGTAAAATTCACTTTTTGAATTTTGTTTTTTCCTTTGCCGTTCCTCTATATAAAACAATGAATTTCTTCATTTCATTCACAGCAAATTTTCATTTCTTTCGTTAATAGCTATAATTCTCTCAAATTTAGCATATAGTTTTTAAAAAATGCATGCTTCAAGATCAGGAACTCATTCTAATGTTGAGTTATTGGAGTTTATTCGGCATCATGAAGATGGAAATATAGGTCTACTAGCCGGGATGTCGCTTCATCGTAGTTCAAATCAAAAGAGCACGGTAATTATTTTTTCTTCTTTTCTTTTCTTTTTCTTCATTTTTCCTATTATTTTGTCTTCTTTTTATCATTTTATTGTTTGCTTTTCTTTTGTTCTTATATATATATATATATAGAAAATTTAGGAAAAAATGTATTAATTTAAGAATTTAAGTAGATAGAATAATGATATACTTACCTGGCTCATTGTTAGCGTGATCATTGCGTTGTTCAGGCTAGAGGGTGTATCTACAAAGCCCGATAATGGTGTGATGTAGCGCCTTCTCGGGTAAGGCAGATTATCCGAGATTATAGCTTTAAGAGCTACACATTACAATTTCCATCTAAGGAGTATCTAATAGACCGGAGCGTAGTCCATATGCTTGCAGAACGATAGTTGGAAACAACTCATACTTTTCACGTGCCCGTTGGAGAGATGACAATTGGTCTGGTCGACTTTGCTGCTATAACCAGCATTTGGTATGATGGTGTTTCGGTTCCTCTTACCAACGATGTTTTGACATTTGAAGAAATTCAACAATTAATTGGTATGAAACCATCCTATAAAGGGCCTTTTAAGATAAAAATTGAGCCAATTCGTAGTTATTAGATGAACTACGAAGGACGGGTTCACAGAGACACGGCCCAACAGTATGCTCGAGGATTTTTGTTATATTTTCTTGGGTCTACCATCTTAGGTAGCACTGAATCCGCCATCCATTTGTCAGTGTTGAGGGCCCTTTCTTATTTTAGGATGGTACCACTTTATGGCTGGGGTGAAGCTGGTCTCACCTGTCTTTACCATCGTCTTGACAAAATTTGCCGAAACAAGAAGTCTTTTGTTGGCTTTATGGCGATTGTCGAGGTATTCTTCTTCCACCAATGTCAATTCCACTCTTTTTTTTGTATGAATTTGACTTTTATTATTGTTGTAGGCATGGGCATACGAACACAACCTTGTGAGGGTGCCTAGTATTTTTCGAGAGAGAGTTGGGTATCCAAGATTAAATTTCTGGTTGTCAGATTGCGTGGAAGTTCTTGGCTCACACCATGTGCATACCCAACGCTTCATGTTGAGCTGCTTAACCTGGGACTAGGTAAAATAGCATTAGTATGCTTTAAAATTTATGTGAAAGTTTACTTACCTTATGTCATCTTGTAGGTGAATTTGGCTTGGTGAAATGCAGAAGAGCGAACAAACTGGACTTCCTCCATGAATGTTGCATTGTCTTTCCAATATACTCGCCGAGTCATCGTTGGCCCTGTGTCTAGTGGCTAGTTTCTCAGAGAGAGTATATGAGTGGTTTCTTGGTCCCGAGTAGCGGAGGGTCCCGATGTGTTGCCTGGAATATACTTTAAATATTACATCAATGCCGAAGGATGCATGGTGGTTGGCCCGACACGGTTATGATGTTGAAATATTTCTTTATCCGCTGAGTGCATCTTATGCCCATTTTATTCAAATGAGGCTCTTAAACTTTGATGTATCTCATATTGGTGTATAGGAAATTCTCGAAGAAAATGAGGATAGAGACGAAGGGGAACATCATGGAGAGGCAGGAGAATTCGTTCCACATCTTGGGGCTAGCACTTTTCAGGTAAAACTTTTACCATTTTTCCATTGCAATCGCTTATTTCTTAACTTATTTTGGTTCTTTAATGATTGTTGTAGGCTGTTGGCTCATTTGATCATGAGGCTGGGCCTTCTTTTACTGCTCCTTCACTTGCTTATTCTAGTCCACCAGATATACCATCTCATCCTCAGGGCATTGATATGAATTACCTGGTAAGTTTTCTTGTTTCAATGTAATTTATGCTATATGTATGCAAGATTATGTATGCTCTTACTTTTTTCCTTTCTGGCTCATAGCGGATCCTTAAAGAACTAAATAAGAAACTTCAAGAAGAGTTGGTTGCTAGTCGTCAGCAGGCTTCTCATTTTGAAAATTTATATCATCAATCAGAACATAATTTCTGAGACTTCCGATTTCAGGGGATGAGGGATCCTGGTGCTTCTTCATCTAGAGGCCTCCAAACTGATGACGATGAGATCCTTTCATCCATTTCTGATGAGGACTGTGACAGATAAGAACTCCAAGGTAATAGGGATTCTGGTGCTCCTGCTTCGGGCGGATTCGGGATGATTTACCTCCTCCTTCAACAGGTGATGACTTTTTCAGGGCTTTATTTGATGACCTACCACCACCTTCTTAGTGATATATTAATATTGTATCAATTGTATAAGCATTGTAAAATAATAATGATAATATATAATGTATATTTTACTGTAACTCTTTTTTTTTATAATTTATAATTTATATATATATATATCATAATCATTGCACCACAATTTCCTTCTCACATTCACTACCGCATCACTTAGCTAAAACCAAATGAAACACGATAAAGTAATTTCATCGCTAATTCTTTTCCTCATGCATCATGGTCTCATGCTTTTCCTTATCATTTTTTTTCCTTATCAATTTTGGAAAAGGATGTTTCTACTATATAAATTACTCTTCACGCCATAATTTCATACATAAACCAAGAGGTTTTCCACTTCAACGTAAAAACTCTTTTTAACAATTTTGATTTTCCTTCATTCATCAACCATGACCAAACTTTATTTAAAGAAGATAAAAATTCTATTTAAGAATATGGATGCCATTCACTGGAAGCAAATTTCTTGGTCAAAAATTGATATTTTAAAGTGTTTTCAAAATGTTAAATTGGATCATTCCTTTTTACATGCCATGGTTTCTTTTTGGAATGTGGATTCTAGGACATTTAAAATTAATGGCTTTGAAATATGTCCTGGTGCTCGCGAGCTGCGCTATAGCAATACCGCAAGTGCACGGGTCACCCAAGTAATAAAGTAGTGAGTAAGTTATCGTTCCACTGGGGACAAGGCCAAGTACTAGTGCAAACCTTAACCGTTGTTTAGCAAATTAATAATTGTGTGATGCTTTGTAATTAAAAATAACTAATTTAATACTGAAAGTAAAGGGAAATTAAAGGTTGTGCAAAAAGGATTGATAATAACAAAACTATCCAGATATTGAATCCCCCTAGCCTCAATGATATTTATGAATAATCGATTCAGTTAAATCATTCAATAGAATTGAGTTGGCATTCCTCTAACTTAGACTAAAACCTCTCTCTCGAGTGAATTAATCCCTAATCACAAAGTATAGTGCCGAAATCTCTTCTCAAATACAATTAAATAGATCTTGCATTAAGAACAAGGAACTATAAACCAAAGGATCTTATAAGTCTATCTCTAGCACTCCAATCAATCCTCAACCCTTATGAGTATTCAATTCATATCAAGCTTTCTTAATCCAATAATATGAAAATGGCAACCAATCAATAAGCATGCTATTATCAATTGGAAATAAATCATTAAGCATCATAAGAATAAAACAAGTCAATCAAATGATTCAACTAAATATAATTATTCAATTCATACAAATAAGCTAGGGTTCATCAATATCTAGATAGTGAAGGAATTAGTTCATGTTCAAAACCAGAAAAACAAAAAAAAAGATAAATGAGTAAAAGAAACCAAACAATCCATGGCGAATAATTTGTATTTCTTCACTTTAATCCTTGATTCTTGGTTTAGGGCTTGTACAACATGTATCTCCTTCTTCAAACTCAGCTCAAGACTCTCCTCTTTGCTCCAGCAGTTGGTTCCTTCTCCCTTGTTCCAGTCTCCACGTCCAAGTTCAGAATCCATACCTTCCAACTCACACCACTCTCCCTTGTTCCCCACATTCTCTTTGTTTAATATTACTTTTGGCAAAAATAATACCCTTGTTCTCCACTTTGTCCACACCTCGTGCAAGAGAATTCAACATTTAATAGGTGACATGGCCAAGCCACTCATGGCTTGGCCATGTCTCTCATCTTTCTTTGAGACACGGCCAAGCTAGTTGGCCGTGTCTCTTACTTCTCCTTTTCTTTCTTTTTCTTTTCTTTGGTCCCAAGATGAGTAGACATGGCCAAGCTTCAAGCGACATGGCCATTTCATGTGACATGGCCAGTGGCTTGGCCATGTCTCTTGACAGTGTCGCATTTTGCCTTCTTTCTTTTCTTTGTTCTTTGGATTTTGCTCTTTAGGTGAGACACGGCCAATTGGCCGTGTCTCTTGCCAGTGTCAGTCACTGCTTCACTTTCTTTGAGAGACACGACCAAGATAAGGGTGACTTTGCCATGTCTACCAATTTTTCCTTGGACACGACCAAGCTTCAAGTGTCATGGCCAAGCTTCAAGCGACATGGCCATGCCATGTGAGTGTGTCAATATTGCTTCTATTTTAGGATGGAACACGGCCAAGACAATGAGACATGGTCAAGCTTCAAGTGACATGGCCAAGATGATCAGACATGGGCAAAGACATGGCCAAAATGAGCAGACATGGCCAAGCTTCAAGCGACATGGCCATGTCGAGTGAGTGTGTCAAGTACTGCCTTTTTTCTTTTCTTTCTTGATTATGTTCCTTGGGTGAGACACGACCAGTGACTTGGCCGTGTCTCTTGGGTATGTCAGCTACTGTCTTGGAATTCTTTTGAGGGACATGGCCAAGCTTGCTTTGGCTTGGCCTTGTCTTGCTTTATTCCTGCTCTTTCTTCATTGTTTTGATCATTTAAGGGAGTTTTTCAACTTTAACCTAAAACAAACACTTAAAACAAACTTTAAACCAAAATCAAGTGAAACATTAGCTAAAAACACAGAAATTGATACTAAATAGGTATAAAATGATCTCATCATGTCCCTTGATTGAAGAATTTGAGGCCATCCTTGGATATCCAAATAATCAACAAATGGCGTTACCCATACTGATTTCCAAGACTCAACAGAAGATGCAGATGTTATTTCAAATTTCAAAGCCTGAAGTTTTTCAGTTGATGAGAGGTGAGAAAATTCTACTTGCTCCCTTGATTGATTTTTATCTCTCTCATTTGGCTCCTACTAAGGCATGGGGATGCATGCTTTGTCTTTGCTTGCTTGGCCAATTCTTGCTTGTTTCTTCTGATGGCGATATTGATCCATGAGTATTGGATATCATGGACCAAATGGAAGGAGTCTTGTCACCGATACCAGTGATCTTAGCTGAAACTTTAGTTGGGTTAGACTGACTTAAATAAGGATTGTCAAAAGAGATTGACCGGGAGTCCATTGTTGCTTCAGGTAATTACCTAAACTGCCCTTTTGGGTTTTCAATTTATGTTTTCTCTTTCTTCTTCTTCTTCTTTTTTTTCATTGCTCTAATTTTTTCCTAGTCTGCCCATGCGGGTTTTCGGAGCTAGCGAGCTGTCCTAATTTTTACCTAAGCTGCCCTTGCGGGTTTTCAACTTAGCGGACCTCTTTTATTATATTTTTTATATTGCTCTAATTTTTTCCTAGTCTGCCCATGTGGGTTTTCAGAGCTAGCGAGCTGTCCTAATTTTTGCCTAAGCTGCCCTTGCGGGTTTTCAACTTAGTGGACTCTTTTTTTTAAAATTTAATTCTTTCCTTACAGATTTGGCTTCAGGAGCATCTCTGCTTGCTTGATACTCCATCCATGTATTTTGCCAGATATCTGTCACGACATCATTCTGCTAGGAAACTACTCCATCCTACTTCTTCATATGCCGACTGGGTTGATTGGATCCACTCACGCGCTGATGTCAACATCCGTTGGTTGGTACCTTGGTGGAAGATTTCTTATATCACCATGCGGACACACTTAATGTATGTTCCTCTTGCTGCTCTTCATCAAGGTACTAGCTATGATCCTCGCTGACGTGGCCATCATTATGGAGCTGAGCCTCACGATTCTGACCTTACTCCCGATTTAGACATGCCTTGCTTGACTGAAGCCTACTTGGATCGGCTGAGGCAAAGCTGGCCTGCACGTTACACTTATCGTCTGCCATAGATTTTACATTTGTCAATTTAGAAAGTGTATTGTTAGGATGAACAATAATTAAAGTAATAAAAGATGCTTCTTTTTCATTTATAATTTGTCATCACCTTTTGCTATTGTATTTATTTATTTCATCCATATCTGGTAAAATACTTATAACAGTGCATATAGAACAACGTTAACATTAATTCTGTTTTATTAAATTGGGGAACAACCAAACATAAAGCCAACATACACAAGATCACTCCTGTTGCCAACTAGCCCTTTCGGGTTTTCTAATTGACAATTTTCTCCCATTTAGCCCTAATTGTTGCCTAGCCCGCCCTTTTGGGTTTTCGAAACTAGCAGACTGCTCTAACTTTTGCCTAGGATGCCCTTTTAGGTTTTCAACCTAGCGAGCTCCCTCTTTCCTTTTTTTTTTATATATAAGACCTCTTCAACCTGTCAATGTTCACTAGCTCACTAAACTCATTCCCATTCATGTCTGATAGCTTCACTGCACCCTTGTTCATGACTTGTTTCACAACATATGACCCTTCCTAACTAGGCCTAAACTTCCCTCTTGGATCAGATACGCTAGGCTTACATTGTTTCAACACCATATCCCCGACTTTGAGTTTTCTAATCTTAACTCTTCTATTATAAGCCCAAGATATCTTCTTTTGATACAGTTGATGGTGATATAGTGCCTTTAACCTTCTCTCTTTTAGTAAAGCTAACTGTGTGTATCTGCTTGCTACCCATTTTGTTTCAGGCAGCTCAGCTTCCAAGACTACTCTCAATGACTTGATCTCAATTTCAATTGGCAATACTGCTTCCATCCCATAAACCAAAGAGAACGGTGTCATTCCAGTCAGTGTTCGCACACTTATTCTATATTCCCACAAAGCAAAAGGAAGCATCTCTGACCAATCCTTGTATGTCTTGGTCATCTTGGACATGATTTGCTTAATTGTTTTGTTTGTTGCTTCTACCGCACCATTAGCCTTTGGTCTGTAAGGAGAGGATTTATGATGATGGATTCAGTACTTTGAGAATAAATCCTTAACTGCTCCTTGAAATTGTACCCCATTGTTTGATATCACACTGTGCGGGACCCCGTATCTGCATATGAGATTCTTTTCAATAAATCTAGCCATTTGACTTGCACCCAGTTTGTTGAAGGATTCGGCTTCGACCCATTTTAAAAAATAATCTACTGCTACTACAATGAAACGGTGACCGTTTGAGGCTATCGGATGTATCTCCCCAATAATGCGATACCCCAAGTGGAAAAGGGCCAGGGTGAAGACATAGAATGTAATTCTTCAGGAGGCATGTGATTCAAGTTACCATACATCTGACATTGTTGGCACTTCTTTACGAACTCAATACAATCTCTCTCCATGGTCAAGCAGTAGTAACCTTGTCAAATAATCTTCTTAACTAGGGCCAAACCACTCATGTGCGGACCGCAACTTCCCACATGTATTTTTGACATGATATGCTCCACTTTAGGCTTCCTTAAACATCTCAAATACACCCCATCAAGCCATCTTCGATATAACTCTCCATGGAATGTGATGTATTACAAAGACCACCACCTTATGGCTCTTCTTTCTTTCTTTGTTTCCCCCGATGGGTATTCCCTTTCCTCCAAAAATTGTCTTATAGTATCATACCACGCATCATGGTCTGTATCAGTTTCCATGATTGTCTCATATTCATAGCAAGGAGTTGATGAACTGGTCAAAACCAGAGGCTTAAGGAACAAACTGATAGGATTTTCCCATATCGAAGCTACTGTGGCTAGGGCATCATCCATCTAATTTTCTTCTCTTGATAAGTGTACAAACCTACACTCCTTAAAGTTCTTCATCATCATGGTAAAGTAATGGTGGTATGGTTTTAATTTTTCTTCTTTCAACTCCCACTCTCCATTTACTTGGGATACTACCAGCAATGAGTAGCCAAAAACTTCCACCTTATCCACCTTCATAATCATTAGGGTTTCCAAACAAAAAATACAAGCTTCGTACTCCACCATTTTATTAAAAAAAAAGGTAAATTTTACCTTTTTGGCTAAAGGGATAAGTTCCCCTTCGGGCGATTATAGTATGACTCCCAAACCTGCTCCTTTCCTGTTTTCTGCTCCATCAAAATACATTTTCCACCCTTGTACTTCAATTGCCTCTAAATGTTCATCCAGAAATTCCAAGATTACCTCTTCCCTATCTGGTAATGGCTGTTGGGCCAGGAATTCTGCCACCGCTCTACCTTTGATCGTTTTCCTAGTTATATACTAAATCTCAAAATCTTCTAATATTATCAACCAGCGACCATATTTCCCAATCAAAGAGGGTGTCTCCCTTAAGTACTTCATTGGATCCAACCTGGAAATTGCTTGCACACTATAAGATTGAAAGTAATGCCACAACTTCTTAGAAGACCAAACCACGTCTATACAGGTCTTTTCAATGATACTATACTTAATTTCATAAGGTATGAGCTTTCTACTCAAATAGTAGACTGCATGCTCAATCCCTGACTCATCTGCTTGGGCTAGCATGGCTCCTATTGACTCTTCTTCTACTGCTAAGTGTAGTAATAGAGGTTTTCCGGGTTTAGGTGGTTTCAAAATAGGTGGATTCAGTAAAAACTCTTTTATTCGCTCAAAGGCCTTTTGACACTCTTCATTCCATATGACCGGCTGATTCTTTCTAAGCAATTTGAAGATAGGCTCACAGATTATTGTGAGCTTTGCTATGAATCTGCTAATGTATTGCAATTTACCAATAAATCCCCGAACTTCTCTCTCCATCTTAGGGGCTGGCATATCCCTAATTGCTTTAAACTTTGTCAGGATCAAGCTCAATGCCATTCGGACCAATCACATGTCCCAATAATTTGCCTGAGGTAACCCCGAACACACACTTCTTCGGGTTTAATCTTAGCTTATATTTCAATGCTCTATCGAAGAATAACTCCAAGTTTTGGAAGTGTTGTTCCTTGTATCCGATTTCACCATCATATCATTAACATATACTTCAACTTCTTTATGCATCATGTCATGAAATAGTGTGGTGGCCATCCTTTGGTAGGTTGTTCCAGCATTCTTTAAGCCGAACGGCATCACCCTATAACAAAATATACCCCATGTAGTAATGAAAGCAGTTTTGGATTTATCCTCTTGGGCCATTAACACTTGGTTATATCCGAAAAATCCATCTACAAACAAGTGTAGCACGCTAGAGGCTACACTATCAATGAGAAAATCTATATGAGGTAAAGGAAAATCATCTTTAGGGGAAGCCTTGTTTAAATCTCTATAGTCCACACAGACCCTTATTCTTCCATCTTTCTTTGGCACGGGTACTATGTTGGCTAACCAATCTGGATATTCTATCACTTCAAGGAACTTCACTTGTATTTGTTTAGTGATCTCTTCTTTAACCAATTCAACCCACTCAGGTCTTAATCGCCTAAGCTTTTGTTTGACAGGTTTCATGTGAGTGTAAGTAGGAATAAGATGTTCGACTATGTCTCGATCTATTCTAGGCATATCCTCATAAGACCAAGCAAATACTTCTTCATATGTTTTGAATATTTTTTAAATCTCTCTCTCTCTCATCAGGAGTAAGGTCGAATGCTATGCTAATGTTTTTAGGATTTCGATTGTTCCCAAATTTAATGATTGTGTGTTAATAGAATTAATATTAAAGATGCTCATGTAACTGCTATTTGAATGTATGCAACCATCAGGAGAAACATCACACAAGTAAGCAAAATCAGACTTTATTGCATTGATTTAGGAAAAGAAAACATCATCATCCTCGTACAAAGCAGAAAAATTAAAATCAATATCAAAATCATTGTTCTCAAAATCATAATGCAGAATGTCTTCAAACTTTTCTTCAACTAGGGTAGCAATCTCCTTCAGAGTCTTCTCAGCTTTCAGGACAGCCTCTTTCTTCTCTTCTGGATTGGATTCTTTGTTGGTTGGTAGGGTGAGTTCTTTCTTCACTTGCTCCACTAGCTTGGCAACATCTGGAAAAATTTCAAAACCCAGGATCAACTTTCCCATGAACATGATTGGCTCGGGCTTTCCTTGGAGTGGTCCCATATCTGGAGCTTTGACAAAGATCTCTTCAAGTGGTGGGAAGCTCATCTTCTCACTTTTCTTTGGCTGGACATTGTTGTCTTCATCATATCCTAACCCCTTCTTGGAAGTTTAAGTTATAAAATTGGGCAGCCCTTTCCAAGGCCAGCTCCGGGAAGGTAGTTCATGCTCTTCATCATATTCAAGACTTTGGAGTCCACTACTTCATTATCAGAAATTGCAGCTACTTGGAAACCATTAAAAGGCCTCTCAATCATTAGAGCGTTAATAATCTCATTATCTTCGGCCTCGATGACCACTATCTCATCACAGTTGGGGAACTTGATATTTTGATGAAGGGTGGAAGGAACTCCACCAAAAGGATGAAACCATGGTCGTCCCAAGAGTAAGGCGAAGGTAACAGATATGTCCAAAATAATGAATTCAACAATAGATTCAATTGGACCGACCTTGACAGTAGCTTTGAAAGTTCCTTCGACATGTCTCTTAGATTGTCATAAGCCCGAATGGTTACCTCGGTCGGGTTTAGATCCCTTGTTGACATGGCTAGCTTTGGTAATATTTTAAGTGGACAAACATATATAGCGGATCCATCATCGACCATTACACATGGAGTCCTTTTCCCTTTGATTTCTATTTTGATAAAGAGAGGGCAGATTGTTTAGATCATTTTTGTACTTGTTTTTAGTATGATTTTTATATGTTTTTAGTCAATGTTTTGATTGATTTTTGTTTTAAGTTTGTTTTAAGTGTTTGTTTTAGGTTTAAGTGCAAAAACACCCTTGGAAGATTAAAACAGTGCAGGAAAAGCATGAACTAAGCAAGACATGGCAAAGCCAAATCAAGCTTGGCCGTGTCCCTCAAATAATGGTGATGGCTGAGCTTGACACGGCCAAGAGACACGGCTAAGCCACTGGTCGTGTCTCATTCAAAGAGCAAAACAAAGAAACCACAAAGAAAGAGCAAAAATTGAAGAAGCAGGAAGAGACACACTAAATGACACGGCCAAGCCACTGGCCGTGTCACATGACACGGCAAGCAAGCTTGGCCATGTGCCATTTCATGCCAAAGTCACTGGGAGCAAGCAAGGAAGGAAAGAAAAGAACCAGAAGTGGACACACCCACATGACACGGCCAAGCTTGTGGTCGTGTCACATGACACGGCCAAGCTTGTGGTCGTGTCACATGACACGGCCACTAGTTTGGCCATGTCAACCCTTGATACCAAAAGAAAAGAAAGAAAAGAAAGAAAACAGTGAAGGACACGACCAGCAAGCTTGGCCGTGTCCCAAAGGGGAACAAGAGACACGGCCAAGCCACTTTTGGCTTGGCCATGTCACATCTAAAATATTTGAATTTTTCTACACGAAGTGGGGGACAAAGTGGGGAACAAGGCCTTGTGCTTGCCAAAAGAAATATTAAACAAATAAAAAGTGGGGAACAAAGTGAAATGGTGTGAGTTGGAAGGAATGAGGTGTGTTTTTGAATGAATTAAGAGGAGAAGAAGAGGGAAATTGGAGAGGGTTCTTAGTTCTTGGTTCTTGGGAGCCAAATTTCTGCTACACGTTTGGGAGAGGGAGAGAGTGACACTCTCCCTTAGCCCTTCACCTTCATCTCCATTTCCATCCTCTCCACCTTCTCCATCTTCCATTGATAAGATCTTTGAGGTTCTTTGAGATAAATTGGGTTTAACAAGCTCTTGAAGGTTAAAGAAGCTTCATTGAAGGGATTGGTGACTTGAGAAAGCTCCATTCCATCTTCCAATGGCACAATCAATCGAAGGGTTGGTGACTTGAGAAAGCTCCATCCAAAGGTTTGGTGACTTGAGAAAGCTCCATTAAATATTGCAAAGGGGAATCAACCATTGAAGAGGTGTCACATCCGCCTACCGCAATTATGCAGAGTAGTTACGTGCATAGCGAGGGAAGGGGAAAGGAGAAGATAATTCTTGATAACAGCCCTAGATAAGGTTGTATGACCAAAGGGACCTAGTTGTAATTTTTAAAAGTTTTGGGGATATAAATGTAATTTCAAAAAAAAAAGTTGCACCGGATGTTCTAAATAGTGCATATAAGAGATTCCAAAAATGGAGTGTAGAGAAAAATCTGATCGCAACGACGTGTAATGGTTTTTCCAGAAAATGTCCCGTTAAAGAAAAACGAAGACATGTTGACTAGGGGCATTTTGGTCATTATCAATTAAAGTTATATATGAATTTAAAGTAGGAAATAAAAACGTGAGTACGCAGAGAATGATGAGGGGTTAAATATGAAACGATCGTCAGTAGAATTGGAGCCGGAGAAAACCCGAGCAAAGAAAGGACCTAAAGGGAATTTATAAAAAGTCGAGGGCTTATTGGTAATTTTTCCAAATGACTTGGAAACCTAAAATAGACCTTATAAATAGAAAGTAGAGGTCGAAAGGATCAAAACTATATGTAGTTTGGCTCGTGGAACTGTACGGTTTAAAAGATATGATCGATTAATCGCCGGAACGTAAAGTGGGCCCGGTTTCGTGTCGGGACCGGATGGGTAACCTGGGACAACTTTATGATATCCTATGGGAAGAGGGACAAGTGGAAAGAAGTAAAGGAAAAGAAAACTATAAAAATCTAATGTTGGCCAATCAAAAGTAACCATTTAGCATGTGTAATAAATGAAGAAAGAGAAAGGTGGACAAGTGGTCTTAAAGGGTTCAACCAACACATAAGGTGATCATCATTTCCTTTGTATATAAATATATGTGAAATGAAGAACCAATTTCTCTCTTTTCCACTTACAAATTTTGTCCAACAAAGGGAAACACCAAAGGACTTCCAAGTTTCTCCAAATTTGATTTTTAAGGTAAGTTTTTAAGGTTTTCTAGTAAGTAGACTTTAATTTTAGTATTAATTTTAGGTAGTTATATATATTTATTGGAAGATTGGAGATTAGAGTCTTTATGTGGAATTGGAAAAATTTTAAGTAAGTGATGAGATTAATTAATTAAATGGAAGAAGCAAGATGTATAAAGATTAATAAGGTTGGATTAGGGTTTCGGTTGGAAAAGAAATGGAGGATAACTTATTATTTTGAATTTCTAAGGTTTATGTTGTATCTTGAATTTATTGAAGGAGAAATAAAGAATTACAGAAGGAGAAGAAGGAAAAGCTAAGGGGAAGTACAAGAATAAGGTTTGGTACTTTACCTTTGAACAATTAATTTTGGGTTGTTTAAATTTAATTGAAACCAAATGTTTTGAGAAAATTTGGCAAGTTGATTTGGTAAGTTGTTTTGGACTTTAATTAGTTTGATTTGAGTTAAACATGCAAAAATTGTTAAAAGGAAGTGTTTGAATCTTCACTTTACTATTAAAGAAGCCTTAATATTGATTTGCAAAAGAAAAATAAACTATCCTATGCATTTCAAATGTTTGGGCCGAAATGGTCCCAAAGTGACAGCTTTTGGACTATTTTTGTGGCAATTGTTTGGGGCAGCAAACGAATGAATTTTTTAACGAAATTTTACATGCAATTAGTCAACATAGGAAATAAGTTTTCTGTAAAATTTCAGCCAAAAATAAGATCATTTACTTGGTCAAATGCATGGCTGAAGTGGACTGAAATTTTGACGAAAATCCAGATTTTACTATTCATTTGGTCATGCCATTTTGTGCTGCCGATTTTTCTCGCCGCAACACTATTCATTTGGTCAATTTGTGATCTTTTGAGGAATACTTTGAAATGTTTGATGTGTTTATTGTGGATGTTAAATATGTGAAAAAGAGTAACGGTTTGACCAAAGAAAGTGGTGCGCGGCATAAATGGCAAAGCGCGGTGAGAATTTAAATTGATTTCTTGAATCATTCTAAAATGAAGTTGAGACTTAAATTAAATCATTTTAATCTTTTTGCTCTACTGGATAGTGGGAGTGGTAGATAAGGGTATGGTGCACTATACTAACTTATGCAGTACTGCCACTTATTGTGATTGATACGCCCCGGCGGTTACCTTCGGGTATAGGCCGTGGAGCGGAGATGTTGTGAAATTGGGATTGGAACGCCCTGGCGGTTACCTTCGGGTATAGGCCGTGGAGCGTAGATGTTATGAAATTGTGATTGTAATGCTCCGACGGTTACCTACGGGTATAGGCCGTAGAGCGGAATTTGTTACAACCAGGATGGGGAGGCCCATTCCTGTGATCTGATATCGGTGGTGAGGGCCACCTATGTTACAGTGGGGAGGCCCACTGCCTTATCACTATGGTTCCCTATATACCAGTAGAGCCTGAATCAAAGACATATTATTTTTCGTTAAACTATATAATGCCAATGAGTTTGAATTATGATTTTACATTATTGAAAGCATATCATACTGAATGTATCACGATTTCTATTGGTATAAAGTTGGTTGATTGTGGATTTTATTATTTCCTTTGATTTCGAATACTTTCATATACTACTTTTATTTTTATTGGTAAAGTACCCACTGAGCGACAACGCTCAGCGAGTTGAGTTTTCTTGACTCGTAGGTTTGGAGCAGTAGATTTCGGTGATTAGCATCGAGCATCACAACACAGCGCCGCACCTCAGAGTAGCCTTTAGTTTCCATTATGAGTTAACTAGTTGTGGCATGTATATGTATATATAAGATTGAGAGTTAGTATGTGATACTGTACGTTATTGGTATGTAATAATAATAAATCTCTACTTTAGTCTGGATTAGAAGTGTGAATTTTTCTTGCAGGTTGTAGTTGAGGGTATAAGGTGGATTCATTGGGAGTGTATTGGAAACTGATTGTATTCACATTGGTCTGTGTAAAATGTTTTCAAAAATCAGAAAAACAAGTTTTGTCGACACTTGGGATCCAAATTTCTAGACGAACCTCTGGCAAAATTTCTGTAAAATCGGAACAAAAATTTGACTAAGTAAATTGGTAGCAACATTTGGATAGTGTGGCACCTCTACTCGGCTTACACATGTAGGTTGGGAAGGGGTGTTACAATTGTGGTATCAGAGCTCCGGTTTAGCCGCTTCTGGGTAATCCAACATAGGAGGATGTACGTTTTATGTCGGGAGTGGCCATTACCGACGTAAAACGAGATATCCTGTAGTAAATAGGAGATAAAAAGTAGGCATCATTCGGGAAGGAAATATAGGAAAAATAAATAAGGGAATGTTTGCATATATTTGATTAAGTGTTTTGTCTTTATATACATGCCACATAGGGTTTAATAGTACTGCTGAGCTGTGCTGCTTTTGACTGTGAGTTATGTGTTAGAATATAGATGTCGCGAGAGTCCTCTCAAAGAGCCGTAGAGGAGGAAGTTGAATCTCGAGCGTCACATATTGTAGAGACGCATGTATCTGAAACACCGGAGGCTGAGCAACCCTCAGCGGAAGCTCCTCTTCCGAATGAGATGTTGCAATAGATGGCTGCAGTGCTGCGACAGATAGCGGGCGTTGCCCCGGTACCAGCGCTAGCGCCAGCACCCACTCCTGCTGTAGGAGGGGAAAGGAAACCCCCGATAGAAAAGATAAGAAAGTATGGTGCGAAGGAGTTTAAGGCTTGAAGGGACGATGATTCTTCTATAGCCGAGTATTGGTTGGAAGGAACTGTAAGAGCCTTAGATCCGTTACAGTGTACTCCAGAGGAGCGAGTGGTAGGTGCTACTTCCTTATTAGTGGAAGAAGCGTATGTCTGGTGGGACACAGTGCAACAACGAGTTCCACCGGAACAGAGAACATGGGATTTCTTTGTGAATGAGTTCAAGAGGAAGTTTATATCGGAGGCATACCTAGATGCCAAGAAAAAGGAGTTTCTACACTTAAAGCAAGGTCGACTGACCGTTGCTGAATACGAGAGGGAATTTACTAGGCTGAGTAGGTATGCCAAGAAGACAATTGAAGATGAACATGATAGGTGTAAGAAATTCCAGGATGGTTTGAATAATGAGATTAGGATGCAGTTAATTGCTGCTAATATCAAGGAAATTTCTGAGATGGTCACTAGGGCTCTGGAAGTAGAGCAATGTCAGAAGGATGAGAGAAATAAGAGACAGAGGGTAAGACCAAGAAGGGATACCCAGAGTTATTCAGAAAATTTCCAGTAAACAAGGAAACAGTTTAGAGAAGGTAGTTCCATGGGAGGAAATCAGAGCAGGATATCCAGTCAAAGGTCGATTCGGGGCGGCCCGAGTCAAGCTACCTTTGTAGCTAGTACTGGTAGGTCTGGGAGAGGACAAGGAAGAGGGCATGGCCAAGGTGGAGGTAACTTTGCTTAGTTTGAAACTATCGAAGGAAGTGAAAACACCCATCCATGATGTGTTCAATGTGGGCGTAGGCATTCAGGAAAATGTTGGGGCAAGGCCTGGGTATGTTTTATTTGTGGAGCGAAGGACCACTTTAAATGAGAATGCCTCTTAAGACAGCAAAACACACAAGATAATATCGAAGGATCTCGAGCCATAGCTGGTAGAGGTCGAGGCAGAGGTCGAGGAGGAAATCCATCGCGGCCACAGTCAGAGACGGTGGATAGACCAGAGCCAAGAGCCCCTGCGAGGATGTATGCAATGAGGGCGCGTGAGGAAGAAGAGGCTCCGAATGTCATAACAGGTCAGCTAATTATGTTTGGAATGCCAATTTATGCTTTAATAGACCCAGGTTCTTCACATTCATATATTTATACATGAAAAATGAAGAATTAAAGGATTTAGAAGTAGAACTTGAAATAGATGGAGTGTTAGTTATAAATCCTTTGGGTAGTGAGATGGTTACCAGGAAGGTAATAAAGGATTGTCTGGTAGAAGTACACGGACACACTTTCTTAGGTGATCTGTTTGAGTTGCCATTCCAGGAATTTGATGCAATACTTGGAATGGATGAGCTGACCAAACATAAGGCATTAGTGTACTGTTCGTGAAAAAGAAAGATGGGTCCCTAAGACTATGTGTGGATTATCGGCAGTTAAATAAGCTTACGATTAAGAATAAATACCCGCTACTCCGGATAGACGATTTATTTGATCAATTGAAAGGTGTGAGTTTTTTTTTAAAGATTGATCTGCGATCCGGCTATCATCAACTAAAGATTAAAGATGAAGATATACCAAAGACTACATTCAGAACCCGATATGGACATTATAAGTTTATCGTAATGCCTTTTGGGCTCACAAATGCACCTGCGGTATTCATGGATTTGATGAACCGGATTTTCCATCCTTAGTTGGGCCAATTTGTCGTGGTATTCATCGATGACATACTGGTTTATTCAATGAATGCAGAGGATCATGACTGGCACTTGAGAATTGTGTTACAAACATTGAGGGAGAAGCAGTTATACGCCAAATTCAGCAAGTCTGAATTTTGGTTAGAAGAAGTGGCCTTTTTAGGACATATTGTATTGGCGGAAGGAATAAGAGTTGATTCTAAGAAGGTAGAAGCAGTATTGGATTTGAAAGAATGTTATTAGTGGCCAGGGATCAAGAGAGATGTGGTAGATTACGTGGCGAAATGTTTAACCTGCCAACAAGTAAAGGTAGAACATCAACTACCCTCAGGACTTCTACAACCTATTATGATTCCAACATGGAAATGGGATCGCATAGCTATAGATTTTGTGGCGGGACTACCAATGACAAGAGACAAACATGATGCAATATGGGTGATAGTAGACCAGCTAACTAAGTCAGCTCAATTCTTACCAATAAGGATGGACTACTCCCTGGATAAGTTAGCGGACTTGTACATTAAAGAGATTGTACGACTTCATGGAGTCCAACATCAATCATATCGGAAAAAGATCCATGCTTTACGTCGAACTTTTGGCAAAAGTTCCAAACGACTTTGGGAACTCGAACGGACTAGAGTACGTCGTTTCATCCACAAACGGAAGGACAGTCAAAGAGGGTAACCCAGATCTTGGAAGATATGTTAAGAGCATGCATATTAGAATTCAAAGTTAGCTAGGAGAAGTATTTAAGTTTAATGGAGTTCGCTTACAACAACAGCTACCAGTCCAGCATACAGATGGCTCCTTATGAAGCACTATAAGGACGAAAATGCAGGACTCCAATTTGCTGGACGGAATTAAGCGAAGCAAAGATCTTGAGCCCGGAGATAGTTAAGTAGACCGAGAAGAAAGTAGAAATTATCCGGGATCGGTTGATAGAAAAAAAATAATAATAATCATACGCGGACCTGAAGAGAAGGGACATAGAATTCAATGTTGGTGATAAGGTATTTATTAAGATTTCACCATGAAAGAAAGTGCTAAGATTTAAACAAAAGAGTAAGCTAAGTTCAAGGTTATTGGGCCTTACATATTCATTGAACGTATAGGTCCGGTAGCTTACCAATTGGGGTTACCACCCGAATTAAGTAAAATACATGATGTTTTCCACGTTTCAATGCTAAGGAGGTATCGTTCAGATCCAACCCATGAAATACAAGCTCAAGATATCGAGATTCATCCCGACCTGACATACAAGGAAGAGCCGGTAGAAACCTTAGCACGGGAAAGCAAAGAGTTGCAGAATAAGAAGATTCCATTGGTCAAAGTGCTTTGGAGAAATCACAAAGTAGAAGAAGCTACATGGGAACGCGAAGAAACTATGAGGAAGCAATACCCATGTTTATTTCAATTTGATGGGCTTCGGGACGAAGCCTAAATTAACGAGGAAGGAACTGTCACATCCGCCTACCGCAATTATGCAAAGTAGTTACGTGCATAGCGAGAGAAGGGGAAAGGAGAAGATAATTCTTGATAACAGCCCTAGATAAGGTTGTATGACCAAAGGGACCTAGTTGTAATTTTTAAAAGTTTTGGGGATATAAATGTAATTTCAAAAAAAAAAGTTGCACCGGATGTTCTAAATAGTGCATATAAGAGATTCCAAAAATGGAGTGTAGAGAAAAATCTGATTGCAACGACATGTAATGGTTTTTCCAGAAAATGTCCCGTTAAAGAAAAACGAAGACATGTTGACTAGGGGCATTTTGGTCATTATCAATTAAAGTTATACATGAATTTAAAGTAGGAAATAAAAACATGAGTACGCAGAGAATGATGAGGGGTTAAATATGAAACGATTGTCAGTAGAATTGGAGCCGGAGAAAACCCGAGCAAAGAAAGGACCTAAAGGGAATTTTACAAAAAGTCGAGGGCTTATTGGTAATTTTTCCAAATGACTTGGAAACCTAAAATAGACCTTATAAATAGAAAGTAGAGGTCGAAAGGATCAAAACTATATGTAGTTTGGCTCGTGGAACTGTACGGTTTAAAAGATATGATCGATTAATCGCCGGAACGTAAAGTGGGCCCGGTTTCGTGTCGGGACCGGATGGGTAACCTGGGACAACTTTATGATATCCTATGGGAAGAGGGACAAGTGGAAAGAAGTAAAGGAAAAGAAAACTATAAAAATCTAATGTTGGCCAATCAAAAGTAACCATTTAGCATGTGTAATAAATGAAGAAAGAGAAAGGTGGACAAGTGGTCTTAAAGGGTTCAACCAACACATAAGGTGATCATCATTTCCTTTGTATATAAATATATGTGAAATGAAGAACCAATTTCTCTCTTTTCCACTTACAAATTTTGTCCAAAAAAGGGAAACACCAAAGGACTTCCAAGTTTCTCCAAATTTGATTTTTAAGGTAAGTTTTTAAGGTTTTCTAGTAAGTAGACTTTAATTTTAGTATTAATTTTAGGTAGTTATATATATTTATTGGAAGATTGGAGATTAGAGTCTTTATGTGGAATTGGAAAAATTTTAAGTAAGTGATGAGATTAATTAATTAAATGGAAGAAGCAAGATGTATAAAGATTAATAAGGTTGGATTAGGGTTTCGGTTGGAAAAGAAATGGAGGATAACTTATTATTTTGAATTTCTAAGGTTTATGTTGTATCTTGAATTTATTGAAGGAGAAATAAAGAATTACAGAAGGAGAAGAAGGAAAAGCTAAGGGGAAGTACAAGAATAAGGTTTGGTACTTTACCTTTGAACAATTAATTTTGGGTTGTTTAATTTAATTGAAACCAAATGTTTTGAGAAAATTTGGCAAGTTGATTTGGTAAGTTGTTTTGGACTTTAATTAGTTTGATTTGAGTTAAACATGCAAAAATTGTTAAAAGGAAGTGTTTGAATCTTCACTTTACTATTAAAGAAGCCTTAATATTGATTTGCAAAAGAAAAATAAACTATCCTATGCATTTCAAATGTTTGGGCCGAAATGGTCCCAAAGTGACAGCTTCTGGACTATTTTTGTGGCAATTGTTTGGGGCAGCAAACGAATGAATTTTTCAACGAAATTTTACATGCAATTATTCAACATAGGAAATAAGTTTCCTGTAAAATTTCAGCCAAAAATAAGATCATTTACTTGGTCAAATGCATGACTGAAGTGGACTGAAATTTTGACGAAAATCCAGATTTTACTATTCATTTGGTCATGCCATTTTGCGTTGCCGATTTTTCTCGCCGCAACACTATTCATTTGGTCAATTTGTGATCTTTTGAGGAATACTTTGAAATGTTTGATGTGTTTATTGTGGATGTTAAATATGTGAAAAAGAGTAATGGTTTGACCAAAGAAAGTGGTGCGCGGCATAAATGGCAAAGCGCGGTGAGAATTTAAATTGATTTCTTGAATCATTCTAAAATGAAGTTGAGACTTAAATTAAATCATTTTAATCTTTCTGCTCTACTGGATAGTGGGAGTGGTAGATAAGGGTATGGTGCAATATACTAACTTATGCAGTACTGCCACTTATTGTGATTGATACGCCCCGGCGGTTACCTTCGGGTATAGGCCGTGGAGCGGAGATGTTGTGAAATTGGGATTGGAACGCCCCGGCGGTTACCTTCGGGTATAGGCCGTGGAGTGTAGATGTTATGAAATTGTGATTGTAATGCTCCGGCGGTTACCTACGGGTATAGGCCGTAGAGCGGAATTTGTTACAACCAGGATGGGGAGGCCCATTCCTGTGATCTGATATCGGTGGTGAGGGCCACCTATGTTACAGTGGGGAGGCCCACTGCCTTATCACTATGGTTCCCTATATACCAGTAGAGCCTGAATCAAAGACATATTATTTTTCGTTAAACTATATAATGCCAATGAGTTTGAATTATGATTTTACATTATTGAAAGCATATCATACTGAATGTGTCACGATTTCTATTGGTATAAAGTTGGTTGATTGTGGATTTAATTATTTCCTTTGATTTCGAATACTTTCATATACTACTTTTATTTTTATTGGTAAAGTACCCACTGAGCGACAACACTCAGCGAGTTGAGTTTTCTTGACTCGTAGGTTTGGAGCAGTAGATTTCGGTGATTAGCATCGAGCAGCACAACACAGCGCCGCACCTCAGAGTAGCCTTTAGTTTCCATTATAAGTTAACTAGTTGTGGCATGTATATGTATATATAAGATTGAGAGTTAGTATGTGATACTGTACGTTATTGGTATGTAATAATAATAAATCTCTACTTTAGTCTGGATTAGAAGTGTGAATTTTTCTTGCAGGTTGTAGTTAAGGGTATAAGGTGGATTCATTGGGAGTGTATTGGAAACTGATTGTATTCACATTGGTCTGTGTAAAATGTTTTCAAAAATCAGAAAAACAAGTTTTGTCGACACTTGGGATCCAAATTTCTAGACGAACCTCTGGCAAAATTTCTGTAAAATCAGAACAAAAATTTGACTAAGTAAATTGGTAGCAACATTTGGATAGTGTGGCGCCTCTACTCGGCTTACACATGTAGGTCGGGAAGGGGTGTTACAAGAGGGCTTGAGTTCTTCATCAAATACATCAAGTGGAGCTAGGAGGAAGACTAGTAATCCTACTCTTGGCATCTTCACAAGGGGTTTTTCTATTATCTCTATTAATTTATTTCTTATTATTGCTGTTATATTAAGAGAATTGATATTGCAATGGACAATTTGTATTTGTTTTATATGGAGTTGAATGTTTGTTCTAAGTTAATGATATTGAGCTAAATACCCATGTCTAGGGTTTGTAGTATATTTGATTGAATTTCTTGATTTGATATTTCCATTGATATTCCTTGTTGATTGGTTGATTGTATTGCATTAAATGCTAGGTTGATAGATTAGCTACCTATTGATCTTTGAATATTGGATGACGGATCGAGAGGTGAAATCCGATATCGAAACTATGCAATCGACCAACCTATGAATGAATTAGAAATATAAGTTCTAGGGTTTTATTAATTTGGTAATGTAAAAGAATTGGTCATTGTTAATTCATGAATGTGAGAACTAATGGATTGGTAATTGACTAATTAACCTTAAGGAACAAATTAATTACAAGGTTATGTTAATGGATAATTGAGAATTGAGCTTTGATTGAATGGACCTATGACCCTAGGCACCTTCCCAAGAATCTATTTGATCTTGTACACCCATCACACACATTAATCCCTACGCACGGTTAATTTTAGGTTTAAATTGTCCTTCCACAATTCCGAACAACAAACACTCCCGCATTTAAATAACTTGTCAATCAAGCTATTACAAACCACACCTTGGGGAAACGACCTTGGGGCGATCACTTTTGCTACAGCTACCTCGTATACTTGCGAGTGACGCTTTGTAGTAGTACTTAATTCGAACGCAACAAGTTTTTGGCGCCGCTACCGGGGAGGGCTGTCGAAGTAGTAATAGTTTGATTTTTTTATTTATTTACTCGGTTGTCTATTTTCTTTAAATTACTAAGTGTTGTCCTTTTTTTTTGCCGGAGAAGGCTGTTTTAGTAGTGATAGTTTGATTTTTTTTATTTTGTTTAATTGTTTGTTTGTTTTCTTTGAATTTCTTTCAATTTAATTATCTATTTGTTTTCTTTAAGTTACTAAGTGCCTTTTGTAAAGATGCAGTTTTCAAGGCATGGAGGAGTTTATGATAGGAACGATGATTCTGAAATGGCATGGCAATTAGCAGAATTGACGAATCAACTTAAGGTGCTAAATGAAAGAGGAAGAGCACCTATGCCACGCCAAGAGACATGTGCAGCATGTGGCAATGTAGGACATAGTGCAAACACGTGTTCAATGGGTTTTGGACGATACCAAGAATGGCAAGAGGAAGAATATGACTACCAAGGTTTCCAGCAAATGGGTAGTAATGACACATATTCCAATCCTTATAATCCCAGCTGGGAAAGCCAACCAAAATTTTCTTGGGAAAATCAGCAGCACATTCCACCTCCAAATTGTTTCCAACCTTACCAAAGAGACTCTTACTCTCAAGAGCAATATTCAAATCAAACTTACCTTAAGACACCCACATTTTGAAGATAGTTTGAATGCCTTCATTCAAACTAGCGCACAAAATCAAGATAAACTTAAGGAACCCACTTTGGAAGATAGTTTGAATGCCTTCATTCAAATTAGCTCACAAAACCAGGATCAATTCTAGAAATCCACAGTGGAAGATGATTTGAATGCTTACCTTCAAATTAGCACTCAAAATCAGGAAGGGAGCAATGAGAGATTTGATTTTTTGGAGGAATCATTGAAGATGGTGGAAATGCAAGTTGGGCAACTGGCACATCAACTCCAAGCACACCAAGAAGAGGAATTTCCTAGCCAATTGGAGCAAGTCAAGGTAATCACAAATTTGAGGAGTGAACAAGTAATATATAACAAATTTTGTGATTCTTTTGATGCAGGCACTAATCAAGAAGATATTGGTGAGGTAATACAATTCAACATTGAGGAGTTGAGCCAATCAAACGAGAAGGAGAATTTGGAGGCATCAACCTCACCAAAGTTGCATGAATCTTCCAATCCTTATAGGCCACCAAATCCATTTCCATGTAGCTTGAAGGATGAGGAGCAAGGTAAGCAACTTCCTAACATCTATAATATGCACTCCCAAGGAGATAGTGGAAATAAGATTGGGATGACTATGACCTTAGAAGAAGAGCATGAAATGCCCAATTTAGAAATTGAGGAGTGTAAGCTAATTTTAGATGCTGAGGTTGTTGAGATGGGACTTGACATTGTTAAAGTGGATGAAGAAGTGATTCAACCAAACTTGGTTGAACTTAAAGAGTCCCCAAAAGTCATTTCTACTACTCTTGGTGGTAAGGAAGAGCAGAAATCTGTTATGCCCATGTTGCACAAAGACAAAGATTATTACCATATTCCTATAGCACTGGAGGATCACCCCGAGGCGACCTTCACATGTCCCTTTGAGACATGTTCTCTTCAAGGAATACTATTTAGGGGTTGTCGTACATCGGGTACGTTTCAAAGTTACATGTTGTTCATCCTCTCAGTCATGGGCTCCAATTGCATTATGGGTGGAAGGAGCCCTACACATCGCATATGGGGATAATGAAAATCAAGTTTCATCTAAACCCTCTCTGTAGTATGCATGCTCACATTGAGGACAATGTGAATCTTTAAGTGTGGGGTGCATTTTGTGTTTTGTGTTTTTACTTTTAATTGCATTTTGTGTTTTTACTTTTAAGTTATTTTTGTTTAAGTTAGTTAATGTTTTTAATGTTTTTCATTGAATAAATGTGTTTTAGAAAGTTCAATTGTTATAAAAAATTTTGATAGATAACCTTTGAATTTTTGAAGCATGAATTTGAGAATTGAGTAGAATTGGTGCTTATTGTCAATTTTGTCGGTTTTTTTCTTTGCATTGCCATTAACGTAGTGAGGAATTGAGCCATCAACTTATAATTATTGTTGTGGGTGAACATCTTTGATTGATGAATTGCTAGAACTTGCTTTGACATGCATTTTAAGATTACATAAAAAAAAATTCAATTTGGCATCAAAATGATTAAGGTAATTAGGTGAACCCACTTTGGCTTAAAAAGACCAACCCTATATTCAACCTTAGTTAGCCAATTTTGAGCCTATTTTATTTTTCCTTTTCTTTCTTTTTTCACAACACCATTAGCTTGAACCTTGTTGTTTAACTCTTACCCTTTCATTAGGTCAAGAGCGTTTATGATCGAGTGTTGTGTTGAATTAAGTGTGGGGTTAAATTTAGTAGGTTTAAGATTGCAAAGCAAAATAATAATAAATTTTTTTTAATAATAAGAATAATTGTTGTTCTTGTTGAAAGGGTTGGAATGTATCATTACAAGATTTAATAAGTGAGTTCCCTTGAAAAGCTCTTTAACGTCAAGGGGTAGATGAGAGGAAGGTGTTTCGGGATTGTTGGGTTATGTATATAATCGGGTACTTCATTCTTAAAGTGCTCTTGAACTTAATGATTAAGCTCACATTTCCTAAATTCCATGCCTTTACCTTAGCCCCATTACAACCCAATAAAGACCTTTTCATTGATGCTTGATTGTTATTTTGTGGTGGAGATTTGATTGATAAGCAAGCCTATCGCAATAATCTTTCATTGATTGTTATGAGTGTAAACACCACCATGATCAAACACTTGTAAGGGTTGGTGAGGGAGTGACAACATTGGTTATGCATGGAAAACCACTTAATTGCATGGGTGTCGATTTTGTTTGATTCGATATTGATTGCGAATTTAGGGAGAGGGAAGTCTTGATGCATACTTATAACTCTTGAACTTAACAAAATTCATCTTGTTTATTGTGTTTTGATTTTAGCCTTGCTTGGGGACAAGCAAGGAATTAAGTGCGGGGTATTTGTTTAGATCATTTTTGTACTTGTTTTTAGAATGATTTTTATGTGTTTTTAGTTAATGTTTTGATTGATTTTTGTTTTAAGTTTGTTTAAAGTGTTTGTTTTAGGTTTAAGTGCAAAAACACCCTTGAAAGATCAAAACAGTGCAGGAAAAGCATGAACCAAGCAAGACATGGCAAAGCCAAATAGGGCTTGGCTGTGTCCCTCAAATAATGGTGATGGCAGAGCTTGACACGGCCAAGCCACTGGCCGTGTCTCATTCAAAGAGCAAAACAAAGAAACCACAAAGAAAGAGCAAAAATTGATGAAGCAGGAAGAGACACACTAAATGACACGGCCAAGCCATTGGCCGTGTCACATGACATGGCCAGCAAGCTTGGCCGTGTCCCATTTCATGACAAAGTCACTTGGAGCAAGCAAGGAAGGAAAGAAAAGAACCAAAAGTGGACACACCCACATGACACGACCAAGCTTATGGCCGTGTCACATGACACGGCCACTAGTTTGGCCGTGTCAACCCTTGAGACCAAAAGAAAAGAAAGAAAAGAAAGAAGAAGGAAAGAAAATAGTGAAGGACATGGCCAGCAAGCTTGGCCGTGTCCCAAAGGGAAACAAGAGACAAGGCCAAGCCACTTTTGGCTTGGCCGTGTCACACCTAAAATATTTGAATTCTTCTACACGAAGTGGGGGACAAAGTGGGGAATGAGGCCTTGTGCTTGCTAAAAGAAATATTAAACAAATAAAAAGTGGGGATCAAAGTGAAATGGTGTGAGTTGGAAGGCATGAGGTGTGTTTTTGAATGAATTAAAAGGAGAAGAAGAGGGAAATTGGAGAGGGTTCTTAGTTCTTGGTTCTTGGGAGCCAAAATTCTGCTACATGTTTGGGAGAGGGAGAGAGTGACACTCTCCCTTAGCCCTTCACCTTCATCTCCATTTCCATCGTCTCCACCTTCTCCATCTTCCATTGATAAGATCTTTGAGGTTCTTTGGGATAAATTGGGTTAAACAAGCTCTTGAAGGTTGAAGAAGCTTCATTGAAGGGATTGGTGGCTTGAGAAAACTCCATTCCATCTTCGAAAGGCACAATCAATCGAAGGGTTGGTGACTTGAGAAAGCTCCATTCCATATTTCAAAGGGGAATCAACCATTGAAGAGGGCTTGAGTTCTTCATCAAATACATCAAGTGGGGCTAGGAGGAAGACTAGTAATCCTACTCTTGGCATCTTCACAAGGGGTTTTTCTATTCTCTCTTTTAATTTGTTTCTTATTGTTGTTGTTATATTAAGAGAATTGATATTGCAATGGACAATTTGTATTTGTTTTATATTGAGTTGAATGTTTGTTCTAAATTGATGATGTTGAGCTAAATACCCATGTCTAGGGTTTGTAGTATATTTAATTGAATGTCTTGATTTGATATTTCCATTGATATTCCTTGTTGATTGGTTGATTGTATTGCATTAAATGCTAGGTTGATAGATTAGCTACCTATTGATCTTTGAATATTGGAAGACGGACCGAGAGGTGAAATCCGGTATCGAAACTATGCAATCGACCACCCTATGAATGAATTAGAAATATAAGTTCTAGGGTTTTATTAATTTGGTAATGTAAAAGAATTGGTCATTTTTAATTCATGAATGTGAGAACTAATGGATTGGTAATTGACTAATTAACCTTAAGGAATAAATTAATTACAAGGTTATGTTAATGGATAATTGAGAATTGAACTTTGATTGAATGAACCTATGACCCTAGGAACCTTCCCAAGAATCAATTTGATCTTGTACACCCATCACACACATTAATCCTTACACACGGTTAATTTTAGGTTTAAATTGTCCTTCCACAATTTCGAACAACAAACACTCCCGCATTTAAATAACTTGTCAATCAAGCTATTACAAACCACACCTTCTTGGGGAAACGACCTTGGGGCGATCACCTTTGCTATAGCTACCTCGTATACTTGCGAGTGACACTTTGTAGTAGTACTTAATCCGAGTGCAACACGGATGTGATCTCTCCCCTCCTCCGGTAAATCCGCATCTAAGAAAGAAACCGCTCCCATATTAACTTCGCTCTTCTCTTGAACATCTTCACTTTTCATTACTCCAATTTTTATGAAGTTGATCAGCTCATCCAGTGTTGTGGAGGTAGAAACTGGCATGCTAGCTAAGGCCTTGGCCATAGTTTCTCAGTGCTTTTTAGAAGTAGCCAATAGGTCCCAAATGCTAACACTTGCTTGGGTTCTTTTCAATTGCTTGAGCACAGTATCATCTTCCTCTTCTTTATTCCCTACTTTAACTTCCTTTCCCTTATTAATTTCTACCTCCTTAGGCGTTGGCCTTGCATAAGGCTTACCGGATCTAGTGTTCATTACTTCATCTTCTTCGGGCTCAGACCAGGTCCATTCCTCCTTCTTGGGTACAAAATCATCATCACTATCGCTTGAATCCCAAAACCCATTGACGACACAAATTGCTACTTCTTTACCCACCATAGCTAGTTTAATTTTGCCAGATACCTCTTCTTCTTTAGTTGCTTTTCCACCAACATCTTGAAAAGAAGACATGACAAAATCTTCATGCAAACCTCCTCCAATCATGAAGGTTGCCAGTGGTGGTGCCCTATTGAACTTTGATATTGGGTTATCTTTGGTATTTGGCTTATTGGGCTCGGGCAGCTTCCCACTATCAATTAGATTTTGGATCTCATGTCTCAACCTCACACATCTATCCGTGTCATGTCCTTGCATTTGATGAAAATGACAAAATGCTTTAGTGTCGAAATTAGGTGGGAGAGGGTTAGGCAAAGGATGAGGATTTAAGGGTTGTAACAATCCCTTCCTTTGAAGCTTATTGAGAACCCAAGACATCAGTTTCCCCAATTCCAAAATCTGCCTCCTTGTTCCTTGGTTAGTAGCATTGACACCGACTGCCTTTTGCATGCTTTGGCTACCAGATTGATAGTTTCCTTTCTCATTCCTTCTTATTGAAAAATGGTTCTCTCTTTCACATTCTTCAATTTATAGAATAGCTTGGAGGAGATTTTTGAAATCACGGATGAGTTTATGAGACATCCTCTCATGAAGACTAGGCAACACCCCTCTCACAATCATCCTTATTTGATCGGAATCATTGGGCCTTTTCTTGAGCAAAGCAGCCTTGTTTCTCCATCTTTTCATATAGTCCACAAAATTTTCATTTAGCCATTGTCTAATGGACTCCACTTCCATTAAGATAACTTCCATCTCGACATTGTATCCATATTATTGGATGAAGGCCTTGTATAGCAGATCCCAACTCTTTTGTGTTCCATCATCTAAGGTATTGAACCAATTTTGGACAATAGGGTCCAATGAGAGCATAAAGTACCTTAGAGTTTGAGCCATAGTAGCTCGGGTAGACTGCATAGCAGTGATATACTGCCATACATGGAAGTGAGGATTTCTGGTTCCATCAAACTTCACAAAAGATGGCATCTTGAACTTGTACGGAACTTCTTCATCTAGCTCAAATAATTTTTCAACTTCGAACATTTCTTCGGTTTTCAGTTTCTTCTCAAATTTCTTTTCTAAATTAGCAATCATCTTTTCAATATCAGAAGCTTCAGTTTTCTCCATAACTGATCTTTCAACAATCTTTGGTGTTTTCTTCTTGTCTTGAGGATCTTGGTAGTATTGAGCCCAATCATCATCATCTTCAATGATCACCTTTTCATCATCAAAAACCACTTCACCAACTTTAGTCTTCCCTTTGTCCTTTGGCTTCTTAGTGCTAGTAGATGCTTCGACATGATTTCCTAAAATTGTTGTCAATTGGTTCTTCATGGTCTCAGATAGCCTCTTTTATTTCTTCCGTCTTGGCATTGAGGGCGTTATCCACCATTCTTTGAATTTGTTCGGGCTCCATTTTTTTTTGGTGAAAAAGAGATTGAGTCATTGCTAGATTCTTTGTCTCCGGCGTAGGTCGGATTGTCGTAAGCTTTTGAACTGTCGTAATCCAGGGCTGTAAGCCAGAAAGGATTAATGATATGGGATGCAAATGCATGAATGTATGCATGTATGCACAAACAATCAACAAATAAGGACAAATAGGATGTTCCTTCCAACCTTATAACATCCACACACGAATGGTGAGTCTCTTTTCCTAGGTAATATGGTTAACAAAATACCAACATGGGGCATCTTATTTTCGAATAATTTCCTCGGATGTTTTAACCAATAGTTTATATTTTCAAAAATGGAAATCAATTTATGATAACTCCCATTAATTAGGTTTTAATCCATTCAACCAACTAAAGTAGCTTTTATGCTATATTGGATTAAAACTAAATTAAGAGGTTTATTATAGAGAGATTTCTCACATGAAAAAGTAACTAATGATTCATGCCAAAAACAAGCCCATGGTTAATTTATTCATAGTATAAACTAGGCTCACAATTGATTTTTAGTATTTCATAATTGACCTAAATAATTTGCAAGCTCTTTGTAATAAAAGGTTGGATAAAAATAATTTTGTTTCTAAGCCCATTGTAAAAAGATTTTAGAAAAAATGGATTTTGAGCTTAGTATTTGGGTCTTAAGAAAAGCATTTTTGATTTGTTTTTTAGAAAAGTTTTATGTCCAAAGCCAAATAAGGTCATATTAGAAAAAGAACTAACCAAATAAGCCATGATTTAAGCCAAGATAAATTATCCATAGTAAAACATGTATTTGGGGTAAAATCCTAAGGAAAGTAACTAGGCCATTTACATGAACTTTAGTCTTTGGGTTAAAAGGCTTAGGTTCCCATAGCAAGTATATTCCAAATGGTACGAGGCTATGAGTGGTTATGCGATGCTCGATCTCTATACCTTGAGTGAAAGTATGGTATCCCTTACATAACACAACACGGGTAACACGGGCGTCCTAACTCACGCATACGATGCAATATAATATGATGCAATGGATAATATCATTATAAGAAAGAATAGAATAATATAAAGACTAACGGAATCAACTTCTCTTATCCTCAGTGGAGACGCCACTTTGAGCGGGGATTTTCTCCCCTACTCCCGGTGGAATGGTTCTTACGACTTCGGCACTGTTTAGGCTCGGGGTCTGTAGACCCTTAATTTTTGACCCAATCCGATCTAATATATTTTATTTAGCCCGAAATGATTTTTGTTATTTAATCAGTCCAAAATAATTTTAATTAAATAATTTTTACCTTAGTATCTAATTTTTATTAATAAAAAATAAAAATAAACAAATAAAAATTTAAAAATAAAAATAAAAATCGGAGTCGAAAAAAAATCGGCAGCAAAAAGTGGTCGCGCGGGCCCGTTGAGCCAGCAGTAGCTCACTTGTTGAGCCCGTCGAGTTATTTCGCCTGCAGGAAATTCCTGCGGGCGAAATAGCCACCCGCAGGAATTTCCTGCGGGCTGGCACGCCCACTGGCTGGCCAGCCACGGGCCCGCTGCCACAGTTTTTGCCAGCGCAAAATTTTTCGACCCAAATTTTTGAAACCTAATCCAATTAGGTTTTAATTTTTTTTTATTAATATTACTTACCTTAATTAATTAGGAATAAACAACCTAAAAACCATTATAAATAAGGACCAATAGAACCAAATTAAAGGAGGAAAAATTTACACAATGAGTATAGGATTTGAAACCAAATCAAGGAAGGAAAAGCAATAAATCAATTCAATTGATTTTTAAAGGGAGGAGCACCACGAATTAAGCAATTCAAAGGCAACAAAGGCTTGTCTTTGGAGCTAGTTCATCCAAGAAGAGTTATTTTTTGGAGAATCAACAAAAGAAGGTATGTTAAATTCTTTTTAATTTATGTAACACAGTAGCAAATCTATACAATTTAAGGTTTTTTTTTTAAAAATCAAAACTTTAGAACTTTAATTTAATTTTTCCAAGATTAAAACACTAAAATGTGACCTTCTTTTCTAAAAAGTCTTAAAATTGTTATTTTTTTCTTCTTAAAAATCTTAAAACTCTAATTGAACATATTTTTCAACAAAACCAAAATCAAATTTTGTTTCTTTTAAGATTTTAAAGTAGGTTCTATTTCATTCAAAAAGCCTTAAAAAAATCTTTTCTACTTATAAAAACTTCAATCCATTTGTTTAAATTCATAAAACTTCATTAATCATCAAATTGCTTTTTAAAACTCTAATTCAAATTCATTACCCGAGAACCTTAATTTCAAAGCCTAAATCCAAAATTCAACTTTTAAACCTAAAATAATGAACACTAACCCTTTTAAAACCCTTAAACCCTAATTTTTATGAACTCTAGTCCTATTAAAACATTAAAAAACATAAAACATAAAAACTCAAAAATTACACAGTAGCTTAAATCACTATTTAAAATCATGAATTAAAAAGTATTTCAAAGTGTCCAAAACCCTAGTTTCATGATTTCACCATTCAAATCTTAATTTGTTTAATCAAAGTGTCTTGCCAACCTTTAAAAAACATAAAATCCTAATCTATTTTAATTCCCTAAAAAGTCACAGTAGCTTAACTTTAGAATTTCCAAAACCTTAACACATGAGATAAAGAACCCTAAATAGAAATAGTAGCTATACTTGAACTTTTATTTGTTTTATTCAATTCCATATTTATTTATACCTTGATTTATTTCTTATGCTTTAATTTATTTAATTTTAATACTTGATTTATTTAATTTATCATGGATGGATGTTTGTTTTGGTTAAAAGCTTTGATGAATGATTTATTTATTATGAATAAATATTTACTTTTATCAATTTATTTAGACTTCCAAATTTTGTAAGAGGTATGTTTCCACTTGGTGGGTACCTTATTAGTTAAACATCATGTAATTTAATTTTATTTTCTATTTTAGAACCTTTGTAAAGGGCATGTTTCTACCTTTTGGTGGGTGTCCTATATAGGTATGTGATGTAAGGACATGTTTCCATCCTTGGATGGGTGTCCATTTATTTGTTTTGTTTTGTTTGGACATTGCTTTGATTTTAATATAATGATGCTTTCTTTTTATTGTGTGTAGTATGGATAATATTGTTATATTTAAGAATTTTATAATATTAAGACATGTAAAGGAGGCCGGTTCCAATGAACCGGGCGTTGTGGGAGTGCTGGGCCATTTCTCACCTTCCCCACACGTACCCAACTTTCCGAACCCATTAAGGGGTTTGGGATTCCTTAGGAATCGAGTCATCCACCCCTTTCTTTTTTCCCGGCCCGTCCGGGTGGCGACTCCATTTTCTCCGGACTTAGGTCCGTGTTCTCTAAGGCCCCGAGCCTAAACAGTGCCGAAGTCGCAAGAACCATTCCACCGGGAGTGGGGGCAAAAATCCCCGCTCATAGGGTCGTAGAGAACATGGACCTAAGTCCAGAGAAAATGGAGTTGCCACCCGGACGGGCCGGGAAAAAGAAAGGGGTGGATGACTCGATTCCTAAGGAATCCCTAACCCCCCTAATGGGTTCGGAAAGTTGGGTACGTGTGGGGAAGGTGAGAAATGGCCTAGCACCCCCACAACGCCCGGTTCATTGGAAACGACCTCCTTTATAGGTCTTAATATTATAAAATTCTTAAATATAACAATATTATCCATATTACACGCAACAATTAAAATAAAGCATCATTATATTAAAATCAAAGTAATGTCCAAGCAAAGCAAATAAATGGACACCCATCTAAAGATGGAAACATGGCCTTACATCATCCATGTCTAAGCTAAATAGGACACCCACCATAAGGTAGAAACATGTCCTTTACATTGGTCTAAAATATAAAAGCAATTTAAATTACATAGAACTTAATTAATGAGGTACCCACAAAGTGGAAACATACCTCTTACAACATTTGGAAATCAAAATAAATCAATAGAAATAAATAACCATTCATCATAAATAAATCATTCATCAAAGATATTAAACATCAATCAAAATAGAAAGTAAGCATTCATCCATGATAAGTTAAATAAATCAAGCATTGAAAATAAATCAACCACCAAAGCATATAATAGACTACATAATCAAATAAAGCAAGTAAAGATACAAATTAGGGTTACTGTTTCTATTTAAAATTCTTTAATTAATATATTGGGGTTTTGGAATTTTAGTATTTTAGTATTATTATTGTTATTTGTTTAACCTACTGCAAAGATTTTGGAAAATTGGAATGAATTAGGGTTTCATGAATCAAATTAGGGTTTGAGGGGTAAAATTATGAAATTATGGTTTGGACACTTTAAAACATTTAGCTTTATAATTCTTAGCTACTGGATTATAATTTTGGATTTACTATATCGGGTTTGAATGTTTAGGTCTATAAGAGTTTAAGGTTTTAAGGATTAGGGTTTAGGAAAACTAGGGTTTACGATTTTGAGGGAATTAGGGTTTAAGAAAACTTAGGGTTTAGATTAACTAGTTTGGTGTTTACTGTTTTGGGTTTTGGAGTTGAAGAAAATAGTTTAAAGTTTTATAAAGTAATTGTGATTTTTAGAAACTATAAAGTGAGTTTAGAGTTTGGATATTTAACAAAATATTTGGAAAGTTTTGGAAAAGGATTAGAAGAAAACAGTTTAGGGTTTTTTAAAAGCTTTTGGAAATAGGAAAAATGATTTAAGGTTTTTGGAAATAAAAGAGTGTTTTTTTAGAGTTTTTGGAAATAGAAGGAAAAATTTAGGGTTTAAAAGTTTTTAAGAAACAGAAAAGTATTTTTAGGGTTCTTAAGGTTTTTGGAAACATAAGAATACTTTTTAGGGTTTTTGAAACGAAGATCAATGTTACTACATATTTATAGATCAAGGTTTTGTGTGTATAATCTTAAGAAACAAAGAAACAAAGCTACTATAAGAAAATAAAAAGAAATTAGAGATTCAAACCTTCGTTCGTTGGTTTCACAAAAAATTGCTTCTTGGATGAACAAGGACAAAGGCATGGTTGCTGCCTTTAATAAATTATTGAATTACTCGCTTATTGCTCTTTTTAAAATCTGAAGTCCTAAATTCAAAGTTCTAGTCCTCCAAGTCCAATCCAAAGATCCAAAGATCCTTTTTTTTTTGTGTTTTTTAGTGTTATTTATAGGAAATTTAGGAGATTAATTTCAATTGTTTAAGGAAACTATAATTAATTAGGAAAAGAAAACCGAAACCAAATAGAATTTGGTTTCGGAAAAAATTGCGTTGAAAAAATTTCACTGGCGAAATTTGCGACAGCTGCAAGGAATTGCTTGGAAAATTGTGATGGGCGCGGCCAGAAGCCATTTCGCCAATAGGAAATTCATGCGGGCAAAATGGCCCAAGGCCATTTCGACCAATGACTTTCGGCGATGAAATTTTTTTGTTGCTGATTTTTTCGTCGCCGATTTTATTTTTATTTATTTATTTATTATTATAATTTTTATTTTTTAAAAAAATTATAAAAAATAAATACTAAAATAAATATTATTTAATTAAGATAACATAAAAATTATTTTGGACTATATAAAATATATTGGACTGGACTGGGTCAAAAATTAAGGGTCTATAAGAGCCTAATTTAGAGAATGGGATTATGACTAATTGGATAGAACCTAATTTAGAGAATAATTTTGGGAGACAACTGGATGAAACCCTAATTTGAAAATATGATTTTGACTTCAAAAAGTTTGATTAGGTTTTGAAGAAGAGTTGGTTGATTTTAATTTATTAGGTTAATTTTGAAGATCAAATGATAATCTTCAAAATTAGGGAAAAATGATGAATTAGGGTTTTAATTTTGAAAAGAAAAGGATGATTTTCAAAATTGGGGCAAAACAATGAATTTAAATGGAGTTTTGAGAATTCGCACCTTCTTCCTTGATTCCATGCTTGATGGAGGCATGAGTGTGTGACCAGATCTAAATTCCACCTTGGCTTAGATTTTATTTTGCTAAGAAAGCAAAATAAAAAGAAATCAAGGCTAGAGTTTTATTAATGAAGTAATTTGATTGTGATTTAACTTAAGGAAAGCTAAAGCAAAGGGACCAAGCACCCAAACTCACTAAGGAAGCTAGTTTTAGGCAGTTCTTTATAAGGAAGGAAGAATCTTTTTCTTTTAAAAGAAGAAAAGAGGGAGAGGAGAGAGCCAACTAGCAAATAAGTGTTGATTAGTTGGAAGGTGTATGTAAAAATGGGGGGGGGGGGGGGTTGGAGGTCTATTTATAGAGTTTTTGGAGGCTAAAACTGGAAAATTTCAAAACATTTTGAAAAATCCTAGATTAAGCTTCAATGCACGAATGTAGCCCATCATGACAAATTTTTAGCTCCCTATGGTGGCCAGTGGTGCCGCAGGGAGGCCTACAGCTACCAGGCCACACACCAGCAGCAACCGAAGTGCTGCTATGTGACACCCTACCCAATGGGCCCATTCTGCTGCCACAACAAGCCTGTCGCTGCGTAGTAAATTTCTAGAGGCCTATTCTCCTTCGTTCAACGTCCATTTTAGGCGATTCAAGTTTCATTGTGACCATAACAGACTAAATTTTAATTTTAGAGTGAAAAATTATGGGTTCATAGTTTTTCCTCTTCATGGTAATCTTAGTTTATAAGATTGATATGATGGAAGTGAACCATGGATTAAATTTTAGTTCATCAAGAATAGGAGAGATTTTTACAAATTTTAATCAAAAGTAAGAAGAATATACTTGATTAGGGTCCATTGCTTTACCTTTTACCGAATTTTTTTTTTATGATTTTACAGTCTATTTCTGTAACTATCTACAGTGTCTGTCAATTCCTATAACTTTAATTATAGCATCTTGTAGGGGGTACAATTACGGTCACACTACTTCAAAATGGCTCAAAAATCAAAGTTAAAATGGCTCTCCAATGCCTGTTTAAAGTCTGTCCTCAATCCCTATATAAAATAGCCAAAGTTTTTGTTAAAATCAAAACCAATTCTTAGGTCCAAAACCCAAACTAAATTATGGGTCCATAGCCCAAACCCAATTTTTGGGTCCAGAACCTAAACCAAACTCTCAGGTCTGAACCCAAACCAAATCATGGGTCTAAAACCAAATTCTCAAATCCAAAACTAAAAACCTATCAAGACAAATTTCTATTCACTCTCTTCTATTAAAATCCAAGATCGTTTAAGTAGAGAAAAAAACTGTAGACCCTTAATTTTGGCCTAGCTTAAATTTGGTTTCAATTACAAAGGATTGGACCAAGTTTGGTTTAAAAACTAAATTTATCTGGTTTAATTAAGTACGATTAAAATTAAAATTGGGCCAATGATTAAAAGGATTTAGTTCCCTGTCTAATTTGATATGAGCTCCTCATATCGAATTGGCTATTGCCAATTTGATATGAGTGGCCCCATACCAAATTGGTCTTCAGCCTATTCGACATGATGTGAGCGGAGATTTTCTCCCCCACTCTCGGTGGAATGGTTCTTGCGACTTTGACACTGTTTAGGCTCGAGGCCTTAGAGAACACGGACCTAAGTCCGGAGAAAAATGGAGTCGCCACCCGGACGAGCCCAGAAAAAGAAAGGGGTGGATGATTCGATTCCTAAGGAATTCCCGACCCCCTAATGGGTTCGGAAAGTTGGGTACGTGTGGGGAAGGTGAGAAATGGCCCAGCACCCCCACAACGCCTGGTTCATTGGAACCGGCCTCCTTTACAGGTCTTAATATTATAAAATTCTTAAATATAACAATATTATCCATACTACACACAATAAAAAGAAAAAATCATTATATTAAAATCAAAGCAATGTCCAAACAAAGCAAAATGGACACCCATCCAAGGATGGAAACATGTCCTTACATCACATGCATAAATAGGACACCCACCAAAAGGTAGAAACATTCCCTTTACATAAGTTCTAAAATAGAAAAGCAAATTAAATTACATGATGTTTAACTAATGAAGTACCCACCAAGTGGAAACATACCTCTTACAACTTTTGGAAATCCATATTAATTGATAAAAGTAAATAATCATTCATCATAAATAAATCATTCATCAAAGCTATTAATCAAAATATAAAATAAACATCCATCCATGATAAATTAAATAAATCAAGCATTGAAATTAAATAAATTAAAGCATAAGAGATAAATCAAAGTATAATTAGGTATGGAATTGAATAAAGCAAATAAAAGTTCAATTATAGCTACTGCGACTTTTTATGGAATTAAAATAAATTAGGGTTTTATGTTTTAAAAGGTTGGTAAGACACTTTGATTAACCAAATTAAGGTTTGAATAGTGAAATCATGAAACTAGGGTTTTAGACACTTTAAAATGCTTTGATTTGTGATTTTTGGTTATTGGGTTTCTAACCTACTGTGTAAGTTTAATCTATTTATGGTTTTATGGTTTTTAATGTTTTAAAAGGATTAGGGTTCATAAAAATTAGGGTTTAAAGTTTTAAAAGGATTAGGGTTCATTATTTTAGGTTTTGGAAGTTAAATTTGGGTTTGATATTCTGGAATTTAGGGTCTCAGGTGGTAATTTTAATCTTAGGGTTTGGAAAACAATTTAATATTTTATGGAAATTTATGAATTTAAACAAGTGAATTAAAGTTTTTATAACTAGAAAAGATGTTTTAGAAGACTTTTTGATGGAAAAAGTACCAAGTTTAAAGTTTTGAAAGAAATAGAATTTGATCTTGGTCTTGTTGAAAAAATATGTTAAATTAGAGTTTTAGGATTTTAAAGAAGTAAAAATAACAATTTTAAGTCTTTTAGAAAATAAACCAAAGAAATAAGGTTTTTTGACTTTAGAAAAACTAAATTAAAGTTCTAAGATTTTAACTTTCCAAAAACACCAAATCCTAATTTTAGCTACTATGAAAAAATATCAAGAAACTAGAATTTCATACCTTCTTTTATATGTTGCTTCAAAATTGCTTCTTGGATGAACAAGCTCAAGAGACCAGCCTTTTTGCCTTTTTCCTTCCTTAAATCGTGCTTCTGCTACTTTTAAATCAATTGAATTCAAGCTTTTCCTTTATGAATTTGGATTTTCTTTTCCCTTGTCCCTCTCGGCCTCAATTAAATTACTCTGACCTTTTTTAACTTATGAACCGAAAATTTTTAATTTGGGCCAATTCCACTTGGTTTTAGTGTTTTACAATCAAATATATGCCTCTTTAATCCAAACCGACTCCCTTTAAAAATTATAAACTAGGTTTAAATATTTAAAGTTGGATCAAATTTATTTTGGCATCCTTTAATTAGGACCATATCAAATTGGGGTAAAAATTAAGGGTCTACACATGAGCCCATCTAGATTCAGTCCTAATTATGTTTATACTCTAATAAGCTTCGGATAAGCAGGGGATAGTTTGAGTTATACAAGGATTTGCTAGCTAAGGTCATCCTAATTGCAGCTTATAAGTACAAGACTGAAAATAAAGGAAAGGGCAGCCATAATCATTAAAGCAAGGGCAATTAAAAAACCATAATTAACTAGAAAACCTGCTAGAGCCATAGGCAAGGAAAAATGGCCATAATTAAGCAATAGACAGATAGAACTGAGAGAGCTAGGAGCAGCAAAATTAGCAATTGAATTTAGGAAGTAGCAACCGAAAGTAACAAAACCCTAAAGAGACAGAGAGCAATTAGTAAAAAAGCCATGATTAGCAATTAGCAAAGTAATAAGCAGTAACCAAGAACCAAAAAAGAGACATAAGCAAAAATAAAAGGTAGATATAGTAGCCAAAAACTCCAGTTGATCCAAACTATTCAAGGCTAAAGGAAATTGTGCAACTCAAATAGCCAAGATTGGTACAACATTAATATTTTGGTGAACCGATAAATGAAAATATGGTTTTTTATACTCTTATTTATTTAATTTAATAAAATAATATCTTTGCTTTTCCTGTAATTTTGTAAATTTGTTTCATGTTGCTTGGTCTTATTTTATTAAATCTAGTAAGCCCTAATTGCATGATTGAACCCTAGTTTTAGGAATTAAAAACCTAATTACATATTTTAATCTTTGCTTTGCATATTAAACCCTAAATTATGATTTAAAGCCCTAATTTATATTTTAGGGTAGCAACTCATTCAGTGAGTATGGTAAATCATTTACCTTTCTAGACCGCTGTATGCGTTGCTCCCTATATTTCATTAATACGCTAATAGTTAGATTTGCTTGTGAACTGAAATTTTTATGATGAAATATATGTTTGGATTACTTATTACAAATGATAAAAACATAGTAATATTTATTTATTGGTTGTGTTTTTAAGAGACTTATAGAAGGCATATTTTCACTTTGTGGGTGCCTTATTTATTTTTCTCCTTTTATTTAATTTATATTTTGGGACAATTGTAAAGATATGTTTCCACCTTTTTGTGGGTGTCCCATTTTGCTTTACTTGTATTTTGGACATCGGACATTGTAAAGGGCATGTTTCCATCTTGTATGGGTGCACATTTTGTTTAATTTGCTTGATGTATAATATGATGATGTTTGTTTTAATAATTGCATGTAATATGAATAATATTATAATAATATAAGAATTTAATAATATTCAGACTTGGAAAAGGAGACCGGTTCAAATGAATCAGACATTATGATGGTGCTAGATTATTCTCGCCTTTCTCATGCATACTAAACTTTCCAAACCTAGTAGGGGTTGGGAATTCCTTAGAAATTGAGTCATCCACCCCTTTCTTTCTTTTTTGACCAGTCTAGATGGTGACTACATTTCTCCGGGTTTAGGCCCATGTTCTCTAAGGCCCTAAACCTAACTCTATGATTTAAAGCCACTCAGTCCGACCGCAATAGTAAGAACTATTCCATCAAGAGTGGAGAAAACATCCTTGCTCACATTGACCATCTTCACTTTTTTCATTTGTGAACCTCCGTTTCCACCCGAAAAGGATTCAGATGGACATTCACTTATTGTTAGGAGTCGCCACTCAGTTTTTTTTTGTTCAAAGGGAAAATCTAAGAAAACCCTTGTTTGACTCCAATAATGCATCCAATGTAAAGGTTTCTAATCTACGAACCCAAGGAGGATTCGGGGACTATGTCATGTATTTGATTAATTTGCCAAAAAGAAACAAACCTAAAAGGGATGAAGAAAAGAAGACAAACAGATTGTTAGTAAATTGTGGACTTGCTATTTGGGGTGAATCCCAAATATGCCTACATACTCTCATTTTTTATGAGAGATCAAAGCCCATGTAGTTCGGAAAAGCCTATTTAAAGGCAATTATGCATTTATGCATGTGTGTGTATGCTTCGTGCATTGTCGGGCTTTTTGCCAAAATTGTGAGATTTTGAGCACTTAGTGCTAAATTTGATGAAATTTGGGTACTTGGTACCAAAAGAAAATGCAATTTAGGCTTCATGCCAAAAGGTTGATTTTAATTGTGATCGGCTTCATGCCAAAGATTGATTTTAATTTGGATAGGCTTCATGCCAAAAGAGGTTAGGTCTTTGACCCAAAAAGAAAATTAAGAAGAAAATGTAGTGCTTTATGATATGCCTGAATTGACAAAGGATAAATTAGGATGTTACCTTGTTTAGGGTTCTCCTACTTCGTAGTTCCAGATCTCGTTTTCTCTGGTCTTGGATTATGATTCTTGATTATTTTGATTTAGATTAATTCCTGCAGCACAAGGTTAGATTTATGCAAAGAAAAGTCCAAGAGAAGTTCTTAAGAGTGTGAAAATAGAGAGAGTTCGTCCGCCCGAAGTCCACCTAAAAAAAAAACGAACCCTTTTTCTGAAAATTTGGATGCTTTTATAGACAAAATTCAGACTGGACGGACCGCCGTGGAAGTGACAACTTAGGAAAATGGAAAAAAAATAGAACGACGGCGGTCGGACCGCAGCGGTAGGCTGGCGGCCGCTGCCCTCGGTTTTTGAGCCCTCAAAAAAGCACGCACGATTTTCATTCAAACTGATTTTTTGGGAGCTACGAACCTCCAAAAATTATTCTGAGACCATATCCGTGATCCTTGCATCGCTCCGGACATTTCAAGTACCATGAAGACATACTTTCGGTGAACTTTACTGTGGTCGTTCGGTCTGGCTCGATCTTCTGCAGTCTAAGAAAATCAGCTTTCCGAGCCTCAAAATTTGAGTATTCACAATTGCCCCCAACTGGGGTCCATAAAAATGATTTATGGAGCTCAGTGGTCGTCAGAAATGAGAATTTTGAGCAAGGTGCAAAAGACCCGCGTTTTCACCTTTTTCCTTATAAATAGGCTCATTTCCATTCCATTTTCATTTGCTTTCATTCTTTCTTCTTCTTTCATTTCCTTCAAACTTTCTTTTGATGATGGATTTCACTGGCCTAGAAGACTTCGAAATCCCACTCCCTCCCTGCAATCTTTTACTTGAGGAGGAGAAGTACAGCTCCCGGATCGGCTGCTATGAGGTAAGTACCTTCCCCTTTACTCATCTAGTATGCATGTTTAGGAATTTTATTTATTTCCAGTAAGGAACTTAGAAACAAATTTTAGAAATCCTTCCTTTACATGTACTTGCTCTAGTAATGAATCAAGAGTAATACAATGCTTCACTAAGTTTTGCTATCAGTAATTATTTCTAGTAAAGAACTTAGAAATAATCCTCTAGGAGGTCACACCCGGCTGGGGAAAGAACTTAAATTTTTCTGAAGTTGCCCCCCAAATTATCCCCAATGATGAATTAGAAAATCCCTCTCTCTGCTTTTTTAGGACTCTGCGATTAGGATATCCATCGCCGAGAGACCCATGAGCACTATTCCGGCTTACATCTTTGATGTCGGGCATCAGATGGGGGATCTTATCAGACCTGCTTTCCTCCACCATTTGAGGACTATAGATGTGGGCAGAGATATCCACAGGGAGTTGATCTGTGCGCTGGCCGAGCGATGGTGGCCCACTACTGATACCTTCCATTTTGCTTGGGGGGAAATGACGATGACGCCTACCGACTTTTCCGTCATTTCTGGGATTCCCTTCGGCATGACATGGTGGAGTACTATGATGACTGGCGGCATGACATTTCTTCAGCAGACATGGTCACTTTGATCGGGTTGACTATCCTCGACATCAGGCGCCTCGCTGCATTCAGCGGAGGTAGCTTGTAGAGCAGGCGCCAGCCATCTATACTGGCTACTAGGTAGGCGATCTTACTGCTGATCAGGTTGCCAGGTTTATCCTGATTCTCCTATTTTCTAGCTCCTTCTTAGCAAACAGGAAAGACGCAGTGAGTCTCAATGTGCTGAAGAGCCTACTCGACCTGTCACGACTTCAGACATATGATTGGGCTAGCATGATGCTGTGTAGATTGTATGATGACATGTTCGACCTCTGCTATACCCGCATTGCTCCATGTGGCCTGTACTACTTCTGGGAGGTAATGTAAAGAACATTTCTTTTATCTTACATATGTTGACATACACCAACTCTGATATCTTCTTCATCTTTTCCAGACTTGGGCTTACGAGTAGTTTCCTGGTATCGCCCCTTTTCTTCGTGAGCCACCTGCCCCTGCAGATCCTCTTTCTCCCATTGCCTGGAGATGGTATAAAGAGAGGGTAGAAGCACCAAAGAGGAAGCTTCCTATTAGAGAGCTGAGATCGTTCTTCGACAGCTACTCCATGAACTCGGTAAATACTTTATTCTCATCCTTATTTATTATATTAGAGAAAATGATTCACTAACATAATAAATTTTTACAAGTTGTATTTACAGCAATGTCTAGCTGGCTGGTAGAGTGGATTGCTCAAGATCACAGCTTTCAGCGATCACAATTCCTGACTCGCCGTCAATTCATACTTCCCCATCCAGAGTATCGATGGTATTATCTCGCTGAGAGAGTGACTTTCCAGATTGCCGGTTTCCGTGTAGCTCCCCTGGACCCCCTGATGATATGCTATCTCTGACGCTTCTGCCTATTTCTGCGTCCTAGTATGAAGGTGATCCCTTCGAGTCGGCCTATGCCCCGGATGATGATTATGATTTCTACTGTCTTCAGCGACTGATGCCACTCATTGGGACACGGTTCGACCCTGCACCACCTTATCGGTCCTCCCATTCTTCGGTCCCCAGTTCTATCACTCCAGGAGACCATCCCTCTTCCAGCTGGCAAGGTGATAGACCTTCTTCCTCTAGGGCCGAGGCTTTCGCTTTCAGGGCTGGACCACCACATACTGGGGCAAGCAGCAGTTCATCACATTTGAGGCCTCCCCCATCTATCCTTGCGGCTACCGGTCAATTGGACCTTGCTTTGGCCGACTTGAGGCTACCTTATGCTGTTCTTTATCATGCACTCGACGGTTGGGTGACCCGACCAATTAGTGTGGAGGGTGTACAATATCGGAGCCTTGCTCACATCACTCAGGTATATTCCTCTAGAACTTTTCATGAAAAGGATTCATAAAGTTCTCTTGAAATTGACTATGATTCTGTCTTTTTTACAGGTACCTGCAGGCCTAGTTGCTGACATGGCGGCACTTATCACTGCTTTCTCGGATGAGCTGACGGGTGCTTCGACTGATAGTGCCTATGAGAGGCAGAACAGGCCACAAAGACGGAGAGCCCGACGCTGATTTCTCATATTTGTCTGGGATTATATTTGTCGTATTTGAATTATTCTTGCTCTGTACCTTGTACTTTCCATGTTTTTCACCTGTTATTTGAGCTTAGATATAGACCTGCATTTATTTTTTAGTATTGACAGCAAATATGTATGTATGATGCTTGTTTTTTAGAAATCTATTTTCAAAATAAATTCCTAAAACAACCCCCAAAAATAGCACCTAACAGGGCCTAAACAGGGTCAAAACTCAAAAATTTCACAAAACATCAAAAACAGGAGTTGAAACTGGGTCGGTGGCGGTCGAATCGCCGGTGTCGGCGGTCGAGCCGCCATAGACAGTGGTCGGACCATCGTGGACGGTGGTCGGGCCGCCGTCTGGGCCAGGGCTATATAAAAAACAAAGTTGAAGTGCATTTTCAGGCCAGAAAATAGGTTTTTTACTGCAGGATTCTATTTTTCTCTCAACAATGAACCCTCTTTTTAACCATGTGATGCATAACTGGACCAAGAGCCTCCATAATGTTGAAAGGATCAACATGGGAAGATATGGATTGAAAGTTGTTGCCACCCTTAGAGGTGTAGCTGTGGATTGGGATTTCTTGCATGCTTGTATCAGATTTTGGGATCCCCAAGCCCACATTTTCAGATTTGGTGCTCGGATGGAGGAGATGTGTCCTCTTTTTGAGGAATTCTACTCAATTATTGGATGTGACCCAAATGCCCCTCTTGTAAGGCATGAGGTTCAAGTTGGCTATGTGGGGTCTTTTCAGAGGCTTTTCAACTTTACAAGGCCTCAAGCTCAAGCTATGATCATGGATGGGAGTAAGGCGATGCTGCTTCCTTTGATTGATGAATTCCTGACCGCTAATTTTGAAGATGAGGTTCAACTGAAACATAGGATGTGAGCTTTTATTTTCTGCCTGTTAGCTGGGTTTCTTTTCAACCGTGATCCTGGCTTTGGAGATTTGAAGCTTTGCCCTATGGTTAGGCAAATGGAAGAACTTAACTGCATTGGTGGTATGATTCTGGCTGAGACCATTCAGAGTCTTGACAGAACTGCACTCGGATTTGAAAATTGGACTGTTACCCCGATCATTATTCAGGTAATTTTGTTATACCTTTTGTTTCTTCTCATTCCATCATCTCTCTTTTTTGTTTGTAAATAGAAAGGATCTATTTTATCAGGTTTGGCTGAGAGACCATCTCCGAGTGGTTGCCGCTTCCCATGCCTTGACCTATAACCCTTCTCAGTACCGCACCAGAAGAATCTAGATTTCTTTTCCCTGTATGGCTAAGTGGATCATCTGGTTGTATGAGCTCGGACCAGAAGAATTGTTGTGGTTCATCCCTTGGTATAGAATTCCTCGCTTCATGGAGGCAAATGCAATGCATAACCATGTCTACCTTATTGGTTTCACTCATAGTACATGGTATAGTGCTTCTCGTGTCCTCAGACAGATGGGGATTGATCAGAGGGTTCCTCTTCCTGTTGGGCTTTCCATTGCTTCCCATATTACTCCTGGAGTTACTTGAGCTGTTCTACAAACTTGGGTTAGGAACCATCAGATGATCAGGCCTTTTACAGAGCATTCTCTTGTTCAGCCTACTCCAGAGTATAGAACTTGGTTTATAGCCAAAGTTTAGCCAATTGAAAAGCCAAGGAGGCATGCATTGTTGCAGGAGTTGGAGGGAGAGGATGTGGTTCCTCTTAACGAGGGGAAGATAGATGTTGCAGAAAGTTTCGGAACTAAGGAAGATACTGAAGACTCTGCCCCACGTAGGAGACGTAGGATTTAGATCCTAGGGTTGACTCTATTGTCTGCTTTTTTGGGTTGCTTGTACCTTTTGGTTCATTGGATGTTTAGGACTTATGGAATGAATGACTCTTTTTGCAATGAATGATTCTTTTTTGGAATGAATGACTTTTTTATTTGCTTTCCAAGCATTATCTATTTTGTTTACTTGCTCTAATTTTTGCCTAAGCCGTCCTTTCGGATTTTCAACTTAGCGAGCTCTTACTCATTCTTACCTAAGCCGCCCTTTATGGGTTTTCAACTTAGTGGATTTTTTTTTATGTTTGCAAAAGAAAAATGAATAAATGATTTTTTATTAAAATTTAGACCATGCTCAAGGAGAGCTGCCTACATATCTCGAATTAGTTTGCGAGAATCAGGTCTAACGTAGTTCCTTACAATGCATGATTATACATAATATTTCTTTAATTGATCCAGATTGCATGGGTTTGTGAACTCCAGACCATCCAAATCAGACAAGATGATGGCTCCACCGGAAAGTATTTTCTTTATAATGTAGGGTCCAGCCCAAAGAGGATGAAACTTCCCACGAGGATCTGTAATGGGTGTTCTGATCTCTTTCAGAACCAAACAACCTTCTTCCAACTTTTGATCTTTGACCTTTTTGTTGAAATGTCTGGCCATTCGCCTCTGATACCCTTGAATCTGATGTAGAGCTTGAAGCCTTTTTTCATCCAAACCCAACAACTAATGATGATAATTTCTAATCCATTCAGCTTCATTTATCTGACTTTCTTGAATTATCCTCGCCGATTGAACTTCTAGTTCAATGGGGAGTACCGCTTCCATTCCGTACACCAGTGAATATGGGGTTGCCCCAGTAGGAGTTCTAATTGATGTTCTATATCCCCACAAGGCCAGTGGTAACGTCTTATGCCAACCCCTATGTTCCTTGATCATTTTTTGTATGATCACCTTTATAGACTTATTTGCTGCTTCTATAGCTCCATTTGTTTGAGGTCTATAAGGAGAGGACTTATGATGCTGGATCCTCTTATCCTTCAAGAGTTTAGCAAATTCTGCTTGGAAATGAGTTTCATTATCAGTGATAATCTCAAATGGCATTCCGTATCGACAAAGGATGTTGGTTCGGACAAACTGTGCTGCCTTTTTGGCGTCTAATTCTGCATAGGAAGCTGCTTCAACCCACTTTGTGAAGTAATCCACTGCGACCAAGATAAACTGATGTCCATTTGAGGCTTTTGGATGTATTTTGCCAATTATATCTATTCCCCAAGTAGCGAAGGGCCATGGAGAGGTGATTGGATTCAGAGCAACAGGAGGTTGCTTCTGCAGCTTAGCAAATATCTGGCACTGATGGCATTCTTGCACAAATACCACATAGTCTGTATTCATGGTGGACCAATAATATCCTAGATTGGCTATTTTTCGAGCCAAGGCGATCCCATACATATGCAATCCTGATTCGCCACCATGCACCATTTCCATTATCTGCTTAGCCTCTGCTTCATTCACACACCTTAGGTGCATTCCATTCCAACTTCTTTTGTAGAGGATATCTCCATTAAGAATGTAACCTGTGGCTAGCTGCCTTATTACTCTCTGATCAACCCTTGATGATCCCTCCGGATAACTTCCATCCTTGAGATAACTCTTGATATCCCAGAACCATGGTTTACCATCGGCCAAATGCATTACGTGGGCAGGTTGCTTCTGAAGTTGAACTTTCAATGGACGAATGGCTTTCCCCTCCTTGATATTGATCATGGAAGCTAAAGTAGCCAGGGAATCAGCAAACTGATTCTTTGCTCTTGGGAGATATTCGAAGGACAAATCATCGAATTGTTGTGCCAAATGATCAAGGCGTTGTAGGTAAGGAACCAAACGCTCTTCTCTTATCTTCCATTTCCTTAAAGCTTGTGATACTATTAAAATAGAATCGCCATAGACCTTTAGGTTCTTAATCCCCAATTCCAGGGTGGCTTCAAGCCCATTGATGCAAGCTTCATATTCTGCTTCATTGTTTGTGCAGCTAAAGTCAAGTTTAACTGCAAATGGAATGTATTCTCCATAAGGAGTTTTGAACACAACCCCAATTCCATTTCCATGATAATTGGATGCCCCATCAAAGTACATCTCCCAAACACTCCTTTCCACATTCAAGAGGTCTTTGTCAGGGAAATTCATTTCTCGCACCTCGTCTTTTACGGGTAATTCTGCTAACTGGTCAACTATTGCCCCACCTTTCACAGCTTTCCTTTGAATGAATTTTAAGTCAAAAGCTGCCAATGTTGACACCCACTTTGCCATTTTGCTGTCCAAAACAGGCCTCTCCATAAGGAATTTCAAGGGACTCTGTTCTGCGATGACACAAGTAGTGTAAGAAGACAAGTAGTGTTGTAACTTCATGCAGGTCCAATACAACGCTAAACACAACTTCTCAATCTTGTTATACTTTAACTCATAGTCCAACATTCTTTTGCTGAGGTAGTAAATTGCATTTTCTACCTTTGTACCTTCGGCCTCTTGAGCTAGCATTGCACCCATGGCTTCATCTATTACAGACAAATACAAGAGCAGAGGTTTTCCCATTCTGGGAGGTTGCAGAATTGGCGGACTTAACAAGTATTCTTTGATCTTGTCGAAGGCCTTCTGGCAGTCTTCATTTCATTCTTGTGAAGCACCTTTCCTTAGTAGCTTAAAGATAGGACCACAAGTCTCTGCCAACTGCGATATGAATCGACTGATATATTGTAATCTACCTAGTAGGCCTTGAATCTCCTTTTCTGTTCTTGGTGGAGGCATTTTTAGAATAGCCTTTGACTTTGCTGGATCAACTTCTATTCCTTTCTTGCTTACCAAATATCCCAAAAATAAGGCTGATGTTGCTCCAAATAGGCACTTTGCAGGATTAAGCTTCAAATTGTACTTGTGAAGTCTAAGGAAGAACTTCTCAAGTGCTTCAACGTGTTCTTCTGGAGATTTTGACTTGACAATCATATCGTCAACATACACTTCTACTTCTTTGTGAATCATGTCATGAAAGACTGTTGTCACCATCCTTTGGTAGGTAGCCCCTGCATTTATCAATCCAAAAGGCATAACCCTATAGCAAAAAGTGCCCATTCTGTAATGAAAGCTGTCTTTTCTTTGTCCGGAGGATGCACCATGATCTGATTGTACCCAACTGCAAGGTCAGTCATGGAAACCATCATATGCCCAGCCATCCTGTCTATTAGCAAATCGATGTGTGGTAGCAGGAAATCGTCCTTGGGACAAGCCTTATTCAAATCTCTATAGTCAACACACATCCTGACCTTTCCGTCTTTCTTCGGGAATAGCACAATGTTTGCTAACCAGGAAGGGTAGACAATTGGTTCTATGAACTTATTATCCAGTTGCTTGGCAATCTCATCTTTAATTTTCAAAGACCATTCTGGCTTCATTCTTCTCAACTTCTGCTTAACCGGCTTTGCATCGGGGTATAGCAAAATCTTATGAACTGCTATTGCCAGGTCTATTCCTGTGACATCACTTGTCTTCCACATGAAGCAGTCGACATATCTTCTGATGCACTCAACAACCTGTTCCTTATTCACTCAATCATATGCAATGTATGTATATTCATTTTCTTTGCCAATTATTATCTTTTCATTCATTTCTTTTATTTCATTTATTTCATTTTTGCTAGATAATACTTGGAAAGCAAAAGACACAGGGTAACTAAGAACTTGAACAGTTTTATTAATAATGGCGGAGTCATCCTCTAGAGTTACATTATATTCGACATCAGGGTTTTCTATTCCTGAAGCTAAGGAAGACTCAGAACTGGACTCTGACTCGGTGTTTGACTCAAGATTTGACTCGGTATAAGACTCAGGTTCAGGGTATGACACATGACTAGGTTTGACTATAGCTGCTTGTCCCTCCTTGGCATACCAGTTCATCAGGGGTCCATCTATTGTCTTGATCAGCTTTGTGAAGTCCTTTTTGTCTTCAAAATTGGTTATCATAGCAACCTCATCAAAGAGATTAGGCCGCATGAAATCTTCCACTTGTGGGTCAGATATAGGTTCTGGCTCTTCTTCCTTTATGACTAAAACATCAGCGAACATCTCAAAACCCGGTAGCTTCTTTCCAGTGATAGGAGAATAGAATGGCTCCTGAAAACCGCAGTAAGGAACTGCTTTTCCAGGTTTGCAAAAGTGACCGTTCAGAGTTCTAAAGTAAGGGTGCATTTTGAGGCTTTTTGCCCCCCCATGTCTTCTTTTTCTTCTTCCCATGCTCAAACTCTTCTATCTCCTCATCTATGGGTTTGTACCCCAAGCCAAAAGTTCCCTTATTTTTAGGCTCTTCCCATGGCCGCACTATGGATGATTTTCTCCCAGACCTTATCATTTCCATCCCGGGCAGCAGACCTACCCTTAGCATCATTCCCATCAGGCAATTGACTTGGACCTCCCCAAAGTCATATAGGATAAATGGCCCTTTGGGCCTTTCTCCTTCAATGCATTGAACAGTGTCATAATGAAACCCAGTCAAGGCCATAGCAGTTTCACCAGGAACAACCTCAAAGAGAGACTGATCCGTGGTTTTCTTGTTGATTTCACATGTGTCTCCTTTAATAGTGATGATTTTTCCTTCAAAAGGGAACTTAAGTTTTTGATGTAATGAAGAAGGTACAGCATTATTCTGATGAATCCATGGCCTTCCAATAGGTACATCAATGACCTGGAACGGCACTCCCATTTTTACCGGTCCAATAGCAACTTCTAGAGTAGCAACACCCAAAATTTCTCTTTGAGTGTTATCATATGCTTTAACAATTTGATCAGAAGGTGTAAGATCTATAGCCTCCAAACCCAGACAGCTTGCTACTTTCAAAGGACATACATTTAAGGCTGACCCATTATCAATGAGAACCATGGGCACAGTCTTTCCCCCAGTTTGTAAGGTGATGTATAGAGCATTATTGTGTTTCATGCCATCTTCTGGTAAATCTACATCAGAAAACCTGATACTCAATGCCTTGGTTGATTGGGTCAAAGTGGCCACCAAAGCTTCTGGGCTTGTGTCTACTGATGTATCAAGTTGACTTAAAGCTTTACTGAGAGCCTGACGGTGTGGGAATGAGGAAGCAAAGAGCTCCCAAATTGACACCTTAGCTTGAGTTTGCTTAAGCAGAGAGAGGACAGGGTCTTCTTTTGGTTCAGGCGTCTTCTTATATGGGTGATTTGGGGTTTTAGGGGCTTTCCCCAAGTCAAGTGGCTGATATTGCCTCCCACTCCTTGTCAAAGCATCGACCTCTTCAGCGAGGTCATTCAAATCCAGCACACATACTTCATTCATTTCTAAGAGAAGTTTGAAAGGATCAAACAACTCTTCTTCCACAGTGATGGCGTGGATGGAATGATTGGGCAAAGGGTTAGTATTAATGTTTGGTTGACTCCTGAGAGGAATGATGTCACCACTATCCACCAGATCTTGGATGCGGTTTTTTAGAGTCCAGCAAGCATCTGTTCTATGCCTATTTCCTTGGTGGTATTCACAGTACTCATTGGCCCTATAATTAGAGGGTAATGGGTTTGGAGGAGGCCTTGGGTCCAAAGGCTTCAAGTACTTTCCTTCCATGGCCTTTTTAAACACCAGATGAAGGGGCATCCCAAGGTCGGTATATTGCCTTCTTGGCTGACTTTTCTGCCCAAGATTGTCCACACGTAAAGGATTCGCAGGGGCAATATTGGCCACCTCATTGACCTTGCTTGAGGATGCAGCTTGACCCTGTTTCTTATACTTTGAAGTAGCTCCCTCATCCACTATCTTACCCAATTGTATCAAATCTTCTACCTTAGTTGTAGTCACAATGAGCGATTTGAAAGTAGGTAGGTATTGGGTTTGCAGTTGAGCTTGATATGTAGGCCTTAAATTCTTGATTATAATATCAATCTGCTCCTGTTCTGAAGGGCGATTGATCATTTGGGCAGCCTTCGCCCTCCACCTCGTAAGGAATGAGGAGAAGGGTTTATTATTGTTTTGCTTGGTAGTCTCAAGCTCCCTTATAGTGACATCTACCTCAATATTGTAGTGGTATTGAGTGTTAAATGCATTGCATATGTCTTCCCAGGTCTTAATCTTGGCACGATCCAGGCTTACAAACCATTTAAGGGCAGCACCAGTCAAGGAATGTTGGAAGAGTTGAGCAAAGAGCTCATCATTTAAACCCCAAGGGCTTAAGGCCCCCACATACATCTTCAGGTGGGTTTTAGGGCAAGTAGTCCCATCAAATCTGTCCATCCCAGGCATCTTGAATTTTGGAGGCAACCTAGCTTGGAGAAACAAGGATAAGGAATCCATGTCTACCACCTCTTTATGAGTTTTCATGGCAGTGATTGACCTTTCAAGCAATTCAAGTTTCTTTTTTAGTTCATCAGTTTCAGTAGCATTCTTAGAGGGTGGATCCTCCAAATTGATGACAGGAGTATTATTCTGAGCAGTCATGGGGGTACTAGTTTGTCCCACAATAGGTTCCTTCCCTAGATTTCCAGGAGTAGTGGCTGTCTTTGGTGCCCCTCCCAATTCGGCCAAGATGGCTACTCTTTGGGCGGTCAAAGCTTCATCAATTCTTTCTTGCATCCTAGCTTCAATCTCCTTAACCTGTCCATCTAGCAAGGCCTTAATATGTTCAATAGTAGCCATTTCAGTAATTGGAGTAGTAGGTGAAGTTGGGGTAGTAGGACTTGTGAGTGATTGCACAGTTGGAGTTGGTGTAGCTTGTGTAGGTGAAGGCACACGGATAGTGGGTACCTGCAAAGGTTAAGGGTAAAGGATCAGGGTAGTGTGTAGGGTAGGAAGACTCTTGGTCCACTTGTATATATCAAAAGGTTTTCCCCAAAACAATGTTGTTATGTTGCATGAATGCACCTCATCACATCATAATTCATTTTAATGGAATGTGGCACTATTATTGGGTACATACAGCCTAAGGGAGGGTTCTATTGTTACATGAGAAATAGAGAATAGGCTTATAATAGGGACCCTTGAGTCTTGAGTAAGATATACCTAACCACATGTGAAACAAAGAGTTTCGCGTGGGTCCAACAGTACGTTTACTCATGGGCCACTCCAAAAGGATTGGAATGGTTTGCGACAACAGGGAGGACGCTTTGGCTGTCCGCCGGCATAATCAAGGAGACCTGCCGGTCAGTGCTACTTGCTATCCAGACTCAGAATTTTGAACAGAAAGAGAAGAAATTCATTTGAAAACAATTTTTTTATGCAATGGAGGAAAATGATTCCCCCATATAATGCAAGAGAAAAAGATTCTCTAAATGACAAAACAACTGCACAATTAATCAAACAAGGGGTCCATCAAAGGAAAAAGATTCCTTTTGTCAATTTTATTCCAATATCCTTAAGGAAAGGATATATATTGCTAAGGTACCCTGCAAAATAAATAAAAGTACCCTAAAGAAGAGCAAATTAGTCAAATAAACAGTAGTAGTCTACTAGGATCCCATAAATCATTTTTATGGTTCCCCAGTGGAGTCACCAAATTGTGAACCTCCGTTTCCACCCGAAAAGGATTTGGATGAACATTCACTTGTTGTTAGGAGTCGCCACTCAGTTTTTTCTGTTCAAAGGGAAAATCTAAGAAAACCCTTGTTTGACTCCAATAATGCATCCAATGTAAAGGTTTCTAATCTACGAACCCAAGGAGGATTCGGGGACTATGTCATATATTTGATTAATTTGCCAAAAAGAAACAAACCTAAAAGGGACGAAGAAAAGAAGACAAACAGATTGTTAGTAAATTGTGGACTTGCTATTTGGGGTGAATCCCAAATATGCCTACATACTCTCATTTTTTATGAGAGATCAAAGCCCATGTAGTTCGGAAAATCCTATTTAAAGGCAATTATGCATTTATGCATGTGTGCGTGTATGCTTCGTGCATTGTCAGGCTTTTTGCCAAAATTGTGAATTTTGAGCACTTAGTGCTAAATTTGATGAAATTTGGGTACTTGGTACCAAAAGAAAATGCAATTTAGGCTTCATGCCAAAAGGTTGATTTTAATTGTGATCAGCTTCATGCCAAAGATTGATTTTAATTTGGATAGGCTTCATGCCAAAAGAGGTTAGGTCTTTGACCCAAAAAGAAAATTAAGAAGAAAATGTAGTGCTTTATGATATGCCTGAATTGACAAAGGATAAATTAGGATGTTACCTTGTTTAGGGTTCTCCCACTTCGTAGTTCCAGATCTCGTTTTCTCGGGTCTTGGATTATGATTCTTGATTATTTTGATTTAGATTAATTCCTGCAGCACAAGGTTAGATTTATGCAAAAAAAAAAGTCCAAGAGAAGTTCTTAAGCATGTGAAAATAGAGAGAGTTCGTCCGCCCGAAGTCCACCTAAAAAAAACCGAACCCTTTTTCTGAAAATTTGGCGGCTTTTATAGACAAAATTCGGGAAGTGATAGCCCGGGAAAATGAAAAAAAAATAGAACGGCGGCGGTCGGACCGCCGGTCCCGGCGGGCAGCCGCTGCCCTCGGTTTTCGAGCCCTCCAAAAAAGCACTCACGATTTTCATTCAAACTGATTTTTCGGGAGCTACGGACCTCCAAAAATTATTCCGGGACCATATCCGTGATCCTTGCGTCGCTCCAGACATTTCGAGTACCATGAAGATATACTTTCGGTGAACTTTACTGTGGTCGTCCGGTCTGGCTCGGTCTTCTGCAGTCTGAGAAAATAAGCTTTCCGAGCCTCAAAATTCGAGTATTCACATCATTCTTCCTCATTTGTTAAATTTTCCTTCTCTCTCTAATCTTCTCTCTACTCCAAATTCTCTAAACTTAAAATGGCTTCCTCTTCAAGGTACTTAAGGCAGGCTAAATGGAATACCCTTTAGGTAGACTGGGATCAGCAAGCCTCTATTACTAGTTCACTTGAGGTATTTATACTTTCTTCCTTAATTTTTGATATTTACAAATTTGCCCAAGACTTTTAGAAAACTACATTTAAGCCCCTAAATTTTAGGAATTTTTATTTTTGTTCAACTTGACTAAGTTACCCAAAATCTCTTGTAGCTACATATTTGCCCCATATTTGTGTCCTCTGATGACATTTTGACCTAAACATTGTATTTATCCAAAACCCTTTCATGAAAATTTGCATGTGTCCATATGTAAACTACAAATTTATGAAAATGCCTCTTTCTCATGCCCTTGGCTTAGGAGGCATAATTAGCATATATTTAAATACATTTAAATGATATATTATGACATTTTTATACTTACTTGGATTTCTGTAAAATCTACTCATCTAAGGATTCGAGGTAACCGGGGAAACCTAATTGACTTATAGCTACCGGAGGAGGTTGCTTAGTTGATTGTTGCGCTCGAATTAAGTTCTACTATAAACGTCACTCGCAAGTATACGAGGTAGCTGTAGCAAAGGTGATCGCCCCAAGGTCATCTCTCAAGGAAGCTAGATAAGCTAATTGATTATCAGGTTGCAAATAACAAATTATGATAAATTTAAATTGCTAACAACTAATGAAAATAGATTATCGGAGTTTAAAACAATAAAAGTAAAATGAGCTGATATATTGATTCACTTAATAGAAAGGTCTAGGGTTTGCACTTCTCTACTAACTTATATGTATGAACGGTTATTCCTCTCAACCAATTTAATTTCAAAGATTAGATCTCAAGCAACTTAATTAATCGAGTCAAGGAAATAAGCTCTCGCATTCAAACCTCTTTCAAATAATCATGTTACAATTGAAATAATCCTTTTCTTAGGTTATATTTCTAATTCACCTAAGTCCCTAATTGAATTGTTCCAGCATTAGACTTCATCTCTCAATCCTTCATCTAATACCTTAAACACATAATTGGTGGCCAATTAATTATATATTAACAATAATTCCATTCAATCAAGGCTAAAGAAATAAATTTAGTTAAGAGCAATAACCAATTCATACAATCATAGTAGTTCCATACAAACCTCAGACTAAATCAAATTAGTTCATAATGATATCAAACATATTCATCTCATTAAAATTCAAAGAAATCAGTTTAGACATAATAGAATTCATGAATACAATTCCCAAGAAATTTAAGAGATAAAGTTTGAGAACGAAACCAAATTACAAACTCCCTTTAAGCTTCTGAAGAATCTCTTGATCAGATCTTGCTAGAAGAATGTTGCAATGGCATAAACAAATTTAATCTAGAATGTTTTGCATCAAAGTGTAATCAAAATATCAAAGAAAATAAAATTAGAAACCCTAAGCTATTCTCTTTAACGGCTGATCAAAATCTCTCTCATCCAAATTTTTTAAATAAAACCCTAACCATATTATTTATATGAAACCTCGTTTAAAACTCCGCTCCTTTAGTCCATGGAGTGACACGGCCAAGCTCCTGGCCGTGTCACCTGAATGTGTCCACTTCTGTGTGATTTTCATTCTTCTTCTTTGGAATGGTGAGTGACACGGCCAAGCTTGAGTGAGCTTGGTCGTGTTTGACAAGTTTGGAGGGACATGGCCAGTGACTTGGCCGTGTCCCCTGAGTGTGTCACCTTTTGATCTTTTGGCCTTCTCCCTTAGCTTGGTATGGGACACGGCCAAGTCTCCTGGCCGTGTCCTCTGAGTGTGTCAGTCACTGCCTGAATTTTCCTTCCTCTCTCTTGGTTCCTTGGTTTTGCCCTTTGCTTCATGGTACTCTTTCTTCCAAGGAAACAACTTGCATATTAACCTAAAACAAACACTTAAACAAACTTTAAACAAAAATCAAATAAACATTAACCAACAACACATAAACACCACACTAAAAACTAGAACAAAAAAATGACATAAACACTGAAATAAATTAAAAACTACCAAAATTGATGAAAACACTAAATAAACAGATTAAGACTACCAAAATACCTAAAGAAAACAGTAATTATCATAATAAATAAGACACAATTCTATGACAAAAACTAATAAAACAGCTACACCACACTTAAAAATTTGCTTGTCCTCAAGCAAATTCACATGACATAAATTAAAAACTCAAACAACCTTAACTATAATTCCAGCATATAAAATGAAATCCTTTAAGACTCAGCCATAAATAATTGCAATTTACTTCAATCAAGATTTTCTTAACTCACTCATTAATCTAGACATACAAATCTTATCTCTCATCTAATTGTTTCACTCTATTTCATAGGTTAATTCACTCAAACCACTCATGACTGCATACTACCATAAGCTTGCTTAATCATCCAATCTCTCTCACTGATTTTCTCAAGAAATAATCCGAAGGTCTTTTATTTGGATGTAATGGGGCTAAGGTGAAGGTATGAGAAAAGACATTTAAGTTGGAACATCAAGAAATGGAGTATCTAAATTAGACAATACTCTTGCTCAGAAACTCATAGCTCCCTCAAATGGCATATTCACCAACCCTTGATAATCTCACATACTTGCACACTTAAAGAAAAGTACATGAGTCGACATTCCTCTAATGCTAGAAAATATATGAATTCTGTATATATATATATCTTCTCTTTTATTTTCCTTTATTTTCTATTTTTTAAATATATATATATACAAAATATAAAATTGCATGAAACATCTAGCTTACAATGTAGAGGAAAAGAATAATCGACTCTTAGCAAATACAATGTAAAAAGTATGCATTTCAGCCCTACATCTTACTAAAGCAATACTAATTTTTTTTAATTGCTTACCCCACACTTATGAATTAAACCACCCTATTGTCATATCATAAGAAACTCCATTCCTTAATGCAGGTATGATGATAATAAGAGAAAGTTGAGTTGTGAATTGTGTTGATCAATCAAGAAAAGGTCAAAGGCTCAACTTGGCTCACTAAGGAATTCATAATTAAGGGAAGTCTTTTTAAGCTAAAGGGATAACCTAATTTGCCTTCATCATTTTAAAGCTTGAGATTAAATCATAATGTGAGTTCAATTAGTATGCAAAAGCAAACTCTAGAGATGCAAAATCATGAAGGTGCGCACTTAAGAAAAGAAAATCAATTGACACTAATATTCAATCTATAAGGCTCAAAACTCACAAAGGTGGGTTCTCAAAGATTTATATGTCACGAATTGCAGAATGTGAAAATTGATCCTGAATGAATTCAAATGCTAATCTCTATGCTGATACTAAAGTCCCAAATATAATACCAGAATCACAGATTTAAAGGAATACCACAATGCACAATATAAACACAAAACGACAAATAAAACAAGAATTAACGATAAACAAAACAAGATTTAAAGGAAAGTTTAAAGATTACCCCACACTTATAAATGACATTGTCCTCATTGGAAACAAGGATAATAAAGATAAAGAGTTAAGGTACAACCTGTTTCCCATCGGTCCCTTGTGAGGCAAACTCTACCTTTTCATCACAAATAGCAAATGTTCAAAAACAAAATAAAATATAAAATAAAATATCCAAAATATAAAATATTAACATTAAAAACAAAAACGAAAAATAACAACACAAATATGCTATAACTAAACACAAGAAAGTAAGGAATTGTCTCGAAAGATCTACGGTGAATGAGGATGTGATGATGAAGCAGCCGAGGGATGAAGACTCAGAATCTTAGCAAGGCTGCTATTGATTTGGTCCAACTGTTGCAGGACCGCAGCATGGTTACGATCGACCTTGCTCTCCAGCGCCTCAATCCTATTAAGTATCTCTTGATTATCCGGAGCTGGAGCATCTTCTTCCAAATCAAGAGAATCCGAGTCGGACCCCTCCTGGACTCGTGTTCTCTTTTGTCTGCCCCTCGATACTTCTGGCTCAGCTGAAGCCATCATATAAGCCCCTCTCCTGTGCATCACCATATGCATCTTCTCTAGTGTGGCCAAATCCAAAGAATCATTACCCGTAATTTTAGTCATACGACAGGTACTCGGGTTAAAATCATCAAGGAGGGCTATTGCCAATGTGGTAACCAATCCTCCAATACAGATAGCCCCCTTCTTCTTGTTTGCCACACTATCAAAAACATCGGCTAACCAATAGCCGGAACTAATAGGCACTGCATTACACGTACAATCTAAGAAAAAGAGCTCACTAAGTTCCACTACACCCAGGCTTTGCTTCCTAGCAAAGAATTCACATGACATAAAACGATGCAAATACCTAAGAGCGGGATTGCTCAATTTAGTCGCCTTGGCCGATTTGGCCACATAAGTTCCCGAGCCCAATGCTCCCCAAGCAAATTATTGTTTAAATTCCTTAGGTACTGACCTTTCACCGTGTTGATGGAAACCAAATATAACATTCAATTGTTCAATACTAACCACAAATGATTTCCCAAGCAATTTAAAACTCAACCTAGAGAAAATTTTTTGTTCATCTCTTTCAACCTTAAGAGATGTCAAAAATTCCAAAGTAAGCTCTTGAAATTGCAAAGGTCGCAAGGAGACTAGGTTTTCCCACCCAAGATTTTGAACATAACGATAAAAATTATCCCTAATATGAAGAGCATTAAGGGATTCATCACTGACATACCTCGTCGGGAAGAAACCCCGAGCCAAAAGATTCGCTTTCATAAAAGATGAAGACGAGGAAATGAAGATGCAGCTGCAGTTGGAGGTTGCTTCCTCCTATGGTGGGACACCATCTTCGTTCTCGGCATATTGAAAGATCTGAAAAAAACTTGAAACTTAAACCGATTAAATTGATTTTTTATGAGAGAAGAAGAAGATTGAATGGATTGATTTCAGTTTTGGTGAAGGAAATTGAGAATTGATGGGAGTTTAGAAGCTTTGAAACACAAACAATGGAGGTTTTGTGAGAGAGAAGTCAAGAGAACGAGAGGAAGCAAAAAGAAATTTAGGGATTGAAATGAAGGAACAGAGCAAAAATCGTGTTTTTAAAGTGTGAAATTGAAGGGACACGACCAAGCTTGGGTGAGCTTGACCGTGTCTGATGTGTTTGGTGGTACACGGCCAGTGACTTGGCCGTGTCCCATGGGCGTGTCACCTACTGTGAAGAAAAGTTTGCAAAAACAAAAAGAGGACTTTTGGGTGAAGCTTGGCCGTGTCCCATGTGACATGCCCAAGGACACGGCCAAGCTTGTTGACCGTGTCAGGGTCTGTGCAAAATGGAGTTTTAAAGTTGGCTTGACATGGCCAGTGGCTTAGCCGTGTCAAGTGGCCATGTTCTCCACTGCCATTTTGACTCTCTCTCTTTTTTTTATTTATTTTATATCACCATATCTTAAAGAAATTGCAAACCTCTTCTTCGATCAACCCTGAAACACATTAGAACAATAAAAACCGATCAAAGCACCCATTCCATTTATTTAAATCAAACATAAAATCAAAATTACTGAATTAAAATTACAACTATGAAAAGAAATACAAATCGATGGGTTGCCTCCCATTTAGCGCTTCTTTAATGTCATATAGCTGGACATTATGCAGGACTTAAGGATCGTAGATGAAAGTGCTATCGATGATCCTTACTTCTTGGAATCCTTCATTATATGGCTTAACTCTCTGTCCATTTACTTTAAAAGTCTCATTTGTTCGAGAGTTAAGCAATTCAATGGCACCGGAAGGATATACCTGAGTTATCTCGAAAGGACCACTCCATCGAGACTTGAGTTTTCCTGGAAACAGACGGAGACGAGAGTTAAAAAGTAAAACTTTCATACCTGGGCTCAATGTCTTTCGCACTATAATTTTGTCGTGAAGTGCTTTAGTGCGATCCTTATAAATCCTCGAGCTCTCATATGCCTCATTCCTCAGCTCATCTAACTCTAAAATTTGCAGAAAACGCTCTCTCTTTGCCTTGTCCAAGTCTAAATTCAGAGTCTTGATTGCCCATTATGCTTTGTGCTCCAACTCCACCGGTAAATGACAAGCCTTACCAAAAACCAATCGGTATGGACTCATACCCAAAGGAGTCTTCAAAGCAGTCCGATAAGCCCACAATGCATCATGCAATCTACTCGCTCAATCTTTTCTTGATAAGTTGACTGTTTTCTCCATACTTCCTTTTATTTGCTTGTTGGATGTTTCAACTTGTCCAGAAGTCTGTGGATGGTATGGGGTCGCCACCTTGTGCTTCACACCAGATTTGTGCATTAACTTCTCAAAAATTTTGTTGCAAAAATGACTTCCCCCATCACTGACTATCACTCTTGGTGTGCCAAATCTGCTAAGAATATTTTCTCATTGACATTGGTCACAATGCTTGCAATACTCTTGAGTATCTTTGAATAGCGTAGGCCAGTAAAAACCACTTTGAAGCACCTTTTCTGCAGTCTTCCTTCCTCCAAAATGACCACCACAGTGAAGGTCATGAAAAAATTTAAGAACACTCAGTTGTTCTTCCTCAGATACACACCTGAGAACTATCTCATCTTTGCAAATCCGGAATAGGTAAGGTTCATCCCAAAAATAAAACTTACTCACATGCAAAAACCTTTTCTTTTCCTGAAATGACATGTTAGAATGAAAAATACCACAAGCAAGATAGTTAGCAATATCTGCAAACCAAGGTGCATCAATTACCACAAACAGTTGCTCATCAGGAAATGCTTCTAAATTTTTATGAATGCTATCAGATGCAAGATTTTCACTAAAGAAGGGTAATCTAGATAAATGATCAGCTACAACATTCTCACTTCCCTTAGTATCCTTGATTTGAAAATCAAATTCTTGCAACAGTAACACCCATCTAATTAAGCGCGGTTTAGCATGTTGTTTTGTCAAAAGATATTTTAGAGCTGCATGATCAGAATGCACAATAATTTTTGACCCAATTAAATATGCTCTAAACTTATCTAAGGCAAAAACAACAGCTAACATTTCCTTTTCAGTTGTTGTGTAATTCATTTGTGCACTATTCAGGGTCAAGCTAGCATAATATATGACTCTCAAAAATTTATCAACCCTTTGCCCAAGAACCGCTCCTACTGCATGATTAGAGGCATCACACATGATTTCAAAAGGTAAAGACCAAACAGGAGCTACAATCACCGGTGCACTAGTCAGTTTTTCCTGAAGGGAATTAAAGGCTTGCATGCATTGTGTAGTAAACTCAAATGGAACATCTTTTCCCAGCAAATGGCACAATGGTTGGCTTATTTTGGAAAAATCCTTAATAAACCTCCGGTAAAAACCTGCATGCCCTAAAAAACTTCTTATTCCCTTAACAGAGGTAGGAGGAGGTAACTTAGCAATTAACTCTACTTTAGCCTTATCCACCTCAATCCCTTTACTTGACACCACATGACTTAAGACAATGTCCTGAGTAACCATGAAATGACTCTTTTCCCAACTCAAAGTGAGGTTACATTCAATTCATCTCTCAAGCACAAGAATAAGTTTATTGAGGCAATTATCAAAAGAACTACCAAAAATAGAAAAGTCATCCATAAATACCTCAATAAAATCATCTATCATGTCTGTGAAGACAGACATCATGCATCTCTGAAAAGTTGCAGGTGCATTGCACAAGCCAAAGGGCATATGCCGAAATGCATAAGTCCCAAAAGGGCAAGTAAAGGTAGTCTTGGATTGATCCTCTGGTGATATTGGCACCTGATAGTAACCTGAAAGTCCATCCAAAAAGCAATAATGTGAGTTTCCAGAAAGTTTATCCAACATCTGATCAATAAAAGGAAGAGGGAAATGGTCTTTCTTTGTTGCATTGTTCAACTTCCTATAATCGATACACATTCTCCACCCAGTAGTAATCCTAGTAGGAACCAATTCATTATTTTCATTTTTCACCACAGTGATTCCAGATTTCTTAGGCACTACATGTACTAGGCTCACCCACTCACTATTAGCTATTGGATAAATCACCCCTTCATCAAGCAATTTGAGCACTTCCTTCTTAACCACTTCACTCATATTTAGGTTAAGGCACCTTTGGGTCTCCCTCACAGGTTTAGCTCCCTCTTCTAAGGTGATTCTATGCATGCACATTGAAGGGCTAATACCTTTGATGTCACTCAACCCCCATCCTATTGCTCTTCTCAATCTTTTTAGCTCACTTACCAACCTCATCTCTTCCCCTTCACTAAGTTCGCTAGATATTATCACAGGTAAAGTGTTGTGATCTCCTAAAAACACATATTTTAGATTTTTAGGTAACTCTTTCAGCTCTAACTCAAGTGAAGGATTCTTCTCTTCTTTTTGGATGGAGGGAAGTTCACAAACTGGGTCCTCCTTAAGTTCCTCTATTTCAGCACTCTCTAATGTCTCAAGGCAACTGGCTATTTCTGAATCAAAAATATCTAAACCACCATCTAAGGTCAATGCCAGCTCCAATTTATCTGAGAAACCTATCTGTAAGAAAATATCTGAAACAACTGCATCAATACAATCAATTAAAGAGCAATCCTTATATAATGCAGTTGTAGGAATAGGAGAAGTGTTAAAAATAGAAAATTCAACCATTTGTCCTAAGACAGTCATTGACAATTTACAATTTTTAACATCTATCAAGGTGTTGGTAGTCGCCATAAAAGGCCTACCAAGTAAAATAGTGTGTGCGGATGGTGTAGAGTTACTTCCTTCCATGTCAAGAACTATGAAATCCATAGGCACTATCAACCCACCAACCTTAACTAACACATCTTCTATAACCCCTTTCGGGAATCTAAGAGATCTGTCATCTAATTGCAACACCATTTTTGTAGGTTTAAGTTCCCCTAGTTCTAATTCAAGATATACAGAATAAGGCATCAAATTTACACTGGCTCCTAAATCACACATGCCATCAGTCCCCTTTCCATTACCCATAGTAATTTGAATTATGAAACTACCAGGATCCTTTAGTTTCGGGGGTAGTTTATGCTGCAAAACAGCACTAGCTACCTCTGACACTATCACCTTTTCATTTGGCTCATACCTCTTTTTCTTGGTGTTCAGTTCCTTGAAGAATTTGGCATAAGCTGGCATGTTCTTTATTGCTTCAAGTAAGGGTAAGTTAATACTTACTTTAGACAGCATGTTGAAGATGTCTAAAATTTGCTTATCTTGTTTATCATTCTTCAACCTACTGGGGAATGGTATAGGTGGCCGGTAAGGATTACTTGCCTTGTGTAAATATGCTGAAGGGGATTTCTCCATTGATCTTTCTCCAGCACCTTTGTTCTCTATTTCTCCTTCCTTTTGGTTCTCTTGATCACTTGCATTCACAGAATTATTTTCAACATCATTAGTTATTACCTCGCCACTTCTAAGGACAGTCACTGATTGTTCCTGCTTAAGTTGACTTGGAAATTTTCCTTTTTGTTGAATCTGCATCTGTTGTGCAAGTTGTCCCACTTAAGTCTCCACTTTCTTAAAAGATGCCTTTAATGAATCCAACCTTTTGTTAGTCATCTCTTGATTCTTAGCACTGACTTGGATAAAGGCCTGTAAACTATCCTCCAAACTCTCTCTCTTAGGCTGCCCTTGATTTGAAGATTGACCCTGCTGTTGGTTTTGTCTCTGGAGCAAATGGAAAGGTTGTTGAGAATTATTTGTTGCCCAGGAAAAATTTGGATGATTATGCCAACTAGGATTGTAAGTATTGGAGTAAAGATCATTCCGGGCCCTTGGTTGATATCCCCCCATAGCATTGACTTGTTCAGTTTCATTCCCATATGACTAATATGTGGAGGGGCATATATTTGCTCCATGCCCGAAAGTCCCACAAATTCCACACACTTCTTGAGTGGATGAAGAAGTATTGTTCTTCATGTTCAGCATATGCACTTGCCTTGTCAGTTCAGCTATCTGATTTACCATCTCAATGTTGGCTTCCAATTGATTCACCCCTTTGCTTCTTCCTCTTACACTTTTTTGTTGAGAATTAGCTCCCAACATTTCAAAAATTTCATAAGTTTTATCAACTGTCCTTTCTCCCATAGCTCCCCCAGCTGCGTTATCAACAGTGTTCTAAAATTGCTGGGTTAGACCATCATAGAAAAACTGATTCAGAAGTTGAAGTGGTAGTGATGGTGTGGACACTGGATCAATAGCATCTTAAATCTGTCCCAAGCCTTATGAAATGGTTCTCCTTCAAATTGAGAGAATGTAGCTATTTTCCCTCTCAATTCAGCTGTCTTCCCATGTGAGTAAAATTTGCCCATAAATTTGTTATAAACTTGCTCCCAAGTTGTCAAAGAATTTTCAGGCAACATCATAGGCTAGCTCTTTGTCCTATCCTTCAATGTATATGGAAAGCATCTCATCCTCAACTGGTCCTCTGTTAGTCCTCCCAATGGAAAAGTGTTGAGGGTGGAATAGAAATCCCGAATAAAGTTCAAAGGATCTTCATTTGGAACTCCATAGAATGATGGCAGCATGTTGTAATGGATGTTCTTCAACTCATAATTTCTTGCTGCATCCGTCAATCTTATACAAGATGTGGAAGTTCCAATGACAGGTCTAGCAAAATCCCTCATAGTTCTTTGCCTCTCTTCTCCCATATTGGTAGATTATACAGTATCCGACTCAAAATCAGAAGTGTCCTCCTCTGTATCAAATTCGGTGTACAGTTCAAACTCTTCTCTGCTCCTTTTCACAATCTGAATTTCTGGAATGACTGGGTATAGCTCTCCTCCGAGTGATCTCCTACCTTGCATAAAAAAAATTTCTAGAAAAAGGAATTATTAAAAGCAAAAGACAAATAAAATCAAAAGTAAACAATGAAAAATAACCTAAAATATTTATGCCTAATAAACAATTACGGCAATTAGCTTCCCTGGCAGCGGCGCCAAAAACTTGTTGCACTCAAATTAAGTTCTACTATAAACGTCACTCGCAAGTATACGAGGTAGCTATAGCAAAGGTGATCGCCCCAAGATCGTCTCTCAAGGAAGCTAGGTAAGCTAATTGATTATCAGGTTGCAAATAACAAATTATGATAAATTTAAATTGCTAACAACTAATGAAAATAGATGATTGGAGTTTAAAACAATAAAAGTAAACTGAGCTGATATATTGATTCACTTAATAGAAAGGTCTAGGGTTTGCACTTCTCTACTAACTTATATGTATGAACGGTTACAATTGAAATAATCCTTTTCTTAGGTTATATTTCTAATTCACCTAAGTCCCTAATTGAATTGTTCCAGCATTAGACTTCATCTCTCAATCCTTCATCTAATACCTTAAACACATAATTGGTGGCCAATCAATTATATATTAACAATAATTCCATTCAATCAAGGCTAAAGAAATAAATTTAGTTAAGAGCAATAACCAATTCATACAATCATAGTAGTTCCATACAAACCCCAGACTAGATCAAATTAGTTCATAATGATATCAAACATATTCATCTCATTAAAATTCAAAGAAATCAGTTTAGACATAATAGAATTCATGAATACAATTCCCAAGAAATTTAAGAGATAAAGTTTGAGAACAAAACCAAATTACAAACTCCCTTTAAGCTTCTAAAGAATCTCTTGATCAGATCTTGCTAGAAGAATGTTGCAATGGCATAAACAAATTTAATCTAGAATGTTTTGCATCAAAGTGTAATCAAAATCTCAAAGAAAATAAAATTTGAAACCCTAAGCTATTCTCTTTGACGGCTGATCAAAATCTCTCTCATCCAAATTTTTTAAATAAAATCCTAATCGTATTATTTATACGAAACTTGAATGTGTCCGCTTCTGTGTGATTTTCATTCTTCTTCTTTGGAATGGTGAGTGACATGGCCAAGCTTGAGTGTGCTTGGCCGTGTTTGACAAGTTTGGAGGGACACGGCCAGTGACTTGGCCGTGTCCCCTGAGTGTGTCACCTTTTGATCTTTTGCCTTCTCCCTTAGCTTGGTATGGGACACGGCCAAGTCTCCTGGCCGTGTCATGTGACACGGCCAGTGGCTTGGCCGTGTCCTCTGGGTGTGTCAGTCACTGCCTAAATTTTCCTTTCTCTCTCTTGGTTCCTTGGTTTTGCCCTTTGCTTCATGCTACTCTTTCTTCCAAGGAAACAACTTGCATATTAACCTAAAACAAACACTTAAACAAACTTTAAACAAAAATCAAATAAACATTAACCAACAACACATAAACACCACACTAAAAACTAGAACAAAAAAATGACATAAACACTAAAATAAATAAAAACTACCAAAATTGATGAAAACACTAAATAAACAGATTAGGACTACCAAAATACCTAAAGAAAACAGTAATTATCATAATAAATAAGACACAATTCTATGACAAAAACTAATAAAACATTTATTAAGCCTTCTAGTCTTCTAGGTTTCCTTGAGCTGGATACTTCTACTTTTAGGAAAAATCCCCTCTTAAAGGCCTTAAGAGAGTAATGGTAGGATAACACTAACACATTTCATTTCCCCTGTGGTAAGTTGAAGGTGACACCAGTTGACCTTACTGCTATTACCAACATTTGGAAGGCCATAGAGTGCTTTGATGACTGCACAGTTCTTTCTCAACAGGAAGTGTTCACCTTGATTAGGGTCATCCTTTAAGGAATTTCACATATGTTCAACACATATGGTTGCGTAACCATGTTAGTAGCCTTTTGACAGATTTTCTTGGCCCATTAGTCGACTAGCTAGCCCGATTTATAAATATACTGATCTGCAGATGCTGTTTTGGCATTATTTTTGTGATAGCATAGATTTAGAAATTCTTCGGAGTCTCTAGGACCTTAATTTGGTTGGCTCATTTGATTGGGGTGGAGAGATGCTTAGTACTATATATTAGGACATGGGTGAGTTGTCAAGAGGGGCTTGCTCTTCTTTAGGCGGTACTCACGTCATCTGGGAGCTATTTATTATTTTTTCTATCCTTACTCTCTTTGCTCTTTATCCTATTTATGCCTTGCATTTATTGCAGTTTTCTTTTTGATGCAAATCTAGGATTATGAGTACCTTCAATATACTAGTCCCATGTTGAAGGATCCACTCCTCATAGCTTAACTAATTGGGGTCAGATGGAGTGGCAACAATAGGGCAGAGGGAGACATGCCTTTGTTTGGTACACTCAGGTCTCACTTTAGCCAGCTAAGCATTGATGATGTGAGTCTTTTTTTTCCTTTTGATCTTAGTTATTTATCTCTATTGACTTTACTAACCTTTGAAATAGATCACTTTGACTCCTTATTTTACAAGGATCACTGAGCCACCAGCCTCGCTGCTTAAAGTTGTGGCTTTCTTTAGATGCAAACTTCTCTTGCATGCCCCAAAGCCTAGGGTATACCACTTGGGTGAGTAGGTCATGCACCAACACTCCACAAAGCATCATGTTATTCCATTGTTTCCTACAGTTGATATGCATTCATAGAGGTGATGCCCTTTTTACTGGACTGTGTACCCAACATTTTACTATTCTAGACCAAGATTATGATGCATTTTGCAGGACTTTTCTTATGCCTTGAGTAGTTATACCTGGGCAAACTCCTTCTTATGCCTGGAATACTCCTTCTTACAGTGCCTCACACTACACTTGTACCATCCCAACTAACTTGGGAGGGTTGTCTTTTGAATACTACTTGGATGCCACTATTACATATGTCACCTTAGTTGGTTCCAATTTTAGGGATTATACTGTTCCAGACATGCCCACTCCCCATCTTTGGGAGGAATATGCTAAGGAAATTTCTTTGACTTATTATGTTCTGATTACTGTATTCCATATGTGCTTTATCTTGATTGTCTTTTCATGTAGGGTACTATTCTTAGTGATTGGGTTGAGCATTTCTATACCATGGATTAACAATTTTGGTTTGGTCTGAACATCACCTTGACCCAACTAGCTGCTGCCGAAGATCAAATTGTGCCTTTGGTAAAAGATACAAAAGCTGCTGAGCCGAGGAGGAGGAGAAGCCGCCAACCTTGATGTTTTTGTTTTGATTTTTTGTAATGGTTAGCACAAAATGGTGCAATGCAGATGCTATATGGAAATGAATAATTATCTTTATTAATTTTGTGTTACAAGTCACAGATTTACAAGTTTTGATTAATTGCATATATTTTGACTTATAACTATAGTGTTTACATTTACTAATGCTAACATTTGTAGCTTGTCTATTTTCTTTTATTATTTTTATTTTTTACATGTATTCATTCACAAAAAGAGGAAAAAGAAAGAAAAAAAATAAACAAAATTGAGAAAATGTGAGATAGATGAAGGCATTGCTATGGCAACCTAAAAAACTATCGTGACATGATGATCCACTCAAATAGGCTTTTAGCTGGAAAGAATCATTTTAACCTTATTTTTTAGTGTTTCCTTGGTGCTAAAAAAACTATTTTATTATATATTATTTTTTATTTTTTCTCCATTTTCCCTTATTTTTGTAAATTTTTTATTTTTTGAGCCTTATTTTTATTTTCACTTGCTTTTTCCCTATTTTCCTTATCTTTTATAATTTTTATAATATTTTTTTATTATTTTACAATGGAACTACCTTTTGGTTATACCATGTGTAACATCTGTGAATTTTAAATATTGTTAAATAATTAAATTAGAGGGTAGCTAGTATGCTGGAAGAAAGAATATAAGGTATATACATAATATACACAAGATATGCACATAATGGACACTTGATGTATATATAAAATATACATTACATATACATATACATATACATATACATATACATAAAATATAAAAGACACATATATATTTATGGGTGGAAGATGGAATAACAAATAAATAAATAAATAAATAAAAAGTCAAAGAAGAGACTAAATATGTGGATGGGAAAAAAAGATGAAAAATATTAAAATAAATAAATAAATAGTTAATATATATGGATGAAAATGAAAGAAAAAAAAATTAAAAAGCTTCATCATATTCTTCTTCTATCCATGGTGAACGAATTTAGAGAGAGAAAGTGAGAGATTTGTCTCATCCAAAATACCAAATTTCATGGAGATTTCAAGGGTTTCAAGGAGAATTTGAAGAAAAATAGAGATTCAAGTAAGTTTTCTAACTTTAAGCTTGTATTTCCTTATTTTTAGATTATGTAATGTATATGGGTTGGTGAGAGATTGATTTAAAGAGATGAAGTTATTTGATTTATGGGTTATGGGTGATTATGTGAAATTTGTAATTTCTAAAGAGATTTCAATAATTGTTCAAATGGTATGGGATGAAGTTATTTTAGTGTAGAAGTAATGGTTTTAAGGTTGGTTGGTTAAAATGATTGAGTTGGTTGGTAATTTGGAAGAGGTAGTAAGCAAATTAGGGTTTTAGAACAATTTTGGGTAGAATGAATATAATTGATGTTTAAATGTTTAAAATGGCTTAAAGTGAGATACTAATGCTATTTTTCTACTCATTATTTGATTTAGGATTGAATATGGTAAATGGTGAAATCAAAGAATTGAAGGGTAAATGGCAAAGTTAGAGTTGGAAGGTGTTTAAAGCTTGAAACTTTGCATAATTGAGGTTAGTACATATTTAAATGTTTTGAGGTGTTATTAAATGAGGCCTGGCATAATGTATGTGTTTTTCTTAAAATGTAGATATTTATATAACCTATGCAATGTGGCATAGTTATGTGATGGGTATCACATTGGGCACTTGTATAATGTAAAAATTAATATTTGTACATGAAATGTGTGAGGTTTACTACTGTGATGTGAAAATATGGGAAATATGGGAAATAAAAATATAAAAATGTGAAAAATATGGAAAGTTGTGGGAAAAGAATAAAAATGATGAGAAATTGATAATATGAGTAATGTGGTGAGAAAAGAGTATAATTTGGCTCATTCAAATAATATATATTATTCTTTAAAGTGACATTATTATAAAACAATGTGTTGTATATATTGAAAAAGTGTAGATATTGAGTAAACACATGAAAAATGTAAAAACAAATGTATGGACTAAGTCACATTGTAAATGTTTCTCAATGATATGTAATATGGTTAAATTGATGAAATAATGTTCAAAGTGAATGAGACTATGGGGGGGGGGGGGTGATCATGGTATGGGATTATCACAAGAAATATATGGAAAATGAATGGAATATAGAAAATGTATGGAAATATGGAAATGTGAATAATATGATAAATGTGAAAATATGGTATGATGTGATGTGTATTGCGTGTATGCCTTGCACAATGAATCATTCTAGAATATTTACATTGGTACTGTACTGAGGAGGCAGTCTTCAGGTAAATTATGTGACACTTGCCTCCGATGTCGAGAGAGGGTGACCTACAAGTGATTTATATGATACTTGCCCTCGGTGTCGATAGAGGCAACCTATTGGTGATTATATGACACTAGTCTTGATGTCCATAAGGGCTACCTTTGGGTGATTTATGTGATACTTGCCCTAGTGTTAAGATGGATTAAATTGATATTTTTGAAACTTGGGTTAGGAACTGGTCAGGCCCTACCTATGAATGTGTGTGTGAATATGTTTGTGTTATTGTGGTCATGTTGTGCTTCTATGGCTTATAAAACCATGAGTATTATTGAGGGTCACATTTACAACTGAGTAAATGTATAGTGGATTGTGAGGTGGCATAATATGTTATATGCCATCAAATTATGTATTTGAGGCCAACATCACAAATGTGGCATTTTGGTGGGTACTATAAGGTGATGAAGGTTTGTTTAAATAGTATATGTTGATAACTTTTAAATTGAGAATTCTGAATTATAGGTTTATGGTTTTAAATATGTACCACTAAGCTTTAGGCTTAGTGCAGTTGTGTGAATCACGCAGGTGACAGAACTGCATAGCAAAGTGGTCTAGAGTGAATTTGGGGTTGAAGTATCAATTTGCCATATGACCAGCTATGCCAAGGATTTCATTAATGTATATCTTATGTTACGGTGTATTTTGGTATTATATAATCAAAATACATCATTTATATTCTAAATATGTTCAGGGAAATGATTTGTATATGTATATATGGATTTGAATTTATGGGTAATGATTTAGAGGATGCGTGGTAAATGTTATTTTGGAGTGTAATGTTTGTGCATATTGTGGTTTTTGATTTTGGGAATATTAAAATTACAGACAAAACTTTGGCAAATTTTTTCTAGAGATTTTTTTTGTAAATTTGTATTATTAACTATATTCACTACTATGAAATCATCTTTTTGATTTTGAGAATTTTGTAATGTTATTTAAACATTCTTGTATTTTATATATGTACTTTACATATATGAATATGCATATTGTACTTATATAGGGTATAAGGGTGTTACGCCATGCTTTCATGGATCCACAACTTGGATGCGATAGGCAAAATTAACTTGAGAAAATTTGGGATTGAACCAGTGAATGCTTTGAGGGGCTTAAGGGCAGATTGAAATTTTCTTCGGGCTTATCGCAAATTCTATGACCCTAATGCTCATGTTTTTAGATTCGGGGCTAGCATGGAAAACTTTGCCCTAATTTGAAGAGTTCAGTGCCATTTTGAGAATTAACCTAAATGCATTACTTGCTGTGGTAGAGACTTTGGTGGGGTACTTTAGGAGGTTTTAGTAGTTTTTCTCTTTGAGTGATGAGCGAGTAAGAGAGATAGTGACAAATAATAGGGTTAACTTGCTTACATTGATTAAGGAGTTTATGGAAGCAGATGATGTAGGTGATGCAGAGAGGAGAAAGTTGAGACTTAGGGCTTTGGCTTTGTCTAACATTGGGTTTTTTTACTGATGAGCCAGGGTGGGGTGACATTAGGTTGTTTGTTTGGCGACACAAATAGAGGATTCTCACACCATTGCTAGGATTATCATGGCTAAGACTTTGATGAGTTTAGACAGTGCATATAGGGCGGAAGGGAGATAATCAGTTACCCTAGTGATCCTCTAGGTAAATTTTACCCAAACTTCCTTTTCCTCCCTTCTCTTTTACTAAATAGACTAGCCAACACCTCTTCAAGCATGTATAGCTCAAGGATCACCTTTGGAATGTAAGACCCCTAGAGAGGCTTCCTTATCGCTAATTTCGCTACTAGACTAGGAAGATTGATGTCAGACATGGCTGAGAGCTAGAGTGGACTAGATGGATATTTGACATGAGTTTTGAGAGCATCATATGGTGTTGTCGATGGTATGGGATTTAGAACTTTATGTGTAACACCCGTAATTTTATTAGAATATAAATAAATAAATAATTTGGAAGGGTTAAATGAGGTATTGGAAGAAGAAATAGCTAATGTATATATAGGATATAAATGAAATAAACATGAAATATAAATGTCACTAAAAAATGAAAAGTTAAAAAGGTAAAATGGTAAAAGTCAAAAAGTAAAAAGTAAAAAGGTAAAAGGTAAAAGGTTAATAATAATAATAAAATAAATAAAAATTAAAATAAATTTTGGTTGTAATGGAAAATTATGATTTTTAATAAATAATAAATAAATTATATTATTATAATATATATATATATATGTATGGTTATTAAAGAAAAAGAAAATAAAAAAAAATTCCAGCTTCTTCTTCTTCTTTAAGAAGACATTCACCATTGCCGAGGAAGAGAGGAATTCTTCTTCCATCATCCACACCAAGTCATAAAGAGAAATCAAAGGAATTAATGAATTTTTCAAGAAAAATCAAGAATTCAAGTTCTTTCTCTTTGAAACTTTATTTTCTTAGTTTTAAAGTTAAGTAAAATTAGTCTAGGGAGTGAAATTTGTGTTTAGTTGTTAAAATTGATAGCAATTGAGTTAATATGGTGGATATGTGATGATTTGTTAATTGATTTGTTGAGATGAGCATAAATTGTGAATTTAGGATTATATGATGATGATGTGAAAAATTGGGATTTTAATATGGGTGGTTTTAATTGTTGTAATGAGATGAATTAATGTTGTTTTAGTACAAATATTATGATTTTATGGTTAAAAATTTGATATGAGTAAGTTTTGGTAAATTTAGTGATTAGGGATATGGTATTTGTAAATTAGGGTTTTGGAAGGAGGTTGATATAATTATTGAAATGAGTTGTTTTGTTGTTATTTTGGTATGTAAGTCATGATTTTATGGTTGAATGATGGAAATGATTTTGATATGTTGAAGTTTGAACAAGGTAGTAAGTGAGGGAATTAGGGTTTTTATGGAAATTTGGGTAGAAATTGTAAAGTAATGGTTATTTTTATATAGAATGAGTATATAAATGGTTTTAATTAAAACATTTGGGTGTTGTTTGGTTTATATGTGTTTAGGCCAAAAGTTGCCCTAAATGAGGAATTTAGAGAAAGTTGGGCTTGAAAGATGAATTGGTTGGATTTGAAGGCTATACAAAGTTAGTATATTCTTTGGTAACTCTTAAATTGAATTTATATGAATGACATTGAAAATTTTGCTATACTTTAAAGGATGTCCTTATTCCTTTAAAGTAGCATTGTGCATTGATATTACTAAGACTAAATGTAGAAATATTATGTAAGATGAAATGTGATTAAAAATATGGCTAAACACATAAACTATGCATTATTGCATACTTATGTGATGTATGTTGTATTGGGTATTGAAAATAAAATGGTGTTTGGTTATGATTTGTGTGTAGTATGTTAGTGATGTGAGAAATAACATTATTGTGTACAATATAAAAAAATTAAAGAAAAAGATAAAATATGATTAAAAGTGTGAAATATGCTAAAAATGGTTTGAAAAGATGAGAATGAACAATATGAAAAGTAATGAGGAAGAAAATGTGGAAAATAGCTAAAGATGTGAAAATTGTGAGAAACGAGAAAGTATGATGTAATTATGATAATAAGATGAAATGTAAATGTAAAGTGATGTGTAATAAGTATGTGCTTGTTTAAGGTGTAAAAATATAACACCCTTATATACTATTTAAGTACAGTACAAATATTCTGTATATGTAAAATAAGCATATAGAATATAAAAGTACAACAATAACTTCTTTAATAAAAATTCTCATTTCAGTTAATATAAATAAATTATTAATTAAATAAAGAAATACTTAAGTCGTAAATTGTTTAAAATAAAAACTTATAAAAAAATCCCTGGAAAAAATTTTCGCCAGAGTTTTATCTATAATTTTGATATATAAGGTATAAATGCAATCATATTTCTCATATTTCACTTTTCTCTCATTTTTGCACATTTCACATTCTTTTTCCATTTTTCAACACATAATCAACAACATCATCATCATATACAATGCAAATGTTGCTCAGTTCTAAATTTTAGTGCATAACTTACACTTTTCACATTTTGCACCAACATCACATTTAGTCATTCTTAAATGACTTATCAAGCCATAAACAATACAAATCAAACATTGTTACTTCAAATAATGCCACGCACACATATATTCATTTCGCAGTACCATTTAAATATAATTAATTTCCATGTTTTCAATATTTGCAACATATGTCATCATCTTTTTAAGTCACATTTCTAGTACATTTATTACCTTTTTTACATATCTCGTGATCATATCAAACAATTATCACCATCACATATCTCTCAAATTATCACATTGCCTTTCTCATCTTTCTAACAGTTTTTAGCATATTTCATTCTTTTTACCCAATTCCATTTTCTTTCCAGATTTTATAATTCTCATATTTTTAAATCATTTACAGCATATCTCATAAATACTACCTTATGTACATAACCATTGAGATATTTATATTACAATCATTCATCTTTCAAACCCCATACTTTCATATATAAACCTAAGTTTTACATTAAGCAAATGCCTAATGAATCACTATCACATAACTATGCCACATTGCATAGTCTGTGATTTTTCCACATTACAAATACTCTACATAAATATTGCCAATTCACATTTAATAAAATTTCAAGTAAATAAATATATATACTAACATCTTTTCTCTTATCCAAGCCCAACTCGCAATTCCACTTCTTTTATCACTTTAACCTACACATGCATGTTTCAATAATAAACAACATTACTTATTTAGAGTCACTTACATGCTTATTAACTATTAAATTAACATTATCTATTCAATTATCATCAAAACCTCATTAATACTCTAATTCCACCAATCACTACTTTATTTAAACTTCATTCTACTAATCTCATTTAAACATTTAACCTCAATAACATTACTTATACATTAATATAACACTAAAACAATTCACTTTCACAATTATGGAAACTTCTTTCAAAAATTCAGATTCCATATAATGCAACCACCAACATGAACTTCACTAAAACTTATCCTTATTACGTTTCCAACATTAAAATCACCACATTACAAGGTCCAACATAGTATTAGAAATTCATTTTAATACACTTTAATTATTCATACACCATTTACATCAATTCTACATAACATTTCACCAAAATACTATTTTCACCCCATTACTACCTTATTCAAACTTTAACATATCAATCTCATTTCCATCATTCAACTATATAATCATCCATAATACATCAATATAACATCAAAACAATGCATTGCAATAATTAAAAACACCTTCTCCAAAAATCCTAATTTCGCATATTATGGCTATAACCTTAGCTTCATCCAAACTTAACTATATTCAATTTTTAACCATAAAATCGTCACATACATATGAAAACAACATTAAATTATTCTATAGCAATAATTATATACATCCATTCCAAAACCCTAATTTTTACATAACCCTACTTTCATCAGTTATACCCAATTTAACCATTTAATCAACAAATCACCATATAGTCATCACATACTCATCATTTAAATTTCATTAACATCTATTATAGCAATTAAATCTAGCCAATTCGAACATAACATTAAAATCAAGAAAATCAAGCTTAAAAATGAAAGATACTTACTTGATTCTTGCTAAATCTTCAAAATCACCCCAAAATCCTTGAGAATCTTGTATAAATTTGATTTATTTAGAAATTCTCCCTCCCTCTCTCTTTCTTTCTTCATTTTCTTTGATACGTGGTGGTAGAAGAAGAAGAATATTTTATACACTTTCATTTCCAAATTTACTCCTCACCTTTATACATAATTGCAAACTAATTAATTTATAAAATATTTAAACAATTTCCATCTTATTCCTGTCCAAAAATACTTTAATTTTAATTAATTAATAAATTTTTTAATTACCATCCATATATATATTAATATAAATAATTATTTAATTATTAATTTTCAATCTCCACCTTTCCTTTTTCTTTCATCTTTGACTTTCTTTTTTTATTTATTTTCTTATTTATCATCTTCCATCATAAATTATATATATACCATTTATATGTTGCATATATTCCGTGCATATGTATATATCATATATATGTTACTTATATTACATATACTTTTATATTATGTATATATAATGTATATTTAATATATATTTTTATCCATATATATATCATGCGTACCCTACGTACACATCAAGTGTATCATATTGTAGATCCTTAATTTTGGCCCTAAGCAAATCTAATCTCAATTAAAAAGGGCCAAGCTAAATTTGATTCGATTTTAAAAGCTTAAACCTAGTTTATATCTTTAAAATAGGTTGGTCTAGTCTTAGAAGGCCTAAATTAAGTTGGTTCCATTTTTAAAACCCTAACCTAGTTTGATTTAATTAAAATAATTTTGATTTGATTTTTTGAAATGCAAAATTAAGTCGGACCAAATAGTAAAAGAAAAACCATGATGAATTAAGATGCCAATTCGCCATGGCCATTGGCTCATGGCGAATTGGCTTCCCAATTTTCCATGAACCATGGTCCATGGCGAATTGGGAGGCCCAATTTGCCATGAACCATGGTTCATAGCCAATTGGGGTGTCCCAATTTTCCATGAGCTAATGACCATGGTGAATTATGCATTTCTAATTCGCCATGGTCTTTAAAATTTGGTTTTTAATTTCCACCCAGCTGTTTTAATTTCACTAATTAAGATTGAACTTTATTTTAACCATGGGATTAAGAGTATTAGGGTTTTGAATTAAACCTTCTTTGCCTATAAATAACAATATAATATTAAAATAGGGATCAAGAATCATAAACAGAGAGAGACAACAAATTAACACAGAAGTAATTAAGCATAAAACCAACATCCAGCAATTGTCCCGACGATTGTTTCACTCAGCCAATACAATAATTGATCTAAGCAGCAATAGCAGAAGCAAGCTTGTTTCAATTTATGAACTTTGGTGGAGCCTTTGATGTAGGTTTGATTTTCTAAATCCAGTTTATATTAAATCATGCAATAGTTGTGAATAAATCCAGTAGTGAATAATTTGAAGGTTATAAAATTATTTTAATCCATTAAGTTAATTTAATTCTCGCAGTAGTTTTTCTTTAATTCTTATCATCATATATCTTACTTAATTCCATCCAGTAGCAATCCATATATTCAGGTCATATACTTATCTTAATTAATATGCAATGGCAGTAAGTTCATGTAATCATAATAAGCATCAAACCCTAAATTCTAAAAACAAACCTTGAAACCCTAATCCCAAACCTTGAAACCCTAATTTCAAAACCTTAAAACCCTAATTTTTATCTTAAAATCCTAGTTTAGGAAAAACACTAATTTTTATAAATATAAAACTCTAGCTTACATAAAAACCCTAATTCCCCAACAAAACCATATCTTGTAAACCGTTTAGCCTTATGCGACCCCTATTTATGGATTGTAAGTCTTTATGATTAACCTTAATTTCCTTTTATTAAACTCTAATTTTGTATATCTAATGATTTATTTAAGGTTAAAACCTATATTGGATTATTTGATTTATTGTTACATACTTTATGATGAATGATACATTTTGATTATTTTATTGCTCATTTTATTTAATTGAACTATGTTTGTTTATTTGAGTTTTAATGATATAAAGGCATGTTTTCATTCGTGGGTACCTTATTTGTTTAATTTATTTATTTTATGTAGTTTAATTTATTTTAAGGCTTTGGGACAATTGTAAGGGATACGTTTTCACATTTTGGTGGGTGTCCTATTTTATTTATTTTCTTTGTGGACATTTGGACACTTGTAAGGGCATGTTTTCATCTTTGTATGGGTGTCCATTTTATTTGGTTAATTTATAATATAATATTCTTTATTTTTATAAATGCATGTAACATGGATAGTGTAATAATAATCAAGAATTCAATAATATTTAGACTTGAAAAGGAGGTCGATTTCAAAGAGGCCAATTTCAAAGAATCAGGCATTATAGGGGGGTGCTGGGCCCCTTCTCACCTTCCACATGCGTACCTAACTTTCCAAATCCAATAGAGGGTTGGGATTCCTTAAGAATTGAGTCATCCACCCTTTTCTTTTTTTCAGGCCCGTCCGGGTGGCGACTTCATTTTTTCTGGGTTTAGGCTCGTGTTCTCTAAGGCCCTAAGCCTAATAGTGCTGAAGTCACAAGAAACATTCCACATGAGAGTGGGGGCAAAAATCCCTGCCCCACATATATATATTATATATACCAAGTATAAAATATATGTACATATAATCAACATACATAGTATATAATATATATACTATGTATACATTAGGTATACATTAGATATATACAACATCTTTACCTCCAAATACTTATGTAATTTCTCCAAGATTACAGATATTACAATTCTCTCCCGTTTAAATAATTTCATCCTAGAAATTATCTACTGTAGTAATCAAATTCCACTAAAATTAAGCACCAATATTCATTTCCTGCATAATTAACTATAAAATTATTGTTATAACTTATCATCATTACTAAACATATAATTTTTTTTACTCTTTCCGTTATAGATACTCTTAATCATTTTTATAATGTCTATCATAATTCATTAATAAATATACATTCTCTACTTATTTATATCCAATGTACATATAGTTTCTATTTCTCTAAAAATATACTTAGATTTCAAATACATACTTCCCTTCATTAATCAATTATAGATAAAAGCCTATCATTAAGTATTTATGTAACATTAACTAAATATTTATATTGTACATATCAACTCATAATTCTAACCACAAGCTCAGCTATTCAAACAATACACTCATGCATTTCAAGTAATTTCTGTCATTAACTTTCAAATTCTTTAATTATCCAATTATGCATTTTTTTATACAAATAAAGGTCAAATTCTCTTCATAAAAATCCTACTTTTCAAACTCATCCAATGAATTGACCTCATTGCTTTCTTTGATAATGCAATATCAATTACAGGTACTCCTAAAATTTACTCATCATGTTTTGTTTAATTCCATCCACTTAAATCAAATGATTCATGTATTGATTAACCACCAAATACCATTCGTAAAATAAATTAAAATCCATTTATTATGAAATCATTATACATCCATTATTAAATTTTCACATCCACCTTAAATATCCAAAAGCATATTTATTACTTTTTTTTTCATAACATCTACTTCCATATAACACATTTCAATCATGCAACCAAATATAGGTTGCATACACAACCTCAACTCACATTAACTTGTAAGCTATTTATATAAATTCACATTGTAATTATTCGTAATAAGGAACAAAATTTAAATTTTTATTTACTCATAGTAAATCTTGACTTAGCCAATATTATATGTCACTTTAACAAATCCTCAATATACTTCCATAATAAAAAAAATTTGCTGTCATATACCAGTTCTCTCTTTAATTCTAATTATGGACTCTTTGTTCTAATTTATTAAAAATTTCATATTCGTTATTCATACATCTACCAATCCATATGTAGATTTTCATAATTTTTCTTTATTCTTTTGTTATATGAAATTAATTTATTACTCACTTCCACAAATCCATTTGACTTCCCAACTTTCTTATCAATCTCATTTTTCAACTTTTCGTTCATCACCAAATCTTCACTAAAGATTTCAAAATTTTAACTATGTGAACTTGACACATATATGGACTTATATTTAAAATTTTAGATTTTTTCAAGCTGATTTACTAAATTTAAAAATTAAGTGTTCCAAACCCATAGAATCTGTTTCTTTGATAATTCTTTTGACAATACTTATTTACCAATTTGTTTAGGGTATTAAACCTTAATAAATTTTTTTTAAAATTTTAACATATGTTCTAGGAATAATATGATATTGTATATAAATTTGTAGCTTTTTCTAGGTTTGTTTGCCATAGTTTTTCTATTTTTCTTAAATAGTAAATCATCTTTAAAAATTATGAAATCCCATATATCGAATAATAACACATAATAAAACTTCCCATTAAAATTTCAATCTCAATTAACATCTTGAGATTAGTATAAAAATTCAAACAAAATCATCTCACAGAACATATGCAAAATTTTCAACAACTATAATACTCATCTCTCATGCTCTTTATTTCATATCATTGATTATTTCCTTAATTTCACTTAATCATCATTGAATAAACCATAAATCTTAATTTAATTTTTTAAGTAAATGCTTCAAAGATCATAGATTTAAAATCTCTAAAATGATGCTTTTCACTGCACCACTCTTTGCTACGTGTCCCAAACACTACCTCAACTTATATCAATTACATCAAATGGACATTGCCACAGCAGAGACCAACACAGGTGCCAATGCATATGCATGTTATAAAACAAAAATCATTATTTTAAAACTCTCCTTTCACATTTTCAAAATGCACCTAAGTCGAGAATATCAAACCTATACTCTGATACCAAAATAAATGTAATACCCTTATACACTATTTATGCACAATACATATATTCTTTATATGTAAAATATGCATATAGATTATAAAAGTGTCACAATTACTTATTTAATAAAAATTCTCATTTCAGTTGATAAGAATAAATTATTAATTAAATAAAGAAATATTCAAGTAATAAATTTTTAAAAATACAAACTTATAAAGAAAATCTCTGGGAAAATTTTTTGCTAGAGTTTTGTCTGTAATTTTGATAAATCCTAAAACAATGAATACAACCTGCATGAAAATTTTGCACTTCCAAAAATTTACATTTATTCACATACCATCAAGTATACACTGATTTTTCAAATCCCCACTTCTTTTATTTACATATTAGGATTTTTAAATCCAAGCATTACATATAAAATTCATAGGGGCTATCATGTATCAGATCGATACCAAACTCCACCTCTCTCTCAGGATTTAACCCTGGCAACTCATCAGGCAAAACATTTGGAAACTCAGCAACTATAGGTATATTGTCAAGCTGGGACCCCACTACTATAGTATCTACAACATGAGCCAAATATGCCTCACATCTCTTCTGGATCATCCTCCTAGCTAGATACCACCACATCTCTACCATCATGTGTTATCAAAGTAAAGCATTTTTGCTTATAGTCTGCCACAGCCCCATGCCTGGATAATCAATCCATACCCAGAATCGGATCATACTCCCTAAAAGGCATCTCAATCAGATCATCGATAAACTCCTCATCATGAACAATAACTGGACTATCTCGGCGCACTCTGCTAACTGCAACATTGTTCCTTGAAGGATTGGTAGCCAACACATCAAATCCTAGGGACTCCGAATGCAAATCACTCACAGGCAAGATAGATGCACTGGTGTATGAATGTGCTGACCCAGGGCCTATCAATGCATGAACTGAAGTGCCAAATAAAGTAAAAATACCAGTTATGATAGCTGAAGCATCTGGCTGTCTATGCATCACATATAACTGCTGTGATGGCCCTGCATCATCTGGTCTACACCCTGCTATAGAACCTCCTTTCTAACCAGACCTTGGTCGACCATCTCTGCCACTACTTCTGCCACCACGACCCCCTCTAATGCTGGGTCTAGATGCTACTATATATGTCTATCTGTCATTTGGTAATTCATATTTGAAACATACTACTGATGCACCAGTCCTCCAACAAACCCCTCCATGTGCCCTACCGCACTGTGCACAAATGGGTGGAACAGGGCTCTAGGTCACAGGGGTCGGGGCACTAGCTACTAAGGTTGTAGGTCATTGGCTTTGCCTCTGCAGCTGTGATGACCTACTAGGCTACCCCTATGTAGACCCTTATTTTTTGACCAAGTTTAGCTAGTATTTTAAAATAGTCCAAAATAATTTTTGTAGCATTTATTATTTATTTTAATATTTATTACTTATTTTAATAATATAATATTTATTATTTAATATAGAAAAAGAAAAAAAAGAAAATTATAAATATTTATATAATAAAAATAAATATATATATAAATAAAAAATAAATAAATAAAATAAATAAAAAATAAATAAATCAGACGGATAGGCAAGTGATGCGTGGTAGCGCTGAGGCAAGCAATTTGTTGTAGGCCTGGGCCTGCGGTGAAGTCCAGTTTGCCGCATGCTAGCACAGCAGCCCACCCAATTCGTCACATGCTAGCAGCCCGCCCAATTCGCTACATGCTAGCAGTCAGCAGCTCGCACACCCAGCCTCGCAGAAATTGGCCCAGTAGCCCACGCCCGCGGCCAGTTTTTTTTTTCAAATCCTTATTTAGCTTGGTTTTTAATATTTTCCTTAACAGTTGAATTTTCCTTAACCAACTAAGATTAGGTTTTGTGATTTTTCCTATAAATAAGGCATTAAAATAAAGAAACAAGGATGACATAATTATTCAAGTATTATTCACGGACTTGGGAAAATTATTCAGACGAGACTTTTTCTTTTTTTTTTTCGGCTGAGACTCTGGAAAACTTAGTATCTAAACTTCATCAACAAACAAACCCTAACAAGTTTCATCAACAAAGGAGACAGAGAGGATGATAGACAAAGAAGATCAAAGACACACAAACCTTACAAAGGCAGTGCACTCACTGTCTTGGAAAAGCTCACCTAGAATTTTCATCCAATGATTTTGGTGGAGCCAACAAACGAAGGTACGTCTCTAAATTTAAATTTATTCAAATAAATCATATTAAGTTTTGGCAATTATTAATATCTTTCATGCAAAGCTAATACTATAGCTAATAATATTATTTTTATAAAAATTCCAAAACCCTATTTTCTAAATCTTAAACCCTAAAATCTTAATTTTTGACACCAAAACCTACAACCCTAAAAGCCAGTTTTCAAATTTTAGGGGGTTCAATATTTATTTGTGTATTATAAGTCTTTATGTTTAACTTCCTTTATTTTAAATCCTAATTTAGTTATTAAAATTCTAAAACCTTAATTTAAGATGTAAACCCTAAACTTATACATTTATTGCTTTATTTAGTTTTAGATTTGAATGTGTAGTTTATTATATGTTTTGATGATTGATTTATTTGATTTCAATGTTTGATTTATTTAATTTATCATGGATGAATATTTTCTTTATTATTATTTGTTTATTAAAATTGTAAGAGGTATGTTTTCATGATTGGGTATCTGATTAATTAATTTTCATGTAATTTAAATTATTTTCATATTTTGAGATTAATATAAAGGATATGTTTCCACCTTTTTGGTGGGTGTCCTATTTAGTTTTAGACGTTGGACGATGTAAGGACATGTTTTCATCCTTGGATGGGTGTCCATTTATTTATTTTATTTGAACATTGCTATGATGTTTAATAAAATATTTCCTTATTCTTATAATTGTATGTATTATGGATAATATCATTATATTTAAGAATTTTATAATATTAAGACCTAAAATGGAGGTCAGTTTTAATGAACCGGGAGCTGTGGGGGTGCTGGGGCATTTCTCACCTTCCCCATGCGTACCCAACTTTTCGAACCCATTAGGGGGTTGGGGATTCCTTAGGAATCGAGTCATCCACCCTTTTATTTTTTTCGGCCCATCTGGGTGGCGACTCCATTTTCTCTGGGCTTAGGCCCGTGTTCTCTAAGGCCTTGAGCCTATAGTGCCAAAGTCGCAAGAACCATTCCACGTAGGAGTGGGGGCAAAAATTCCCACTCACAGTGGCGACTCCACTAGGAATAAGAGAAGTTAATTTTGTTAGTCTTTATATTATTCTATTCTTTCTTATTATGATATTCTCCATTGCATCATTTAGATTGGATCGTGTGAGTGAGTTAGGACTCCCGTGTTACCCGTGTTGTGTTATATAAGGGATACCATACTTTCACTCAAATTATGGAGATCGAGCATGGCATAACCACTTATAGCCTTGTACCTTTTGGTATATACTTGCTATGGGAGCCTAAAACCTTTTAACCCAAAGACTAAAGCTCATGTAATTGGCCTAGTTACTTTCTTTAGGTTTTACCTCAAATGCTTGTTGTTTGACTATGATTTATCTTGGTATAAATAATGGCTTATTTTGTTTGTTCTTTTTCTAATATGACTTATTATATTGTGAGCTCAAACAATTTTTTCCTCTAAATCCAAAAGACCAAAACTATTTTTAAAATTTTTAAAATGGTCTTTGGACATAAAACTTTTTCAAAACAAGTCAAAAATTCTTTTTCTCATGACTCAAATACAAAGCCCAAAATCCATTTTTTCTAAAATCATTTTACAATGGGCTTAAAAATAAAATTATTTTCACAACCTTTTGAAAGAGCTTATGAATATTTAGGTCAATTATGGAAATACCAAAAATTAATTGTGAGCCTTTTTTATACTAAGAATTATTAGTCATGGGCTTTGCTTTTGGCATGAATCATTAGTTACTTTTTCAAGTGAGAAATCTATTTATAATAAGCCTCTTAATTTAGTTTTAATCCAATATAGCATAAAAGCTACTTTAGTTGATTGGTTGGATTAAAGCCTAATTAACTGGAATTATCATGAACTTATTTCCATGTTTAAAAATATAACTATTAGTTGAAACTTCTGAGGGAATTATTTGAAAACAAGATATCCCATGTTGGTATTTTGTTAACCATACACCTAGAAAAAGAGACTCACCATTCGTGTATGGAAGTTATAAGGCTAGAAGGGACATCCTAACTATCTTTATTTGTTGTTTGTGCAAACATGCATTCATACATACATTTCCATTGATCCTTTTTGGTTCATAGACCTAGAGTACAGCAGTTCAAAAGCGTACGATGACCAAACCTATGCCAGTGACAACAACAACTCAGTTAGCTTCTCACCAAAAGCAACGGAACCTAAGCAGATTCAAAAGATGTTGGATGAAGCCCTTAAAGTCAAGATGGAAGAACTAAAGGGAACCCTAGCCGCGATCATGAAAAGTCAAATGGCTACAATGTTTGGGAACACTACTGAAGCATTCGGAAGCACCAAGAAAGACAAGGGAAAGGCTAAAGTTGGTGAAGTAGTCTTCGGTGATGACAAGATGGTTATTGATGGTGATGAATACTAGGCCCAATACATCCAAGATCCTCAAGATAAAAAGAAGGAGACGAAGGTTGTTTAGAGGACAACTGTTGAAAAGACTAAAACTTTCGATGTTGAGAAGATGATTGCTGATTTAGAAAAGAAATTTAAAAAGAAGCTGAAAACCAAAGAGATGTTCGAGGTTGACAAGTTGTTCGAGCTAGATGAGGAGATCCCATACAAGTTCAAGATGCCTTCCTTTGCCAAATTTGATGGAACTGGAAACCCTAATCTCCATGTAAAGAAGTACATCACTACTATGTAGTCTGCCTGAGCTATTAAGGCTCAAACTCTAAGGTACTTCATGCTTTCATTGGATCTGGTTATGCATAATTGGTTCAACACCTTAGAGGATAGTACTCAAAAGAGCTTAGGATTTACTATAGAAAGCCTTCATTCAGCAGTATGGGTATAATACTGAATTGGAGGTTACTTTAATGGAAGTTGAATCCATTCAACAAAGATCGAATGAAAACTTTGTCGACTATGTGAAGAGATGGAGGAACAAGACGGCTTTGCTCAAGAAGAGACCCGATGAATCAGATCAGATTAGGATGATTATAAGAGGAGTACTGCCTAGTCTGCATGAGAGGATGTCCCACACTCTTATTAGAGATTTCAAGGATCTTCTTCAAGATGGTTTGAAAATTGAAGAATGGGAGAGGGAGAAGAACCAATTTTCTACAAGAAGAAATGAAAAAGGGAACTACTAGTCGGGTAATCAAAGCACCCTGAAGGAAGTTAATGTTAATGCAATTGGTTAAGGAAAGAAGACAGTTCTTAGAGCTGGGGAAACCTCTATCTTGGGTTTTCAAGAAGCTATAAAAGAAAGAGTTATTACAACCGTTGGCTCCTCGACCGCTACATAATCCTCTGCCACCAAACTTTGATGCTTAGGCTTTCTGTCAATTTCATCAAATGCAAGGGTGTGAGATGGATAAATGCACTCATTTAAGGCATGAGATTCAAGATTTAATTGACAGTTAAAAGCTACCTGAGTCGGACAAGCTCAATACCAAAAGTAATCCTTTGCCTAAATTTGGAAGATTACCTCCACCGGCAACCTTCATGGTAGGAAAAGGATTAGAGGAAGATTTTGTTTTATCCTCTTTTCAAGATGAGAGTATTAAAGATGTTGAATGAGGAGAAATTTTGTTCAACAAACTTCCCTTAGCTTGGATTGTTGCTCTATTTATTTTTCTTTCATTAATATTTAATTCGAACAATTATGTTTTTTCAAATTATGTGTGTTTGAGTAAACTACTTTCATTAAATTTATTTTTATTGGTCTTTGTTCATTTTGGTGCTCAACCAATGGTGAACCTACCTTGATATTTATAAATTAACATTTCTATGCATCATGATTTGAATGACTTTACTAGGTAAGGGAATTGTTCCATAGCATTGAGTTATGTATGCTTACTTAGAGAGGGCTGCTACATAATTATGAGTGTCTAGGTCCTAGTCAGTCTTAGAACATGCTTTGATGGACTTTTCAGGTGAAACTAAACTATGTTTATTTAAGGGAGAGATGATCTAGGCATTGTTTGGTAAGCCAACAACTAGAATCCACCCAATTAATTGTCAATCCCTAGTTGTCCCTTTGAGCCTTTATGAGATTTTAGCTTTCTCTTTATTAACTTATAAGCCCAATGACCTACCCTGAGCTATTGTTATACTTTTGACAAATCTAATTATCACTAAGGTGAAGAGGCAAGAAGATAAAAAGAAAGGAATGCATAGCCAAGACCATATGAATAATTGAAGTTCTCAAGACCATAAGGGTAGTTGAAGTTTAGTTGATGTTAGACCTGATATCTCAAATTCACTAAGATGACATTAGAACAAGAAATGATTTATTCTTATTGTAATAAGACTCACTCGACTCCACTCATCCATAAACAGAAGTATAAAATGGTGCAAACGAGACAATTCTTTTGGAGCTAGGACCTAACACCACTGAAAAAAAAAGGAAGAAAGGAAATAAAAAGGAAAAAAGAGAAAAGAGAAGAGAAAAAGAAAAAAGAAGAAAAAAAATAAAAATAAGAGAAGAAGGAAAAAGAAAAGGAAAAGAAAATAAAATACAAAAGGCAGTTCAGAAAATCAACCAAGTTTTCCTTTACCTAAAGAAGCAGAAGGCTTCCATTTAGTTTACGAGGATAGTCTGACTTGAATTGGTCCAACCCAACCAATAACTCAACAAAATTAGAGAGATAGGAGAAAGGTCATCCAGTTCTTGAATGTCCTGTACTTGACAGTCCTACAGAGAAGAAGGACAAAATGATAAAATGCTCAAAGAAAAGAAAAAAATAAGTAAAAAGAAAGAGTAAAAAGAAGAAAAGGAACAAAATATGGATATCAAACTTTTTGCAAAGGCAAAAACTATCCTAATTAAGATCCAAATTCATGTCAAGAAGAAAGAAGAATGTTCAATGCTCTATCTTTTCATGCATCCAACTCTCTAAACAAGAAATTTGTAGTGTGAGGGTTTGCCTATAGTGTCACAATAGCTCCAACTTACAAATGGCCTTCATTTAACCCATGTCCCTTATAGACCCCGTTTCAAGCCTATTAAAGCTTTGTTCATCTCTCTGGGTAGGTAGAGTCTATTAGTGGAGATAGTTCGGATAAGCATGCATATGAGATAGATAATATTTTAACTCAATAAGACCTTTGGTTAAGTAATGTGTATGTGCCTATCTGAAGTGCAATAATTCTTACTCAAATGGAAATGATTCCTGAGTTTAGTACAGTAACTAGGGTTGTCATGTTATAGATATATTAATTTGAAAAATCGAGTCCTAAAGTACAATGACACTAATTTGACAAAGTCAACATTTGATTCAAAATAATGTGTTTTCTTGTTGAAAAAAAGACCTTTAAGTTAAGGAAAGTGTGTTGCATCATCAAAACTCGAAGAACACATTAGGCAAAGTAGATTATTAGCAAGGTTATGAAGAAGATACCAACTGGCATACTGAATCTTAATTTGAAATGGATATATCTCTACTACTTGGGGTCTCCACTACTCATGTTTTCAACATCTTGAAGATAAAAGCCATAAATGTGAAGCCTTCTGTCATTCCAATACAAGACTTGAACGGGCATCTAGAAGGAATCCATGAGAATATTTCAGCTGAGCACCTCGGTCTGTGAGTCGATGGAGCCACTATAAGTATAATCCATGCATATCATGCATACATGAGCATATCACATTGCATTTCATTATCTTGTATTACCTATCATTTGTCAAAGTAAACAACAATACTCTACAAAGCAAACATGAATCGGGTATGGAATCAAGGGGCATGGAAGGCCCATTGATTGAGGAAGCTTAGTTATTTTGCAAAAGAAGAAATCAATGCTTGTCCGAAGAACTAGACAATATACAAACATCAACTAAAGCCCGTATAGAAAAAATCATTGGTTTGAGCCTACACAGGGGGTAAAATTTCTCCTTTTCAATTTTTGAGTTTATGCATGTACAAAACATTTTCAAACTCACTTTCAAATATTTTGCCACGCAGGGGGGCAAGGAGAAGATATGAGGGTCAGCAAAAAAAAGCTAATTTTTTTTGCAAAAAGAAGAACAAAAGAATGGAACAACCAGTTCAGTTAGAATTCTCAACCTATAAAAGGTCAGTCAAATATAATTTCGGGTCGAGCACCCAAATCCAGTTTAAGATTGAGCATCCAAATCCAATTTAGGATTGAGTATCTAAATCCAGTTTTGGGTCGAGGACCCAAACACAGTTTTGGGTCCAAGTACCCAATCCAGTTTTGGGTCGAGCACCCAAATCAAATTTAGGATCGAGTATCCAAATATTGTTTCGGGTCGAGAATCCAAATCTAGTTTCGGTTCCAAGTACCCAATCCAGTTTTGGGTCGAGCACCCAAAGTCCAGTTTAGGATCGAGCATCCAAATCCAGTTTCGGGTCCAAGTACCCAATCCAGTTTTAGGTCGAGCACCCAAAGTCCAATTTAGGATCAAGCATCAAAATCCAATTTTGGGTCTAGAACCCAAATCCAGTATTGGGTCGAGCACCCAAATCTGGTTTAGGATCTAGAATCCTATTTTGAGTCGAGCACCCAAATCCAGTTTATGATCAAGTATCCAAATCTAGTTTTGGGTTGAGAACCCAAATTCAGTTTCGGATCTAAGTACCCAATCCAGTTTTGGGTCGAGTACCCAAAGTCTAGTTTAGGATCGAGCATTCAAATTTAGTTTCGGGTTAAGAACCCGAATCCAATATCGGGTCAAGCACCCAAATCCAGTTTAGGATCGAGAATCCAATTTCTGGTCGAGTACCCAAAATTCAGTTCAGGATTGAGCATCCAAATCCAGTTTAGGATCGAGTATCCAAATCCAATTTCAGGTCGAGCACTAAAATTCAGTTTAGGTTAGTAAAACTAGTTTCTGATCGAGCACCCAACTCCTATCTCAGGTCTAAGTACCCGATCAAATTTTAGGTCGAGCACCCAAAATCCAGTTTTGGATTGAGAATCCAAAATCCAATTTAGGGTCGAGAATCCAATCCAATCTCGGGTCGAGAATCTAAAATCCAATTTTGAATCGAGAACCTAAATCCAATTTAGGATCGAGAATTCAGTTTCTGGTCGAGCACTAAATTTATTTTAGGATCGAGCATCCAAATTTAGTCTCAGGTCGAGCACCCAAAATCTAGTCTCGGCTCGAGCACCCAAAATCTAGTTTCGAGCCAAGCATCCAAAATTTAATCTTGGATCAAGAACCCAATCAATCTAGTCTCGTGTCCAAGTATCTAAATCAAATTTAGTATTGTGTCCAAGTATCCAAATCAAATTAGTCACGGGTCGAGAACCCAATATCGGGTCAAGAATCAAAATTCAGTTTCGTGTCGAGAATCTATTCTCATCCAAAATCTGCTCAAATTCATGTTGTTTTTCACTATCTTCTATTGATTTCTCAGATCGTTCAAGCAGGGGACAAAGCATAGTCCCTTATTTTTTGACCAAGTCTAGCCTGATATTTTAAAATAGCCTAAAATAATTTTTGTAGCATTTATTATTTATTTTAATATTTGTTACTTATTTTAATAATATAATATTTATTATTCAATATAGAAAAAGAAAAAAAGAAAATTATAAATATTTATATAATAAAAATAAAAATATATATAAAAAATAAAACAAATAATAATAAAAAAATTAAATAAAAAAATCAGACGGATCGGCGAGCCACGAGTGACACCGCTCAGCGTTGCTGCACAGTAAGAAATTTACCTCAGGCCTGGGCCTACGACAAAGTCGCTGCCCCCCAGTTTATCGCATGCTAGCAAAGCAGCCATCCCAATTTGCCACACGCCAGCATCCCGTAGCTTGCACACCCAGCCTCACAGCAATTGGCCCAGCAGCCCGAGCCTGTGGCCAGTTTTTTTTACAAATCCTTATTTACCTTGGTTTTTAATATTTTCCTTAATAGTTGAATTTTCCTTAACCAACTAAGATTAGGTTTTTTGATTTTTCCTATAAATAAGGCATTAAAACACATAAATAGGGACGACATAATTATTCAAATATTATTCAAGGACATACAAAAATTATTCAGACGAGACTTTTTTTTTTTGGATGAGACTCTGGGAACTTAGTAACTAAACTTTAACAACAAACAAACCCTAGCAAGTTTCATCAAAAAAGGAGATAGAGAGGAAGATAGACAAATAAGATCAAAGACACTCAAACCTTATAAAGGCAGTGCAATCACTGTCTTGGAAAAGCTCACCCAGAATTTTCATCCGACGATTTTGGTGGAGCGAACAAATGAAGGTTCCTCTCTAAATTTAAATTTATTCAAATAAATCATATTAAGTTTTGGCGATTGTTAATATCTTTCATGCAAATCTAATATTATTTTTATAAAAATTCCAAAACCCTATTTTCTAAATCTTAAACCCTAAAATCTTAATTTTCGATACCAAAACCTACAACCCTAAAAGCAAGTTTTGAAATTTTAGGGGGGTCAATATTTATTTGCGTATTATTAGTCTTTGTGTTTAACTTCATTTATTTTAAATCCTAATTTAGTTATTAAAATTCTAAAAACCTTAATTTAAGATGTAAACCCTAAACTTATACATTTATTACTTTATTTAGTTTTAGATTTGATTATGTAGTTTATTATATGTTTTAATGATTGATTTATTTTATTTCAATGTTTGATTTGTTTAATTTATCATGGATGAATATTTTCTTTATTATTATTTGTTTACTAAAATTGTAAGAGGTATGTTTCAATGATTGGGTACCCCATTAATTAATTTTCATGTAATTTAAATTAATTTCATATTTTGGGATTAATGTAAAGGATACATTTCCACCTTTTTGGTGGGTGTAGTATTTAGTTTTAGACGTTGGATGATGTAAGAACATGTTTTCATCTTTGGATGGGTGTCCATTTATTTATTTTGTTTGAACATTGCTATGATGTTTTATAAAGTATTTGTTTATTCTTATGATTGCATGATTATGGATAATATCGTTATATTTAAGAATTTTATAATATTAAGACCTGAAATGGAGGTCATTTTCAATGAACCGGGCGCTGTGGTGGTGCTGGGCTATTTCTCAACTTTCCCATGCATATCCAACTTTTTGAACCCATTAGGGGGTTGGGGATTCCTTAAGAATCGAGTCATCCGCTCCTTTCTTTTTCCTGGCCCATCCGCATGGCAACTCAATTTTCTCCGGGCTTAGGCTCGTGTTCTCTAAGGCCCCGAGCCTAATAGTGTCAAAGTCGCAAGAACCATTCCACATGGGAGTGGGGGCAAAAATCCCCACTCACACCCTCACCCTGGCTCCTACTAAACCTCTGAGGATATCCCCCTTGGCCTCTCTTCTATGATGAAGATCCTGCCTCACACTGGGATCTCTTATATCTGCTCTGGTAGCTGCTGTAAGCCCCTGTGTCTTCTCCATACTTCTGGTAGCTGCAACAAACCTAGATAAATCCTCATACTGAGACCCTGCCACTAAACCCATGATCGATGGTCTTAGCCCCTCCTCAAACCTCTGGCATCTATCAACCTCATTTGAAATAATCCCCCCTATATACTAGCTCAATCGTATGAACTCTATCTCATACTCAGTCACTATCCCGTTTCTTGCCTCAAACTCAAGAATTTCATCTTCTTAGCATCTGTATACTCTTTAGGTGTATTCTTTTTCTCAAATTGCCATAGGAAATTGGCATATGTCAACACTGGTGGATCAGCCATCCCATAGGGAACTGTCTTCCACCACTTGTAAGCATCCCCCTACAGAAGAGACCTGGCATAATCAAACTTCTTCTCTACAGTGGCCTACAACTATATGAACACTCTCTAGACCCTCACTTATTGCTTTATTTAGTTTTAGATTTGATTATGTAGTTTATTATAAGTTTTGATGATTGATTTATTTGATTTCAATGTTCGATTTGTTTAATTTATCATGGATGAATATTTTCTTTATTATTGTTTGTTTAATAAAATTGTAAGAGGTATGTTTCTATGATTGGGTACCTCATTAATTAATTTTCATGTAATTTAAATTAATTTCATATTTTGGGATTAAGGTAAAGGATACGTTTCCACCTTTTTGGTGGGTGTCCTATTTAGTTTTAGACGTTGGACGATGTAAGGACATGTTTCCATCCTCGGATGAGTGTACATTTACTTATTTTGTTTGAATATTGCTATGATGTTTAATAAAGTATTTGTTTATTCTTATGATTTCATGTATTATGGATAATATCGTTATATTTAAGAATTTTATAATATTAAGATGTGAAAAGGAGGTCGATTCCAATAAACCGGGCGCTGTGGAGGTGCTGGGCCATTTCTCACCTTTCTCATGCAAACCCAACTTTTCGTACCCATTAGGGGGTTGGGGATTCCTTAGGAATCGAGTCATCCACCCCTTTCTTTTTCCTGGCCCGTCCGGGTGGTGACTCAATTTTCTCTGGGCTTAGGCCCGTGTTCTCTAAGGCCCGAGCCTAATAGTGTCAAAGTCATAAGAACCATTCCACGTGGGATTGGGGGCAAAAGTTCCCTCTCACACCCTGGCTCCTACTAAACCTCTGAGGATATCCCCCTCGGTCTCTCTTCTATGATGAAGACCCTGCCTCACACTGGGATCTCCTAGATTTGCTCTGCAGCTTCTACATGTAACACCCCTACACCCCATATACGTACACAACATACAACCACATCTGTAATATACGTATACCGGATACAAGAATGTCACGGTCTATTTTAAAGCAAATAAATCTTTCAATTGAACTATATAAGAAAGACTTTAAACATTTAAGTTATATTATAAAACATAATAGATAAAACATTTGATTATTAAGCAGCGAAAAATGTAGCGGTATATACATATATACATCAAAATCAATATTTACAAAATATAAAGTTTATACATGTTTGGCAGTTCGTCTCTGATCTTGAAGTCCAAAAATCAACACTTCACAAGCCTAGACTCGACTCGGTCTAGCTGAACTCTCTGGTTCAACCGGATCTACCCTATCACCTGTGCGATGAACCACAATCCCGCTAAGCCATAGGCTTAGTGGTACAACCATAATGACAATATACTTTAAATGTAATGGCAATGTCATACTTTCAAGAATTAGAAACTATACACAAGAATATCATATTTCTTAACATTTCATTTCATTATATTATTCAATTGTTTCATCATACATGATTCACATTGAAGCAAAGACAAGCATGGGCTCAAAAGAAACTAATATGTCATTCAACTTCCAGAGTTAATGTTTTGGTTCAATAATCACATTTATCAAGCCCTTAGGTGATTCGTTATCACAATGAGAAACATCTCATATGTAACATCCCAACTAGGCTTCAAGGACTAGGCCCAACCAAGCTTCAAGGGGAGCTAAGCATGCTAAGCATCAACCCAACTTGGGTTCAAGGACCAAGCCCAACCTAGCTTCAAGGGATTGTTACTTTTAGACATGCCACCAATAACAAAACTCTGAAAATTGAATAACATACTAGGCACACAATTCTTTCACTACAAAAAAAAGCGCAATCAACGACTCATTCTGCGACAACTCTTATTTCGTCACTGATTAGCGACTTTATCAACAACAACTTTATGACAAAGAAGCAAGATAAGCATCTTTCCAACATTCCATCGCTGAATGGGTCGCTAAATGTGTCGCTGATTAACAACAAAAAAAATTGTCGTAGAATCTGTCGCTGAATAGCAATAAAAGGTCGTTTCTCGCTGAATGTGTAGCTGAATTTTGCGCCAAATTTTGGCACTTTCAATCAGTGACGACGTTACAATTAATTTACAACAAATTAGCAAAGAATGTGTTTATTTTTTATTGGAAAGTTTTTTGTTGCTAATTAGTCGCTAAATTGCTCGCTGATCTGCGAGAAAAATAGTTAGTCGCAGAATTATCGTTAATTTGTGAGAATATAGTGACCAATTAGCGAGAAATTAATTTTATTTTCTATTTTAAAGTAATTAGTCACTAATTAGTCACTAAATGGCTCGCTGATCTGCGAGAAAAATAGTTAGTCGCAAAATTATCGTTAATTTGCGAGAATATAGTGACCAATTAGCGAGAAATTAATTTTATTTTCTATTTTAAAGTAATTGGTCGCTAATTAGTCGCTAAATGGCTCGCTGATCTGCGAGAAAAATAGTTAGTCGCAGAATTATCGTTAATTTGAAAGAATATAGAGACCAATTAGGGAGAAATTAATTTTATTTTCTATTTTAAAGTAATTGGTCGCTAATTAGTCGCTAAATGGCTCGCTGATCTGCGAGAAAAATTGTTAGTCGCAGAATTATCGTTAAATGTTAAAAATATAAAATTTAATTAATATAATATATAAAATTTAAGAAGTTTTATAATTATTTAGCTTAAATCATATTAGTCCATTTCTAAATTTTAAATGATACAAAAACTTTCGTTCCCAAATCTGTTTTAAAATTTTAAAGAGCAATCCGATTTAGCTTTCCTTTTTTCTTTTTTCTCTCTCGCCTCACTCACATTCTCTCTGCCTACCTCTATCGCGCCAGTCTCACGAATGACAAAGAACCCTTAGTCTCACCATCATTTTTCCTTCATTTTCACTAGAGACGGGGCTCAGACTTTTTCAAGAAAGCTCAATTCACCCAGAAACCGGAAAGCGTGTTGTTTTTCTTGTTTCGCATTTCTAGGTATTTTTCTGATTTTCTTCTTGTCTATCTTTCAAGGTTTAATTTGTGTTAATTTGTTGCGATTTCATTATTGATAATCAATTCTTTTAGGGTTTTGCTTCAATGATTGAATTGATGGAAATGGCATTTTTATGGTTCTTGATTTTGGCTTTGTTGGGGATTTTGTGAGGTGTTTCTTTTTAGCTTGGCTGCTGGGGAATTGACAGAGAAGGACTCGATAGATTAGAATGAACTGAGTGTATGTTTTTTTTGCTGCTGTTGGTTATCCTGGAAGTTTGAGAATTTTTTCCTGCGAGAAATGCAAGTAGCGGGCTTAATTAACTGATCGCACCATTATTTGATATTTTAAGATTTTTTGTTTTGATTAGAGTTCTCCAGCATCAAATAATAACGATTACTATGAATAGAATACCATCCCTTCACCAGTTGCTCCAACCTGCCATCCTCTACCCATTTACTAGAAATAACCAGGAAAATCTTCTGCAGTAACTGGTGACTCAAACTAGCACTCACAAGCCCATCAATATCACAAATATTAAAGAACCAGTCATCACAAAAACACAACATCCTATCCATCTACATTAAATAATTCAACTTAATTGCCTCACTTTTACCACATTATAGCTCCATAATATGCTATAATGTGGTAAAAGTGAATAATAAAATAGAGAAAAAAATATAATTCAAGCTACTTTCTGCAGAGGTGTATGTTCTGTAGATTGGTTTGCTTTGGTAATCTGTTTGTGCTGGTTGCTTTTTAACATTTTGCTTTGGTTCGGCTGCTGGTTATTGTGGTCTAGATTGAGATTTTTGCTGCAGTTTTTTTGTCTGCATTGGCTGCTTTTGTGTTTCTTTAATTATACCTTTTTCTTCAGTCAAAATGGTCCTGTAATATTATATCAATTAATAAAATTCTATTAAGCTTATAAAAAAAAGTTGAGTGGTAGAGGAATAGCTATAGTTTGATAATTTGTTATTTGTATGTTTTGGTAAGGTTTTGATAAGTTTTAGTGCTCCTTTATCTTGGTTTTGATAAATTTCAGTACTCCGAAATTCTGCTCTGTCCGTTTGCTGTTCCACCATCAACAGCAGAGGAAGTTTTTTTACCGTCCACCACCATCAAGCTTCTCAGACGTTAGAGTTTTTGTTTGGCCGGTAAGTGTTGGTTACTTGTTAATTTAACTAATATGTACTTGTTAATTTCACTTGCTACTGAGAGTTTTAATAAAATTATGAACCTGATATTATTTCTATTTGATTAAAGTCTTTTTGCTTTCTACTTTAAACTAATTTTTGTTTGAGTGAAGTCTAATGTAATAGGGCTTTAGATTGATTGTTTTTGCTACTGTTATCATGCCTATTATATCTTGATGCTACTGTAATTTGGTATGCATGAATAAAATGATATTTTCTTGCTTATTGCTTAGTTCTCAGTGGATACATTCTTTTAATGATTAAATTACAAGAAGCCATTGAAATAGCCACTTAATGGAAATGACAAACACGGAATTTGAAGACTATCCTTATACTTCATTCATCAAATCATTAGCTTTGATACTAATTATTGAATTTGGAGAGCTAACTTACTTTGAGAGATTTTCTTTATGAGCTAATAAAAAAAATATATTTATTGGTATGTCCCCATATTTTATAATCAGTTTTTGAGTTTTTTAATTTATATATTCTTCACTAAATTTATCTTTTTTATCTGAAATTCTTTTTACATTTTAATTTCTAATAGAAAGAATTTCCATGTAAGTTCAAATTAATTTGTAGTCTATGAACTACCAAATACTAAAAATGAAGAAAATTCTCTTATCCTAATTATAGAGGGGCAGTTAAATTAGGATGGCAACAGGTTACCTCTTCTGAATCTTGGGTTCGAATCTTGATACCTTCAATACAAATGAAAAGTAATAGTTTCTGATCTTTTTTACAAGTTCTAAACATTTGTGTTGGGCTGCTATTAGGACCGCAATGTTAGCAAGTCTGCCATGTGAGAAAATGTGTAGAGTATAGATGTTTATACACTCAGTATTGACCTGTTTCTTTTTATTAGAACTTCTGGTGCTAGAGATGAACTTTTGGGTACGAGTCTTAACCCCCATAGTCCGATACTCTAGATGAAACATAATTAACTAGTGTTTTGAATTGTACATGTTATCAGGCTTAAGCATGTGAAAGAACCGTTGCTAGGATTGTGGATTCTTAAAATGCATAGTGTCTTTTCCTATCAACTTCAATTTTTTGTTCAATGGTAAATAGACTTTATAGGTTTGAGTCTTTAAACTGTCACTTTTAGAGAAAAATATCCCAGAAATGTATATTTTGGATATTTTTTATACTTTTTCTTTGAAATTCTTGGCTTGATGAGCTTGTGCCTTATGAATTGATCTAAGAGAGGATCTTTGAAATTTTAATAGAGGAATATGGTTGTCATCTAGTCTGGAATTGTGAGGATAAATTCCATTATTTTTAAGATTAATATGAATACAGGATAATGGGAAATGGTTTACAAGTCAAGTCTTCAGTCTTCTTTTTTCCTTTCTTTTATTGTAAGTTAGAATTCTGCTCCACTTTATCACTTTAGGGGTTTAGCTTTTCAATACAACAAATGACAAATGAAGAACTAAATGGATTGTCTCTTTAAAATCTTTATTTAGACCCTAAATCACCAACCTAAGTTTTAATTCAATGCTCTTAATTCCTTATTAATGAAGGTTATTAGCAGTGTTTTTTTTGGATAAGCCATTTCGTTTGTTCAAGCATTGGACCGATCATAAGATGCTAGTTGTCTGCAATAGTCGAATACATGTGTAAGCACCTTAATGAAAAGGTGTTCTATCTCGAAAAGGCATCAAATAGGAATCTAAAGAGTGATAGTGGAACTTCTCCTTTATGCCTTTCTTGCTCTACTCCTCTTTCTCCTTCTCAATTAGACTTGCTCATGTTGAATTATTCCACTGTAATTTTTTTTTCATAAATTGAGATTAAAAATTCAATTCTGAACTTATCCATTCTCAATCATCAATATCATGATTTTGCATATTTCAAATAGTAATATAATACATAGAAAAAAATTAAAGAAAATTGAGCTCAATATTACACTTTTTTTTATGGTGGTTGGTTTGTGTTATTATTGACTAATAAAGTAATGCTTGTCAACGTTGAAATTGGGGTCTGTCTATAGTTGTCTTGCTGTGTGTCATCCGACTCATCAATTGCCAATTTATTTCTTGGGGAAGGACTTTGTTAAGGATTTGCTACTTTTATTATTATTTTTAATTTTTTATGAACATTCATGGTACCCACATGGTTTTTAGGTTGAGTAATTATTGTCACCAGTAATCATTTTCTTTGAAAAAATTTTTCTTTTTTTTTTCTTTTTTTTAAAACGAATATTAAAGATCAGCTCAGTAATTCAGCTAATGTAATAGATTCATTTAATATATTTTTTATATTAAATGAATTTTTAAATAAATTAATTATTAAAAATTATATAATATCTTATGCCAACATCAAATATGATATTTTTAAATGGATTTTTCTAAACCATCTATTAATGTATTAGTGTTTAACATGTGCTCTGAAGGCACATATTAATAATAAATATTTTAATATTTATTAAAATATATTTCATTCTCATATTAATAAATATTTAATTATTAATTCGTAGGAAGATGAATTTTGAACGAGAATGGATGTACAAGAGGACAATTGATGGTTGGTTGAATGTGGATTTTGTACATGGATTAGAAGAGTTCTTAAGATTTGCCGTATCGCAACCCAACTTTATGGACGGAGATAAAATAAGGTGTCCTTGTTCTCTATTTAGATGTCAAAATCGGTCCTTCTTTCCAATTGAAGATGTCCGTTACCATGTACTTAAAAATGGTTTTGTTGAAAATTATTTTGAATGGACATCTCATGGAGAACGTTGGGGTAATGATGATTGTGCATTTATGGAGGAAGAAGACTCAAATGCCACAATTAATTTAATTCATGGTGACAATGGTGGAAGGTACCATGAAATGGTGATTGATGGGTTTAGAGTTCAGGAGGAAGCTAATTGCATAGAGGAGGAACCAAATCCCGAATCAAAGAAAATGTTTGACATGCTATGAGCTGCAAATCAAGAGTTATTTCCTGGATGTGAAAAACATTCTCAACTATCAGTCGTAGCACGCATGTTTAACATGAAGGCTGAGCATCACTTTTCAGAAAGATGCTTCGACCAATTGTCAGAGTTTATTAAAGAACTTTTGCCAAATAATAATGTGTTTCTTGATAACTTTTACCAAACAAAAAGGTTGATGGATGGTTTGGGGCTTCCTGTTCAGCAAATTGATTGTTGTGTACATAATTGCATGCTATTTTGGGATGATGATGCAGAATTACAAGCTTGTAAGTTCTGCCAACATCCAAGATTTAAATTGATTCATAACAGTCGATCGAAGCAAGCTGTTCAGAAACCATATAGGAAAATGCATTACTTTTCGTTAACACCAAGATTACAATGTCTTTATGCTTCTGAAGCAACAGCAAAACATATGAGGTGGCATGCAGAGCATAAGTATGAGGAAGGAGTCATGCGCCATCCCTCTGATTCTCCGGCTTGGAAGCATTTCAATGATACCTATCCCTCATTCCAATCAGATACTCGAAATGTTATGGTTGGGCTATCTATAGATGGGTTTCAACCATTTACTGGTCACGTTAGCGAACCTTACTCATCTTGGCCAATCTTTATCACTCCATATAATCTTCCTCCATGGATGTGCATGAAACGAGAGTATATGTTCCTCACTCTTATTGTGCCCGGCCCAAGTAATTCAAAGTGGAAAATAGACGTCTTCCTTCAACCGTTGATTAAAGAACTACACCAATTATGGGATGTTGGCGCACCGACTTATGATGTTAGTAGAAAACATAATTTTGTAATGCGTGTTGCATTATTATGGACGGTTAGTGACTTTCCTGCAAAGTCAATGCTTTTAGGTTGGAGCACCGGCGGAAGACTAGCTTGTCCCTATTGCATGGAATATACTGATGCCTTTTATCTAACTCATGGTGGAAAACATTGTTGGTTTGATAACCATTGTAAGTTTCTATCACCAGATCATCCATGGAGATGAAATAAGACATGATTCAGAAAGAACAAAATTGTGAATGATGTACCACCTCCTTTAAAAAGTGGTCAAGAGATTTTACATGAGATTGAAAGCTTACGATTGATGAAGGTAACAGAGGTAGGTAGTGATGAAGTCAATAGTGCAATTGAAAAGAATGGTAACAAAGGTTGGAAAAAGCAAAGTATTTTCTGGGACTTACCATATTGGAGTTCTCTTTTAATAAGGCACAATCTCGATGTCATGCATATCAAAAAGAACTTCTTTGACAATTTGTTCAACACAATAATGAACATTGATGGTAAAACTAAAGATAATACCAAAGCGCGGAAAGATATGTAGGATATATGTCGCCGACTAGAGTTAATGAGAAATGATGAAACTGGTAAGTATCCAAAAGTTATTTATTGTTTGGAAAAAGATGAGAAACAAGCCATTTGTGATTGGATGAGCAATTTGAGATTTCCTGATGGTTATGTTTCAAACATGGCGCGTCGTGTTAACATGCTCCAATTGAAACTTTTTAGATTGAAGAGTCATGATTGTCATGTATTCATGCAAAGGTTGTTGCCTATTGCATTTCGAGAGTTACTTCCAAGGCAAGTGTGGGAAGCATTAACTGAAATTAGTATCTTCTTCAAACAATTGACTAATACTATTCTTCGAGAGAAAGATATGCGTAGGCTTGAATTGGAAATTCCTTTAATACTTTGCAAACTAGAGGGAATTTTTCCACCAGGTTTTTTTAACTCTCAGGAGCACCTTCCAATTCACCTTCCTTTTGAAGCTCGCATAGGCGGACCAGTTCAATATCGTTGGATGTATCCTTTTGAACGGTATGTATATGGTGTTTAATCAATTGGTGTTAACGCTTATAGTATTATATTGATCTTAAATTGCTCCTTTGACATTTGGCATAGGCGAAATGGTGATTTGAAAAAAAATGTGAAAAATAAAGCACATGTTGAAGGTTCAATTGCAAATGCCTATTTAGTGGAAGAAGCATCTTCGTTTTGTTCACATTACTTTGAACCACATGTAGTGACAAGGCATGATCGTGTCCCGTGTAATGATGATTGTGGTTTTGTCGAAGGAGAGGATACTATTGATATGTTGTCAATATTTAATTTTTCTGGTCGACCGATGGGACAATGTAAGTGCAGAATGTTAACTAAAGAAGAAAGAGATGCAGCGCATTCATATGTATTACTCAATTGTGAAGAAGTATCTCCATTTGTTGAGTAAGTTATTTAGTAACTTTATCATTTAATTTTTTCACCAATAAGCTTGTCTAATCAAAATTATCATTTTCTTCTATACAAGAATATTCACTAATGAGATAAGGGCGCAAAAGCCTACTGTGAGTAGTGAAGAGATTGATGCTCTATTGGAACATAAGTTTCCAGAATGGTTTTACTCGTTCGTAAGTTTCACAACACTTGTTATTGTTTTTTCTACTTAATAATAATAAGAATGTAACATAATTTGATTTTTTAATACTCGCTATGTAATAGGTGCATAGCTCTGCCAATCAAATAAATAATGAAATTATCAAAGACTTTGCACGAGGTCCATATTATGAGGTTAAAGCGTATTCTGGATACTATGTGAATGGATACAAATTTCACACAGAAGGAAGAAGTGCAAATAGAAAAACTATTAATAGTGGAGTTTGCATCAAAGGGTCTAATTATTCTGAACAATCTACTGATTATTATGGGAAGTTGCTAGAGGTTCTTGAATTAGAGTATCCAGCAATGCCTATTAAGCGTACAGTTGTTTTTTTGTGTCAATGGTTTGACCCTTCTCGAGATGTAGGAACGATTGTTCATCCTAAATACAACCTTGTCGATGTTAATAGAAGAAGAAAGTATGACAAGTATGAACCTTTTAGTTTAGCTCATCAAGCTCAGCAAGTGTGCTACATCCCATATCCATCAAAAAGAAGAGCTATTGGTGACTGGTTAGCGGTACTAAAGGTCAAACCTAGACATGTGGTTGACTTACCAGATGGTCTACAAACATCGAGAGGAATAGAAAGGGAAACAGCGTTACAAGAAGAGGATGAAATCACAGCTGCATTTGTAATTGATGATGAAATTGATGAACATGGATATTTATGTCATCCGGATGGCGGGGAAGTTGTAATTCCTGATGGGTCCGATGTTGATCTTGATGAAGAATATACTTATTCTAGTTCAGAGGACGGAATCGAAGAAGATAATGACAATGAAGAATAAACATATTAACTATATGTACTTATTTCAGTTTATTTTTGGTTGGAACAAATGAAAACATAATTTTCTAGTTGTATGTTTGATGAAAGTTAGTATAATGTGTTTGCATACTTTATAATTTATAGCTCATCATGAAATTAATTGCTTATAATATATTTTCATACTTCATTTATTTATAGAACATGTTAAATTTTGTTTTATAAATTGATATATTTCTAGATAATTTATAATTTGTTAATTTTAAATTATTTACCAATACATTTCAGATATGACAAGGGGAGGTGGTCGAGGTAATCGACAACATTGGGGGCGAGGTCGAGGTACAACATCCAATGGTAGAGGCACAAATGAACCACCTACAAAGATGAAGAAAACTTCTTTTGTGGTCCCATCAAAAGCCACTGCAGGAGTTGCTACGACATCATTTCCAGCACAAACAGCCCTTACTCCAGCTCCGACGGCCCAAACAACCCTTACTCCAACTCCGATGGCACCAGCAGCCCCTGCTGTAGCTCCGACCACACAAGCAGCCCATGCTACAGATATGACATTACCAGCAGGCTCTGCTGCAGCTCCGACAGCACCAGCAACCCCTTATGCAGTTCCGACATCACCTACAGCCCCTGATGCAGCTCCGACAGCACCATCAGCCACTGCTGTAACTTCACCACAGTCTGCATTGCCTCCAACACCCCCTGTTTTAGCTCCATTTATGCCATCGTCGTCTTCCACAGCCAATCTAAGTGGTGATGGGACTTTTGGAAATTCATCTCAAGCAGAAACAATGGTGAGATACAATGGGCAGGGAAAAAATATTATTAGATTCGATGGCCTTCAGTAAGTATTTACAAATCCATTATATTTACTTATTGCTTTCCTTTTTTAGTCATAATTACTGAACATGTTTTCTTTTATGGTTGCTGAAATTTCATGCGGAACAGTTTATTATTGGAGTTTTGATGATATATTACCAATACTATTTGAACATGTGATTGTGAGGTGTTGTATTCTAGAGACTTTCACTTGTGGTTGCTGAAAGTGTTGGTCTCTTTGTTTTTCATTGAAGCTTTTTTTTATCGTTGTGGTTTATTTGAAATTGTGTTGGTCTCTTTGTTGTTTCATTGAAGCTTTTTTTTATCGTTGTGGTTTATTTGAAATTGTGTTGGTCTCTTTGTTGTTTCATTGAAGCTTTTTTTTAATCCTTGTGCTAGCTGAAATTGTATTGATCTCTTTGTTGTAAACCAAATAATGCTTTAATGCTTTAATGCTGAAAACTGCTTCTCCTTTTTCTTGGTTGAGAATATATGCTTCTCCTCCACTAGGTATATCTTTAAACAGTTGTCTGTTCTTGGATCAAGTCTTACATTTGTCTTTTTGTTTTGGTACTTTATATATGCTTGCTACCATTTCAAATTCTTATGCAAAGGAATGATAAATAGTATTGTCTTTTGAGGCCTTTTAGTCCACTTTATCTTTTTTTTTTTGGAATTTGAAACATCTTTTTCTTTTAAGGTTTCTTTTTGTTGGCTGCACAAGCTTTCCTAATAAACTGGGTGATTTATGTCATTTTATATCTTCATTGACTTGTTAATTTGCAAGATTGCCTTATTTGATCAATTTTTTTCCCATTTTATACTACAAATTAAACTATTAAATGACTCGTCAACTGCTTCACAATTTATTATGTTGAACTAAACTAGTTTAAGTGCTGACATTATGCTTAGCGGTGATGATACATGAATGATGGTCCCTTGCTTCTTTGAAACTTTATATCTGTTGCCTGACTTTAGCACTTCTTGTGATCATATATTTGTATTTCATTTCGTTTTTGCCCCAATCTGTTTGAGCCTTGCTTTGTAAGGGCGTCGATCTGTGTCAAATATGAAGAAAGATTTTACCGTGTATACATTACCCACAAGATTGCCTGGTTTATTAAACCCAAGTAAAGTTGGATGGATTTGCTTTTGATACTCATTGCTGGACCCTCATACTGCCCCCTTCGCATTTTGTATCTAAAGAAGAAAGAGAATATAGTTTTCTTTAAAGGTAACAAGTGTTTTGCTGATGTTGCATTCCCTTCATTATGCATTGGGCATATCCTAGCCTTCTTTTCCTATATTCTTTTTTGCTGCATTCTGAAAACTGTATATGTTAGTGACCTGAACAAAATTGTGGCTTGCATTATACTACATCGCATTGAGTTTTGGTAAAATTTCTGTATAAAATAAGGATTTTACTCTGTCAAAGCTAATTGCTTTTCATAATCACTATTTATTTATTTCTTTTTGGGCTTGAGATAGGAATCATCTCTAAAAATTTCTTCTTTAAATTGACACGTCAAGGTGATAACCTGCGTGGAAAAGTATTTACTTTTTTCTTGATTGGGACACTATTCTTATGGCAACACTTGAGTTTGAATTTAAGTGTAAAAAGACTTGCCGAAAAGAAATAAATATAAGCTTTTGTTTGGCAAATATTCTTAAATTAACATTTTCTCTCCTCCCTGAATGCAACATCCAATAAGTTTCACAAGACTCCTGTGTTGAAGCTTTGCAATCAACATGACTTCATTTTTAAATTCTTCTATCCCTTGCCCTGAACTTTTGGATAGCCGCTTTACAGCAATCTCTTGTCTATTATATAATCGACCCTGAAATCATGTGTCTGAGTCAATTTTCTATGAACAATCAATGGAAAGCCAATTTTTTCATGCGGTTGTAGAACCTCATAATGACAGTAAAGCAAGCACATGCCCTTGTAAAAGCCAATCAGTATTTGGAATTTAACTTATACACTGAACCAAAACTGCCCTGGCTCAGTTTGTTATCTACAGAGAAGTTGTTAGTGGCAGTAAGGATGATGCTGAAATCAAAAAATGCTATGTCAGGAGGACAACTGCTCTGCCCAAATTCACTTGCCACCAAAGTATTTTTGTGGTAGATTGAAGCTTTTTTTTATTCTTGTGCTAGCTGAAATTGTATTGATCTCTTTGTTGTTTCATTTGAGGGTTCATTTGATTTTTTATCATTTGAGGGTTCATTTGTTTATACCATTGTTAAAAGTAGATCCAAATTGGATGATTATACAAGTGCACCTTACTGAACTCATTTTTTTTTCAGGTGCATGGATTCCAAATTAGTAGCTAATGCTGTGTGGAAGATTTTTTGAAGGTTGCCAAGTATTGAGGGATCTTCATGGTCTAAAGTCACTAGAGAAACAAAAAATTTGTACTATAAAGAGTTTGAAGTACGTATTCTGGTTCTTATAGTTCCTACTTAAATTGTTCATTTATTTTAAAGTAGAATGATATATTGAAGCATATATATATTTTTTGGTTTTTGTGGATGTAGAAATATTGTCGATGGGACTCTAGAAATGAGAGTTTGATGAGTAGCTACTTTGAGTCCAAATGTGGTGACAGGTATTCGGATTTTATTTACAGTGTTAAGAAAGAAAGCATATTCGTACCTGAAAATATACTAACTCAATGGAAAGCTGATTGGAGTACCGATAAAGCAAAACATCATTCTTCCGTTGCTTCAAAGAATAGGTTTGTTTTTATTTCATCATTCATATTTATGGTATAATCTTACTGCTTGATGACATAAAATGTGGTATAATATTATGACAATGTAGGCTAACAGAAAAAGCAGGGCCTGGAACTGGCCCTTCTAAGCACACATTTGGATCCATTTCCCAAGAAGCACGTAGACAAAGAATGCTAAATTATTAAATTAGCCATTATTATTAGAAAATGTATGTTTTATATATGCAAATTTAATTACCAAGATATAATTTGACAGAGTAAAGAATTGGGACGTGAAGTTTTAATTGGAGAGGTTTTCTTATTTGGTCACACAAGCAAAACCGATAGAAATAAAGTCTTCATTGATAAGCGCTCCGAGTTAGTTCATGTATGACTTTGTTTCTTCTCAAGTTAATTTAATTTTTTTTATCCTATTTTAGATTAAATAGTTAAAAATGTAATTTGATTTGCATATATCTTTGGCAAGAGAAATACCAAGAACTTAAGAATGCCGAGCCTGAGTTGCAGACACTTGAGGCTGAGGAGGATGATATGCCTTCATTAACACCAGCCCAAATAGAGCTTGAGCGACGCGTGTTTGTGGAGGCTGCTGGTGGCACCGGTAAGACATCTCGTATTTATGGGCTAGGTTCTTCCTCATCCCATTATTCATGCTATGAACCATCTAGGTTATCATTTTCTGCAACGTCTGCTAATCGCAATGACTCTGAGGTATTGGAAACTATGAAAGTATTACAACAAAAGGTAGAAGAGCAAGCCAAGGTTATAGCATCAATGAATGAAGTTATAGCTAATGTGTGCTCGGTGAATGATGTTTTAGATGATATGCGCTTATTCTTATCTGAGCAACGAAAGGAAAACAAATGCTCCTCCTGCTCCGGCAAATGACAATGTGGAGGAAGACGATGTTTGTATGTAGGATATACTTGATAGTTGGTGTTCTCTTTGTTTGTATTTAGAGTGTCGGATTAATAAAGTTGGTGTTCTCTTTGTTTGTGTTTGGAGTGTCGGATTATTAAGACCTTATGTGTTCAATATACTTTCTTAAGGGGTAAACTTTACATTCGAATTGTTTATGTATACTTATTGCCACTAATAACTTAATTATGAATGTTGTGTTATTTGATTATTATTGTAATGAATGACTATTTTATAAATAGGTTTGGTTATTATATTTGAAATTCAACAGGTTCTTGAAAATGAGTAGACAAAAAAAAATTTGGAATACTGGAAAAATATAGCCAAACAATTTCAAAATTGCGACAAAATCAGCGACCAAAGGTGTCAAAAAAAATATTGAATTCTGCGACGAATCAACGACTGAAACAACGAGAAAAATATTGTGACATATTCTGCGACACATCAGCTACAACATTTAGCTAGCAAATTAGTGACAAATTCATCGACCAAATTAACGACCCAAATAGCGATGAATTCAACGACCAAAGCTAAATCAGCGATGACTTTCAGCGGGAATAAATAATTCCCGCCAAAAATGAAAATGTCGTTGAATTTGTCTCTGTTTTGTCACTGATTTGTCACTAATCAATGACACGCACAATTGGTCGCTGATTTGTCATTGATTTTTTAGCGACCTGGACATTACCGTCTGCTCGATTTTTCTCGCTGTTCGTCGCTGATATTGTCGCTATCGTATTTTGGTCGTTGATTTCGTCGTTAATGGTGTCGCAGATTGCATCGCAGATTGCTGTTTTTTTTGTAGTGTTTTATTATTTCATTATCAATTTCATTCTCATTTTCTCATAATCATCTAGGCAAACATGCCCCAATTATTTCATTTACATCATTATAGCCAACAACAATGGCTTCACATCTCATCATTAGGGTATACATAACCAATTGCATTGTACATACATTTTGAATGATCATTATATCTTTCACATTATGCAAATCATAGCATTAATCAAATGTATCAACAATGTAATAGATTTCTTAATACATTTACAACCAAATGTGTTAAGTTCCAAAGTCATGTAAATGTATGCAATAATGTAGGGTTTGTACTTACCTCAAGAGAAACTCACACCAATCTAAACTCCTCTTCCAAGAATCCTTCAATACTTGGATTAGGGCAACTCAATCTCTTCAAAACCTAATCCAAAGGTGATGATACACACTCACTTAGAGATAAACATAAGATAATAAGGACAAGAACCAACTAGGGCAAACTCTACACATGACACACTCAACAACACGGGCATGTCCCTGACCGTGCCCTAAACTCACAACACAGAAGCTTTGACACACTCAGTGACATGGGCGTGTCACTTCACGTGTCAATCCTCCCCCAACACAGTGGCTATGACACGCTCAGTGACATGGGCGTGTCACTGGACATGTCAATACACCAACATCACAGTAGCTATGACACGCTCAGTGACATGGGCGTGTCACTAGACGTGTCAATCCTACCTCAACACAGAAGATGTGACACGCTCAGTGACATGGGCTTGTCATTGCTTGTGTCACCCACACAGAAAATGGAACCATTGACACGCTCAAAGACTTGGCCATGTTCATTGGTGTGTCAGGCCAAAAATCCTGATTCTGACACCAACAACACCACATCCAACAAACAACATACTTTACCCTTTTCCACTCTAAACAATCTTACCCAAAACCATCAATAAACCATAATAAACTTGCAAAAACACCAAAACAACTAAATACATACATTAAACACAAATCACAACCATCATTACAACTCAACACATACACAATCTACAACTCTTGCTTTCCAACACCAAACTTAACTTTTCCTTCAAACCAACCCCAAAATCAAAATCAAATAAACAACACCATCTCAAACACACCACAATTATACATACACATCTCAACAACAACCATACACCAACTCAAAACACAAACTCAAAAGAAAACCAAAGAATCAAGTTGAAAACTTACCAAAAGTGATGAAAATCCTTAGAACTTCAACTTGATCACTTGAAACACCCTTCAATCTTGAGTTAGGAAGAGCAAAATCTCTCTTTCCCTCTTGCTATGGAGATAGTCGGCCAAGCACAAGAAAGAAGAAGAAGAAAAAGATGAAAAATGAATGTCAACCATTCACAACCTCTTTTAACCACCCAAATTTTCTCTTTTAATATCCACCAAGTAATTATAATAATAAAATAATCATAAATATCATCATCCACTCACTAATTCAATTTCAATTAATCCAATTATAATTAAATATCTCTATTGACCAAATCATTAGTTGACTTGTATATGTTGTATATATCTGTATATATACAACATATACACACTTCTCTTCTCCTCACTTACTACTTAAACATAAATATACTTTATATTACTTAATCCAATTTCAACAATAATCATTACAAAAATTTTAGGGTATAGTTTGGGATATTACAATTCTCCTCTCTATAAATAAATTTCATCATCAAAATTACCTGATCTCAATTTTGAAACAGCTGGGGATATTGGTCTCGCATTACTTGCTCACTCTCCCAAGTTGCCTCTTCCTTCGCATGATTCTTCCAAAGAACCTTCACAAGTGGTACTTTCTTATTTCTCAACTCCTTCACTTCATGTGCCAAAATAGCCATTGGTTCTTCTTCAAAAGTTAGATCCGGACTCACCTCAATAGAATCCACTGACAAAACATGAGACGGGTCTGACCTGTACCTCCGCAACATAGAGACATGGAAGACATTGTGAATTCTATCCAATTCAGGTGGCAAAGCGAGTCGATAAGCAACTGGTCTAACTCTCTCCAATACCTCATAAGGTCCAATAAAATGAGGACTCAGCTTCCTTTAGAGGCCAAATCTCAAAATCCTCTTCGAAGGAGATACTTTCAGAAAAACTTTATCTCCAACATTGAACTCTATGTCTCTCCTCTTCAAATCTGAATAAGATTTCTGTCGGTCTGAAGCTGCTTTCAACCGATCTCGAATTATGTTCACTTTCTCTTCTATTTCTTTAATCAAATTGGGGCCAACCAATTTACCTTCTCTAACTTCATCCCAACATAAAGGCGTCCTGTATCTTCTACCATACAACGCCTCATAAGGTGCCATTCCAATACTGGACTGATAACAATTGTTATAAGCAAATTTCATCAATGGCAAAAATTTGTCCCAACTCCTAGAGAAATCAATGACATAGCTTCTCAACATATCCTCCAAAATTTGTATTACTCTCTCTGACTGGCCATCTGTCTGTGGATGGAAAGCAGTGCTAAAGTGCAATCGAGAACCCAAAGAAGTATGAAAACTCTTCCAAAATCTAGAAGTAAACTGGGGATCTCGATCAGCTACCAAAGAAATTGGGACTCCATGCAACCTCACTATCTCACTAATATACAACTCAGCCAACTTCTCAAGAGAATAATCCATTCTAACTGGAAGAAAATGAGCTGTCTTCGTCAACCGATCAACAATCACCCAAATGACATCATGCTTCTTCTGAGTTAATGGCAAACCAATCACAAAATCCATCGTCACACATTCCTATTTCCATTCAGGCACTGATAAAGGTTGGAGCAACCCTGTTGGAACTTGATGCTCGGCCTTCACTTTATGACAAGTGAGACATTTGGATACAAACTCCGCTATGTCCCTCTTCATACCTAATGATGCAAGAAAGGATCCCTTGAAGCTAGCAAGTGGACCAATCACTAGGAGCAAGGCAAAGAGATATCAAGCTAGTATGGCTTTGCATATTCAAGAAGAGATTTCCAAAGAGCTTCAAGAATTATCATTCAAGAAGATGGAGATAGAGCTTGAAGAAGGCACACCAAAGTTGATTATGATGTTTAGTGTGGAAGCTAAAGGCTAGCTAAAGAAAGGTCCATGGGGGTTCATATAAAGCCTTGGGAAGTAATTTAAGGCCCATGGACAGCCCAAATAGTGTGGGACGTTTCTTATGTTGAAGGGATTAGTTTGGTTGTTTCCATACTTTATATTTTCCTTATTGGATTAGGATTTTGTTTCCATACTTTATATTTTCCTTAGTAGATTAGGATTTTGTTTCCAAACTTTATATTTTCCTTAGTGGATTAGGATTTTTTTTCCATACTTTATGTTTTCCTTATGCAATTAGGAATGTTTTCCTTATGGAAATAGGAATATTTTAGTTTTCCATATGCAATTAGGAATTTTGTAACCCTTATTTAAGGGCACTATTAGGCTGAATTTCAGACCACAACAATTAATAAAAATTTTCGAATTCTTCTACAAGTTCTTCTTGTGAATTTTTGTGTGAGAGAGATTAGAGTGGATTCTTTAATTCTTTCTTTGCATTAAGAATTAGGTTTACTTATCAACAAGAGTTGTGGCGTTTTCCTTCTTCTTACCAACTAAATCCTTTAATCATAGTGAGTTCGCATCTCTTTATAGGCGTTGGGTTCCTTAGGAGGTGATTATCAAGTTTCAAGGAGTTCTCTACCATTGTTATACGTTGGGTTTGCTGCCATCGTTGCTAAGGGTCCGCGTCATTTGGTATCAGAGCCTTGCTACAAGGTAATTTTTATCTAGTTTGTCTTTCCAGGGTTTGTTAATTTAGGTCTTTTAAATTTCTGCGTTTTAGGGTTCTTAGATAGTCTAGCCTTTAATTTTCAAAAAAGAGTCATATATCAATTCTGATCAAGGCCGAATTGAAGGAGGGTATTCTTAGGGTGAAAACGAAACCTAGGAAAGGATTCTTGGAGAATTTCAAAACCAAGAATTAGGGTTCTTGAAAGAAAGCAAAAGCATTTGAGAGGGCAAGGCAAGTTGAATAAAAGACATGCAAAATGGGTTATGAAGATTGAGAAGTTTCCTTATGTGATCAAATACAAGCAAGGTAAAGACAATGTAGTGGCAGATGCACTTTCAAGGAGGTACGCTATACTTAATGTTTTGAGTACTAAATTGCTTGGATTTGAATGTATAAAGGACTTATATGTTGGTGATTCTGATTTCAGCAATGTTTATGATGCTTGTGAGCATGGTGCTTTTAATTCTTTCTATAGACATGATGGGTTTTTGTTTAAGGGTTCGAAATTATGCATGCCTAGATGTCTTATGAGAGATTTGCTAGTATTAAAATCACATTGTGGGGGGTTTGATGGGGCATTTTGGAGTTGATAAGACTTTAGACATGCTGAATGAACACTTTTATTGGCCAAATATGAAAAGGGATGTAATTCGGATTTGTAAGGATTTTTTGTCTTGTAGGCAAGCTAAGTCTAAATCTATGCCTCATGGTTTGTATATGCCATTACCCGTTCCTAGTTCTCCTTGGATGGACATTAGTATGGACTTTGTTTTAGGATTACCAAGGACTAAGAGGGGGAGAGATAGCATATTTATGGTTGTTGATAGATTTAGTAAGATGGCACACTTTATCCCATGTCATAAGAGTGATGATGCTAGTTTAGTGGCCGAACTCTTCTTTAGGGAGGTGGTTCGAATTCATGGGATACCAAAATCCATAGTTTCTGATAGAGACACCAAGTTTTTGTCTCACTTTTGGCGTGTGCTTTAGGGAAAGTTAGGTACCAAGTTGTTATTTTCCACCACTTGTCATCCTCAAACGGATGGACAAACAGAAGTAGTAAACAGAACTTTAGGTACCATGTTGAGAGCTTTAGTGGGTAAGAATTTGAGTTCTTGGGAAGATTGTTTGCCATTTATTGAGTTTGCTTATAATCGTGCTATTCATTCTTCTACAGGATATTCACCTTTTTGAGCTTGTTTATGGTTTTAATCCACTAACAGTTTTGGATCTTATTTCTTTACCTTCTCATGAGCTTGTTAGTTTAGATGGTGAGAAGAAAGCTAAATTGGTGAAAGAGATGCATGAGAAAGCAAGGGCGAATATTGAGAAAAGGAACAAGAGATATGCTGATTCAGCAAATAGAGGGAGACGTGAGATTAAGTTTCAAGTAGGAGATTGGGTTTGGGTGCATTTTCGAAAAGAGAGGTTTCCTAACCAAAGGAAGAACAAGTTGTAAACAAGGGGAGATGGCCCATTCCATGTGCTGGAGAATATTAATGACAATGCCTATAAGATTGACTTACCAAGTACGTATAATGTTAGTGCTACTTTCAATGTAAGTAATCTTTCTCCTTTTGATGATGCAGATTTGAGGGCAAATCTTTTTGAAGAGGGGGAGAATGATGCAAGAAAGGATCCCTTGAAGCTAGCAAGTGGACCAATCACTAGGAGCAAGGCAAAGAGATATCAAGCTAGTATGGCTTTGCATATTCAAGAAGAGATTTCCAAAGAGCTTCAAGAATTATCATTCAAGAAGATGGAGATAGAGCTTGAAGAAGGCACACCAAAGCTGATTATGATGCTTAGTGTGGAAGCTAAAGGCTAGCTAAAGAAAGGTCCAACGTGCAAGAAAGGTCCATGGGGGTTCATATAAAGCCTTGGGAAGTAATTTAAGGCCCATGGACAGCCCAAATAGTGTGGGGCATTTCTTATGTTGAAGGGATTAGTTTTGTTGTTTCCATACTTTATATTTTCATTATTGGATTAAGATTTTGTTTCCATACTTTATATTTTCCTTAGTAGATTAGGATTTTGTTTCCATACTTTATATTTTCCTTAGTGGATTAGGATTTTGTTTCCATACTTTATGTTTTCCTTATGCAATTAGGAATGTTTTAGTTTTCCATATGCAATTAGGAATTTTGTAACCCTTAGTTAAGGGCACTATTAGGCCGAATTTCAGACCACAACAATTAATAAAAATTTTTGAATTCTTCTACAAGTTCTTCTTGTGAATTTTCATGTGAGAGAGATTAGAGTGGATTCTTTAATTCTTTCTTTGCATCAAGAATTAGGTTTACTTATCAACAAGAGTTGTGGCATTTTCCTTCTTCTTACCAACTAAATCCTTCAATCATAGTGAGTTCGCGTCTCTTTATAGGCGTTGGGTTCCTTAGGAGGTGATTATTAAGTTTCAAGGAGTTCTCTACCATTGTTATACGTTGGGTTTGATGCCATCGTTGCTAAGGGTCCGTGTCACCTAACCACCTCATGATATTGCTTCAACTCATGATACATCTTAGTACTCCCAGGGTGCATAGCAAAAACTGACTGATGTGCTTCCTCTAAAATAATTTTTCTCAATCTTGCATCATCAGGAGCACACAATCTATCTTTGACCTAAAGGCTGCCATCGTCTCTCACAAGAAAACCTTGGCTCTCACCCTTTTGGCAATTCGACACAACTTTTTGAATTTTCTCATCAGCCAACTGAGCCTCTTTAATCTAGTCCAACAACACTGATCTCAAATGTAAATGAGCTAACAAAGCACCATCATTACAAGGCTCAAAACTAGCATGTAACACTCTCAATTCAATAAGCAACGAGAGCAAATAAGTAGTCAAACCTGCCAAAGACTTCCGACTCAAGGCATCTGCTGCAACATTCGCCTTACCAGGATGATAATCAATCAAACAGTCATAGTCTTTAATCAACTCTAACCACTATCTCTGCCGAAGATTCAGCTCTCTCTGAACACCCAAGTATTTCAAACTCTTGTGATCTGTATAGATGAAACACTTCTCCCCATACAAATAATGTCGCCAAATCTTCAATGCAAAAACTATTACTACAAACTCCAAATCATGCGTCGGATAATTTAGCTCATGCGGCTTCAACTGTCGATAAGCATAAGCTATGACTCTACCCTCCTGCATCAAAATACATCCTAAACCATTATGTGAAGCATCACTGTAAATCACATATGGTTTATCTTCCACAGGCAAGGTAAGAACAGGAGCTTGAGTCAACAGCTCTTTCAACTGCTCAAAACTAGCTTAACACTGATCTATCCACACAAATCTAACTCCCTTTCGAAGTAATTGGGTGAGTGGAGTAGCTATCAAAGAAAAACCCTTCACAAACCGTCGATAATAGCCTGCCAAACCCAGAAAACTTCTAACTTCAGTCACAGACTTCGGTGGACTCCAATTCAAAATGGCCTCAACTTTACTCGGATCAACTCTTATACCATCCGCTAAAACCATATGACCGAGAAAAGTCACTTGATCAAACCAAAACTCACACTTAGATAGCTTAGCATATAATTGTTTCTCTCTCAAGGTCTGCAACACAATCTGCATATGTTTATCATGATCCTCCTTATTATGCGAATACACCAAAATATCATCGATAAAGACCACCACAAACTGATCTAAATAGGGTATAAACACCCTATTCATCAAATCCATAGAAGCTGCTAGTGCATTCGTTAATCCAAAAGGCATCACCAAAAACTCATAATGCCCATACCTTGTGAGGAAAGCTGTCTTAGATACATCTTTGGCTCTGACTCTCAACTGATGGTACCCTGACCTTAGAACAATCTTGGAAAACACGGCTACTCCCTTCAACTGATCGAAGAGATCATCTATCCTAGGAAAAGGATACTTATTCTTGATAGTCACCTTATTCAACTGCCTATAATCAATGCACAGTCTCAAAGTACCATCCTTCTTCTTCACAAACAAAACAGGAGCTCCCCACGGAGAAATACTAGGGCGAACAAACCCTTTATCCAACAACTCCTGCAACTGCACCTTCAACTCTCTCAACTCAGCAGGTGTCATTCGATAAGGAGTAATAGAGATGGGAGTGGTACCAGGCAACAAATCGATACCAAACTCAACTTCTCTCTCAGGGGGTATCCCTAGAAACTCCTTAGGAAAAACATCTGAGAATTCAGCAACTGTGGGTATACTATCAAGTTGAGAACCCACTACTCTAGTATCTACAACATGAGCAAGATAAGCATCACACCCTTTTCGAATCAACTTCCTAGCTGCAACAACTGAAACAAACAAGGATGCAATATGTCTCTGCTCACTAGATACCATCACACTTCTACCATCACTGGTTCTCAGGGCAACACACTTCTTTTGACAGTCTACCACAGCCCCATGCTTAGACAACCAATCCATGCCTAAGATCAAATCATACTCCTAAAAGGCATTTCAATCAAATCACTAAGAAACTCCTCATCTTGCACAACAACTGAACTACCACGATGCACCTTGCTAACTACCACACTATGCCCTAAAGGATTTGTCACCAAAACATCAAATCCTAGGGACTCTGTTTTATTAGTTTTTGTCATAGATTTGTATCTTATTTTATTGTGCTGATTATTGTTTTCTTTAGGTATTTTGGTAGTTTTAATCTGTTTATTTAGTGTTTTCATTAATTTTGGTAGTTTTAATTTATTTAAGTGTTTATGTTATCTTTGTTCTAGTTTTTGGTTTGATGTTTATTTGTTGTTGGTTAATGTTTATTTGATTCTTGTTTAAAGTGTGTTTCAAGTGTTTGTGTTAGGTTAATATGCAAGGAACCATATTAAGGGCAAAACCAAGGATCAAGAGAGGAAGGAAAGACCAAGGAACCAAGACGAAGAAAACAATGGACAGTAGCTAACACATGCAGAGGACACGGCCAAGCTACACACTCCTTGAAGCTCTGAAGAATCTCTTGATCAAATCTTGCAAGAAGGATGAATCAATGGCTAGAACAATCTAATCTAAGCTAAAGTAATCAAAAGTGTAATCAAAATTAGAGAAAACAATTGTCAAAACCCTAAGCTCACTCTCAGACGGCTGAAACTCTTCTCCCAATCTTCAACAGTCCCGAAACCCTAGCTTCTCTTTCTCTTTTATACGAATTCTCCGCTTTAAAATCCGCTGCGTGCTTGGTTCATGAGGGACACGGTTGGAGTGCATTGGAGGGACACGGCCAGTGACTTGGCCGTGTCCCTTGCATGTGTCACCTACTGCTTGCTTTTTCTTCTTTTTCTTCTTTGAATGAGTGACACGGCCAAGTCGGAAGTGACTTGGCCGTGTTGGTCCTTTTTGGAGGGACACAGCCAGTGACTTGGCCGTGTCCCTTGCCTGTGTCTTCCACTGTGAAATTTTAGTCTTCTTTTCCTTTGGAACCAAGTGAGACACGGCCAAGTTGGTGTGACTTGGCCGTGTTGGAGCATCTTTGGAGGGACATGGCCACTGACTTGGCCGTGTCCCTTGCATGTGTCTCTCTCTGTGATTTATTTCCATCTTTAGCTTAGTATGGGACACGGCCAGTGACTTGGCCGTGTCCTCTGCCTGTGTAAGCTACTGTCCATTTTTCCTTCAGTCTTGGTTCCTTGGCATTTTTAACCTAAAACAAAACTTGAACAAACTTTAAACAAGAATTAAATAAACAATAACCAACAAAACTTAAACACATACTAAAAACTAGGACAAAAACGACAAAAACACTGAAATAAACTAAAATACCACAATTAATGAAAACACTAAACAAACCGATTAAAACTAACAAAATACCTAAATAAAACAATAATTATCATAATAAACAAGACACAAATCTATAACAAAAACTAATAAAACACGCGTCCCTCCAAACTTCTCAAACACGGCCAAGCTTCCAAAGAAACATATATGCAGGCAGAAGAGGACACCCTCAGGGGACACAGCCAAGCTTGTGGCCGTGTCCCTCTAAGCACCTCAAACACGGCCAAGTTCACTTGAGCTTGGCCGTGTCACTCATGGATTAAAGAAAACGCGGATTTTTGGAGCGAAGGTTTCGTATAAATAATAGAATTAGGGTTTTCAAAGGGGAGAGCTATTTGTCAGAGAGTTTTTTAGCCGTCAACGAAAGAACTTAGGGTTTTGAATTTTTTTCTTTGAGATTATTGATTACACTTGGATTAAAACTAGTTTAGATTAAATTTGTTCTAGCCATTGCCACATTCTTCTAGCAAGATCTGATTAAGAGATTCTTTAGAAACTTAAAGGGAGTTTGTAATTTGGTTTTGTTCTTAAACTTTATCTCTTAAATTTCTTGGGAATTGTATTCATGAATTCTATTATGTCTAAACTGATTTCTTTGAGTTTTAATGAGATGAATATGTTTTTCATTATGAACTTATTTGATCTAGTCTAGGGTTTGTATGGATCTGCTATGATTGTATGAATTGGTTATTACTCTTAACTTAATCATTTCTTTATCCTTGATTGAATGGATTATTGTTAATATATAATTGATTGGCCACCAATTATGTGTTTTAGGTATTAGATGAAGGATTGAGAGATGAAGTCTAATGCTGGAACAATTCAATTAGGGACTTAGGTGAATTAGAGATATAACCTAAGAAAAAGATTATTTCAATTGTAACAAGATTATTTGAAAGAGGTTTGAATGCGAGAGCTTATTTCCTTGAAATTAAATTGGTTGAGAGGAATAACCATTCATACATATAAGTAGTAGAGAAGTGCAAACCCTAGACCTTTCTATAAGTGAATCAATACATCAACTCAGTTTACTTTTATTGTTTTAAACTCCAATCGATCTGTCTTCATTAGTTGTTAGCAATTTAAATTTATTAATTACTTGTTATTTATAATCTGATAATCAATTAGCTATTCTAGCTTCCTTGTGAGACGACCTTGGGGGGATCACCTTAGCTACAGCTACCTCGTATACTTGCAAGTGACGCTTTGTAGTAGAGTTAATTAGAGCGGAACAAGTTTTTGGCGCCATTGCCGGGGAAGCTAATTGGCGTAGTTGTTTATTAGTCTTAGATATTTTAGATTATTTTTCAATGTTTACTTTTGATTTTATTTGTCTTTTGCTTTTAATAATTCCTTTTTCTAGAAATTTTATTTATGCAAGGTAGGAGATCACTCGAAGGAGAGCTATATCCATTTATTCCAGAAATTCAGAGAGTGAAAAAGAGCAGAGAAGAGTTTGAACTGTACACCGGATTTGATACAGAGGAGGACACTTCTGATTTTGAGTCAGATACTGCACAATCTGTTAACATGGGAGAAGAAAGGCAAAGAAGCATGAGGGATTTTGCTAGACCTGTCATTGGAACATCCACATCTTATATAAGATTGATAGATGCAGCAAGAAATTATGAGTTGAAGAACATCCATTACAACATGCTGCCATCATTCTATGGAGTTCCAAATGAAGATCCTTTGAAATTTAATTCGAGATTTCTATTCCACCCTCAACACTTTTCCATTGGGAGGACTAACAGAGGACCAGTTGAGGATGAGATGTTTCCCATATACATTGAAGGATAGGGCAAAGAGCTGGCTTATGATGTTGCCTGAAAATTCTTTGACAACTTGGGAGCAAGTTTATAACAAGTTTATGGGCAAGTTTTATTCCCATCAGAAGACAGCTGAATTGAGAGGGATGATTGCTACATTCTCTCAATTTGAAGGAGAGCCATTTCATGAGGCTTGGGACAGATTTAAGATGTTATTGATCCAGTGTCCACACCATCATTACCTACTTCAACTTCTGAATCAGTTTTTCTATGATGGTCTAACCCAGCAATTTCAGAACACTGTTGATAACGTAGCTGGGGGAGCTATGGGAGAAAAGACAGCTGATAAAACTTATGAAATTTTTGAGATGTTGGGAGCTAATTCTCAACAGAAAAGTGTAAGAGGAAGAAGTAAAGGGGTGAACCAATTGGAAGCCAATAGTGAGATGGTCAATCAGATAGCTGAATTGACAAGGCAAGTGCAGATGCTGAACATGAAGAACAATATTTCTTCATCTACTCAAGAAGTGTGTGGAATTTGTAATATCCCAAAGTCTACCCTAAAAAGTTTTGGAATTATTGTTGTATTTGGATTTAATGTACATGTTTAATGGAAAGAGAAAAGAAGTAGAGAGAGAGAGTGTATATGTTGTATATATAGATATATATATATATAACATATACAAGTCAAAGAAATGGAAGTCAAAAGAAGATAAGTTAATTAAAAGGAAATATTATAAGAGATAGATGTATATAAAGGATGATATGTGTATATGGTATTTGAAAAATATGGGAAATATAAATACAATATATAAGAGATATACATATAGTAACATATACATCACATATAAATGATGTATATATTGGTGTAGGAAGAGTAAGTAGTAGTAATAATAATAATAATAATAATAATAATAAAGACAAGAGAAAAAGAAGAAAAGAAAGTCAAAGGGAAGAATAAAAATTGTGGTGGAGGATTTTTGGGATATTTTATTATATTATTATTTATATATATATATAAGATAAGTTTGAATAAAGAAAGAAGATTTTCTTTCTTTCTTCTTCTTCTTCTTTTTCTTCTTGTTCTTGAACGTGGAAAGAGAGAGAGAGAGAGAGAGAGAGAGAGAGAGAGAGATGTGATTTTATTTACATACACATCAAATTCTTAAGGGCTTTAAGAGAATTGAAGGTGGATATTGAAGATTTGGCAAAGAATTCAAGTAAGTGTTCATTTTTTTGTGTTGATTTCTATTGATTGTGTTTATATTTGATATGGTTAGTGTGTGAAGATGATGATAATGAAAGATTGAAGTATATATGTTGAATTGGTATTTAGATGATGATAATAGGGTTATTTGTGAGGATGATGATGGATTGTAGAAATTGTTTAGTAAGGGTTTAATATAAATGAGTTGGGGAATTGAATAATTGATATATGGATGATGTATATAATGATTATTATTATGATATGTTGAAGTTATATAAGTGTTAGATTAATTGGTAATTGATGTATGTTATGAGTTTGATCAATTATTATCTTGGATTTTCTATATGTTTGTGTTTATTGAAGTTAAAAACACAGAATACATGAGTTAGGTACAAAATAGAGGCAAAATGGATGCCACGGTCATGGCAAATGAGTGCCACGGTCGTGGTAAGTGAGGGACACGACCGTGGGGATTTAGAGAAAAGTGGGCAGATTCGTTTGCTAACCCACGGCCGTGGGGTTGTGAGGCCACGACCGTGGGGACTTAGATAGTGGTTTTAGTTTGTAATTTGTGATCTATGAGTCTAATATGAGACTAATAGTTGAATAATTGTATTGGAATTCATGTGTATTTGTAAATAAGTGTGTATTATTCCTTTTGGATTAGGTTGTGAAGAGGTTGAGTTGCCCTAATCCATATAGTGAAGAATTCTTGGAAGAGGAAGTGTATAGATTGGTATGAGTTGTTCTTGAGGTAAGTACAAACTTACATGGCTGCATACATTTACATGATTTTGAGACTTAAGAAATTTGATTGTAAATGTGTTAAGTAATATATATTTCATTGTTAATACATTTGATTAATGTTTTGATTTGCATAATGTGAAAGATATGATGATCATTCAAAATGCATGTTCAATGCATTTGGTTACGTATACTTTAATGATGAATTGCTTTCATGTGAATTGAGATATGATGAGATGTGAAGCCATTGTTATTGGCTATGATAGTGCAAATGAAATAATTGGGGCATGGTTGCCTATTTGATTATGTAATATGAAATGAGAAATGAATTGAGAAAGAGGATGATAAAGAAATAAATGAAATAATTGTGTGCTTAATATGTTATTCAATTTTCAGAGTTCTGCGTTTGGCGGCATGCCTATGATTTACTGGATAGGTGAAAACACCGGGTCGTAAGCCGAGTCCAGCTGAAAAATGTGAAATATGATGTTTTTGGGGTGAAAAGACTGGGTTGTAAGCCTTAAAAACAGTAACAATCTAGCCGGGTTGAGGACCAAGATACTGGGGCCCTTAGGTCTAGCCGGGTTGAGGTCCAGGAGACTGAGTCTGTTACACTATCCATGGATAGATATATATGTATCGCCTACAGGCTTGATGATTGTGATTATGGACCAAAGCAGTAACTCTGAACTTTGAATAGCATATTAGATTCTTTTTGGGCCCATGCTTGTCTTTGCTTTAATGTGAATTATGGAATAAGATATAGTGTTATGAGATATATGATGATAATTATGGAATGAGAAGAATACAATATATAAGCAAAACACTGAAAATGAATGTGGCTTAAGAAACTATGCTGAATGATGAGATTATGAAAATACAACATGATGTGTAATATGTATATGGATGTAGAAATTGTGAGTATTATTTCATGAATGTTCTGATAAGTCATTGAATTGTGGTTTGTTGAAATGATATATGTGTATGTGTATATAAATTATGAGATTAGTGGAAATATATGAAGAGTGTAATTGAAATGGGAAAACATGATAAGAAAATAATGATACATGAAGTTAACATATGAGTATGATTTTCTGTAATGTATGTTTATAATATTTATTTGTACTACTAAGCTTTCAAGCTTAACGCGGTTGTGTAAATTGCACAGGTGAGTAGGTGGTTGATCTAAAGTCAAATTGTTATGCCACGAGAAGGGTAAGAGTATTTCGAGACCAACTAGATGGTGGTGCATACATGTACAATTTAATTATGTTGTATTTTGATAAAAATGTATTCATATGTATAAATGAATTTTGGTAAAGACAAGATCGTTATATATATATGTAAGATCATCGAAAGTATAATGATTTTGTAAATGTGCTTTAAATTTGTATAAATGTATTATTGTTTGGAACTAGAGTAAAGGCTTTTTAATCTGAAATAAAAAGTGACATTCTTATACATTATATACGTACTGCATGTATACTAGGTATATGTATAGTACTTATATAGAGTATGGGGGTGTAACAATTATTTTGGTATCAGAGCTTAGGTTCGAGATTCTCGGACTAAGTAGAATTAAAAAGAAAAGTTTTAAAAAAAATGAAAATGAAATTTGTGATACATGCATATGCATAAACACCTAGGTTGGTCTCGGATGTGGCATTATGTGATTTGTAGTATATCTGAATTATATGAGATGGATGATAGTGTGTGAATGAGGTTTTGCATGAAAGTAAAGCTAGAGAAAGAAATGATATAGAAAAATTTGTACAAGTATAATTGATAAATTAAAGAATTGAAGTTTACTTAAGTAAAGTAAATTTTGAAATTTTTTATTATGGAAGTATGCTTGTGAAAAAGGTCATAAAGAAATGACTAGGAGAATAAAGTTGGAAATGAGTTAAAAACAAAAATAAGATTAAAGTATGTACTCTTTCCTTTACAATTTGAATCTCTTTCTAATAAACCTTATGTTTGGATTGCTAGAGAGATGAAATATTGTTGGATTGTTAATATGGATAGATATGTTATTAAAATGAAGAGAGTATGGTGGAATATTGAGTGAGTTGATTGGTATAGACAAAGTGTGACAATTTAAGGTTTGGGTATGTAAAGTTAAGGTTTTTAAAAGAAAAAGAGATGATGTTGGTTAAGTAAGGAGATATAATGGTGTTGTTTGTATTGTTATTTTAATGCAAACATTGTGATTTCAATGTTAGAAATGTGATATGCTTAAGTGTTGTTAAAGCTCATGTTAATGGTGGTCATATGTGACATTTGGATTTTTGAAATGAGCTTTAATAATTGTGAAAATTATATGTTTTTGATGCTGCTTTATGGTATATATATAAGATGTTTTTAAAGTTGATATTAAGAAAAATGAGATTAGTAAATTGAAGTTTAGGTAAAGTAGTAATTTGAGAGTTTAGAATTTTAATGGAATGTTGATAAAGATTTTTTAGATATCGATAATTTAATGTATATTAAGCATATGAGCTAATTTGAATGAATATTATTGTATAAGAAAGTACTATGAATTGGGTAATGTGATTGATAATACGAAAAATTTGTTTTGTAATAAAGGAAAAACGAATAAGCAAGTGAAAATGAGTTACTTTAAGTAATTTCACTGGAAATGATGAAAATGGATATGAAGGGTATACTAAATGCTTTTAAAAACAAATGTGAGAGAGATGTCACATTAGAAATGTGACTAGGATGTATGTGAAGTGTTATTATGGTTAGAATGTATATATTTGTTATGTTGATGAATAATTTAAGTCATGTTAAAAGAATGAGAATGATAATGTTCAAAGAAAAGCAATAAACATTAAATTTGTATAGATTGTATACAAAAGAGAAATTAAATAAAATTGCATAATTATGTGTATACATGTATAGGATATGTGAGATGAGTTTTTCGATATGAATGTAATTGTATTATGTAAGAAATGTGGAAAGTAAGTCACATTATGAATATGACCTATGAATGTGTATGTGGTATAACTACTGGTCTAGTGGTATTAAGAATGATATTGCATGTATTAATGAACCTAAGAGAGATTAGGTCCTGACCTGCGCAGAGCTAGACTATGTGATGAAATTGAGAGTGAGAATGGACTCGAGTAATACTGGACGATTAAATTGTTATGGTAATCACTGAACTTGATGATCATATAATAAGAGATTGTGAGGAAAAAAAAAAGAAGGGTAAGTATAATGTATAAAATTTTTTAGAAGAGATAGATTAGAAATGGAGTAACAAATGGAAATTGTGTAAGATTTGCATATGATCGAATATGTATACATAAGAGATGTTAATAGTAATATTATTGAAACATGAATTAGGCTAATGATGATCATATAATCGAGTGCAAATTGGGTTGAAACGGAGTTGAAATGTGTTAACTCTTGGTGTAGCAAAAGTTTAGAGAATGAATATGTAATCCTTGCGATACAAACTTAGCATTGTAATTGGAAAGGTTGGAAGCAGAATAATAGAGGGACAGTATTGATTTATAAACCACAGGTGTGACCATTAATCTCCTAGGGCCATATGATTTGTTTAGTATATTTGGCCGGTTAATTTTGTTATCCACAGATTTGAGCCTGAGATAACATGACTGTAGTATAGTTTTGATGAGATTGATAATTATGTTTCTAGAAACATAATTATCAATCTCATCAAAACTATACTAACATAGTTAAGAGTTATGATGGGTAAAGTTGTACCTTATCATTTTATGTTAGAAATTTGTTTATAATTATAGAAAGTATGGAAGAAAAGAGAACTGTAAAAAAAATGTTTTGAGTTATGGATAATGTGATAAAAAGGTAATTATTGTAAAAATAGTAATGGTATGAGTTTTGAGGAAATATTAAATGGGAGAAATTACAAATGTGATTGAAAGTTATACTGAATATGTTTATGGTATAAAGTGAATAAGTGAGTGAACTATGGGTAATAAATATGGTATGAGATAATCATGAGAATTTTGTGGAAATTGTACTAAGATAATTTTAATTGATTTGTTATTAATAATTATAATTTCAAAAAGCTGAATATGGATCTGAAGAGATTAGAATTTGAATATAAGTTTGACCTAATGGAATTAGGTCATATATATTGTGAAATTTAATGATACGTTTAAATAAGTTAATTGTTGGTTTGAATCAAATAAGATTGAGACATTAGTATATTGTAACAGATAGATCAATTGATCTAGATTTCGCTAAGGTTGTGAATTATTATTGAGATTTAATATGTATAGTTATACTCAGAGTATAAAATTTAAATGATAATGTATATGATGTAATATTCTGACAAATAAATGGACATAAATAAATTGAGTTATATCAGTTATAAATGATGATAAAAGGGAAAAGGTTGATTACCTGTAAAGTAAGTTTAAAGGCATTGTACTAATATTTATGTTAAGTGAGAAGCATGCTAAAGAAGGAATTAAGTGTGTGAAAAATAAGGATATTGTTATCAATTATGGTTTGATAAATGTCTATTCTGAAAGTGATTGTAATGACGGGCTAATCAATATTAAGATATAAATCAATGATTTTTAAGGTTAAAGTTAAAAGAGTATTTATAAAAAGATGAAGTGATAAAATATCCTGAATGTAATAATTGGACGAAGTATAAGTATATTATAAGATGATCTAATTCTTGAATAAAGATAAATTAATTGGGAATGTAATGAGTTATTTTGAATGTTTGGTTAAGAAGTAATAAGATATATAAATATACATAATGATGAGTTATGAAATTTAGAGAAGATGATTGACTCTAAGGGGGAGAGTAGAAGTTATGTGATCTGATGACATAATAACTTAATAATATAATTAACTTCATATGAAAGTTAAGATGGTATTTTGTTAAGAATGGATTGTTACTGTACTGGATAATTTCGAGGACGAAATTATTTAAGGGGGGGAGAATTGTAATATCCCAAAGTATACCCTAAAAGTTTTGAAATTATTATTGTATTTGAATTTAATGTATATGTTTAATGGAAAGAGAAAAGAAGTAGAGAGAGAGTGTATATGTTGTATATATAGATATATATATATATATATAACATATACAAGTCAAAGAAATGGAAGTCAAAAGAAGAAAAGTTAATTAAAAGGAAATATTATAAGAGATAGATGTATATGAAGGATGATATGTATATATGGTATTTGAAAAATATGGGAAATATAAATACAATATATAAGAGATATACATATAGCAACATATACATCACATATACATGATGTATATATTGGTGTAGGAAGAGTAAGTAAGTAAGTAAGTAAGTAATAATAATAATAATAATAATAATAATAATAATAATAATAATAATAATGACAAGAGAAAAAGAAGAAAAGAAAGTCAAAGGGAAGAGTAAAAATTGTGGTGGATGATTTTTGGGATATTTTATTATATTATTATATATATATAAAAGATAAGTTTGAATAAAGAAAGAAGATTTTCTTTCTTTCTTCTTCTTCTTCTTTTTCTTCTTGTTCTTGAACGTGGAAAGAGAGAGAGAGAGAGAGAGAGAGAGAGAGAGAGAGAGAGAGATGTGATTTTATTTACATACACATCAAATTCTTAAGGGCTTTAAGAGAATTGAAGTTGAATATTGAAGATTTGGCAAAGAATTCAAGTAAGTGTTCATTTCTTTGTGTTGATTTCTATTGATTGTGTTTATATTTGATATGGTTAGTGTGTGAAGATGATGATAATGAAAGATTGAAGTATATATGTTGAATTGGTATTTAGATGATGATAATAGGGTTATTTGTGAGGATGATGAGGGGTTGTAGAAATTGTTTAGTAAGGGTTTAATATAAATGAGTTGGGGAATTGAATAATTGATATATGGATGATGTATATAATGATTATTATTATGATATGTTGAAGTTATATAAGTGTTAGATTAATTGGTAATTGATGTATGTTATGAGTTTGATCAATTATTATCTTGGATTTTCTATATGTTTGTGTTTATTGAAGTTAAAAACACAGAATACATGAGTTTGATACGAAACAGAGGCAAAATGGATGCCACGGTCATGGCAAATGAGTGCCACGGTCATGGCAAGTGAGGGACATGACCGTGGGGATTTAGAGAAAAGTGGGCAGATTCGTTTGCTAACCCACGACCGTGGGGTTGTGAGGCCACGACCGTGGAGACTTAGACAGTGGTTTTGGTTTGTAATTTGTGATATATGAGTCTAATATGAGACTAATAGGTGAATAATAGTATTGGAATTCATGTGTATTTGTAAATAAGTGTGTATTATTCCTTTTGGATTAGGTTGTGAAGAGGTTGAGTTGCCCTAATCCATATAGTGAAGAATTCTTGGAAGAGGAAGTGTATAGATTGGCTTGAGTTGTTCTTGAGGTAAGTACAAACTTACATGGTTGCATACATTTACATGATTTTGAGACTTAACACATTTGATTGTAAATGTGTTAAGTAATATATATTTTGTAACACCCCCACACCCAATACATACACACTACATACACCACAATGTAGTATACATGTATCGAATATAGGAATGCTACGTATTTTTCTTAACATTCAAGAACACCTTTTAAATGATATCATAATCTTTTTCAGTATACAATATAGATAATAAGTAATTAACTTGTAAAATAAAACAAAGTAGATATAAATATGTTTATTTAGTACGCAGCGGAATTTATAAAATAGTTACATATATGAAAGCATTTAAATCCATATTTAAATATATATATATATATATATATTCACATTATAAACAATATTTACAAAATGTAAAGAAGTTATACATGATTGGCAGCTTTCTCTGATCTTTAAGTCCCAAAATATGCTCTTCAATTTCTACTCTCTCTCGGTCTCGAGGAGCTCTCGGGTTCAACTCTGTTACCTGCGCGATCAACACTATCGCGCTAAGCCAACGGCTTAGTAAGACAAATCATGCTAATATTATGCTCTAGTGCAATGCAATGTCACACATGTTATCAATAAAGGAAACAACATAGGTGAAAAGCTAACATCACACCTTTGCACATCACAAATCACAACCATATAAACATACCACATTTCAACATCTTTCCATCTCCTTCATTAATCAATCAAGTTTTCATTCATGACTCACATTAAACAAAGACAAGCATGGGCCCAAAACACACTAATATGCTATTCAATTTTCAGAGTTAATGCTTTGGTTTTGTTATCACATTTATCATTATCATAATCCCAACTACGCTTCAAGGATTTAGGTTCAACCAAGCTTCAAGGGGAGCAAAGCATGCTAAGCATCAACCCAACTTGGCTTCAAGAACCAATCCAACCTAGCTTCAAGGGTTGCAACATCTCAATTAGGCTTCAAGGATCAAATCCAACCTAACTTCAAGAGATTGTTACCATTATTAGGCATGCCACCAACAACATACTCTGAAAATGGAATAACACATTAGCCACACAATTCAATTATTATTTAATTATCATTTCCATTCTCAATTCTCATCATCATTTAGGCAACATGCCTTATTTCTTTCAATTGCATCAACATAGCCAATCACAATGGCTTCAATTACATTTGCATCATTATCACCAAACACATTGATCTTACATCTCACTATATCTCAAATCACAATTCATGTTATTCACATAGCATCATCATTGGTATAACATTTCAAGACACATTATTCCTATAACACATTGCCATTCACAAGTTTACAATGCATAATACCTAACCTTAATCAAGTAATATCATATGCATTATTGATACCACATTTCAAAGTACATATCATATTACCATTCACAATGCATGTAACCTAACATTGTTCATATGCTTCATCATTATCATCAAATGTGTGCTAACATCTCAACATCATATGAATGTATGTTCCACATACATTTGTTTGGATCATTATTGTTTTAAATGTGTTTATGTTTAGGTTTAGGTACAAAAATACCTTTGGAGAATCAAGCCAATGCAAGAAAAACAAAGAATAAAAACCTTAACTAACACATTTGAGGGACACGGGTAGCACACTTGAGGAACACGGCCAAGCTTGTGGCCATGTCTCTCAACACAATTTTGGCAGTAGTAAACACATGCATAAGACACGGCCGTGTCTCTCCAAAATCAATCCAACACGGGCTAAATTTCCTTGACTTGGCCGTGTCTCTCATGAATTGGCCGTGTCTCTCCTTGCTTTTGGCCATGTCACTCATGAACAACACCCTAACCAAAGCCAACACTCTTTCAATTGCATTCACACACTTTTTGCACAACATTAATCTCATTCAAATGGACACAATCAATAACATAAACACATATCTTACACAATCATCACAATAATCACTTTAACAACACATTAACATTACATTTAAACACAACTACTTCAAAACCCTAAATCCAACATCATTCAAAATCATTCAAAATCAACATCCACCACTTCCAACAACAACACCTATTTAACCTCTTAACTTAAAACCAAATTTAACACTTGAAAACACATCACAAACACCTCTCATCATCAAATCAACAAACCCTAATTCACTTCAAATACCACTTCAAAAGAATAAAAGAAATCAAAGAAAAGAACTTACCAAAGTTGTTGAATTCAACAAATCTCCAACTTGATTCCTTGATTCTCTCTTCAATCTTGATTTTGGAACAACAAAAATCAACTCTTGTTCTTTGGTTTTGGAGAGCCGGCCACCACTAAGAAAAAGAGAAGAAATGAAAATAAATAAAGTCAACTTCCTCTTCTTCTTTAAATCTCCACCAAGAGATTTCCAAAAGAAAATTACCTCAATGTCCTTAACCATTTGCTCTAACTCTCTTTTAACTTATAAGCCCATTTAGGTAATTTCATATTCAACAAGATAAATATCTCTTCCCCCTTGACTCTTCATTTGACTAACTTATATGTTATATATATTACAATATAATCAACATATACACTTTCCTTTAATTCTTTTCTCTTGCAAATTGACACCTACATTAAATCCAATTTTTAAAACAACAACAACAACAACAACAACATTCAAAACTTCTAGGGCATATATGGGGATATTACAATTCTCCCCCTCTAAAAAGAAATTTCATCCTTGAAATTACCTGATATAAAGTCTGAAACAACTGAGGATATTGATCTCGCATGGTTTGCTCACTTTCCCAAGTTGCTTCTTCTTTTGCATGATTCTTCCACAAAATCTTCACAAGTGGCACTTTCTTATTTCTCAATTCTTTCACTTCACGTGCCAAGATAGCAACTGGTTCCTCTTTAAACGTCAGATCCTGACTCACTTCGATTGATTCAATTGGCAAAATATGAGATGGATCCGATCTGTACCTCCTCAACATAGAAACATGGAATACATTATGGATACGATCCAACTCAGGTGGCAAAGCAAGCCGATAAGCAACTGGCCCAACTCTTTCTAAAACTTCATACGGTCCAATGAAACGAGGACTCAATTTCCCTTTCCGACCAAACCTCAAGATCTTCTTCCAAGGAGACACTTTCAAAAATACTTTATCTCCCACATCAAACTCTATGTCTCTCCTTTTCAGATCTGCATAAGACTTCTATCGGTCTGAAGCTGCTTTCAATCTATTTCGAATCATTTTCACTTTCTCTTCAGTATCCTTAATCAAATCAGGCCCAATTAACTTACCATCTCCAAGTTCACTCCAACAAAGAGGTGTCCGACACCGTCTACCATACAACGCTTCGAAAGGTGCCATACCAATGCTGGATTGGTGACTGTTGTTGTAAGCAAATTCGACAAGCGGTAGAAATCTGTCCCAACTTCCAGAGAAATCAATGACACAACTTCTCAACATGTCCTCAATAATCTGTATCACTCGCTCTGACTGCCCATCTGTCTGCGGATGGAAAGCAGTGCTGAAGTGCAGTCGAGAACCCAAAGCACCCTGAAAACTCTTCCAAAATCTTGAAGTAAACCGGGGATCTTGATCAGACACTATAGAAATTGGAATACCGTGCAACTTTACAATTTCATGGATATACAGCTCAGCTAATTTCTCCAAAGAATAATCCATCCGAACCGGAAGAAATGAGCTGTCTTAGTCAATCTATCCACAATCACCCAAATAGCATCATGTTTCTTTTGCGTCAATGGAAGACCAGACACAAAATCCATTGTCACTCTCTCCCATTTCCATTCAGGCACTGACAAAGGTTGAAGCAACCCGGTTGGAACTTGATGCTCTGTTTTTACCTTCTGACATGTGAGACATCTGGATACAAACTCCGCTATATCTCTCTTCATACTAGACCACCAGTAAAGTTGCTTCAAATCATGATACATCTTGGTATTGCCCGGATGCATAGCAAATACTGACTGATGTGCTTCTTCTAAAATAATCCTTCTCAACTCAGCATCATCAGGTACACACAATCTATTCTTAAACTAGAGACTCCCATCATCTCTCACAATAAAATCTTGACTCTTTCCACTCTGGCAATCTGAAACAATCTTTTGAACCTTCTCATCAACCAACTGAGCCTCTTTAATCTGATCCAACAAAACTGGTTTCAACTGCAATTGTGCCAATAATGCACCATCATCACAAGATACAAAACTGGCATGCAATGCTCTCAACTCAACAAGCAACGAGAGCGAATAAACAGTCAAACCTGCTAAAGACTTCCGACTTAAGGCATCAGCAACAACATTTGCTTTACCTGGATGATAATCAATCAAACAGTCGTAGTCTTTAATCAATTCCAACCATCTCCTCTGTCGAAGATTAAGCTCTTTCTGAACCCCCACATATTTCAAACTTTTATGGTCAGTATAGATAAAACACTTCTCCCCAAACAAATAATGTCGCCAAATCTTCAATGCAAACACAATGGCTGCTAGCTCTAAATCATGGGTCGGATAATTGAGCTTATGCGGTTTCAACTGTCGAGAAGCATAAGCTATAACTTTACCTTCTTGCATCAAAACACAACCCAAACCACTATGTGAAGCATTACTGTAGATCACATATGGTTTGCCTTCCACAGGTAAAGTAAGAACAGGCGCTTGAGTCAACATTTCTCTCAACTGTTCAAAACTAGCCTGACATTGATCTGTCCACACAAATCTAACTCCCTTTCGAAGCAATCTGGTGAGTGGAGTAGCTATCAAAGAAAATCCTTTCACAAACCGTCGGTAATAGCCTGCCAAACCCAGAAAACTTCTAACTTCAGTCACTGACTTTGGTGGACTCCAATTCAAAATAGCTTCAACTTTACTCTGATCAACACTAATACCCTCTGCTGAAACTATATGACCGAGAAAAGTTACTTGGTCAAGCCAAAACTCACACTTCGACAGTTTAACAAACAATTGCTTCTCTCTCAGAATTTGTAGCACAATCCGCAGATGCTTGGCATGTTCTTCCTCATTACGCGAATACACCAGAATTTCATCAATAAACACTACCACAAACTGATCCAAATAGGGCCTAAACACCCTATTCATCAGATCCATAAAAGTTGCAGGTGCATTCGTCAAACCGAAAGGCATAACTAGAAACTCATAATGCCCATACCTGGTCCGAAAGGCGGTCTTAGGAACATCTTCAGCTCTAACTCTCAGCTGATGGTACCCTGATCTCAAATCAATTTTAGAAAACACTGCTGTACCCTTTAACTGATCAAAGAGATCATCGATTCTAGGCAAAGGATATTTATTTTTAATAGTCACCTTGTTCAATTGCCTATAATCGATACACAATCTCATAGTACCATCTTTCTTCTTCACAAATAAAACAGGAGCTCCCCACGGAGAAACACTTGGGTGAATAAATCCTTTATCCAACAACTCCTGTAATTGCACTTTCAATTCTCTCAGTTCAGCAGGTGCCATTCTGTAAGGAGTACTAGAGATAGGAGTGGTACCAGGCAATAATTCAATACCAAACTCCACCCCTCTCTCAGGAGGCAACCCTGGCAACTCCTCTGGAAACACATCTGGGAACTCTGCAACTGTGGCAATGCTATCAATTTGAGAACCTGTTACTCTAGTATCTACCACATGAGCAAGATAGGCATCACACCCCTTTCTAATCAACCTCCTGGCTGCAACAGCTGAAACAAACAAAGATGCTAGCTGTCCTTTCTCATTAGTTACTATCACCTCTCTACCATCACCAGTTCTCAAAGAAACAATTTTCTTTTTACAGTCTACCACAGCTCCATGTCTAGATAGCCAGTCCATGCCTAGTATCACATCATATTCTTTAAAAGGCATTTCAATTAAATCCCCAAGGAACTCCTCACCTTGCACCATTACTGCACTATTTCGGTGCACCCTGCTAACAATCACACTATGCCCTAGAGGATTTGTCACCAATACATCAAATCCTAGGGATTCAGCATGCACATCAGACGCAGGCAAAACAGATGCACTAATATATGAATGTGTGGAACCCGAATCGATCAAAGCAAGTACTGAAGTATCAAATAAAGAAAAAGTACCAGCTATGACTGCCGAAGCATCTGGTTGCCTCTGCATCACATAAATCCTCTGAGAAGATCCAGCCTCCTCTTGTCTACTCTCCCTGGATGTAGAACCTCCTCTAGCACTGAACCCAGATCTGCCTCCTCTGCCAAAACCTCTGCCTCCTCGACCTCCCCTCACACTGGGTCGAGAAGCTGCAGTATCTACTGACATCCGCTCCTGCCTCTCAGGACAATCTCTCACAAAGTGATCAGGTGATCCACATCTGAAGCATACCCCTGACACACCAGTCCTCCAACAAGCCTGCCACAATGAATGCATACAGGTGGAGTGGATCTCTGAGTCACTGGGGTCGGAGCACTCGCCACTGAAACTGTAGGTCTAAATCTCTGCCTCTGAAATTGTACTGACCTACCAGCTGTCCTCTAACTCCTACTAACCCGAGGAATAAAACTACCTTTACCTCTTTTAACAGATGAAGACCCTGTCTCAAACTGGGGCCTTCTAACCCTGACCTCTTCCTTTGAAGCAGCTGCAATAACCTGAGCTCTCTCCACGCTCCTGGCTGCTGCAACAAGCTGGGAAAAATCATGATATCTAGATCCAGCCACATGACACATGATAGAGGGCCTCAATCCCTCCTCAAATCTCCTGCATCTATCAATCTCATCAGATATAATACCCCCAGCATACTGGCTAAATCGAATAAACTCAACCTCATATTCAGTTACGGTCCGGTTGTCTTGCTTTAAACTCAAAAACTCCATCTTCTTCCTGTCTTTATACTCTCTCGGAGTATACTTCAATTCAAACTCTCTCAGAAAATCAGCATAGGACAAAGTTGGTGGATCATCCATAGCATGGGGCACTGTCTTCCACCAATCATATGCGTCTTTCTGCAGCAATGATCTTGCATAATCAAATTTCTCCTCTGAAGTGGCTTGCAACTGAACAAATACTCTCTGTACTCTATCTAGCCACTGTTCAGCTACAGCTGGATCAACAGTACCAAAGAAATCCTCTGCTCCATACTTCCTTAGTTTATCATAATGCCTCACTGATACCACAGGCTGTGGTGGGGGTGGCGGTGGTTGCACTGGTGCTTGCCTCAAAATATCCACCACATGCCTAATCCAAGCTGGCGAAACCTCCTCACCAGCTGATCTCCCAGACACCGAAGCAGGTGCCTCCCCAGTACTATCAACTCTAGCTCCATCATCAGGAGCAATACTCTCAGCACTACCCTCGACTGACTGACGTGAGTGAGAATCCATTACAACCTATATCTGCAAACACAGCAGAGTACATCTTATTAAAGATCAGAGACTGCCAATCCCAAACATGTATGTTATTCAAAAACTCACTTTTTAAGTGAAAATATTCTTTTTCTTACTTTTTACCTAGGTTGAGAATCTCAAACCTAGGCTCTGATACCAAAACAATTGTAACACCCCCACACCCAATACATACACACTACATACACCACAATGTAGTATACATGTATCAAATATAGGAATGCTACATATTTTTCTTAACATTCAAGAACACCTTTTAAATGATATCATAATCTTTTTCAGTATACAATATAGATAATAAGTAATTAACTTGTAAAATAAAACAAAGTAGATATAAATATGTTTATTTAGTACGCAGCGGAATTTATAAAATAGTTACATATATGAAAGCATTTAAATCCATATTTAAATATATATATATATATTCACATTATAAACAATATTTACAAAATATAAAGAAGTTATACATGATTGGCAGCTTTCTCTGATCTTTAAGTCCCAAAATATGCTCTTCAATTTCTACTCTCTCTCAGTCTCGAGGAGCTCTCGGGTTCAACTCTGTTACCTGCGCGATCAACACTATCGCGCTAAGCCAACGGCTTAGTAAGACAAATCATGCTAATATTATGCTCTAGTGCAATGCAATGTCACACATGTTATCAATAAAGGCAACAACATAGGTGAAAAGCTAACATCACACCTTTGCACATCACAAATCACAACCATATAAACATACCACATTTCAACATCTTTCCATCTCCTTCATTAATCAATCAAGTTATCATTCATGACTCACATTAAACAAAGACAAGCATGGGCCCAAAACACACTAATATGCTATTTAATTTTCAGAGTTAATGCTTTGGTTTTGTTATCACATTTATCATTATCATAATCCCAACTAGGCTTCAAGGATTTAGGTTCAACCAAGCTTCAAGGGGAGCAAAGCATGCTAAGCATCAACCCAACTTGGCTTCAAGAACCAATCCAACCTAGCTTCAAGGGTTGCAACATCTCAATTAGGCTTCAAGGATCAAATCCAACCTAACTTCAAGAGATTGTTACCATTATTAGGCATGCCACCAACAACATACTCTGAAAATGGAATAACACATTAGCACACAATTCAATTATTATTTAATTATCATTTCCATTCTCAATTCTCATCATCATTTAGGCAACATGCCTTATTTCTTTCAATTGCATCAACATAGCCAATCACAATGGCTTCAATTACATTTGCATCATTATCACCAAACACATTGATCTTACATCTCACTATATCTCAAATCACAATTCATGTTATTCACATAGCATCATCATTGGTATAACATTTCAAGATACATTATTCCTATAACACATTGCCATTCACAAGTTTACAATGCATAATACCTAACCTTAATCAAGTAATATCATATGCATTATTATACCACATTTCAAAGTGCATATCATATTACCATTCACAATGCATGTAACCTAATATTGTTCATATGCTTCATCATTATCATCAAATGTGTGCTAACATCTCAACATCATATGAATGTATGTTCCACATACATTTATTTGGATCATTATTGTTTTAAATGTGTTTATGTTTAGGTTTAGGTATAAAATTACCTTTGGAGAATCAAGCCAATGCAAGAAAAACAAAGAATAAAAACCTTAACTAACACATTTGAGGGACACGGGCAGCACACTTGAGGGACATGGCCAAGCTTGTGGCCGTGTCTCTCAACACAATTTTGGCAGTAGCAAACACATGCATAAGACACGGCCGTGTCTCTCCAAAATCAATCCAACACGGGCTAAATTTCCTTGACTTGGCCGTGTCTCTCATGAATTGGCCGTGTCTCTCCTTGCTTTTGGCCGTGTCACTCATGAACAACACCCTAACCAAAGCCAACACTCTTTCAATTGCATTCACACACTTTTTGCACAACATTAATCTCATTCAAATGGACACAATCAATAACATAAACACATATCTTACACAATCATAACAATAATCACTTTAACAACACATTAACATTACATTTAAACACAACTACTTCAAAACCCTAAATCCAACATCATTCAAAATCATTCAAAATCAACATCCACCACTTCCAACAACAACACCTATTTAACCTCTTAACTTAAAACCAAATTTAACACTTGAAAACACATCACAAACACCTCTCATCATCAAATCAACAAACCCTAATTCACTTCAAATACCACTTCAAAAGAATAAAAGAAATCAAAGAAAAGAACTTACCAAAGTTGTTGAATTCCACAAATCTCCAACTTGATTCCTTGATTCTCTCTTCAATCTTGATTTTGGAACAACAAAAATCAACTCTTGTTCTTTGGTTTTGGAGAGCCGGCCACCACTAAGGAAAAGAGAAGAAATGAAAGTAAATAAAGTCAACTTCCTCTTCTTCTTTAAATCTCCACCAAGAGATTTCCAAAAGAAAATTACCTCAATGCCCTTAACCATTTGCTCTAACTCTCTTTTAACTTATAAGCCCATTTAGGTAATTTCATATTCAACAAGATAAATATCTCTTCCCCCTTGACTCTTCATTTGACCAACTTATATGTTATATATATTACAATATAATCAACATATACACTTTCCTTTAATTCTTTTCTCTTGCAAATTGACACCTACATTAAATCCAATTTTTAAAACAACAACAACAACAACAACAACAACAACATTCAAAACTTCTAGGGCATATATGGGGATATTACATATTTCATTATTAATACTTTTGATTAATGTTTTGATTTGCATAATGTGAAAGATATGATGATCATTCAAAATTTATGTTCAATGCATTTGGTTACGTATACTTTAATGATGAATTGCTTTAATGTGAATTGAGATATGATGAGATGTGAAGCCATTGTTATTAGCCATGATAGTGCAAATGAAATAATTGGGGCATGGTTGCCTATTTGATTATGTAATATGAAATTAGAAATGAATTGAGAAAGAGGATGATAAAGAAATAAATGAAATAATTGTGTGCTTAATATGTTATTCAATTGTCAGAGTTCTGGGTTTGGCGGCATTCCTATGATTCGCTGGATAGGTGAAAAGACCGGGTCGTAAGTCAAGTCCAGCTGAAAAATGTGAAATATGATGTTTTTGGGGTGAAAAGACTGGGTCGTAAGCCTCAAAAACAGTAACAGTCTAGCCTGGTTGAGGACCAAGATACTAGGGCCCTTGGGTCTAGCCGGGTTGAGGTCCAAGAGACTAGGTCTGTTACACTATCCATGGATAGATATATATGTATCGCCTACGGGCTTGATGATTGTGATTATGGACCAAAGCAGTAACTCTGAACTTTGAATAGCATATTAGATTCTTTTTGGGCCCATGCTTGTCTTTGCTTTAATGTGAATTATGGAATAAGATATAGTGTTATGAGATATATGATGATAATTATGGAATGAGAAGAATACAATATATAAGCAAAACACTGAAAATGTATGTGGCTTAAGAAACTATGTTGAATGATGAGATTATGAAAATACAACATGATGTGTAATATGTATATGGATGTAGAAATTGTGAGTATTATTTCATGAATGTTCTGATAAGTCATTGAATTGTGATTTGTTGAAATGATATATGTGTATGTGTATATAAATTATGAGATTAGTGGAAATATATGAAGAGTGTAATTGAAATGGGAAAACATGATAAGAAAATAATGATACATGAAGTTAACATATGAGTATGATTTTCTGTAATGTATGTTTATAATATTTATTTGTACTACTAAGCTTTCGAGCTTAGCGCGGTTGTGTAAATCACGCAGGTGAGTAGGTGGTTGATCTAAAGTCAAATTGTTAAGCCACGAGAAGGGTAAGAGTGTAACACCCCAATACTCCATATAAATACTATACATATACCTAGTATACATACAGTAAGTATTTAAAGTATAAGGATGCCACTTTTCTTTTTACCTTTCAATACCTGTAACAAAATTCAAACCATAATAGGTCAATTTAAAGAACACTTACAAATTATTGTCTTTATCAAAACTTCATTTATACATATAATATAACATACTTAAAGTGGATACATGTATGCATTACCCTCTAGTTGGTCTCGACAAAATCTTACTCTTCTCGTGGCATACCAAAAGACTTCATGTCTTCCACCAAGCTACCTGCGCGCGATAATACATCCGCGCTAAGCTCGAAAGCTTAGTAGTACAAATATAAAATACAAACATATATCATGGAAACACTAACATATAAAGATATCTCAATTCCATATACTTTTAGTTCTTATTAAGTTTATCCCTATTCATTTGCACCTTTCATATCTTTCAACTAATCTCATATCTTATACACATATAAACATAACATTTCTACCAAGTCCAACCCATCACTAATATTCACAATCAACATCTCAATACACACATTATACATCATACTAATCATAAGTCACATTTCCAATTAAGACAATCATTGTCATCAACCACAATTCATCAATTGAATTCACAATCAATGCTAATACACACATTATATATCATACCAATCATAACATTTCTTTATTCACAATTCAACATTAATGATTCATCACTAGTGCTCATAATCAATATTTCAACGCACATATTACATATCATCAATCACATGTCCAATGAAGTATACCAAAGATTTCATTATCCATTTCTTTCAACATTTGTATATCACATTGACAACAAAGACAGACTCGGGCCCAACAGAGACCACTATGTTATTCAGAGTTCAGAGTTACTGCTTTGGTCTATAATCATAATCATCAAGCCCGTAGGCATCATATATCAATATTTCTATCCATGGATAGTGTAACAGACCCAGTCTCTTGGACCATCAACTCATCATGAGGAGATCCTCAACCCGGCAAGACTGTTACCAATCATATATTTCATATTCACAATTCTCATAGTGTAACAGACCCAGTCTCTTGGACCTCAATTCAACTCAATTTGAAGAGATCCTCAACCCGGCAAGACTGTTACCTTTTTCATTTTATAGGCATGCCTCCAAACCCAGAACTCTGAAAACTGAATAACACATTAAACACATATTTCACTTATTGTTTCATTATCAATTTCAATCTCAATGTTCATTATCATCTAGGCAAACATGCCTTATTTCTTTCAATTAGATCATCATAGCCAATCACAATGGCTTCACAACATATCATATCTCAATCCATATGATACATATAACATCATTGCTATAACATTACAAAGTACCTTATTCATATAGCACAATACAATTCACAAGATTCATAATACACAAATCATAGTATTGTTCATATAGTATCATGTGCATCATCATTATAATACTCAACATCAATTACATTAACCAAATGAACATATCATTATTCAATCACATGATTCACATTATACATATAGCATCATTGCTATAACATTACAAAGTACATTAAAGTAATTCTTCATAAAAGTGTTTGTCATAATAAATTTGCATAGCTCATACCTTGTTGAATGATCCTCTTCTCTTTCACACTATACAAGTCACATTAGATTAACAATGTAATAATTTACCTAACATTATTTAATTATACTCAATCAATTGTATTCTCATACATTAATATTCATCAAATCATTCACATCTTACATTTTCCCATAACACAATTATATATATACATATCATTAATGATATAAACACATCAAAATACATTAGTGATATGCATTAACAATGCAATCATGCAACATTGGTACTTACCTTAATAACATTTCACACCACTCTAAACTCTTCTCCACTCAATAGTTCTTCACTTCACAAATTAGGGCAATTCAACCTCTTCACAACCTAATCCAAAAGGAATATTAGCAAAATGACCATATGAATAGTACATTCTGGTTTTAGACTCCATTTTATCCTTATTTTGAAAAATTGTATAAAATAATCTACTTGACTAAAAATTCTAAAATTTTTACAGAATTTAGTTTTGTATCTTAAAATCATTCCTTTAAAATTTCAGATCAAACTAAACACAAAATCTTGGTCAAATAGTTCACCTAACCAGACTGCCCCAATTGCCCTGCATCCTGGCAGCAGTTCTGAACTTTGTGAATTCCATAAATCAAATTCAATCAACATGGTTCCAAATTATTTTTCTCAAATACTAGACTCACTAAGCAACAACATATCCAAAATTCAATTGGATATGATTTTTCTAAATTTTATTAAAAATCCCGAAATATAGCTGTCTCAGTTAAGGTACCTGCTGGAACAGGTCTAATAAAAATAATCTTTCTAAACTCATAACCATTCCAAAATCGAATCAACATATTTTTCAGTCATTCTAGACTCATAGAGGCACAACATATCAAAAATTCACTTCAAGAACATTTTTCTACAATTAATTAAAAATCATACAAGTCACAGCCTTTACTAATTGTAAAACAGAAAAATATTCACTAAACACAACTCTTACTCTTCCATCACCAACACCAATTTACTTCTTATTTAAAATCAATTTCAACTCTAATCAACAAATCATCAACACACTTAATCATACTATCAATAACCCTAACTCAACTCACACACATCTTCAAAAATAACAAAGGCAAACAAGAGAAAACTTACTAAAATCATGAAATTCTTGAAATTCCAACTTGTATACTTGAGATCTTCCTTCACTTTTGAGCTTAAAATTCCAAAATCATCACTTGCTCTCTTGCTTTCCTTTGTCTTTGAGTGAGCCGGCCATCAACAAGAAGAAGAAGAAGAAATGATGAAGAAAACACAAAGTCAATAGGCATTAAATACCCTTCCAAAAGAAAATTACTAAACTACCCTCAACCATATAACTAAACCTTTGTCTTTTACAAGCCCATGTTGGTAATTTCACAATCACAAATAAAATATCCTCTTCCCTTGACCAAGCCCTTTTACCAACTTATATTATATATATATGACCATATACACAACATATACACTTCACTCTACACAATGCTTTTCTTCAAACAACATAATTACCACTTATCAATCACACACTCAATTCAATAATAACAACATTATCATAACTTCTAAGCACACTTAGGGATATTACAATTCTCCCCCTCTAAAAAAAAAATTTCGTCCTCGAAATTATCAATATCGTAACAATTGATTCTTAACAACATACTATCTTACCTTCCATATGAAGTTAATTATATGTTTAAGTTACTATGTCACCAAATCATATAACTTCAACTCTTTCCTATAGAATCAACAATCTTCTTTAAATTCCATAACTCATCATTCTATAGGTTTATATATCTTGTTACTTCATTGATCAAACATTCAAAAGAACTTATTACACTTCCTATTACTATCTTTATACCAGAATCAGATCATTTTATAGTACACTTATACTTCATCCAATCTTTATATTTAATATATATTGTTCCTTCATCTCTTTATGATTACTCTTTTAACTTTAACCTTAAAAATCATTGGTTATGTCTTAGCATTAATTATCCCATCATTACAATCACTGTCTAAATAGACATTTATCAATCCCTCAATGGATGACAAGATCCTTATTTTCCACAAATGGAGTTACCTCTTTAGCATGCTTTTCTCTTAACTTACATATTAATACATTACCTTTCAACTTATTTTATAAATAACCAATCTTTTCCCTTTTTATCCTGATTTATAACTACTATGACTCCATTCATTCATGTCCATTCACACTTTAATATTTTACATCATATACATTGCCATGTAAATAATTACATTCTTAATACAACTATAGATATTAAATCTCAAGAATAATTCATAATCTTAATCCAATCCAGATCAATTGATTTATCTTACACAATATATCCACTTTCCCATCTTGTTCAATTCCATCCAATGATTAATTTATTTAACTTATCATGAAATTGCACCATATTCATATATGTATATATGATCTAATTCAATTAGGGCAAACTTATATACAATTTCTTGATCTCTTCCAATCCATATTCAATCAAATTATTGTGATAACAAATCATTTCAAATCATATTAGTATAGTTCCCACCAAATCTTATAATAACTTTTTAACTATGCTTCTTAAACAAAATTTTCAATCTCACCAATTTGTACTACAGTCATATTGTCTCAGTCCCAAATTTATGGATACTAAAATTAACCGGCTACACATACTAACCAAATCATATAGCCATAGAAGATGAATGGTCACACACCTGTAACTCATAAATCAATACTGTTTCTCGATTATTCTGTATCCAAACTTTTACTACACCAAGAGTTAACACATTTCAACTCCATCTCCATAAATTTTCTCTTGAACATACGATTATCATTAGTCTAACTCACATCAACAATATGATCTATAACATCTTTATACACAACATTTAATCATATACAAATTCCATTTATTACTCCACTTCTAATTTATCTCTTGTAACACTTTTCATACAGTATACTTTCCTTTTTATTATATACTTATACATATAGAATTTCTACAAACAAAATCCTTAATCCAGGAAACATTATATGATAGTTTAACTCAGTTATTATCATAACAATTTCATCTTCTAGTGTTACTTGAGTCCTTTCTCACTCTCCATTTCATCCCATAATCTAACTCTACATAGGTTAAAACCTATTCTCTCATAGATCCACTGATACATGCCCTATTATTCTCCACACCACTAAAAAAATAATTATATCACATTCACATACTTAGGTCACATTCACAATATGACTTGCTTTCCACATTTCTTACATTTTCATTTACATTCATATCGAAAAGCTCATTCCACATTTTCCATACATGTATACACATAGTCATACAATTATATATATAATTCCTCTTTTACATATCTTTAACACAATTTAACATTTATTACTTTTCCTTAATCAACATCATTCTTACCCCTTTTTGACATAACTTAAATTATTTATCAACTCAACACATATATATTTCCTAACCACAATAATACTTCACAAATTCTTAGTCACCTTACTAAGGTGACATCTCTCTCACCTTTATTTTGAAATGCATTTAATATATCATCTTTATATCCGTTTGTTTACCATTCAACGTATATATATATTTTACTCATATATTTATACATATGTACATTACACCTAATAATATACACATTGAGCCTAATAGCTCCTATACACTTAATTATATGCTCTGATTTTTATTTTCCTTTTTCATACATTCACTACAAATTTAGTGTTTATCACTTTCTTTTGAATACTATTATTCTCATTCTTCCAATATGATAAAAAGTATTTAATCACACTACAAATATATATTCTGACTATAATAACACTTCACATCCATCTTGGTCACATTCCCAATGTGACATCTCTTTTACTTTCATCTTTAAAAAAAAACATTTAATATACTTCCATATCTTTTTTTTTTTTTGCAATGAAATGACTTAAAATAGCTCCTTTTCATTTGCATATCTATTTCTCTTTTTACTTCAAAACAAATTCTCATACCATCAATCACATTACTTAATTCATAATACTTTCATGTGCAATATTAATCATTTCACCTGGCTCAGGTATTGAATATACATTAAATCATCAATATCCAATCAATCTTTATCAGTTTCTAGTAGAACTTTAACTTTTCAACTTACTACTTCGTTTAAACTTTAAATTTACCAAACTCATCTTTTCTTAAAATCAACTTTAAAAACATCTCGGATATATATATATATCATAAAGCAATATCAACACATATTTCTTCCCCAATTATTAAGCTCATTTCGAAAAATCTCAAATATCACATATTATTACCATTACCATGAGCTTTCACAATATCCAAGCATCTCACATTTCTAACCTTGAATTCACAATGTTTACATTAAAATAACCATACCAATTTATATTCTTACATAACCAATATCATCTCTTTTTCCTTTAAACAATACCTTAACTTTATATATATACCCCAAACTTTAAATAATCATACCTTGTCTTTACTAATCAACTCATTCAATATTATTTTCCTTTTCATTTCTTTATGCTTCAACACATTTAACACTTCACTTTACTTGCATAAATTTCCATTTTTAATTATCAATTAGACTTATATAAATTCATATCATTCATTATACTCATTTAAATTTATCATTATAGCCGACAACTATGACTTTATATACGTACCCTTCCCCAACCAGGTCGGTTGCCCTTCAATCCCAAGGGTCCGCAGGAGGCAGATAAGCACGTATAACATTATCAGTAACATACCTTTTCCCATCCAGGTCGGTTGTCCAAGTTCGGTTGCCCATTCCAATGGGTCCGTATGGTTCCGCAGGAGACAAATAGGTCCGTTCATTAAAATTATCAATATTTTTTTTTTAAATTCATTTCTTTTTTTTTTCACAAGCAAGTTAAGTAATCATGCCTCAACATCTCACATTACAACAAAACAGTTTTCTCATAACATCATATCATTCACACATTAACATCCATTTCATATAACACAGATATACTATAAATCATATAATGCCACCTCCGAGACCAACCTAGGTGTGAATGCATATGCATGTATTACAAATTTCATTTTCAAAACTCTTCTTTTTAATTCATTTTAAGCGTTTCAAAACTTTTTCTTTTTAATTTTACTTAGGCCGAGAATCTCGAACCTAAGCTCTGATACCAAAATAATTGTAACACCCCAATACTCCATATAAATACTATACATATACCTAGTATACATACAGTAAGTATTTAAAGTATAAGGATGCCACTTTTCTTTTTACCTTTCAATACCTGTAACAAAATTCAAACCATAATAGGTCAATTTAAAGAACACTTACAAATTATTGTCTTTATCAAAACTTCATTTATACATATAATATAACATACTTAAAGTGGATACATGTATGCATTACCCTCTAGTTGGTCTCGACAAAATCTTACTCTTCTCGTGGCATACCAAAAGACTTCATGTCTTCCACCAAGCTACCTGCGCGCGATAATACATCCGCGCTAAGCTCGAAAGCTTAGTAGTACAAATATAAAATACAAACATATATCATGGAAACACTAACATATAAAGATATCTCAATTCCATATACTTTTAGTTCTTATTAAGTTTATCCCTATTCATTTGCACCTTTCATATCTTTCAACTAATCTCATATCTTATACACATATAAACATAACATTTCTACCAAGTCCAACCCATCACTAATATTCACAATCAACATCTCAATACACACATTATACATCATACTAATCATAAGTCACATTTCCAATTAAGACAATCATTGTCATCAACCACAATTCATCAATTGAATTCACAATCAATGCTAATACACACATTATACATCATACCAATCATAACATTTCTTTATTCACAATTCAACATTAATGATTCATCACTAGTGCTCATAATCAATATTTCAACGCACATATTACATATCATCAATCACATGTCCAATGAAGTATACCAAAGATTTCATTATCCATTTCTTTCAACATTTGTATATCACATTGACAACAAAGACAGACTCGGGCCCAACAGAGACCACTATGTTATTCAGAGTTCAGAGTTACTGCTTTGGTCTATAATCATAATCATCAAGCCCGTAGGCATCATATATCAATATTTCTATCCATGGATAGTGTAACAGACCCAGTCTCTTGGACCATCAACTCATCATGAGGAGATCCTCAACCCGGCAAGACTGTTACCAATCATATATTTCATATTCACAATTCTCATAGTGTAACAGACCCAGTCTCTTGGACCTCAATTCAACTCAATTTGAAGAGATCCTCAACCCGGCAAGACTGTTACCTTTTTCATTTTATAGGCATGCCTCCAAACCCAGAACTCTGAAAACTGAATAACACATTAAACACATATTTCACTTATTGTTTCATTATCAATTTCAATCTCAATGTTCATTATCATCTAGGCAAACATGCCTTATTTCTTTCAATTAGATCATCATAGCCAATCACAATGGCTTCACAACATATCATATCTCAATCCATATGATACATATAACATCATTGCTATAACATTACAAAGTACCTTATTCATATAGCACAATACAATTCACAAGATTCATAATACACAAATCATAGTATTGTTCATATAGTATCATGTGCATCATCATTATAATACTCAACATCAATTACATTAACCAAATGAACATATCATTATTCAATCACATGATTCACATTATACATATAGCATCATTGCTATAACATTACAAAGTACATTAAAGTAATTCTTCATAAAAGTGTTTGTCATAATAAATTTGCATAGCTCATACCTTGTTGAATGATCCTCTTCTCTTTCACACTATACAAGTCACATTAGATTAACAATGTAATAATTTACCTAACATTATTTAATTATACTCAATCAATTGTATTCTCATACATTAATATTCATCAAATCATTCACATCTTACATTTTCCCATAACACAATTATATATATACATATCATTAATGATATAAACACATCAAAATACATTAGTGATATGCATTAACAATGCAATCATGCAACATTGGTACTTACCTTAATAACATTTCACACCACTCTAAACTCTTCTCCACTCAATAGTTCTTCACTTCACAAATTAGGGCAATTCAACCTCTTCACAACCTAATCCAAAAGGAATATTAGCAAAATGACCATATGAATAGTACATTCTGGTTTTAGACTCCATTTTATCCTTATTTTGAAAAATTGTATAAAATAATCTACTTGACTAAAAATTCTAAAATTTTTACAGAATTTAGTTTTGTATCTTAAAATCATTCCTTTAAAATTTCAGATCAAACTAAACACAAAATCTTGGTCAAATAGTTCACCTAACCAGACTGCCCCAATTGCCCTGCATCCTGGCAGCAGTTCTGAACTTTGTGAATTCCATAAATCAAATTCAATCAACATGGTTCCAAATTATTTTTCTCAAATACTAGACTCACTAAGCAACAACATATCCAAAATTCAATTGGATATGATTTTTCTAAATTTTATTAAAAATCCCGAAATATAGCTGTCTCAGTTAAGGTACCTGCTGGAACAGGTCTAATAAAAATAATCTTTCTAAACTCATAACCATTCCAAAATCGAATCAACATATTTTTCAGTCATTCTAGACTCATAGAGGCACAACATATCAAAAATTCACTTCAAGAACATTTTTCTACAATTAATTAAAAATCATACAAGTCACAGCCTTTACTAATTGTAAAACAGAAAAATATTCACTAAACACAACTCTTACTCTTCCATCACCAACACCAATTTACTTCTTATTTAAAATCAATTTCAACTCTAATCAACAAATCATCAACACACTTAATCATACTATCAATAACCCTAACTCAACTCACACACATCTTCAAAAATAACAAAGGCAAACAAGAGAAAACTTACTAAAATCATGAAATTCTTGAAATTCCAACTTGTATACTTGAGATCTTCCTTCACTTTTGAGCTTAAAATTCCAAAATCATCACTTGCTCTCTTGCTTTCCTTTGTCTTTGAGTGAGCCGGCCATCAACAAGAAGAAGAAGAAGAAATGATGAAGAAAACACAAAGTCAATAGGCATTAAATACCCTTCCAAAAGAAAATTACTAAACTACCCTCAACCATATAACTAAACCTTTGTCTTTTACAAGCCCATGTTGGTAATTTCACAATCACAAATAAAATATCCTCTTCCCTTGACCAAGCCCTTTTACCAACTTATATTATATATATATGACCATATACACAACATATACACTTCACTCTACACAATGCTTTTCTTCAAACAACATAATTACCACTTATCAATCACACACTCAATTCAATAATAACAACATTATCATAACTTCTAAGCACACTTAGGGATATTACAAAGAGTATTTCGAGACCAACTAGATGGTGGTGCATACATGTACAATTTAATTATGTTGTATTTTGATAAAAATGTATTCATATGTATAAATGAATTTTTGTAAAGACAAAATCATTATATATATATGTAAGATCATCGAAAGTATAATGATTTTGTAAATGTGCTTTAAATTTGTATAAATGTATTATTGTTTGGAACTAGAGTAAAGTCTTTTTAATCTGAAATAAAAAGTGACATTCTTATGCTTTATATACGTACTGCATGTATACTAGGTATATGTATAGTACTTATATAAAGTATGGGGGTGTAACAGAATCTGTGAAACTTTTGGGCATGGACCAAATATATGCCCCTCTGCATATGAGACTTATGGAATTGAAGCTGAGCAAGTCAATGCTATAGGGGGATATCAACCAAGGGCCCAGAATGATCCTTACTCCAATACTTACAATCCTGGTTGGCGGAGTCATCCAAATTTTTCCTGGACAACAAATAACTCTCAACAACCTTTCCATTTTCTCCAGAACCAACTGCAGGGTCAATCCTCAAATCAAGGGCAGCCTAAGAGAGAGAGTTTGGAGGAAAGTTTACAGGCTTTTATCCAAGTCAGTGCTAAAAATCAAGAGATGAACAACAAGAGGCTGGATTCCTTAGAAGCATCTTTTAAAAAAGTGGAGACCCAAGTGGGACAACATGCACAACAGATGTAGATTCAACAAAAGGAGAAATTCCCAAGTCAACCTGAGCAGGCACAATCAGTGACTGTTCTTAGAAGTGGCAAGGCAATTAACAATAATGCTGAAAATAATTCTGTGAATGCAGGTGAGCAAGAGAATAAAAAGGAAGGAGAGCCAGAGAATAAAGGTGCTGGAGAAAAATCAATAGAGAAGTCCCCTTCAGCAGATTTACACAAGGCCAGCAATCCATACCGGCCACCTATACCATTCCCCAGCAGGTTGAAGAATGATAAACAAGATAAGCAATTTTTGGACATCTTCAACATGCTGTCTAAGGTAAGTATTAACTTACCCTTACTTGAAGCAATAAAGAACATGCCGACTTATGCTAAATTCTTCAAAGAGCTAAACACCAAGAAAAAGAGGTATGAGCCGAATGAAAAGGTGATAGTTTCAGAGGTAGCTAGTGCTGTTATGCAGTATAAACTACCTCCAAAGTGAAAGGATCCTGGAAGTTTTATAATTCAAATTACTATAGGGAATGGAAATGGTACGGATGGCATGTGTGATTTAGGAGCCAGTGTAAATTTGATGCCTTATTCTGTGTACCTTGAATTAGAACTTGGGAAACTTAAACCAACCAAAATGATGTTGCAATTAGCTGACAGATCTCTTAGATTCCTGAAAGGGGTTATAGAAGATGTGTTAGTAAAGGTTGGTGGTTTGATAGTACCTGTGGATTTTACAGTTCTTGACATGGAAGGAAGTAACTCTACACCATCAACACACACAATTCTACTGGGTAGGCCTTTTATGGTGACTACCAACACCTTGATAGATGTTAAAAATGGTAAATTGTCAATGATTGTCTTGGGACAGGCAGTTGATTTTTCTATTTTTAACACTTCTCCCATTCCTACAACTGCTTTATATGAGGATTGTTCTTTAATTGATTGTGTTGATGCAGTTGTTTCAGATGTTTTCTTGCAGATAGGTTCCTCAGATAAATTGGAGCTGGCACTGACCTTAGATAGTGATTTGGATATAGTCTTGCAGTAATGTCCAGCTATATGACATTGAAGAAGCGCTATATGGGAGGCAACCCATCGGTTTAGTTATTGCATATTTTTGTTATTTTTCGTTTTTGTTTTTTACGTTAACATTTTATATATTGGATATTTTATTTTATATATTGTATTTTGTTTTTGATCATTTGTGTTTGTGATGAAAAGTTAGGGTTTTGCCTCACCAGGGTACGATGGAAAACAGGTTGTACCTTAACTCTTTCTCTTTATTATTCTTGTTTTCCATTGAGGACAATGTAAATTCTAAAGTGTGGGGTAATCTTTTAGCTTTTCTTTAATTTTTGTTTTGTTTGCCTTTGTGTGTTATATTGTGTGTTGTGCATGGCATAATTGTTGAAAACTTATTGACTTTTCTATGATTCTAGCATTATAGTTGAAACTTTAGTATTAGCATAGCGATTAGCATTTGAATTCATTCAAGATCAATTTTCACATTCTGCAATTCATGACATATAAATCTTTGATAACCCACCTTTGTGAGTTTTGAGCCTCATAGATTGAATTTTATTGTCAATTGATTTTCTTTTCTTAAGTGTGCACCTTCATGATTTTGCATATCTAGAGCTTGCTTTTGCATACTAATTGAACTCACATTATGATTTCATCTCAAGTTTTAAAATGATGAAGGCAAATTAGGTTATCCCTTTAGCTTAAAAAGACCTCCCTTAATATTAAATTCCTTAGTGAGCCAAGTTGAGCCTTTGACCTTTTATTGTTTGATCAACACAATTCTCAACTCAACATTTTCATATTATCATCATACCTGCATTAAGGAATGGAGTTTCTTATGATATGACAATAGGGTGGTTTAATTCAAAAGTGTGGGGTAAGCAAGTAAAAAAAAATGGTATTGCTATTTGGGGTTGAAATGCATACTGTGCACATTGTATTTAACTAAGAGTCGCTTATTCTTTTCCTCTACATTTTAAGCTAGATGTTCCATGCAATTTTATATTTTGTATATATATGTATTAAAAAATGAATGAAAAAAATAAAAAATATATAGAAAAGAAAATAAAAGAGAAGATATATATATATATACAAAATTCATATATTTTCTAGCATTAGAGGAATGTTGACTCATGTATTTTTCTTTTAAGTATGTAAGTATGTGAAAGTATAAAGGGTTGGTGAATATGCCATTTGAGGGAGTTATGAGTTTCTTAGCAAGAGTATTGTCTAATTTAGATACTCCATTTCTTGATGCTCCAACTTAAATGTCTTTTCTCACACCTTTACCTTAGCCCCATTACATCTAAATGAAAGACCTTCGGATTATTTCTTGAGAAAATCAGTGAGAGAGATTGGATAATTAAGCAAGTTTATGGTAGTATGCAGTCATGAGTGGTTTGAGTGAATTAACCTATGAAATCGAGTGAAACACTTAGATGAGAGATGAGATTTGTATGTCTGGATTAATGAATGAGTTTAGAAAATCTTGATTGAAGTAAATTGCAGTTATTTATGGCTGAGTCTTAAAGGATTTCATCTTATATACTGGAATTATAGTTAAGGTTGTTTGAGTTTTTAATTTATGCCATGTGAATTTGCTTGAGGACAAGCAAAGTTTTAAGTGTGGGATAGTTGTTTTATTAGTTTTTGTCATAGATTTGTATCTTATTTATTGTGATGATTATTGTTTTCTTTAGGTATTTTGGTAGTTTTAATCTGTTTATTTAGTGTTTTCATTAATTTTGGTAGTTTTAATTTATTTAAGTGTTTATGTTATTTTTGTTCTAGTTTTTAGTTTGATGTTTATTTGTTGTTGGTTAATGTTTATTTGATTCTTGTTTAAAGTGTGTTTCAAGTGTTTGTGTTAGGTTAATATGCAAGGAACCATATTAAGGGAAAAACCAAGGATCAAGAGAGGAAGGAAAGACCAAGGAACCAAGAGGAAGAAAACAATGGACAGTAGCTAACACATGCAGAGGACACGGCCAAGCTTGTGGCCGTGTACCATACCAAGCTAAGGAGGAAGCCAACAGATCAGAAGCTGACACACTAAAGGGACACGGCCATGCTTGTGGCCGTGTCCCTCCAAACTTGTCAAACACGGCCAAGCTTCCTCCAAACTAGCCGTGTCACTCACCACTCCAAAGAAGAAAAGAAGAAAATCACACAGAAGTGAACACACTCAGGGGATACGGCCAAGCTTATGGCCGTGTCCCTCCAAACTTTTCAAACACGGCCAAGCTTCCAAAGAAACATATATGCAGGCAGAAGAGGACACCTTCAGGGGACATGGCCAAGCTTGTGGCCATGTCCCTCCAAGCACCTCAAACACGGCCAAGTTCACTTGAGCTTGGTTGTGTCACTCATGGATTAAAGAAAACGCAGATTTTTGGAGCGGAGGTTTTGTATAAATAATAGAATTAGGGTTTTCAAAGGGGAGAGCTGTTTTTCAGAGAGTTTTTCAGCCGTAAACGAAAGAACTAAGGGTTTTGAATTGTTTTCTTTGAGATTATTGATTACACTTGGATTAAAACTAGTTTAGATTAAATTTGTTCTAGCCATTGCCACATTCTTCTAGCAAGATCTGATCATTGTTAAAGGGAGTTTGTAATTTGGTTTTGTTCTCAAACTTTATCTCTTAAATTTCTTGGGAATTGTATTCATGAATTCTATTATGTCTAAACTGATTTCTTTGAGTTTTAATGAGATGAATATGTTTGATATCATTATGAACTAATTTGATCTAGTCTAGGGTTTGTTGTTGTGATTGTATGAATTGGTTATTACTCTTAACTTAATTATTTCTTTAGCCTTGATTGAATGGATTATTGTTAATATATAATTAATTGGCCACCAATTATGTGTTTTAGGTATTAGATGAAGGATTGAGAGATGAAGTCTAATGCTGGAACAATTCAATTAGGGACTTAGGTGAATTAGAGATATAACCTAAGAAAAAGATTATTTCAATTGTAACAAGATTATTTGAAAGAGGTTTGAATGCGAGAGCTTATTTCCTTGATTCAATTAATTAAGTTTCCTGAGATCTAATCTTTGAAATTAAATTGGTTGAGATGAATAACCATTCATACATATAAGTAGTAGAGAAGTGCAAACCCTAGACCTTTCTATAAGTGAATCAATACATCAGCTCAGTTTACTTTTATTGTTTTAAACTCCAATCGATCTGTCTTCATTAGTTGTTAGCAATTTAAATTTATTAATTACTTGTTATTTATAATCTGATAATCAATTAGCTATTCTAGCTTCCTTGTGAGACGACCTTGGGGCGATCACCTTAGCTACAGCTACCTCGTATACTTGCGAGTGACGCTTTATAGTAGAGTTAATTAGAGTGCAACAGACTCTGAATGCAATTCAGTCACAGGTAAGATAGATGCACTTATGTATGAATGAGTAGATCCTGGATCAATCAAAGCAAGAACTGAAATGCCAAATAAAGAAAATATACCCTCAATAACTGCTGAAGCATCCGGCTGCCTCTGCATCACATACAATCACTGAGAAGGCCCAACCTCATCTGGCCTATTGCCTCCAAATGTAGAGCGTTACCTCTGACTAATTCTTGGCCGACCACCTGTACTAAAATCTCTGCCCCCCTCGACCTCCTCTGCTGACACTAGGTCGAGAAGCTGTAGTATCAGCCTGTCTATCTTCCAGTAGCTTAGGGCAATCTTTGATGAAATGATTCGGTGACCCACATCTAAAACATACTCCTGGTGCACCCATCTTCCAGCAAACACCCCCATGTGCCCTACCACAATGAACACATGTAGGTGGAATAGATCTCTGAACCATTGGAGTCGGAGCACTAGCTACAGAAACTGTAGGTCTCAATCTCTGCCTCTGATACTGAACTGACCTACCAGACTGTCTCTGGCTCCTACTAATCCTCGAAACAAAGCTTCATCTACCTCTCTTCATAGATGAAGACACTGCCTCAAACTGGGGTGTCCTAACTCTAGTCTCCTCCTCAGTAGCAGCTGCTGCAATACTCTGTGCGCTCTCAACACTTCTGGCTGCTGCAACTAACTGAAAAAAGTCTTGACACCAAGAACTAGTAACAATACACATAATAGAGGGCCTCAACCCCTCCTCAAATCTCCTACACCGGTCAATCTCATCTAAAATAATCCCATCGGCATAATGACTCAACCGGATATACTCAATCTCATACTTTGTCACTGTCCGGTTATCTTATCTCAGACTCAAGAACTCCATCTTCTTGGCATCCTTATACTCCCTCTGAGTATACTTCTACTCAAACTCCCACAGAAAATCACCATAAGTCAAGGTTGGTAGATCATCCATGGCATGTGGAACTGTCTTCCACAAATCATACGCATCTCTCTGTAGGAAGGATCTAGCATAATCAAATTTCTCTTCAGGAGTGGCTTGCAACTGGATGAATATCCTTTGAACTCTATCCAACCATTGCTCACCTACTGCAGGATCTGTAGTACTAAAGAAATCCTCAGCCCTAAACTTCCTCAATATATCATACTGCCTCATCGGTACATGTGAATGTGGTTACGGTGGCGGCTGCTGCACCGGAGCTTGCCTCAATAATTCTACCACATGCCGTAACCAAACTGGTGGCAACTCATCAACAGTTGATCTCTCTGGCACAGGAGCAGGTACCTCTCCAGCTCCCTCAACCCTAGCTCCATCTCTACCCTCTTCAGGAGCTACACTGTCAGCACTACCTTCTATAGACTGACGTGACTGAGACGCCATCACTACCTATATCTGTAAACACAGCAGAATATGCCTCATCAAAGATCAGAAATTGCCAGTGCCAAAGCATGTATCTTATTTAAAAACCATATTTTAAAATCAAAATTTTCTTTTTCTTATAATTCACCTAGGTTGAGAATCTCAAACCTAGGCTCTGATACCAAAACAGTTGTAACACCCCTATACCCCATATACGTACACTACATACAACCACATCTGTAATATACGTATACCAGATACAGGAATGTCACGGTCTATTTTAAAGAAAATCAATCTTTCAATTTAACAATATAAGAAAGACTTTAAACATTTAAGTTATATTATAAAAACATAATAGATAAAACATTTGTTTATTAAGCAGCGGAAAATGTAGCGGTATATACATATATACATTAAAATCAATATTTACAAAATATAAAGTTTGCACATGTTTGGCAGTTCATCTTTGATCTTGAAGTCCAAAAATCAACTCTTGACAAGCCTAGACTCGACTCGGTCTAGCTGAACTCTCCAGTTCAACCAGATCTACCCTATCACCTACGCGATGAACCACACTGTAAGCCCCTGTGTCTTCTCCACACTTCTGGTAGCTGCAACAAACCTAGATAAATCCTCATATCGAGAGCCTACCACTAAGCACATGATTGATGGTCTCAGGCCCTCCTCAAACCTCTAGCATCTATCAACCTCATTTGAAATAATCCCCCCTGTACTGGCTTAACCATATGAACTCTATCTCATACTCTGTCACTATCCTCGTCTCCTGCCTCAAACTCAAGAATTCTATCTTCTTATCATCTTTATACTCTCTAGGTGTATACTTCTTCTCAAATTCCCATAAGAAATTGGCATATGTCAGCACTGATGGATCAGCCATCCTATAGGGAACTATCTTCCACCACTTGTAAACATCCCCCTATAGAAGAGACCTGGCATAATCAAACTTCCCCTATAGAAGAATTCTATCTTCTTAGCATCTTTATACTCTCTAGGTGTATACTTCTTCTCAAATTCCCATAAGAAATTGGCATATGTCAGCACTGATGGATCAGCCATCCTATAGGGAACTGTCTTCCACCACTTGTAAACATCCCCCTATAAAAGAGACTTGGCATAATCAAACTTCTCCTCTGCAGTGGCCTACAACTGTATGAACACTCTCTAGACCCTCACCAGCCACTGTTCTGCTATAGTTGGGTCAATAGTGCTGACAAAATCTATGGCTCCAAACTTCCTCAACTTGTCATATTTTTTAGTCGGCAGCTACTGCTATGTCTGCGACTGCTATATCAAAGCCTGTAGTAAAAATGCCACCATATGCCATGTCCATCCCAATGAAACCTCCTAAGCTACTGGTCTAATTAGCATAGATGCAGATGCATCTCCAGTAGTCTCAGCACTATCTCCAACTCTACCCTCATCTAGAGCTACACTCTCTGCACTATCTTAAGCAAACTGGTGTGTCCTAGATGCCATGACTACCTATATCACAAGTACAATAGAAATTATTGCATCAAGGATAATATAAAATGTCAGTGCCAATGCATGTATCATAATTTAAAACCGTATTTAAACTCTCCTTTTTCTCTCTCTAAAAACCCGTCTAGGTCGAGAATCTCAAACCTAGGCTATGATACCAAAATAAATGTAACACCCTTATATCTTATATACATATACTACATACACCCAATATGTAAAATACACGTATAAAGTATAAGAATACCATAACTCAGTTTAATAAAATTTTCATATTTTCAATTTAAAATTCTAAACACTTTAAAATATATTATAATTAAACTAATAATTTTTTTTTTAGTTTTAGGTATCCTAAATAAGTATTTTATATAAAAATCTCTGGAAAAAATCCGCTAGAGTTTTTTCTGTAATTTAGACATCCAAAATTTTTTAGCAATACTCAACCTGCAGAAAAATACACTTCTAATAATCATAAATCAAACATTTCTCCCCAACTTCTCAATCTCTCCATATTTTCTTCAAAACATATAAATATGTACATATATATATAAAACATATATACAATCCCATATCACAAAATTAATCCAAAAATTCTTTATATTTTATAATACTACCAAAAACAAAGCATAAAATGCATAATGATGAAATGTACTACAAAATAGAATATATACATAGCAACAACTGGCTCTGATCCTGTAGCAGTAAAATCGCCTCAAGTTTAAACAATCTCAAGTCTAGACCTGACCAGGTCTAGATGAACTCTCCGGTTCTACAGGATCAACCTTGTCACCTATACGATAAATTTCAATTGTGCTAAGCTAAAAGCCTAGCTATACATACTTTGATAATAATGAAACTTTAAAAGAAATGACAATGCATGGTGTTGTTTCATGACATCTCACAATGTGATATGCAATTCTGCTTTAATTCACATTTATCATTCTTCATAAGCATCACATTAACACATACACATATATTAGACCCAAATAACCTAGTACATTATTCAAATCCCAGAGTTACTATTTTAATTTATTTTGACATCCAGTGTCTATCTCAAAGGCAATACAAGAGATTCCCAATGTCTAGCCTGAAGGCAAATCATAGTGGCATCCAACGTTTAGCTCGAAGGCAAATCATATATCAGTAACGCCCAACGTTTAGCCCTAAAGGCAAATAATGAGAATAATCTTATAGGCTTGCCACCAAACATAAAACTCTAAAAACTAAATAATATACTAGGCAACACACAAATAGTATATATTTTCCATAATCAAATTTTCTATCACATTCCTTCTTTTTCTTTTTTTTATTATTCATAACGATGCCAAATCACTTTAATTCATTACTTCTTATCACTTTATCACAATGTATATCATTTAGCATTACAATCATATTACTTAAACATTTTTTAGTTATTCTCACATAATTCACATAAACCACATTCCACTCATTTTAGCCATTAATAACGGCTTTTCACAATGTACATAATGCATACTCATCAATTCACATTTTATATCACAATGTATATGAATGTTCAAATAGTCAAGTTGCTTAAAATATTTTCTATCCAAAATGTGTTAAGCCAAATTAAATGTAAATACATTTAAATTATCAAAAGTATGTACATACCTTAATTTAACACTCAAACTCAACCTAAAGTATCCCTTTAACTTCCACTTCCAAATTGCCCTTCAACACTAGGGTTAGACAAAATGCTTCCACTGAATGCCTATTCAAATGCAAGTAAATATAATCATTTAGAATCACATTTCAAGGCATTTCAAAGATTAAACCCTAATTAAGCATCATTCCAATCACTTTCCCAAAATTAGCCTTCCCTTACTTTAACTTTAGAATTCCATTCCACCATATTTTAATTAGTTTTTTAAGTTTATTTATATCATTAAAAACATATTAGAATACGTTTTAGCCAATTAAATCCAATAAACACATATTCTTTAATCAAACCCTAAAATGTGCCCTAAGCCTCTTCATTTCCAATTTTTCATTCCAACCCCTTCCAAATGCTAATCTAAGCCCATTTCCATCATTTAAATAATTTAATAACATGATTTATTCATTAAAAGAAAACAAACAACCATACTTTAAAAATTATCTTCCAAAACCCTAAATTCAACACTACCTCTCTCAAACTCTAACCAAACTTTATCAAATCAATCACTTAATCATAGAATCTCTATTTAGGAATAAAAAAAACATCATATTATGAGCGGGAATTTTTTCCCCCCACCCCCGGTGGAATGGTTCTTGCGACTTTGGCATTGTTTAGGCTCGGGGCCTTAGAGAATACGGACCTAAGTCCGGAGAAAATGGAGTCGCCATCCGGACGGGACGGGAAAAAGAAAGGGGTGGATGACTCAATTCCTAAGGAATCCCCAACCCCCTAATGGGTTCGGAAAGTTGGGTACGTGTGGGGAAGGTGATAAATGGCCCAGCACCCCCACAATGTCCGGTTTATTGGAACCGGCCTCCTTTACAGGTCTTAATATTATAAAATTCTTAAATATAACAATATCATCCATATTACACATAATAATTAAAAGAAAACATCATTATATTAAAATCAAAGCAATGTCCAAACAAAACAAATAAATGGACACCCAGCCAAGGATGGAAACATGTCCTTACATCACATGCCTAAATAGGACATCCACCGAAAGGTAGAAACATGCCCTTTACATTGGTTCTGAAATAGAAAACAAATTAAATTACATGACATATAACTAATGAGGTACCCACCAAGTGGAAACATACCTCTTACAACATTTGGAAATCTAAATAAATTGATAAAAGTAAGTAACTATTCAAAATAAATGAATCATTCATCAAAGGTATTAAATATCTATAGAAAGTAAACATCCATCCATGATAAATAAAATAAACCAAGCATTGAACTTAAATAAATTAACGCATATAAAATAAATCAAAGCATGTCAAATATAGAATTGAATAAAGCAAATAAAAGCCTAAATTATGGCTACTGTGACTTTTTATGGAATTAAAATAAATTAAGGATTTTATGTTTTAAAAGGTTGGTAAGACACTTTGATTAACCAAATTAAGGTTTGAATGGTGAAATCATGAAACTAGGGTTTTAGACACTTTAAAATACTTTTGATTCATGGTTTTAAACGGTGATTCATTGTGTTTTAAGCTACTGTGTAAAATTAAAGTATTTATATTTTAATGTTTTTTAAAATTTTAAAGGATTAGGGTTTAGAAAAAAATTAAGGTTTAAGGTTTTAAAGGAGTTAGAGTTTACTATTTTAGGTTTAGAAGTTGAATTTGGGTTTTTAGGCTTTTGATTTTAGGGTTTCAGGTGATTTGTTGATTTTAGGATTTGGAAAAACAATTTGATGATTTTATGGAATTTTATGAAAATAAACCAATGATTTAAAGTTTATAAAGCAAAAAAAGATATTTTAAAAGCTTTTGGGAAAGATACAGAACACAATTTTGAGTTTTGAAAATTTGGAAAACAAATTTTGGTTTTGGAGTTTTGAAGAAATAAATCTAATAGCTTTAAACTTTTAGAAAATAAAGCCATGATTTAAGAATTTTAATCCTTAGAAATAGTGAATTGAGGTCCTAAAACTTTTGAATTAAAAAAAACTAAAGGATGATTATGCTACTGTGAAAAAAAATAAAGAATTTAATACATACCTCCTTTTGATGATTTCTCCAAAAATTATTTTTCTTAGATGAATTAAAACAAAGACAATTGCTGCCTTTTGAATTCCTTAAATCATGTCCCTGCTATTCTAGAAAAATAAATTGAATTGCTCCTTTTCCTTCGCTGATTTGGTTTTTTTCACCTACTGCCCCTCTCGGCCTCCCCTAAATTTCATTGCCTTTGGTCCTTATTTATAGTGGTTTGATATAGTTTATTCCTAATTAGTCACGGCAAGTAAATAAAAAAAGAAACCAAAACCTAATTGAATTAGGTTTTGAAAAATTTGCTTCAAAAAAATTACGTTGTTGAAAAAAATTGCTGCAAGAAAAAATGCGCTGGCGAAAAAATTCTGCCGCAGGAAATTGCGGCAGGGGCGGGCTGCGGGCGACCATTTCGCCTGCAGGAAAATCCTCTGAGCGAAATGGAAAAGCTATTTTGCCCACAGATTTTTTCTGTGGGCGAAATAGCTTGCACCATTTTGCCCGTAGGAAATTCCTGCAGGAGATATGCCAACGAGCCCGCGCGACGAATTTTTCGTCGCCGATTTTTTCGACTTCGACTTCGATTTTTATTTTTATTTTTATTTTTTGACTTTTATTTATTTTTTATTTATTTTTTATTAATAAAAATTAGATGCTAAAGCAAAAAATTATTTAATAAAAAATATTTTTGACTAATTAGATAACAAAAATTATTTTAGACTAAATAAAACATATTGGATCGGATTGGGTCAAAAATTAAGGGTCTACAGTTTGCCCCCTACTTGAAAAATCTGAAACTTTAGTGAAAGAGAGTGAAAAGCAATACGACTTAATTTTTGAGATGGTTGAGGTTTTGGGTTCTGGACCCGGTTTGAGTTCTGGACTTAAGGATAAATTCTAGGTTCTAGACCTAAGAAAAATTTGGGTTCTGGACCCGGTTCGAGTTCTGGACTCAATGGATGATTCTAGGTTCTGAACCTAAGGAAAAATTTGGGTTCTGGACCCTGTTCGAGTTCTGAACTCAAGGATGATTCTAGGTTCTGGACCTAAAGAAAAATTTGGGTTCTGGACCCGGTTCGAGTTCTGGACTCAAGGATAATTCTAGGTTCTGGACCTAAAGAAAAATTTGGTTTCTGGACCTGGTTCGAGTTCTGGACTCAAGGATGATTCTAGGTTCTGGACCTAAGGAAAATTTGGGTTCTGGACTCGAGCTAAGTTTTGGACCTAAGGGTATTTTGGGTTCTAGACCCGAGAGATTTGGATACTCAATCCTAAACTAGACTCGGATATTCGATCCTCACTGGATTCGGACACTCGATCCTAACTTAGCTTTGGATACTCGATCCTAAACTGGATTTGGACACTCGATCCTAACTGGATTTGGACACTCGATCCTAACTGGATTTGGATACTTGATCCTAAATTGGCTTTGGATACTCGATCCTAAACTAGATTGGGATACTCGATCCTAAACTGGATTTGATTTGGGTACTTGGACCCCAGATTGAATTTGATTTGGGTACCTGGACCCAAGATTAGATTTGATTTGGGTATTTGAACCCAAAATTTATTTGATTTGGGTACTTGGACCCGAGATTGATTGAATTTGGGTACTTGAACCTAGGATTGGGTACTTGGACCCGAGATTGATTTAATTTGGGTACTTGGACTCGAGATTGGGTACTTAGACCCGAGATTGGGTACTTGGAACCAAGATTGGATTGAATTTGATTTGGGTACTTAGACCCAAGATTGGGTGCTTGAACCCGAGCTTGAATTGATTTGAGTACTTGGACCCGAGATTGGGTACTTGGACCCGGGATTGTGTACTTGGACCCAAGATTGGATTTGATTTGGATACTTGGACCCGAGATTGGGTACTTGGACCTGAGATTGGATTTGATTTGGGTACTTGGACCCGAGATTGGGTACTTGGACCCGAGATTGGATTGAATTTGATTTGGATACTTAGACCTGAGATTGGGTACTTAGACCCGAGCTTGAATTGATTTGGATACTTGGACCTGAGAATGGGTGTTTGGACCCGAGATTGGGTTCTTGGACCCGAGCTTGAATTGATTTGGGTACTTGGACCCGAGATTGAGTTTGACTGACCTTTTATCATTTGAGAAATATGACTGCTCCGGTTATTCTATGCAATGTGGTTTTTCACCCTCAAAATGGATCTTCATCCTTTGAGATCGGGTCTTCACCCTTGCAAATGGATCTTCATCCTTTGAAATTGGCTCTTCACCCTTGTAAGTGGATCTTCATCCTTTGAGATCAGGTCTTTACCCTTGAAAATGGATCTTTATCCATGGGAGGTCTGGTCTTTACCCTGGCTTCAGCTCTTTTAGCTGGATTGATCTTTTGTCTTTTCATCTTCATTCTTTTGGGAATTCTAATTTTCTCCCTTTTTTGTTCTTCCTTTGCAAAAATTCAACTATTTTTAGTTGGCCCTCATATCTTCTCCTGCCCCCTGCGTGGCGAAATATTTGCAAGTGAGTTTGTAAATTTTGGTATATAGACTCAAAAAATTGAAAAGGAGAAACTTTGCCCCATGTGTAGGCTCAAGCCCATGATTTTTCTATGCGGACTCTGATTGATGTTGTTGTTGTCTAGCTCTTCGAACAAGCACGCATTTCTTCTCTTTGCAAAATTACTGGAGCTTTCTCAAGCAATGGCTTTTCCATGCCCCCCTGATTTGACATCTTCTTTTAATTGCTTGCTATTCATTTTGACAAGGAATAGACAACACAAGACAAGAAAGTGCGATGTGATATGCTCATGTATGCATGATATGCATGAATGATACTTACAACGATTTTATTGACTCACAGACTGAGGTGATCAGCAGAAGTGTTCTCATTGGTTCCTTTTTGACGCTCATTCAAGTCTTGCATTGGAATGATCAAAAGCTTTGCATTTGTGGCTTTCATCTTCAAGATGTTGAAAACATGAGTGGTGGAGACCCTAAGCAGCAGAGTTAGGGATGCATCAATTTCAAACTATATTTCATCATGTTGGTTGATAACTTCTTCATGACCTTACCAATAATCATTCCCTTTGCCCAATGTGTCCTTTGGAGGTTCAACATACTTCCCTTAACTTGAAGGCTTTGTATGACAAAACATTTTTTTGAATTTTTTGTTGTTTTTTTTTGAATTTTAATTTTGAAATCAAATGTTGGCTTTGCCAAATTATTGTCAATGTACCTCAGGACTTGATTTTTCAAATTAACATATCTATAACATGACAACCCTAGTTACCCTACTAAACTCGGGAATTATTTCTATTTAAGCAAGAACTGTTGCACTTCAGATAGGCACATACACATTACTTGGTCAAAGGTCTCATTTGAGTTTAAATATTGTCTATCTCATATGCATGCTTATCCAAACTATCTCCACTAATAGACTCTACCTACCAAGAGAGATCAACAGGTCTTTGATAGGCTTTAAATGGGGTCTATAAGGGACACAAGTTTAAGTGAAGGCCATTTTGAGATTGGAGATGATGTGATACAATGGACAAACCCTCACACTATAAATTTCTTATTTGAATTTTAGGCAGCTTGGAGGCAATCTTGCTAGACTCCAAATTCCTTCTATATTCTTGGAATTAATCTGGATCTTGATTACGACAGTCTTTGCGCCCACCAAAATGTTTGTTACCCAAATTTGTTTCTTTTCTTCTTCTCCCTTTTCTTTCTTTTTATTTTTCTTACTCTTCACTTTCTTTGTGCATTTTATCATTTTGTCCTTATTCCTTGTAGGACCGTCAAATACAAAACTTTCAAGAACTAGATGGTCTTCCTCCTTTTTCTTCAATTTTGATTGAAACTTTGGTTGGGTTGGACCAATTCAAATAAAAATGTCCTTATAAACCAAATGGAAGCCTTTTGTTGTCTTAGGTAAAAGAGAACTCAGTTGGCTTTTTTGAACCGCCTTTTTAGGTTTTCTTTTCTTTTTTCTTTTCTTTTCTTTTTTCCTTTTCTTTTTCTTTTGTCTTTTTTTTCCTTTCTTTTTTGTTTTTGTTAGGTTTGTTTGTTTGTTGTTTTTCTTTTAGTTCTAGCTCTAAAAGAGTTGTCTTGGTTGTACCAACTTGGGCTTCCAATAATGGATAAGTGGAGTAGCATAAATCTTCTTTAATAGGGATAAACCATTTGTTACTCTGATGTTGATGTTGATATATTGGAGATATTAGGAAAAGTTCAATTACCCTTATGGTATTGAGAACTTCAACACCCTTATGGTTTTGAGAACTTCAACTAGCTTCATGGTCTTGAGAACTTCACCTATTATCTGGACTAATCATTGTTTTCTTTGATCTTCTTCCCTCTTCACCTTAGTGATCATAAGACTTGTCAAAAGTATCACAATAGCTCAGGGTAGATTATTGGGTTTTTAAGTCAATGAAAAGAAAGCTAAAATTTTACGAAGGCTCAAAAGGACAACTAGGGATTGATATTTAATTGGGTGGATACTAGTTGTTGGCTAACCAAACAATGCCTAGATCATTTCTCTCTTGAATAAGCAAAGTTCAATTTTGCCTCGAAAGTTTGTCAAAGCATATTCTAAGACTGACTAGGACCTAGACAAAGGTAATTATGTAGGAGCCCTCTCTAAGTAAACATACACAACTCGATGCTATAGAGCAATTCCCTCAACTAGTAAAGTCATTCAAGTCATGATGCCTAGATATATTAATTCATGAATTATCAAGCTAGATTCCTCATCAGTTGAGCACCAAAATGAACAAAGACCAACAAAAATTTTGATGAAAGTAATTTATTCAAGCAACTTTAAATTTGAAAAACACGATAGTTCCAATTAAAGAAAGTAAAATTGAAAAGCAACATTCAAGCTAAGGAAAGTTCATTGAATTAGGCTTCTTTTCCTTTCACATCTTCAATATCCCCATCTTAAAAGGATGATAAAACAAAATCTTCTTCTAATCCTTTTTCCACCATGAAGGTTGCCGGTGGAGGTACTCTGTTGAACCTTGGAAATGGATTACCTTTGGTAGAGGGCTTGTTCAGCTCAGGCAACTTGCCATTATCAATTAAATTCTAGATCTCATGCCTCAACTTCATACAATTGTCCGTTTCGTGTCCAGGCCTTTGATGGAATTGGCAAAATGCACTAGTATCAAAGTTAGGTGGAAGAGGATTAGGCAAAGGACGAGGAGTCAAGGGTTGTAACAATCCCTTCTTTTGTAGCTTATTGAGAACCCAAGACAGTGGCTTCCCTAATTTTGAAAACTGCCTCACTCCTCCTTGATTTGTGGAATTAAGATCAACTTCTTTTTGTGTGCTTTGATTGCCCGACTAGTAGTTCCCTTTATCATTCCTTTTTATTTAAAAGCGATTCTTCTCTCTCTCCCATTCTTCAATTTGTAGACCAGCTTTGAGAAGATCTTTGAAGTCCCTTATAAGGGTGTGAGACAGCCTTTCACAGAGGTTGGACTGGACACCTCTCACGATCATCCTTATTTGATCATATTCATCGGGCCTTTTCTTGAGCAAAGCGGCCTTATTTCTCCATCATTTCATATAGTCTACAAAATTCTCATTTGGTCATTGCCTAATGGACTCAACTTCCATTAAGGCAACTTCCAACTCGACATTATACCCATATTGCTGGATGAAGGCCTTGTATAGCAAATCCCAATTCTTTTGTATTACATCATCTAAGGTATTGAACCAATTTTAGACAACATGGTCTAATTAGAGCATAAAGTACCATAGAGTTTGAGCCTTGGTAGCTCGGGCAGACTGCATAGCAGTGATATACTGCTTCACATGAAGATGAGAATTTCCAGTACCATCAAACTTCGCAAAAGATGGCATCTTGAACTTGTACAGAACTTCTTCATCTAGCTCAAATAATTTGTCAATCTCAGACATCTCTTCGGTTTTTAGTTTCTTCTCAAATTTCTTTTTTAAATCTGCGATCATCTTTTCAACATCAGAATTTTCAATATTTTCAAAAGTTGCCTTCTCAACAATCTTCGGCTCCTTTTTTTCTTGAAGATCTTGGTAGTATTGAGCCCAATCATCATCATCAATGATTACTTTATCATCATCAAAATCAACTTTAGTCTTCCCTTTGACTTTCTTGGTGCTAGCAGATGCTTCGACCTTGTTTCCTAAAATTGCAGCCAGTTGATTCTTTATGGTCTCGGCCACGGCCTCTTTTATTTCTTCCATTTTTGCATTGAGGGCTTCATCCACCATTCTTTGAATTTGTTCGGGCTCCATTATTTTTGGTGAGCAAGTGATTGAGTCATTGCTAGATACTTCATCTCCGGCATAGGTCGGATTGTTGTAAGCTTTTGAACTATCTCAATCCAGGGCTGTGAACCAGAAAGGATCAATGATATAAGATGCAAATGTATGCATGTATGCATGTATGCACAAACAACAAACAAGGATAATTAGGATGTTCCTTCCAACCTTATAATATCCACACATGAATGGTGAGTCTCTTTTCCTAGGTATATGGTTAACAAAATACCAACATGGTGTATCTTGTTTTCGAATAATTCCCTCGGACGTTTCAACCAATAGTTATATTTTCAAAAATGGAAATCCATTCATAGTAATTCCCATTAATTAGGTTTTAATCCATTCAACCAACTATAGTAGCTTTTATGCTATATTGGATTAAAACTAAATAAATAGATTTCTCACTTGAAAAAGGTAACTAATGGTTCATGCCAAAAACAAGCCCATGGTTAATTTATTCTTAGTGTAAACTAGGCCCACAATTGATTTTTGGTATTTCATAATTGACCTAAATATTTTTGCAAGCTCTTTGTAAGAAAAGGTTGGGTGAAAATAGTTTTGTTTTTAAGCCCATTGTAAAAGATTTTAGAAAAATGGATTTTGGGCTTAGTATTTGGGCCATGGGGCATAGAATTTTTGATTTGTTCTTAGAAAAGTCTTATGTCCAAAGACCAACTTAAAAAAAATTTGAAAATAGCTTTGGTCTTTTGGACTTTAAAAAAAAATTCTTTTGAGCTTACAATATACTTAGGTCATATTAGAAAAAGAACAAACCAAATAAGCCATGATTTAAGCCAAGATAAATTAACCATAGTCAAACAACATGCATTTGGGGTAAAACCTAAGGAAAGTAACTAGGCCAATTACATGAGCTTTAGTCTTTTGGTTAAAAGGCTTAGGTTCGCATAGCAAGTATAAAGACTAATGGAATCAAACTCACGCATATGATGCAAACTAATATGATGCAATGGATAATATCATTATAAGAAAGAATAAAATAATATAAAGACCAATGGAATCAACTTTTCTTATCCCCAGTGGAGTCGCCACAGTGAGCGGGATTTTTGCCCCCACTCCCGGTGGAATGGTTCTTGAGACTTTAGCACTATTTAGGCTAGAGGCCTTAGAGAACATGGACCTAAGTCTGGAGAAAATAGAGTTGCCACTCAGACAGGCCGGGAAAAAGAAAGGGGTGGATGACTCAATTCCTAAGGAATCCCCAACCCCCTAATGGGTTTGGAAAGTTGGGTACGTGTGGAGAAGGTGAGAAATGGCCCAGCACCCCCACAATGCCCGTTTCATTGGAACCGGCCTCCTTTACAGGTCTTAATATTATAAAATTCTTAAATATAACAATATCATTCATATTACACACAATAATTAAAAGAAAGCATCATTATATTAAAATCAAAGCAATGCCCAAACAAAGCAAATAAATGGACACCCATCCAAGGATGGAAACATGTCCTTACATCACATGCCTAAATAGGACACCCACCGAAAGGTAGAAACATGCCCTTTACATTGGTTCTAAAATAGAAAAGCAAATTAAATTACATGATATTTAACTAATGAGGTACCCACCAAATGGAAACATACCTCTTACAACATTTGGAAATCTAAATAAATTGATAAAAGTAAGTAACTATTCAAAATAAATGAATCATTCATCAAAGGTATTAAATATCTATAGAAAGTAAACATCCATCCATGATAAATAAAATAAACCAAGCATTGAACTTAAATAAATTAACGCATATAAAATAAATCAAAGCATGTCAAATATAGAATTGAATAAAGCAAATAAAAGCCTAAATTATGGCTACTGTGACTTTTTATGGAATTAAAATAAATTAAGGATTTTATGTTTTAAAAGGTTGGTAAGACACTTTGATTAACCAAATTAAGGTTTGAATGGTGAAATCATGAAACTAGGGTTTTAGACACTTTAAAATACTTTTGATTCATGGTTTTAAATGGTGATTCATTGTGTTTTAAGCTACTGTGTAAAATTAAAGTATTTATGTTTTATGGTTTTAAAAATTTTAAAGGATTAGGGTTTAGAAAAAATTAAGGTTTAAGGTTTTAAAGGAGTTAGAGTTTACTATTTTAGGTTTAGAAGTTGAATTTGGGTTTTTAGGCTTTTGATTTTAGGGTTTCCGGTGATTTTATTGATTTTAGGATTTGGAAAAATAATTTAATGATTTTATGGATTTTTATGAAAATAAACCAACGATTTAAAGTTTATAAAGCAAAAAAAGATATTTTTAAAGCTTTTGGGAAATATACAGAACACAATTTTGTGTTTTGAAAATTTGAAAAACAAATTTTGGTTTTGGAGTTTTGAAGAAATAAAATAGCTTTAAACTTTTAGAAAATAAAGCCATGATTTAAGAATTTTAATCCTTAGAAAAAGTGAATTGAGGTCCTAAAACTTTTGAATTAAAAAAAAAACTAAAGGATGATTATGCTATTGTGAAAAAAAAAACAAAGAATTTAATACATTCCTCCTTTTGATGATTTCTCCAAAAATTGTTTTTCTTGGATGAATTAAAACAAAGACAATTGCTGCCTTTTGAATTCCTTAAATCGTGTCCCTACTATTCCAGAAAAATAAATTGAATTGCTCCTTTTCCTTCACTGATTTGGATTTTTTTTCACCTACTACCCCTCTCAGCCTCCCCCAAATTTCATTGCCTTTGGTTCTTATTTATAGTGGTTTGATATAGTATATTCCTAATTAGTCACAGCAAGTAAATAAAAAAAAGAAACCAAAACCTAATTGAATTATGTTTCAAAAAATTTACGACGGAAAAATTGTGCTGCCGAAAAAAATTGCCGCAGAAAAAAATGTGCTGGCGAAAAAATTCTGCTGCAAGAAATTACGGCAAGGGCGGGCTGCGGGGGTCGCCCGCAGGAAAATTCTGCGAGCAAAATGGAAAACCTATTTCGCCCGCAGATTTTTTCTGTTGGCGAAATAACCACGGGCTCGCGCGATGATTTTTTCGTCCCCGATTTTTTCGACTCTGATTTTTATTTTTATTTTTATTTTTTGACTTTTATTTGTTTATTTTTATTTTTTATTAATAAAAATTAAATACTAAAGCAAAAAATTATTTAACAAAAATTATTTTGGACCAATTAGACAACAAAAATCATTTTGGACTAAATAAAACATATTGGACCGGATTGGGTCAAAAATTAAGGGTCTACACATACACTCCAATTATAATAATTAAAACACATAATTGAAAAATCTCAAATTACACATAACCCTAAAATCATCTTCTTCATTCAAACTCAACCCAAACTTAATCCTTTCTTCTATCTAACTTATAATTCTTTACTTACTAATCAAAATAACATCAATAATACCTATTCAAGCAATTATAACATACATACTCAAAATCCCAAACTTCACATATTCATAGTTTCATAGAATTTCAAAGATTAAGATTGGAAGCTTACTAATTAAAGAAGAAATCACCAAAACTCCAATTAATTCTTTTAAATCCCTTCAAATCTTGGTGTATGGAAGAAGAAAAGACTTCCCTTTCTCATCCATGGTGGCTTGGCCCTTGAAGAAGAAGAAGAAGAAGAAGAAATTAATTTTTTATATTTTCTCTTTCTTTTCCTTTTAATTTAAGACCATATATATAATATAATATTATTTTAATTAATTAATTATTTATTTATTTTAAAAAATGGTAATTTATCTCTTCCATCCATAAATAATTTATTTTTAAATTATTTAATAAATTGAAATTTTATAAAGCATATTATGATTTTGCCATTTGACAATTTGACTTTCTTTTCCAATGGGTCAAGTGGATTAGTTCAAGAGCTATTATCAACATCCACTGGTTTGTGCCTTTGTAAAAAAGCAGCCATATTACCACTTAGACATATTTGATGTACGTTCCACTTATTGCTCTTCTCTAAGGTACTTGCTATGATCCTTGCCATGTTGGTCTCCAATATGAAGCTCAACCTCGGGATTCTGATTTTGCGGATTACCTAGACATGCCTTTATTGACTGAAGCTCTCTTAGATTATTTGAAGCGAAGTTGGCCTGCACGTTACACTTTCTAGCTTCCATGAATTCTATAATTGTCAGTCCTTAAATACAATGATGTTAGGATGAAAGATATTTTCTTTTTATTATTATTTGTTATTTTTTTCCTATTATGCAATTTATTTTATCCTTTTGGTTAGTGCACATAGAATAGTTTTATTATTAACTTTGTCTCATTAAATTGGGAACAACTAAAAATATATATCAAGCATACACAAAATTACTTCTATCACCAACCAACCTTTTTCGGGTTTTCTAATTAGAAATTCTCTCTCATTTTTAGCCCTAATTATTGCCTAGCCCATCCTTTCAAATTTTCAAAACTATCAGGCTTCTCTAAATTTTGCCTAAGCTGCCCTTTCGGGTTTTCAACTTAGCGAGCTCTTTTTTTTTTTGAAACATAAAACTTCTTTAGCCTGTCAATGTTTATTGGTTCCATTAACTCATTCCTATCCATGTCTGACTACTTGACTGCACCTTTCTTCATTACCTCTTTCACAACATAAGGTCCTTCCCATCTCAATCTAAAATTACCTCTTGGATTAGGGATATTTTCCTCGCACTATTTTAGTAGTAGATCACCAATTTTAAGTCTTCTAACATGGACTCTTTTGTTGTAAGCCTGGGCTATCTTTCTTTGGCAAATCTGGTGATGATATAGTGCCTTCAACTTCTTTTCTTCCAATAAAGCCAGCTGTATGTATCTACTTAATACCCATTTTATTTCTGGAAGCTTAGCTTCTAAGACTATCCTCAGAAACTTGATCTCGATCTCAATAGGTAGCACCATTTTCATCCCATAAACCAAGAAAAATGGTGTCATTCCATTTAGAGTTTGAACACTTATTCTATAACCCCACAAAGCAAAATGGAGCATCTTTGACCAATCCTTATATGTCTTGGTCATTTTGGAAAGAATCTACTTAATTGCCTTATTAGCTGCTTCAACTGCACCGTTAGCTTTTAGTATATAAGGGGAGAACTAATGATGAAAGATGAGATATTTTGCAGATAAATCCTTAACAACTCCTTGGACATGCAACCCATTATCTAATATTACACTATGCAAAACTCCATATCTACAGATGAGACTTTTCTCAATAAACCAAGCCATATGCCTTGCACCCAACTTGTTGAATGATTCAGCTTTAACCTTGAAAAGTAATTTACTTCCACTACTATGTACCGATGGCCAGTTGAAGCTATTGGATGAATCTCCCCCATTAATATCTATTTCCCAAGCTACAAATGGCCAGGGTGAAGTCATAGAGTGTAACTCTTTGGGACGTAAATGGTTTAACATTTTCATTTAGCTGGCATTGCTGGCACTTCCATATAAAATCAATACAATCTCTTTCCATGATTAACCAGTAATAGCCTTGTTGAATTAGCTTCTTAACAAGAGCTAGACCATTCTTGTGAGGCTCATAGGTCCCTATATGTACTTCTAACATAATTTGTTCAACTTTAGACTTTATTAAACATCTCAAATGCACCCCGTCTAGCCATCTTCGATACAACTCCCATTGAAAAGTGATGTATTACAAAGACCATTGCCTTATAGCTCTTTTTTCTTCTTTTGTTGCCTCCTGTGGATAGTCCCTACTTTCCAAGAACTGCTTAATGGTATCATACCATGCATCATGATCCTTACTAGTCTCTATGATCATTTTATCTTTTAGCAAGGGGTTGACGAGCTAGTCAAAACTAGAGGTTTAAGAAATAGTTTGATAGAATCCTCCCATACTGAAGCTAGTGTAACTAGGGCATCAACGATTTGGTTTTCTTCCCTGGGTAGGTGTGAGAACCTATAATCCTTGAAACTTCTCCTCACTATGGTCAACTAATCATGGTATAGTTTTAACTTCTCTTCCTTTAACTCCCATTCTCCATTTGTTTGGGATATTATGAGTAATGAATCACCAAAAACTTTCACTCTATCAATCGTCACAATCATCAAGTTTTCCAAACCAAAGATGCATGTCTCATATTCTACCATATTATTGGTTACCTTAAATTTTAATTTCTTAGATAAGGGGATGCGTTCTTCTTCAGGTGATTCTAATATAACTCCTAATCAAACTCCCTTTTTATTCACCGCTCCATCAAACTATATCTTCCATTCTTGCCCTTCTATAGTCCCCAAGTGTTCATCTGGGAATTCAAAAGTTACTTCTTCACTCTCGGGTAGTGGTTGTAGAGCCAGAAATTCTACTACTGCTCTTCCTTTAATTATTTTCCTAGTTATATATTCGATCTCAAATTCTTCTAGAATTATCAAACACCGGCCATACTTCCCTTTTAACGAAGGCGTCTCCCTTAAGTATTTAACTGGATCTAATCTAAAAATTGCTTGCACACTATAAGATTGAAAGTACTAAAGCAATTTTGTTGATGACCAAACCACACTAATACAAGTCTTTTCAATGATACTATACTTGAGTTCATAAGGTAAAAGTTTTCTACTCAAGTAGTAGATTACATATTCAATTCCTAATTCATCTACCTAGGCCAACATTGCCCCTATTGATCCTTCTTCTACTGCTAAGTATCAATGGTCTACCAAGTTTGGGTGCTTTTAAAATTGGTGGATTCAGTAAATATTCTTTTTATGTACTCAAAAGGCTCTGACACTCATCATTCCATTCAATCGGACTATTTTTCTTAAGCCGTTTAAAGATGGGTTCACAAATGGTTATGAGTTTTGCAATGAACCTGCCTATATATTGTAACATTGACCCTAAACCCCCTAACTTCCTTCTCTGTCTTAGGGGCTATAATGTATCTGATTACCTTAACTTTGATAGGGCCAATCTCAATGTCGTCCAAGCTAATGACATGCCCCAACATCTTACTTGAGGTAATCCCAAACAAGCATTTCTTTGGCTTTAACCTAAGGTTATACTTAACTACTCTTTTGAAGAAGCTTTCCAGGTTCTGGAAGTGTTGCTCCCTTGTTTCTTACTTTACCATTATGTCATCAACAAACACTTAATCTCCTTATGCATCATATCATGAAAAAAAGTATTGGTCATCCTCTGATAGGTTGCTATAGCATTTTTCAGTCCAAAAGACATCACCCTATAGCAAAATATACCCCATGTAGTTATGAAAGCAATTTTAACTTTATCCTCCTAGGCCATTAACTCTTGATTATATCTGAAAAATCTATCTACAAATGAGTGTAGCACACTAGAGGCTACGCTATCAATTAGGACATCTATATGAGGTAAAGGAAAGTCATCCTTAGGGGAAGCCTATTCAAATCCCTATAGTCCATACAAACCCTAATCTTTCCATCCTTCTTTGGCTCTAAAATGATGTTAGCCAACCAATCAGGGTATTCAATTACTTCTAAAAACTTTATCTATATTTGTTTGGTGACCTCTTCCTTTATCAACTCTGCCCATTTCGGCCTTAGGCACCTCAACTTTTGCTTGACAGGCTTCTTATAGGTGTAGGTTGGAATCATGTGTTTAGTTATATCCCGATCAATTCCCAACATATCTTCATAAGGCCAGGAAAAAACTTCTTTATATTTTTTGAATATTATTTCAAATCTCTCTTTCTCTCTTTAGGAGTAAGGGCAGATACTAAAAATGCTCAAGTAATAATACTTGAGTGTAAATAGAGTAAGGGTTGTTTTTTGGTGTTCCCAAGTTTAATGATTGAGTGTCAATAGAGTTAATAACAAAAATGCTCAAGTAATTTCTACATGAATGAATGTAACCATTAGGAAAACATCATACAAGTAAGCAAAATCAAACTTTATTTTGTTCAATTTTAAAAGAAAACATCATCATCCTCATAAAGAGCAGACAAATCAAAATCAATCTTCTCACCATCACATATTACAAGATCTTTAAATAGTTCTTTAATGAGAGCTGCAATCTCCTTTAGAGTCTTCTGGATTCTTGGGCCAGCTTCCTTCTTCTTCCCTTGGATAGTTGGTGAGATGGTCTTCACCTATTCAACAAGCTTTGCAACATCAACAAAGATCTCAAAACCTGGAATCACCTTTCTCATAAACATGATAGGCTCTGGCTTCCCTTAGAGAGTTTTCAATTATAGAGCTTTAACAAATATCTTCTCAGATGGAAGGAATTCCATCTTCCTATTCCCTTATAGTAGAAAATCTCTATTTGTTCCCTCATAACCTAGCCCTTTTATTGATACTTAAGTTTTGAAATCTGAAAGCTTTGTCACACCTATCTTTCCCTTGCCTAGGCCAGTTCTCGATAGATAATTCATTTGCTTCATCATTGTCAGAACTTTTGAACCTACTATCACATCTTTAGAAATACCGGCGACTTGAAAACCATTGATCTATCATAAGAGAATTAACCGCTTCACTGATTTTTGCCTCAATTATTACCATCCCATCATCGCTTGGAAACTTGATCTTTTGATAGTGTGTTGAAGAAACTCCACCAAGAAGGTGAAACTATGGATGACTTAATTGTAATGCAAAGGTAACTGGTATATCTAGAACCATAAATTCAACCATAGATTCAATAAGACTTATCTTTAATAGAGTTTTGAAGGTCCCCTCTGCCTATCTCTTAGTATTATTATAAGCTCAAATTGTCACCTCAGACAGACTCAAGTCTCGAGTGGACATGGCAAGCTTTGGTAAAATTTTGAGTGGGCATACATTTATGTATGATCCATGATCAACCATGACACAAGGGGTTCTCTTCCCTTTGATCTCCACTTTGATGAAATGGTGGACAAATGTGGTATCTTCCTTCTTTTGGTAAGTTAGCATTTGACAAGGAAACTATCCCAACTTCAATCTTGTTTTCCTTCTGAATGTCTACATCCTTCTTCATCTCTTCGGCTTTCTTCACTCCCATAAAATTAACTAGCTCCTATGATCTTGCAGAAGTGGAAATCTACATGCTTGCCATATCTTTGGCTATAGTTTTTCGATGCTTCTTTGATGTAGCCAGTAGGTTCACTTGGGTCCTTTTCAATTGCTTAAGGACAACAACATCTTCTTCTTCTTTACCTTTAATTCTAGCATCTTTCCCCTTGTCGGCCTTTATTTCTTTTGGAGGAGCCCTAGCATAAGGTTTTCTAGAGCGTACTCTCCTTGCTTAGCTTTTAATTCCTCATCATTGTCAGTTGAATCCCAAAATCCATTCACAACACAAATAGTCAATGTCTTCTCACCCATAGTTGATTTAGTCTTAGCAAGCGGAACCTCCTCTTTCATAGTTTCTTCGCCTATGTCTTGACAAGTTTGTAAGACAAATTTCTCATTCAACCATCCTCCTATCATGAAAGTTGCTGGTGGAGGTACTTTGTTAAAGTTAGGCAAAGGATTGCCTTTCATGCTTGTTTTATTGGGTTCAGGCAACTTTCCACTGTCAATCAAATTTTGGATCTTGTGCTTTAACAAAATGCAATTATTTGTCTCATGTCCTTACATCTGGTGGAATTGGTGGAAGGCCTTGGTATCAAAGATTAGTGGTAACGGGTTCGACAAAGGTCAAGGAGCCAATGGCTATAACAAACCTTTATTTTTCTACTTATTGAAAACCTAGGATAGGGCCCAAATTTGAAAACTATCTTCTATTCCCATGGCCAAGAGTCACATTGATATCCACCACTTTTTGTGTACTCTGATTACCATATTGGCAAATTTTCTTTTCATTCATTCTTCCAAAAAAAATGATTCTTCTCCCTTTTCCCACTCTTCTATCTATAAGCCAACTTGGAGAAGATCTTTGAAATCTCTGATAAGAGTATGAGATAGCCTTTCATGGAGGTTAGGCATGATACCTCTTATTATAATTCTAATCTTATCAGACTCATCCGACCTCTTTTTAAGAAGTGTAGTCTTATTTCTCCATCTCTTCACATAATCAACAAAATTTTCATTTTGCTTTTGTCTGATAGTATCCACCTCTATCAGGGTCACTTCTAACTCAACATTGTCCACATATTATTGAATGATGGCTTTGTATAGCAAATTCTAATCTTTTGGGTTTTTTCCTCAAAGGTATTGACCTAGTTTTACACAACAAGATCCAGAGAAAGCATGAAATACCTTAGGGTTTGAGGCCTTGTAGCTCTAACAGACTGCATGGCAATGATGTACTACTTGACATATAAGTGGGGATTTCTAGTTCTATCAAACTGAGCAAAGGGAGGCATCTTGAATTCGTAAGGGATTCCTTCAACATCCTCAAACAGTTTGTCCACTTTCGATACTTCTTTAGTCTTCACTTCTTTTTCAAACATCTTTTCCAAGTCAGCAATCAACTTTTCAACATCATTAGATTCATCTTTCTTTTCTTTCTTCTTTTTTTGTTTGTCTTGGAAATATGCATCCCAATCATCATCATCAATCACCACCTTCTCTTCATCAAATGCTACCTCACCTACCTTAGCCTTTTCTTTATATTTCTGCTTCTTAGTACTAGCAAATGCCTCAATAGTAGTCTCGAACAGTGTAGATAACTAACTTCTCATAGTCTCAGCTAGGGTTTCCTTTAGTTCTTCCATCTTAGATGCGAGGGCCTCATTCACCAGCTTCTGAACTTGATCATGGTCCATTTCTTTTAGTGAAAAGTCGACTGAATTATCATTAAACTTTGAATCACTGACGTAAGTTGGATTGTTGTAAGCCCTTGAACTACTATACTCTAGGTCTATAATCCAGAAAGGATCAATGTAATGCAATGAAATGAACGTATGCATATATGCATGTGTAGCAAACAAACAAACAAATAGAGTCAGGATGTTCCTTCCAACCTTATATCTTCTATATAAAAGTGGCAAGTCTCTTTTCCTAGGTGTTATGGTTGACAAAAACATCAATAGGGTATTTTCTTATTTTTGAAAGAATCACTCAGACGAACTGACCATTAATTGAATTTTCAAATATAGAAGTCAGTTTATGATAATTCTCATTAATTAAGCTTTAATCCTTTGGGTCCACTAAACAAATTTAAGCAACATTTCTGCAATATTTTAGATTAAAACTAAATAAATAGGTTTATTATAAATGGACTTCTTACTTGGAAAAGCAACTAATGATCCTTGCCACAAATAAGCCCACAACTAACAAGTCCTAGTATAAAAAAGGCCTATAATTGATTTTAATATTCCATAATTGGTCAAATTGGTTGAAAGCCCATTTCAAAAATTTTATCCCATTGTAAAAAGGTTTTGAGCCCTTCCTTGAAAAATTTTATTCCAAAAATTAATTTTGGGCTTTGAGATTGGGCCACAAGAAAGCAATTGTTGACCCATAATCTTTTGACCATAAAATAATTTTGGGCTTATACCATAATTAGGTCATATCAGAAAAAGAAAAACCAAATGGGCTATACCTTAAGCTAAGACATGTTAATTATAGTCAAACAACAAGCATATAAGGTAACCCTAAGGCAAATTACTAGGCCAATTACATGGGCTTTAGTCTTTAAGGTAAAAGGCTTAGGTTTCCATAGCAAGTATATAACAAAAGGTACAAGGCTATGAATGGTTATGCAATGCTTGATCATGTTATGTGTGTCACTTGCATACATATAACACGAGTTCTATAGAGCATCCTAACTCACTCACACAATGCAATTCTAAATGATGAAATGAATAATACCATAATAATAAAGAAGAAAATAATCTAAAGACTAACATAATCAACTTCTTTTATCCCTAGTGGAGTTACCGCTGTGAGTGGGGATTTTTGCCCCCACTCCCATTGGAATGATTCTTATAACTTCGGTACTATTGGGCTTTGGGCCTTAGAGAACATAGGCTTAAACCCGGAGACTAGGAGTCACCACCCAATTAGGTCAAGAAGAAAATAGAAGGGGTAGATGACTGAATTCCTAAGGAATTCCCAACCCCTACTGGGTTCAAAAAGTTGTGTATGCATTGAGAATGTGAGAAATGGCCCAACATCCCCAAAGCACTCGGTTTATTGGAACTGGCCTCCTTTTTAGGTCTAAATATTATTAAATTCTTATTCTACTCTGATACTATTCATACTACAAGCACTTATAATAAACAGACATTCATCATATTATAAATCAAAACAACTAAACAAAATGGGGACTCATCCAAGATGGAAACATGCCCTTACAACTGTCCAAATGTCCATAAAAAATAAAATAAGATACCCATCAAAAGGTGGAAACATGTCCTTTACAATAATCCCAAAATCCATGATATAAATTAAATTACATAAATTTAATAAATAAAGCACCCACGAAGTGAAAGCATACCTTTAATCTCCCTAAAAATCAAAATAATGATAAATAAACACAATTCAATCATCCATTATAAGCAATCAAAACTCATCATCCATCATCAAGCACATAACAATAAATTAAAATTAATGAAATTTGCAGATAATAATAAATCAAAATTAAATTAATAAAATTAGGGTTCTACCATCAAATGAAGGTTTTACAAAATTAAGGTTTTAAAATACAAGCTGAGATTTTAATCTTAAACTAGGGTTTAATCATGCAATATTAGGATTTTATTCTAAACTAGGGTTAATGCATGCAAAATTGGGGGTTTGATGTAAAAATTAAGGTTAAAGCATGTGAAATTAGGTTTTGGTTTTAAAATTAGGGCTAAAACATGCAAGTCTAGGTTTGACATGCAAACTAGGACTAAACATGTAAAAGTAAGGTTTTAGTATAAAATTGGAGCTCTTAAACCTAAACAAGGGTTTTAGAATGCCAAATTATGGTCGAAGGATGAAATTCTAGAACTAGGGATTTAACCTATGAAATTAGGGTTTTAAAGCTAAAGCTAAAATCAAGGCATGCAATTTAGGGTTTGATCTTAGAAACTAAGTTTAATCATATGATTTAGGGAAATCTAAGAGTAAGGTTTTGAATTAATGTCTTAGAGTGCAATAATAAGTTTACAAAGCTAGACCATGAGGATGATCAATTGAATTAAATAAATTGGTGTCGGGTGGAAATTTAAGATAAATTAAAAATCAAACAAAATAAAACTAAACAATAAGGATGATCAATTTAAATTGGCTAATGAAACCAAACCTGCGTTGTTGGCTCTACCAAGGTGTCTATTGAACCAAGCTCATAGATCTTAATTACATAATGGATTTGAAGAGTCTAGATCAATTAAGATTCTTGGATGATGTTTAAACAATCCAGATTTTTTTTATTATTCTAGCTACTGTCTCTACTTGTTTTAGTTTTCTGTCTCTCCTTTGGTTTTTGTAATATTGGCTATTTAATTGATAATCACTGCTACTTTCTTTGTGGTTTTGTATTTATAAATAATAATTAGGGTGACCCCCAACTCATTAATCCTCATCATATTAAAAAACTCCCTGCTTATCTGAACCTATTTGAGTTTAAACACAACTAAAACTGAATCAAGCCTGCATTAGGCATGACCAATTAGCCTAGGCTTCTTGACAAATTGGCCATGAGCTAGCTTCATGGAAAATTGGCTAGGTCAATTAGTCATGATCTTCCCTTTTAGCATTGGATTGGCTCATTTTGGGCTTTAAAGAATGAACTGGACCTAATTCAAGCTTTTAAAATTGACCAAACATAATTAAAATTTTCAAACTTAATTCAAGCTTTTAAAATTGGACTAGACTAGGTTTAAGCTTTTAAAATTGGATTGGACCAGGTTTAAGATTTTAAAATTGGATTATATTTTATTTGGACTTATTTAATTGGTGCTGAACTCGTTTACGGCCAAAATTAGGGGTCTATAATATCCCTAATTTTTAAAAATTTTTAATTTTAGAAAATTAAATAAATTAAATTTGATAAATTAAATAAATCATTTTGATGAAAAATGAAAGAATTTTAAATGAAAAAGTGAAATATATATGTGATATATATGCAAAATATACATAACATATACAAAGTTAACAAAAATCAAATTTTAAAAGTCAAAAGTCAAAGTCAAGGAGCATTTTGTTAAATAACATTTAAAATTTTAAAATTGTTTAAATAATTCAAAAATAAATTATTTTGGATGGAAGAAGTAATTTTGGGATTTTAATTAAATAATTAAATAATTAATTAAAAATATAATATAATAATATATATATATGGTTTAAAAGAAAGTGGAAAGAAAGAGAATAATTTTTTGATCTTCTTCTTATTCTTCTTTCCCTCAAGCCGAACCACCATCGCTATTGAACCCAAGGAATTTGCTTCTTCCGTACTTTAATAATTAAAAGAAATTTAAGGTTTTAATTGAAATTTTGGTGTTTTCCACTTAAAATAGTAAGTTTTCTAACTTTTTCCTTGAAAATCCATGATTATTTAGTTATGTTGATTTTGGGTTTGTGAAGTAGTATAATTTAATTATCTATTTGGGTATGAATGAAGTTATTTTTGAGTAGTAAATAATGATTTTAAGGTTGGATTGAAGAAATAGTTGAATTTAGGTTGAGTTTGGTGAAGAGAGAGAATTTATGGTTATGGGAGAATTGGACTTTTGTATTTATTTGATTTAATTGTGAAATTTGATTCTAAATGTGTTATTTTGATACATAAACAAGTATTTTAAAGTCAAATGATGGATTTGGTTGTGTTTGGATAAAGTTTTGAGAATAGAAGTGTTGATTTAGGATTTTGGAAAAGTGAATTTTCAAAGATGGTGAATGGTTTAATTTTAATGGTTAAAGCATGTTATTTAATGATATTAAGGATGAAACTGAGCTTGAATTGATAATTGGATTATGTGGGAATGAAAAACCTTCAATGGTGAAGTTTATGCCATTTTAGGATTTTGGACATAAGCATGTGTTTAATTAATGTGAGTTAATATGTTTTTAATGACATAAATAAACTTAAAACACCAAATTAAATGAGTTAATATGGTTTTCAAAAGTTAAAGTGAGGTTAGGCTTAACTTTGGAGTTTTGATTTGAATGATGTTTAATTATGGTTTAAGATTGAAAATGCTTTTAAATGTGATGCTAAATGATTATTTATAATCACATTTGGTATAGGAATTGAGAGGAAGTAGTTTGGCCAACCCAAGTGTTGAAGGGTAACTTGGAAGAGAAGGTTGAAGGTTGTTTTTGAGCTTGCATTTGGTTGCTTTTATAAGTAAGTACAAACTTTTGAAAAATTAATTGTGTTGGCAATAATTTGGGCTTAACACATTTTAGTTGGAAAAATATGTTAAGTTACTTGATGCATTAAATATGCATGAACATTGTGCTATGTTATGTGATTTGTTATGATTGCATTAAATGCATTATAATAAGCCATCGCTAATGGCTAAATTGCATAAAATGTGAATTTTCTGAATAATGTGAAAATGACCCAAATTGTTTGATTTGTTATGTATGCATTAAAGGTATTGTGAAAAGCCATTATTCAAGGCTAAAGTGCATAAAATGTGATTTATATGTGAATTATGTGAAATTACCCAAAATATTAGGGTAATGTGTTTTAATGTAAAATGTGATACATTGTGATGATATGTTGAGATATGATAAAATGAAATGAATTGACATTGATAAAAAATGACAAAAAAATAAGAAAAATGAGTAAATAAGGCAATGTGCCTAATTGATAATAAGAAAAGAGACAATGTGCCTAGTTGATTACGGAAAAATGTGAAAGAAATTGATAATGGAAAAAATATGAAATAATTATGTGCCTAGTATGTTATTCAACTTCTAGAGTTATGTATCTGGTGGCGTGTCTATGAGGTTATCCTCATTATTTGCCTTCGGGTCTAGCTTTTCAGCAATTACTTGATTTGCCTTCACGGCTAGACGCTTGGCATCACTGAGATTTGATTTGCCTTCGGGGCTAGCTTTTGAGCATTATTATGATTTGCCTTCAGGGTTAGACACATGGTATTAATTTGGAACAGAATAGTAACTCTGAAATTTGAATAACATATTAGATCCTTTGGGCCCATGTTTGTGTTTATTTTTATGTGAATTGTAAAATGATTGAAAAATATATTTAAAATGAAATAGTATGTCACATGGTGACATGATATACATAAGCATTGTGCATTTTCATTGCATATAAGTTTTATTGTTATCAAAGTTCATACTGCTAGGCTTTTGAGTTGATTTTGAGCATCAAGATCAATGACACTGCCAACATGTATATATTTTATATTATCGTACATTTTATTATTATGTATATTATATTATGTTTTGGTGTATATATTGTAAATTAAAAAGAATGTTTTGGACAAATTTTGTAATGTGGTATATGTGTTTTTGATATATATATATATGTTTATGCATATGTATAAATATTTTGAGAAATGTGGAGAAATGGACGAGTATGAGTGAAATGTATGATTAGTTTTTATTGGGAGTATTTTCTTTTTCAGGTTGTGGTTTGTTGTAATTTGGAGATGTCCAAGTTATAGACAAAACTCTGGCGAATTTTTTCAAGAGATTTTCATATAAAACTCTATTTTGGATCTTATAACTTATAAAGAATTTTTATTTATTATTTAATTATACATTTAAAAGTATTTTGAGGTTTAAATTTAAAACATGAAAATTTTTATTTTTAACTGGGTCGTGACATTTTTATACCATATACACATATTTTACATATACTGGGTGTATATATTATATGTATATATGGCATAAGGGTGTTACAGGGTCCACACACAGTCAGTTTCTAGGGCTGTTATGAGAGGTTGGGCACAGTCCTGTCATGTAGTGGTGCCTGATTTAAGTACTAGGAGGACCAAGGGGGTATAAGGACTGGCTGATTGACAGTGTATGGCCTGATGAGAATAGGTGGTGAGCTATCCTATTGGCTAAGTTAGAGGAGACTGACACACAGGTTGTGGGGAACAATTCTAAGGTTGACTTTCATGTTGGACAGAAGAGGAAGACTCGAGGCTGACCTATATTTTAGACTAAGATTCTACTTTATTCTTGCCATCATCATTATTATTATTTTATTTTTTCTTTTAGTTGTAATAAGGCAAATAAAATAAGCTTCATTTGTTGATTAATTTACATTTAGCTAACTCAAACATGATTTATTATTATTACTAATATTTTTTTAGCTCTAATTGTTGCCCAAGCCACCCTTTCAAGTTTTTAACTTGATCAGCTGCCCTATTTTTTACCTAAGCCACCCTTTCAGATTTTCAACTTAGCAGAACCTTTTTTTTTAAAGAAAAAAACCATGGCACCAATGTTAGAGAAAATGGATTTTTATTAATGATTTAGATTGAACTTCAATGGGCTGCCTACACATCTCTCTTACATTAATTGGGCAAAATAAGATATCACACATTTTTTTAAACAATTCAGTTGACATAGTTGTAATACATTGTAATCATATACAATACTACTTAAGCCAATCAAGATTGGTAGGCCTTGTAAATTCTATACTATCAAAGTCTGTCAAAATAGAACCTCTGCCTGATATGATCTTCTTCGTTAAGTACGACCTAGCCATTTGGCCTGAACTTCCCCCTAGGATCATGAACTTGAGCCCTAATTTCTTTCAAAACTAAGGTCCCTTCTTATAAACCTCATTCTTTGACTTTTTATGTTGAAATGTGTAGCCAATTTTTGTTAATAGCCTTGCATCTTAAATAGGGCATTCATCCTTTTCTCGTCAATTGCATTTAGTTGCTCATGATACCCTCTGATCCATTCTATTTCTAATAATTGGCACTTTTGTATAACCCATGCTTATCAAACTTCAACTTTAATTGGCAAGACAACCTCTATACCATAAACCAAAGAGTATAAGGCTACCGCAGTTGGTGTCTGGATGGAAATAAGATATCCTTATAGTGCAAAAGGTAGTTGTTCATGCTAGTTTTTGTGGCCGGTGATCATTTTCTACAAGATACTTTTGATAGTCTTATTAGCAACTTCCATAGCTCCATTAATTTAAGGTCTATAGGGCAAGGACCAATGATGTTGTATCTTGTGCTTATCTAATACGGAAACTACTTCTTTTGGAAATGTGACCCATTATCTGTTATGACTTCAAAAGGAACTCCAAACTGACAAAGGATGTTGGTTTGGATAAAATGGGCGACCCTCTTTGAATTGAGAATCCTAAAAGATGATGTTTCAATCCACTCAGTAATATAGTCAACTATAATAAGGATATACTCACGTTTCTATGTAGATTTTGGGCTAATCTTTCTTAATACATCCAATCCCAGGTTGCGAAAGGCCATGGTGTAGAGTTCAATTGCAATGACAAAGGTGGTTGATGCTTTTGATTGGCATAAATTTTGCAATTATGATATTCTTTTACAAAAGCTACATAATTCCCATATAAGGTCAACCCATAATATTCAACTTTCATGACTTTTCTGGCGAAGAACTCACCACTCATGTGCGGTCCAGACTCTCCCCCATGAACTTCCTCTATTGCCAATTTTGCTTCTTCTTTCGTAAGGCATCTAAAATGGATGTTATCCCAAGTGTATTAGTATGGCACATCATGATTTAAAATGAATTGAGTAGCTAATTACCTCAAGATTTTTCCATCATCTTTCTCACTCTATCCAAATATTGGCCCTCCTTAATAAATTTAAGGATGTCCCAATACTAAGGCATTTCATTTTCATCTTCTTAGATGCTCATGCAGAAGGCAGAATTTTATTGTACCTTTACTGTAATGGGTTTGACCACTGTACTACTATCCATGTCTATCATTGAAACTAAAGTTACCAAGGCATCTGCAAATTGGTTCCTTTCTCTTGGCAAATAATAGAAGGAGAGCTCTTAAAAACTATTGCGTTAGATGACCAAGACACTTTTTGTAAGGAACCAAGTGTTCTTCTTAATCTTCTATTTCCTCAATGTATAAGACACTATCAAAGCTGAATCCCCAAACACTTTCAGGAAAGCGATCTTGAGCTTTAAAGTAGTATAGAGTCCTATGATGTATGCTTCATATTCTGCCTCAATATTGCTTACCTCATAAGTTAGTTTTGACAGCCAGAGGCCATTGTTCCCCAAAGGAGAAAATAACATTGCTCAATTCCAAATCCTTTATTGTTAGAGGCACCATCAAAGTACATTTCCTAGGTATCAACTTCTACTTACAAAACAGCCTCATCTAGAAATTTAGGTTCTTCCATTTCATCTTGAATTGGGGCAGCTGCCAATTGATATGCAATAACACTCCCCTTTATTGCTCTTCAAGGGAGATACTTGAGGTTACAATTAGCAACAAAAACCATCCAACTCGCCATATTACTATCCAAAACTTGTTTCTCCATCAAATACTTGAGAGGACTCCTCTATGATATGACATGGGTAGTGTATGAACTAAGGTAATGTTGAAGCTTACAACAAGCCCAAATTAAAGACAAATAGAGATGCTCAATCTAGGTGTAGTTGGGCTCATAGGTAAGCATTCACTTGCTCAAGTAATAAATGGCAAACTTGATGGCGAATTTATGCTATCGCAGTGATATCGCAAGTGTACGGGTCACTCAAGTAATAAAATAGTGAGTAAGTTATCATTCCTCTAGGGATAAGGTCAAATATTAGTACAAATTTCAACTGTTGTTAAGTGAATCAATAGTTTATGTGATGATTAAAACAAAAGACAAATTACTTAATAAACTAAAGTGAAGAAAAACTGAATATTGTGCAATAAAAGTGGATGATGAAAATACTATCCAGATATGGAATCCCCCTAACCATAAAAAGCATTTATGAATATCAATTCAATTAAATCAAATAATAGAGCTGAATTGGCATTGCCCTAAATTAGATTAAAACTCTCTCAAGTGAATTAATCCCTAATCACTAAGTAGAATGCTAGGAATCTCTTCTCAAGCATAATTAAAATGATCTTACAATAAGAACAAGGAACTTTAAACCAAAGGGTCTTGTAAGTCTATCTCTAGCACTCCAATCAACCCTCAATCCTAATGAGCATTCTGTTTATATAAAGCTTTCACGAGTCAATAATATGAAAATAGTAACCAATCAATAAGCATGCTATTATCAATTGGAAATAAGAAATTAAGAATCAAAAGGATAAAACAACTCAATCAAATGATTTAATTTAATAAGAATTATTCAATCCATACAATAAAGCTAGGGTTCATCAATATCTAGATAGATAAAATATTTAGCTCATGTTTATAACCGAAAAACCAAAACAGAATCCATAATGAACAATTTGTGTTTCTTCACTTCAATCCTCAAATCTTGGATTAAATCTCGCATGAATTAGATCTTCACCTTCACTCTTGGCTGCCAAATACTCTCTTTTTCTCAGGAAGTCGGCCCTAAAAATAAACTCAAATCCTAATTCACTCTTTATCTCAGATTTTATAGCCCAGATATTTTTGCTTGACATGCCCATGGGCACTCTCATGTCTGTGGGCGTGTCAATGGTGCAATTTCAAACTTTAATGTCATGGGCAGTGACACGCCCATGTCCTTGGGCATGTTGTTGCTACTGTAATGTTGAGTTTGGGACACAGTCAGGGACACGCCCATGTCATTGGGCATGTCACATCTTCTGTTAGTCAGGAGTAATGGCACGTTCAGTGACATGCCCATGTCTCTGGACATGTCAAAGCTTCTGTAGAGTAGTTGAATGACACGACCACTGACACTCCCATGTCACTGGGTGTGTCACTTGAAGAATTTTCCCAAAATAGCTTCTTGCCTTGTCTTTCGTCCGTGATTCCAGCCTAAATAACCTTAAGGTCCTAACATTTGAAAAGTTCCTGGAATCAACTCTAATAAACACTTGAACAAACAAATTAAACTCAATTTGACAATAAATATATTAAGAAATAGGGATAAAAATAACATCAATTATACACTTATCAAATTCCCCTACACTTGAGTTTTTGCTTGTCCTCAAGCAAACCAAATCACTATAATAGGTAGAAATGAAAGACCATTCTATATCTAAAGAAAACAAAAGTTTTTACAACACTTGAATTAGAAAACCCAACATTCTCAACCAAAAACTAAATCTCAAACATGATAGCTGAATTAAGAAGTTTCAAAACAAAAATCTAATAGATCTAAAATCTAAAAATTCAGAGTTAAAAGATTGAGCATAAAATTCCAAGAACTCAAAAGCCATGAATGAAGTAATAAAGTGTAAGTTTTCTCTTAAGTTCTTTGACATTGCATGAAACATTAATTTTTTTTTCAAAAGGAGCCCGACTTGTTTGAACTGATACTAACTTTTTGATGCGAAGGTAAACATTTGTGATGCCGACCTCTGGTTACTCAGTTAGAATCACCATTCAAATGGGTACTAGCACTATTCATGATTCCAACTCATTTGTTTCAATTCAAGAGTTAAAATTAGCGGAACAGGGATAAATTTTCAAAGCTCCTAAAAAATTATTTTAATTTATTTAATTAATTTTTTAATAAAGTTGTCAAGAACTTAAGATAATAAAGATGTCATACTAAGTTCGACTCAAGTATCTAAAGAATTGGGATATGCTAAAAAATGTAACTAAGATTTTAAACTTCAGATGTGCAACTCTCATAAATTAACTACCTAATTTAGACTATCACATTTAGTCTTTAGCAATCAATTAAGAAAACTGAGTCAACTTTAACAAGAAATTGTTGTTCGTTAAATCAGTCATTATTTTAATGAAAAAAAGGAACCATTTCACTTCATATTATAATAGCGATCTAGTTTACTTGAATCCAAAAATAAAATCAAAGAAACTAAATGAGACAAATGCGACAAATGGCAAAAAAAATGAAAACAAAACTCAATCTACAAAATATCCTCTCCCCCACACTTAAGACGCACACTGTCCCCAATGTGTGTAAAATAATAAAATGAACAAAAGAGAGAGAACTATCCTGACATTTTTTGAATTGACATATATGAATAGGTATCAAAAAGCATTGCGATGTTGAAAAAACTACAGGACAAAAAAATTGGAAATAGAGAATGGTGAAGGTTCAAAGACATATATAAAAATAATAATAATAAAAAAAATACAAACATAAAAATATTAAAAATGAAACGTATAGTCATTCATAATAAAAAGAAAAAGAAACTTAAAAGAAACAAAAATAAATAAACAAAATAAGCTAGTCGGTCATGGGCTCTTCACTAGAATCATTACTAGCATCAGAATCATCACCGCTGGCACTAGCATCATCACTATCATTGTCGTCCAAAACATGAACATGGGGGAATGAAGGCTGGTACAGTGGTGACGGTGGCTGGGAAGGGTTAAATCCCTTATGTCTCCAAAATTCGAGCATAAATTACTCGAGCCATTGCCTCCTCAGTATCTCGTGATCCAGTTGTGCTTGGAAGGATGAGTAGTGCTGCTCTATGGAATGCTGGATCTGATCCTGCCAAGTCAATATTTTATTCTGGTTCAACTCAATGTTGCCAATTTTGCCTTCTATCCTACATATCTGGCGTTCAAACTCAGTTGGTTTTCAGTAATCATCCCACTCAACATCCACAGAATGATGCCAATCTCTGTAGGTAGGGGCTGGAGTAAAAGTTGGGCCAGCTAAGGAAGAAGGTCCGATAGTGGTGGATGGGTCGGGGACATCTGTCGGTGGAGGTATGTCGAAAGTGGCAGTAGGAGGAACTGGCTCAAAATCCATGGGTGGTACTGGCTCAAAATCTATGGGTGGCGCCTGGAGCTCCACCACCTTCTCTCGGTCTAACCATTTTAAAGTATCCTTGCCTAAAAGTTTGGGGAACCCATCCAAAGTTATCGGGAGGCATCCATCCAGACCCCCAAACCGCGAGCAAGTCTCATGACATACATGCCAGCATGCAAGTTACCCGGTGTCCCTTTCTTTGATTGCTCATAGAAAAAGTGCGTGATAGCATGAGCTATATTGCACCAGATCTTATGGACCATGCAGTGCAAGAAGAACAACTCCCTCAGGCCAACAACTCCCATAATACTAAGTTGAGCCACTATGGTGTGAACCAATAGATTATGCGCTACTCGACACGAGGACTCAAAATTTGATGTCTTTGATACCTTCGGCTGATACTTGGTGGTATTCAGTACAAATGTGCTCTAAACCCTGGGAGGAATGACATCGTACTCTACAAAATCTACCTCGGAGTTAAGATACTCTACGGTCTGTACCTCCTCCATAGTAAATAAACCCAATTGCATGCCAAGTTCATTGATACTCATATGGAATCACTGACTGCCCATTCAGAACTTCATCATCAGCTCAATGATGGAGATCTTATTTTTATCAAATTAAAAAGTGCAGAAGAACTCCAGGGTTAACTCTTTATAGGAAGGTTCATTGATAGAGAAGAGTTGTTCCCATCCCGGCTGGTTGATTAATTCCCGAACCTCAGTCAGTAAGTTGACTCGCTCTATGGCACCCCAATCCAAAACCCTAGGTGGCGACCAATCCTTGTTCCCTAACAATTGAAACCATCTTCGCTCCTCCGTAGTTGAGAAACGAAGGCACTTGTGGCCAGCAATGAATTTTGAGATGGGAGTGGTAGCAGGTCGACTTGAGCTACCTTCACCTCTAGCCCACTTAGTTAGTAATTTAGATGACACTTGTTTGTGAGGACCCATGATCTACAAAACAAACAAGAATAGCCTCAAAACAAAGTACACCAAACAAGTTATGAAGAACAACACAATAGACCAACCTAATGAAACTAACAATAGTAATGCATTATCAAATAACAAAAGCAATGACACTAAACTAACGGGAGAGCAATGAACCAATTCTCAACAAGGGCAACTTTTTAAATCCATGAAATAATCAATCTCCATACCAAGCATTGCCCCAATTCAATAACATCACCCCAAATCAATATCGCCATAGCCCAACGCAACAAAACATAGGATGTCATCTCTTTAAGAAAAAACAATAAAAAAATAGAGTGTCAATAAACACAACTCAATTATAAACATAGAATCTTCAAAAACACAATGATTAAATCACAAAATATCCATAAAACTCAAATAAAATGCAAAATCCCATAGTAAAAAAAATTTCAAAATCTCTAGAAACTAGCTATGGTAAATAAACAAACCCACAATAAAATAGAATAGAATCTCTAGAATCCAACTAAATAAAATAAATCCAACAATCAACAGATCTATAAGAATCTCCAAACAAAACTACAAGAAATAAAAAAAAAACAAAATAAAATTTCAAAAGTTAAGTGTGTGTACCTGAATAGAGTGAAGAATGCGAGAAAATCGAAGGAAAAATGAGTAAATCCCCTCCAAATCACAAAATGGGAGTCGAAATCCCTTCTATGATGAATGGGTATGTGATTTCAATGGTGAGAGTGTGAAAATTTGAGAGAAAATCATAAAAGAGGGGAAGAGGAGAGAGAGAATTATGTTTGATTTAAAATCGGCATGACTCAAAAAAAATATGGACACGCCCATTGACATGGCCGTGTCTATGGACGTGTCATAACTACTATTTCTTGAAAAAAAATGACAAGCTCACTGACACAGGCATGTCAGTGGGTGTGTTGTAATTATTGTGACTCATTTAAATCAATACGGCTCGTGACACGAGAGTGTCACTTGTGGTTGCTACTGTAAATCTCAAATTTAACCAAAATAACACGACCAATGACACGGGCATGTCATTGGGTGTGTTATAGCTACTGTGGTGCTGTCTAAATGACACATCCAAGGACACGGACGTGTCATTGGTTGTGTCATAGCTACTGTCTCATAGAATTAATGACACGCCCACTCACACGGGCGTGTCCCTAAATAAGCTCAAGTTACCCCTCAAAAGAAAATTTTCCTCTACAAATTAAAATGAATTCAAGGCAAACACACTACCAACCAATGATAGAAGAATAAAAAACCAACAAAACAACTAAAAACATGAAAATTAAAGAAATAAATATTAAAACAAATAAAATAGTGGGTTGCCTCCCACCCAGCACTTCTTTAACGTCATATTAGTTAGACGTTTGGGATTGGTTCATTTTAGTATTAGAGGTATAAAACCTCCTTCAACTCACTCAAGTGCCCCCTAAATACAGTTTAAGCCTTTGCCCATTAATTTTAAAATTCCCTTTCTCTGGGTGAGTAATTTCAATTGTCCCATAGGGAAAAACTTCTTTAACTCTAAATGGACTAGACCATCTTGATTTCAACTTACCTGGAAAAAGTCAAGTCTTGAATTATACAATAATACCTGATTGCCAACTTGAAACTCTTTCCGTTCTTTAATGTGAGCATCATGCCATCTCTTAGTCCACTCCTTATACATCTTTGCATTGTCATCAACTTGTTATCTTCATTCATCCAGCTCATTGATCTGCAATTTCCTCTTGTCACCTGCACTAGCTAGATCAAGTTCAATGTATTTTATAGCCCAATAAGCATTATGTTCAATCTCCAGAGGCAAGTGACAAGCCTTTCCGTATCTTAAAGGCCCATAGAGCATTGTCTAATTTCTTAGACTAATCCTTTCGGGATCGCTCTATAGTTTTTTCAAGGATCCTTTTTATTTCTCTATTCGTGTTCTCAACTTAGCCACTAGTTTGGGGATGGGAAGGAGTAGAAAACCTATGTGTAACACCTAGACTCTTGAAAACTTTCTCAAGCTGAGCGTTACAAAAGTGAGTACACCTATCACTTATGATCGCTTTTGATGTACCAAATCAAGAAAACAAATTTTTCAAAAATCTCATCACTACACTAACATCATTCGTTGCTAAAGCTTGGGCTTCAGGCCATTTGGAAACATAGTCTATAGCGACAAGGATATATTTGTTACCAAAAAAAACTTGGAAACAGTCCCATAAAGTCGATCCCCCATACATCAAAGACTTCACACACTAGAATTCCATTTTGGGGCATCTCATCATGAGAGGAGATGTTTCCAGTTCTTTGACAACGATCACAATATTTCATAAAATCATAGCTATCCCTAAACAATGTGGGCCAATAAAATCCTAATTCGAGCAACTTTTAAGCAGTCCTATTGGCTCCCATATGACCACCAACTGGTCCAGCATGACAATGACAAAGAATATTCATCATTTTAGGCCGGATCATGTGGTCCTTACATAACGTAAAAAAAGAAAGAATCCTCCTAGAAGTAATATTTCAAGTCAAAAAAGAATTTGTTCTTCTCCTGATAAGTCATATCTTTAGGGTGTTCCCTAGTAGCCAAGTAATTAGCCAAATCTTCAAACCAAGGTACATCAAAAGTTGAAAACACTTACCTTACTTACCATGGCGTAAAGCTTCTGATAAGGGAAATGATCATCAATGTTCCCTTTGTCGAACTTCTCCAAGGTTGGGTTCTCTAAGCGCGAAAGGTGATCTGCTGCCAGATTTTCAGCTTCCTTTTTGTCTTGAATCTTTAAATCAAATTCCTACAACAACAAAACCCAACGAATTAGCCTAGGCTTTGCATCTGTTTTGGCAAATAAATACCTCAAAGCCGAGTGATCCGTATACATAATCACTTCGGACAAGATCAATATGATCTAAACTTGTCAAAAGCAAAAACCATAGCTAGAAGTTCTTTCTTTGTAGTTGTGTAATTGGCCTGGGTTGCGTTCAACATCTTGCTTGCGTAATAAATGGGCTGAAAATGCTTCTCTTTGCATTGACCCAAAATTTCTCCCACTGCAATATCACTTGCATCACACATCAGCTCGAATGGTAAATTCCAGTCAGGAGCTACCATGATTGGAGCATGGGTGAATTTCTCCTTAAGAGTTGTGAAAGACCTTATACATTCTTCATCAAACAAAAAATCAACATTCTTCTCTAGGAGTCTTGTTAGAGGATTAGCTATCTTAGAAACATTGCGTATAAACCTTCGATAGAAGCTTGCATATCCCAAAAAGCTTCTGATAGCCTTGACTGATGTGGGGGGTGGCAATTTTTCAATGGTTTCCACCTTAGTCTGGTCCACCACCTCAATACCCTTGATTGAAATCTTGTGTCCCAACATGATTCCTTCTTGAACAATGAAATGAAATTTTTCCCAATTACGTACCAGGTTTGTTTCCTCACATCTTATCAAGACACTCTCAAGATTTTCCAAACAACCTTTGAACAAGCTGCCATAAATTTAGAAATCATCCATGAACACCTCCATAATATCCTCAATGAGCACATCAAAGATTACCACCATGCACTGTTGAAAAGTTGCAGGTGCATAGCATAATCCAAATGGCATTCTTTGATATGCAAATGTCCTATATGGGCAGGTGAATGTAGTTTTCTCTTGGTCTTCCGGTGCAATAGAAATTTGGACGTAGCCTGAAAGGTCATCCAAAAAGTAGTAATACTCATACCCAGACAATCTCTCGAACATCTGATCAATGAAGGGCAGAGGAAAATGGTCCTTCCTAGTTGCATCATTCAACTTTCGATAGTCGATGCAAACCCTCCAACTGGTAACTGTTCTTGATGGAATGAGCTCATTATTTTCATTAGGCACCATCATTGTCCCTCCTTTCTTTGGTACTACTTAAACCGAGCTCACCCAAGAGCTATCCAAAATTGGATATATAATTCCAACATCAAGTAGCTTGATTACTTCAGCTTTAACTTCTTCTTTCATCTTAGGGTTTAATCTCCGTTGTGGTTGCACCATTGGCTTGAACTCATCCTCCATCAATATTTTGTGAGTACAATAGGATGGACTAATACCCTTGATGTCTTCTATCTTCCAAGCTATAACCTACCTATGTTTTTGTAATAGCTCAAAAAGTTTTACCTTATGCTCAGAAGATAGGTGGGAACTCAAAATAATTGGCAATTTATTCTCCTCTCCCAGGAATCCATACTTAGGATGATTCAGAAGAATCTTGAGTTCTAAATTGGGTGGATCAATCAAAGATGGTCGCAGCTTCTGTTCTTTTGGCATTTTAATGGTTTCATATGCCCAACTCTTAAATGATTTGCTTGCTTCAAGATAAACAAGTTGCTCCAGTGCTTCCTGATCCTCAACATTATCCTGCAATAAACACAACTCAAGGGGATCCTTGGAAACAACATTAGTAACACAATTTAATATTTCATGCTCAATGATATCATTGCCTGAATCCACCTCATTGAGTGTAAGTGGGTGCTTCATAGCATAATGTATATTAAAAACAACTTTCTCATTTCCCACTCTTAAGGTCAATGTACCATCATGACATCGATAAGGGCACGGGCTATATTCAAAAATAGCCTACCAAGGATAAGCGAAACATCCGATCCTCGTCTACATCAATGATAACAAAATCATTAGGGAAAATAAAATCTCTGACGTTTATCAACACATCCTCTATAATGCCGCGAGGCTGAATTACTGACTTATCAGCAAGTTGAAACTACTAGGATCTTTTAATTTCTTAGGCAATCTCTTCTGTAAAATTGCTGAACTCTTTTCTGACAATTGCACCAAAGATACTTCCTCAAGTTTCCTTTTGTTAGAAAGGATATCTTTCAAAAATTTAGCATATTTGGGCATATGCGATAAAGCTTCAACAACCGGAATATTAATGTGCAATTGTTTAAAGAGTTCAAGGAACTTACCGAACTGAGCATCCATCTTGTCCTTATTCAACCTTGCTGGATATGGCACTCGAGGTTGGTATTCCTTCACTACTGGACTGGGTTCTTGAGGTTGATTTTCTTTCTCATTTCCCACTGCAGCCTTCTCTCCCGAAGTGATAGTAGAGTTATCTTCTTCTTTTTTCTGTGTCTCATCGCCTTTTGCTTGTGACTCAGCTTCTTTTTCAATCACACCACCCTTAATTTCCTTTCACTCCTTAGAGTAATTACCTTCAGCTTCTCCTTTGGGTTTGCCTCAGTATTGCTTGGTAAACTCCCTTGTGGTCATTCACTGAGTAACTTGGCAATTTGACCCACCTAATTTTCCAAATTGTGAATGGAGGCTTCCTGATTTCTAAGGGTAGTTTCTGTTGATTGAAATCTGGTTTCCGAAGGTGCTATAAACTTCTCCATAATTCCCTCCACCTTGCTTTTTCTTGGAGGGGCAGCTTGTTGATGTTGAGGCTGCTAAAATCCAGGGGGAGGCCTTGGATTATTCTGATTATTCCAGGAGAAATTAGGATGATTTCTCCACCCTGGATTATATGTGTTGCTGTAGGGGTTATTTTCTAGTTGCCTAGGCATGTTTCTAACATAATCCACCTGCTCTTGTTTAGTGAACATATTGTCACTTTGGCAATCTTGACTTTTATGTCCACCCCCACACCATTCACAAGACATCACTTGCATTGATTTCCCCGAAGATGAAGCTAAAGAATCAATCTTTTTATTCATTGCTTCCAACTGTGCTGTCAAAGCAACCACGGGATCCAATTGATGTGAATCAGTGACTTTTAATTTCCCTTATTCCCTTGGGGTTTGCCATTGATAATTGGTAAGGGCATGTCTTCAATCAAATCCTTTGCTGTGAGCGGGGATTTTTGTCCCCACTCCCGGTGGAATGATTCTTGCGACTTCAACAATGTTTAGGCTGAGGACCTTAGAGAACACGGGCCTAAACCTGGAGAAAATGGAGTCACCACCCGGACGAGCCAGGGAAAAGAAAGGGGTGGATGACTCAATTCCTAAGGAATCTTCAATCCCCTAATGGGTTCGAAAAGTTGGATACGTGTGGGGAAGGTGAGAAATGGCCCAACACCCCCACAACGCTCAGTTCATTAGAACCGACCTCCTTTTCAGGTCTTAATATTATAAAATTCATAAATATAATGATATTATCCATACTACATGCTATCATAGGAACAAATTTATGCTATCGCAGTGATACCGCAAGTGCATGGGTCGCTCAAGTAATAAAATAGTGAGTAAATTATCATTCCACTGGGGACAAGGTCAAATATTAGTGCAAATTTCAACTGTTATTTAGCGAATCAATAGTTTGTGTGATGACTAAAATAGAAGATGAATTACTTAATAAACTAAAGTGAAGAAAAACTGAATATTGTGCAACAAAAGTTGATGATGAAAATACTATCCAGATATTGAATCCCCCAAGCCATAAAAAGCATTTATGAATATCAATTCAATTAAATCAAATAATAGAGCTGAATTAGCATTCTCCTAAATTAGATTAAAACCTCTCTCAATTGAATTAATCCTTAATCACTAAGTAGAATGCTAGGAATCTCTTCTCAAGCATAATTAAATAGATCTTGCAATAAGAACAAGGAACTTTAAACCAAAGGGTCTTGTAAGTCTATCTCTAGCACTCCAATCAACCCTCAATCTTAATGAGCATTCTATTCATATCAAGCTTTCTCAAGTCAATAATATAAAAATTGCAACCAATCAATAAGCATGCTATTATCAATTGGAAATAAGAAATTAAGAATCAAAAGGATAAAACACTCAATCAAATGATTTAATTTAATAAGAATTATTCAATCCATACAATAAATCTAGGGTTCATCAATATCTAGATAGATAAAATGTTTAGCTCATGTTCATAACCAGAAAACAAAAATAGAGAAAATAAGTAAAAGAATTCAAACAATCCATAATGAACGATTTGTGTTTCTTCACTTCAATCCTCAAATCTTGGATTAAATCTCGCATTAATTGGATCTTCACCTTCACTCTTGGTAGCAAACACTCTTTTTCTTAGGAAGTTGGCTCTAAATATAAAACTCGATCCCTAATAGCTCAGATTTTATAGCCTAGATATTTTTTCCCGACACGCCCATGGACATGCCCATGTCTGTGGGCATGTCAACAATGCTATTTTAAACTTTAATGACATGGGCAGTGACATGCCCATGTCCTTGGACATGCTGTTGCTACTGCAATGTTGAGTTAGGGACATGGTTAGGGACATGCCCATGTCATTGGGCGTGTCACATCTTCTATGAGTCAGGAGTAATGACACATTCAGTGACACACCCATGTCTCTGGGAATGTCGAAGCTTCTGTAAATTAGTTGAATAACATGGCCACTAACACACCCATGTCACTCGGCGTGTCACTTGAAGAATTTTCCCAAAATAGCTTCTTCCCTTGTCTTTCATCCATGTTTCCAGCCTAAATAACGTTAAGGTCCCAACGAGTCAAAAGTTCCTAGAATCAACCCTAATAAACACTTGAACAAACAAATTAAACTTAATTTGACAATAAATATATTAAGAAATAGGGATAAAAATATCATCAATTATACAATTATCAAAACTCTTTTCTCTACTCTGATTGTTCTTGTGCTAACATTACCCCCATTGCTTTAGTGGTCACTAATAAATACAATAATAAAGGTTAGCTGGGCTGAGGTAGCTGAAGGAGTGGAGGATTTGATAGATGCTCTTTAATCTTCTCAAAAGCTTATTGACAATCCAAATTCAATTACTTAGAGGCTCTGTTCTTTAAAACCTTGAAAATGGGACCATAGGTGTCAATCAATTGAGCTATGAACCAACTTATATATTTGAGGTGTCCCGGGAATCTCCTGATTTCCTTTTCTATTCTTGGGGGTGGCATGTCCAAAATAACCCTTGATTTTGACAAGTCCATTTCAATACCTTTACTACTCATTAAATGACCCAGGAATATTTCAGAAGCTGCACCAAAGATACAATAATCGGGGTTAAGCTTGAGGTTACACTAGCAAAGTCTAAGGAAGAACCAACCTTAGCATTTACAAGTAATCCTTTATAGGTTTTGACTTTATGACCATGTCATCTATATAAACCTCAATTTCTTGATGCATCATATCATGAAAAAATGTGGTGGCTATTCTCTAATATGTTGCCACTATATTCTTCAACCAAAAAAGGCATAACCATATGTCAATAAGTGCCCCTATTCTGTAATAAACCCAGTCTTGGCCTTGTCTTATGGAGCAACTTGTATCTAATTGTAATATGCATAGAGGTCAGTTAAGGAAACTACCTCTGAGCCTACAAGATGGTCTACCTGTAGACCCTTAATTTTGACCCCAATTTGATATGGTCCTAATTAAAGGATGCCAAAATAAATTTGATCCGACTTTGAATATTTAAACCTAGTTTATAATTTTTAAAGGAGTTGGTTCGGATTAAAGAGGCATATATTTGATTGTAAAACCCTAAAATCAAGTGGAATTGGCCCAAATTAAAATTTTTTAGTCCATAAGTTAAAAAAGGCTAGAATAATTTAAGTGAGGCAGCTTGGGAGAAAACATTAACAAGGGAACATTAAGAGGGGATTGCAAGGAACATTTACAAGACAATAAGGAACATTAAAGAGATACGGCAACAAACAGAAAGGATTAGCAGCAAACATTCATCAGTAATCAATCCATCAAAGACAGCAACGCTGTCTTTGTTAATTGTTCATCCAGAAGTTAATTGAGGAGGAATCAACGAGTGGAGGTTTGATCTTTAATCATGAATTATTTATGTTTACAGTAGTTTCATTTCTTTGATTAATAAGAATATGCATGCATGCAGTAACTTGATCTTTGAGCACACAGTATCTTGATCTTTGAACATGCAGTAAATTGGTTTTTGTTTTAATAACTTTAATCGTTTGCTTTGTTTTTTGTTTTAATAACTTTAATCGTTTGCTTTAATTATCACATTGATCAATTGGTATTTGTAATTCCACTGGCATATTTCATAAAACATAAAACTATCTAGTAGTCAACAATTAATTGTTAAAATCTATCTTGTTTAATATAACTTCAAGAACCGTATGTTATTTCATTAAAACTCAAAACCTCAAACTATTTTTATCCAAAAGCCTAAACCATTTCATTATTAAACTCTAAAATATTGATTATTTTTCCAAAACCTAAATTTATTTTTCCAAATCCAAAATTGTATTTTTTTAGGCAGTAAGTCAATTCCAAAAACCCTAATTATCCAAAAGCCTAATTCCAAAACTCTAGTTTTAAAAACCCTAATTCCAAAACCCTAACTATCCAAAACCCTAATTCCAAAACCCTAGTTTTAAAAACCCTTATTCCAAAACCCTAGTTTTAAAAACCCTAATTTCCAAAACCCTAACTATCCAAAACCCTAATTCCAATACCCTAGTTTTAAAAACACTAATTCCAAAACCCTAGTTTTAAAAACCCTAATTACAAAAACCCTAGTTTCCAAAACCCTTGTTTCAAAAACCCTAAAAATCCTAATTTCAAAACTAATTATAAAACTTTAGTTTCTAAAACCCTAAGTTCTGAAACCCTAAATTCAATTGATAATTCTTTAAAACCCTAAATTTATATATTTATTGCTTTATTTAATTTTAGATTTGATTATATAGTTTATTATATTTTTTGATGGTTGTTTTATTTAATTTTAATACTTGATTTATTTAATTTATCATGGATGCATGTTTATTTTATATTTTGATTGATATCTTTGATGAATGATTTATTTATGACGAATGGTTATTTATTTCTATTGATTTATTTAGATTTCCAAAAGTGTAAGAGGTATGTTTCCACTTTGTGGGTACCTCATTAGTTAAATATCATGTAATTTAAATTGCTTTTATATTTTAGACCAATGTAAAGGACATGTTTCTACCTCATGGTGGGTGTCCTATTTAGCTTAGACATGGATGATGTAAGGGCATGCTTCCATCTTCGGATGGGTGTCCATTTATTTGTTTTGCTTGGACATTGCTTTGATTTTTAATATATCGATGCTTTATTTCAATTGTTGCGTATAATATGGATAATATTGTTATATTTAAGAATTTTATAATATTAAGACCTGTAAAGGAGGTCGATTCCAATGAATCGGGCGTTGTGGGGGTGCTGGGCCATTTATCACCTTCCCCACACGTACCCAACTTTTCGAACCCATTAGGGGCTTGGGGATTCCTTAGGAATCGAGTCATCTACCACTTTCTTTTTCCCAGCCCGTTCGGGTGGTGACTCCATTTTCTCTGGACTTTGGTCAATGTTCTCTAAGCCCCCGAGCCTAAATAGTACCGAAGTGGCAAGAACCATTCCACCGGGAGTGGGGGCGAAAATCCCCACTCACAGTGGCGACTCCACTGTGGATAAGAGAAGTTGATTCCGTTGGTCTTTTTATTATTCTATTTTTTCTTATAATGATATTATCCATTGCATCATATTAGATTGCTTCGTGTGCGTGAGTTAGGACGCCTGTGTTACCCGTGTTATGCTATGTAAGGGATACCATACTTTCACTCAAGGTATGGAGATCGAGCATGGCATAACCACTCATAGCCTCATACCATTTGGTATATACTTGATATGGGAACCTAAGCCTTTTAACCCAAAAACTAAAGCTTATGTAGTTGGCCTACTTACTTTTCTTAGGTTTTACCCCAAATGCATGTTGTTTGACTATGGTTAATTTATCTTGGCTTAAATCATGGCTTATTTGGTTTGTTCTTTTTCTAATATGACCTATGTACATTGTAAGCTCAAAATAAATTTTTCTTTAAATTCCGAAAGACCAAAACTATTTTCAAGACTTTTTAAGATGGTCTTTAGACATAAAACTTTTCTAAAAAAAACAAATCAAAAATTCTTTTGCTAATGACTCAAGTGCAAAGCCCAAAATCCATTTTTTTCTAAAATTATTTTACAATTGGCTTAGAAATAAAATTATTTTTATCCAACCTTTTCTTAGAAAGAGCTTGTAAATTATTTAGGTTAATTATTAAATATCAAAAATCAATTGTGAGCCTAGTTTATACTAAGAATAATTAATCATGGGATTGTTTTTAGCATGAATCATTAGTTACTTTTTCAAGTGAGAAATCTATTTATAATAAACCTCTTAATTTAGTTTTAATCCAATATAGCATAAAAGCTACTTTAGTTGGATAAATGGATTAAAACCTAATTAATGGGAATTATTATGAACTGATTTTCATTTTCAAAAATATAACTATTGGTTGAAACGTCCGAGGGAAATATTCATAAACAAAGTACCCCATGTTGGTATTTTGTTAACCATGTACCTAGGAAAAGAGACTTGCCATTCGTGTATGGATGTTATAAGGTTGGAAGGAACGTCCTATTTGTCCTTCTTTGTTAATTGTTCGTGCCTGCATGTATACATCTGCATCTCATATCATTGATCCTTTCTAGCTCACAGCCCTGGATTACGACAGTTCAAAAGCTTAGGACAATCCGACCTACGCTAGAAGCGAAGAATCTAGCAACAACTCAATCACTTGCTCACCAAAAACAATGGAGCCGAACAAATTCAAAGAATGGTGGACGACTCCCTCAATGCCAAGATGGGGGAAATAAAAGAGGCCATGGCTGAGACCATAAAGAATCAACTAGCTGCAATTTAGGAAATAATACCGAAGCATCTGCTAGCACCAAGAAAGACAAGGGGAAGGCTAAAGTTGGTGAAGTGGTTTTCGATGATGATAAGGTGATCATTAATGATGATGATTGGGCTCATTACTACCAAGATCCTCAAGACAAAAAGGAGCCGAAGGTTGTTGAGAAGGAAACTATTGAAAAAATCGAAGCTTCTGATGTTGAAAAGATGATTGCTGATTTAGAAAAGAAATTTGAGAAGAAACTGAAAACCGAAGAAATGTCCGAAGTTGAAAAATTATTTGAGCTAGATGAAGAGGTTCCGTACAAGTTCAAGATGCCATCTTTTACGAAGTTTGATGGAACTGGAAATCCTCACCTCCATGTGAAGCAGTATAATACTGCTATGCAGTCGGCCCGAGCTACTAAGGCTCAAACTCTAAGGTACTTTATGCTCTCATTGGACCTTGTTGTCCAAAATTGGTTCAATACCTTAGATGATGGAACACAAAAGAGTTGGGATTTTCTATACAAGGCCTTCGTCCTACAATATGGGTACAATGTTGAAATGGAAGTTACCTTGATGGAAATTGAGTCCATTAGGCAAAGACCAAATGAGAATTTTGTGGACTATGTAAAAAGGTGGAGAAATAAAGTTGCTTTGCTCAAGAAGAGGCCCGATGAGTCTGATCAAATAAGAATGATTATGAGAGGGGTGTTGCCTAGTCTTCGTGAAAGGATGTCTAATACACTCACCCGTGATTTCAAAGATCTTCTCCAAGCTGGTCTACAAATTGAAGAATGGGAAAGGGAGAAGAGCCGCTTTTTAACAAGAAGGAATGAGAAAGGGAACTACCAGTCTGGAAATCAAAGCCCACAAAAAGAAGTTGATGTCAATACAACTGGTTAAGCAAATAGAAGGTAGCTTTCAGATCTGGGGAAGCCTTTGTCTTGGGTCTTTAAGAAGCTACAAAAGAAGGGACTATTACAGCCATTGGCCCCTCCACCTTTACCGAATCCTTTACCCCCAAAATTTAATACTAAATCCTTTTGTGAGTTTCATCAAACACAAGGACATGAGACAAACAAATGCTTGTGACTAAAACATGAGATCCAAAATTTAATTGATAGTGGTAAGCTGCCTGAGCCTGATAAGACCAGCACAAAAAATAATCCTTTGCCAGCAACCTTCATGGTACGAAAAGGATTGGAAGAAAATTTTGTTTTATCATCCTTTCAAGATGGGGATATTGAAGATGTGGAAGGAAAATAATCCTAACTCAACAAACTTTCCTTAGCTTGAATGCTAATTTTCAAATTTTGCTTTAATATTTAATTAGAACAATAGTGTTTTTCAAATTTAAATTTGTTTGAATAAATTACTTTCATCAAAATTTTTGTTGTTCTTTGTTCATTTTGGTGCTCAACTGATGAGGAATCTAGCTTGATGTTCATAAATTAATATATCTAGGCTTCATCATTTGAATGACTTTACTAGATAAGGGAATTGCTCTATAGCATTGAGTTGTGTATGCTTACTTAGAGAGGGCTCCTGCATAATTACCTTTGTCTAGGTCCTAGTTAGTCTTAGAACATGCTTTGATAAACTTTCGAGGTGAAATTGAACTCTGCTTATTTAAGGGAGAGATGATCTAGGCATTGTTTAGTTAGCCAACAACTAGTATTCACCCAATTAAATATCACTCCCTAGTTGTCCCTTTGAGCCTTCGTAAAATTTTAGCTTTCTTTTCATTGGCTTATAAACCCCAATAACCTAACTTGAGATGTTGTGATACTTTTGACAAGTCTTATGATCACTAAGATGAAGAGGCAAGAAGATCAAAGAAAGGAATGGATAGTCAAGACCATGAAGACAGTTGAAGCTCTCAAGACCATAAGGGTAGTTGAAGTTTTTATGACCATAAGGATAGTTGAAGTTTTCCTAATATCTCCAATATATCAAGACAACATTAGAGTAACAAATGATTTATCCCTGTTAAAGAAGATTTATGTCACTCCACTCATCCATTATTGGAAGCTCAAGTTGGTACAAACAAGACAACTCTTTTAGAGCTAGAACCAAAAAAAAAAAGAGAAGAAAAGAAAATAAGAGAAATGAGAACAAGGAAAAAAGAAGACAAAAAGAGAAAAGAAATAAAAAAAAAGAAAAAAAAGAAAGATAAAACCTAAAAAGGCGGTTCGGAAAGCCAACTGAGTTCTCTTTTACCTAAAGCAGCAAAAGGCTTCCATTTGGTTTATAAGGACAGTTTGACTTAAATTGGTCCAACCCAACTAAAGATTCAATCAAAATTGGAGGAAAAAAAGGAGAAAGACCATTTAGTTCTTAAAAGTTCTATACTTGACAGTCCTACAAGGAAGCTCATTATTTTGATGAATCATTTCTTTGAAGGATAAAATGACAAAATGCTCAAAGAAAGGAAAGAGCAAGAAAAATAAAAAAGAAAGAAAAGGGAGAAGAAGAAAAGAAATGAATTTGGGTACCAAACTTTTTGCAAGGGCAAAGACTGTCCTAATAGAATTTAGAGTCTAGCAAGATTGCTTCCAGCTGCCTAAAGTTCAAACAAGAAATTTGCTGTGTGAAGGTTTGTCCATTGTGTCACATCGGCTCCCACTTACAAATGGCTTTCATTTAACCCGTGTCCCTTATAGACCCCATTGCAAGCCTATCAAAGACCTGTTGATCTCTCTTGGTAGGTAGAGTTTATAAGTGGAGATAGTTTGGATAAGCATGTATATGAGATAGATAATATGTAAACTCAAAAGAGATCTTTGGCCAAGTAATGTGTATGTGCCTATCTGAAGTGCAACAAGTCTTGCTTAAATAGAAATAATTCCCGAGTTTAGTATGGTAACTAGGGTTGTCATGTTATAGATATGCTAATTTGGAAAAATCAAGCCCTGAGGTACATTGAAATTGATTTGGCAAAGCCAACGTTTGATTTCAAAATCAAAATTCAAAAAATAAAAAAATATTTTTGTCACACGAAGCCTTCAAGTTAAGAGAAGTTTGTTGCATCATCAAAACTTGAAGGACACAGTGGGCAAAGGAAATGATTACTGGCAAGGTTATGAAGAATCTACCAATTGACATACTGAATCATAATTTGAAATGGATGTATCTCTGCTGTTTGGGGCCTCCATTATTCATATTTTCAACATCTTGAAGATAAAAGCCATAAATGCAAAGCTTTCTGTCATTTTAATGCAAAACCTGAATGGGCATCTGGAAGGAGTCAATGAGAATACTTTAGTTAATCATATCGGTCTGTGAGTCGATGAAACCATTGTAAGTATTATTCACGCATATCATGCATACATGAGCATATCACATCACACTTTCTTGTCTTGTATTATCTATTCCTTGTCAAAATGAACGACAAACACCTTGTGAAGTAAGGAATTAAAAGAAGATATTGAATCAAGGGGGTATGGAAAGTCTATTCGCTTATGGAAGCTCCAGTCATTTTGCAAAAGAAGAAATACGTGCTCGTGCGAACAACTAGACGACAAAAACTTCAATCAGAGCCCGCATAGAAAAATTATGGGTTTGAGCCTACACAGGGGGCAAATTTTCTCCTTTTCAATTTTTGAGCTTATGCATAAACAAAATATTTTGAATATCTTGCTAGGAAGGGAAGGAAAAGATATGAAGACTAGCTAAAAGGGCTGAATTTTTTTCATGCATAATTGATGAACAAGAAAAAGAATTCTCAAATGCAAAAGACAAAAGGTCAGTCCAGCTAAAAGAGCTGAAGCCAGGGTAAAGACCCAATTTTCAATGGATAAAGATCCATGTTTCAAGGGTAAAGACCCAATTTCCAATGGATAAAGATCCATGTTTCAAGGGTAAAGACCCGATTTTCAATAGATAAAAATCCATATTTCAAGGGTAAAGACCCAATTTTCAATGGATAATGATCCATGTTTCAAGGGTAAAGACCTGATTTCTAATGGATAAAGATCCATGTTTCAAGGGTAAAGACCCGATTTTCAATGGAGAAAGATCCATGTTTCAAGTGTAAAGACCCGATTTCTAATGGATAAAGATCCATGTTTCAAGGGTAAAGACTGGATTTCCAATGGATAAAGATCCGTATTTCAAGGGTAAAGACCGAATTTTCAATGGATAAAGATCCATGTTTCAAAGGTAAAGACCTGATTTCCAATGGATAAAGATCCATGTCTCAAGACTAAAGACTCGATTTTCAATGGGTAAAGATCCATGTTTCAAGGGTAAAGACCCGATTTTTAATGGATAAAGATCCATATTTCAAGGGTAAATACCCGATTTTCAATGGATAAAGATCCATGTTTCAAGGGTAAAGTCCCGACTTTCAATGGATAAAGATCCATAATTCAAGGGTAAAGACCTGATTTCCAATGGATAAAGATCCATGTTTTAAGGGTAATGATCCAATTTCTAATGGATAAAGATCCATGTTCCCAGGATAAAGACCCAATTTCTAATCGATAAAGATCTATTTTTGGTGGGTAAAGACCCACAATTCATAAAAATGGAACAACTAGTTATGCCATAATTTTCAACTGATAAAAGGTCAGTCAAATCAAATTTAATCTCGAGTCTAAGTACCCAAATCAAATCCAAGAACCCAAAGCCTCAACCATATCAAAAATTAAGTCTTACTGATTTTCACTCTCTTTTGATGTAGTCTCAGATCGTTCAAGCAGGGGGCAAACTGTAGACCCTAAATTTTGACCCAAATTTGATATGGTCCTAATTAAAGGATGCCAAAATAAATTTGATCCAACTTTAAATATTTAAACCTAGTTTATAATTTTTAAAGGATTTGGTTTGGATTAAAGAGGCATATATTTGATTGTAAAACCCTAAAATCAAGTGGAATTGGCCCAAATTAAAATTTTTCGGTCCATAAGTTAAAAAAGGCCAGAATAATTTAAGTGAGGCCGGCCTGGGAGAAAACATTAACAAGGGAACATTAAGAGGGGACAACAAGGAACATTAACAAGATAGCAAGGAACATTAAAGAGAGACGGCAGCAAACAGAAAAGATTAGCAGCAAACATTCATCAATAATCAATCCATCAAAGACAGCAACGCTGTCTTTGTTAATTGTTCATCCAGAAGTTAATTGAGGAGGAATCAACGAGTGGAGGTTTGATCTTTAATCATGAATTATTTATGTTTACAGTAGTTTCATTTCTTTGATTAATAAGAACATGCATGCATGCAGTAACTTGATCTTTGAACACACAATATCTTGATCTTTGAACTTGCAGTAAATTGGTTTTTGTTTTAATAAATTTAATCGTTTGCTTTGGTTTTTGTTTTAATAACTTTAATAGTTTGCTTTAATTATCACATTGATCAATTGGTATTCGTATTCCCACTGGTATATTTCATAAAACATAAAACTATCTAGTAGTCAACAATTAATTGTTAAAATCTATCTTGTTTACTTTAACTTCAAGAACCACATGTTATTTCATTAAAACTCAAAGCCTCAAACTATTTTTATCTAAAAGCATAAACCATTTCATTATTAAACTCCAAAATATTGATTATTTTTCCAAAACCTTACTTTATTTTTCTAAATCCAAAATTGTATTTTATTAGGCAGAAAGTCAATTCCAAAAACCCTAATTATCCAAAACCCTAGTTTTAAAAACCCTAATTCCAAAACCCTAGGTTCCAAAACCCTAACTATCCAAAACCCTAATTCCAAAACCCTAATTCAAAAACCCTAGTTTTAAAAACCCTAATTCCAAAACCCTAGTTTTAAAAACCCTAATTCCAAAACCCTAGTTTCAAAAATCCTAAAAATCCTAATTTCAATACCCTAATTATAAAACTTTAGTTTCTAAAACCCTAAGTTCTAAAACCCTAAATTCAATTGATAATTCTTTAAAACCCTAAATTTATATATTTATTGCTTTATTTAATTTTAGATTTGATTATATAGTTTATTATATTTTTTGGTGGTTGATTTATTTAATTTCAATACTTGATTTATTTAATTTATCATGGATGAATGTTTATTTTATATTTTGATTGATATCTTTGATGAATTATTTATTTATGATGAATGGTTATTTATTTCTATTGATTTATTTTGATTTCCAAAAGTGTAAGAGGTATGTTTCCACTTTGTGGGTACTTCATTAGTTAAATATCATGTAATTTAAATTGCTTTTATATTTTATACCAATGTGGAGGACATGTTTCTACCTCATGGTGGGTGTCCTATTTAGCTTAGACATGGATGATGTAAGGGCATGTTTCCATCTTCGGATGGGTGTCCATTTATTCGTTTTGCTTGGACATTGCTTTGATTTTTAATATATCAATGCTTTATTTTAATTGTTACGTGTAATATGGATAATATTGTTATATTTAAGAATTTTATAACATTAAGACCAGTAAAGGAGGTCTATTCCAATGAACCAGGAATTGTGGGGGTGCTGGCCATTTCTCACCTTCCCCACATGTACCCAACTTTTCTAACCCATTAGGGGATTGGGGATTCCTTAAGAATCGAGTCATTCACTGCTTTCTTTTTCCTAGCCCATTTGGGTGGCGACTCCATTTTCTCCGGACTTAGGTATGTGTTCTCTAAGGCCCCGAGCCTAAATAGTGCCGAAGTCATAAGAACTATTCCACCGGGAGTGGGGGCAAAAATCCCCGCTCACACTACCAAGAGCTCAATATTGGGTAATGGAAAATCATCCTTGGGGAAGGCTTTGTTAAGGTCCTTATAGTGCACACACATCCTAACTTTCCCATTTTTCTTATGAATCTGGACTATATTTACCAACCACATATGATATGTTATGGCTTTGATATACCTACTAGTTAGCAATTTCTCCACCTCTTCTTTGATTGCGAAGGACCATTGGGGTTTCAATCTTCTAAGCTTGTGCTTGACTGGCTTTACATGTTCATAAGTTGAAATTCTATGGACCACTATAGTCGGATCAATCCATGTCATTCTTTTGCTTCCCAGGCAAAACAATCAAGGAATTCCCTCAACAACTGTACCAAACCTTGTTTATCATGGTAGGATGATGTAATATATGTGGCTTTTGGGTTTTCACTAGCAGCAGTGTTTATTAATCCTTTTTCTTATTTTATTTCATTTATTATTTTTTCATTGTTTGAGTCAATAGATGAGAAAGGAAAGTAACCAGAAAAGGTTAACTCTTTATTTAAGATAAAATTATTTCATATAAGCTGATAATTAAAAGAAAAATTACATGGGACTTGACTAGGAATTTGATGCTGACTCTGGCTCTAACTCAGAGGAATCTGACTCAACTACACATGACTATGGATGATTTTGACTCTCTATCTCGTCGTTCTTCTCATGAGACCAATTTGTGAGGGGACTTTGTGTGGGTTGGATAAGTATGGTCAAGTCTTCCTTGGCTTTATCAGAGATTACACATATTTTGTCAAATAGGCTTGCCTCTATATGGTCAATCCAATCTTGGTCAATTTGCAGTTCTGCTCCCTTCAAAGATAGCATGACATCAAAGAATAGTTCAGAGCCTAGGGTTAGTTCACCAGTTGTCTCACAAAAGGTTTAGAAAAACCACAATAGAGCCTAGGGTTAGTTCACCAGTTGTCTCACAAAAGGTTTAGAAAAACCACAATAGGGGAAATTCTCTCCCCCCCCCCTTCACAAAATAACTATTGAGTGTGGGGAAGTATGGCTTCATTGCCCAATTATAAGGTTTCCCCAACTTAGAAGCCTTAGATCTTTCTCTTCTCTTCATATTCTCTTCCTCAATGTCTTCTAAAGTAGGAGTGTATCCAAGCCCAACTAAAGGGGTGATCGATGGATACTCAAGGAATGCTATAATCCCCTATTGGTGATTCCCCAACCCTAAACTAGGGAGATAATATCTTTCTCATAATAGTACTAATAATCAGGCTACTATTTGGATAAAAATCAATATACACCATTTCCTTACCTAGTTCTTTGGCAACGAGGAGTACGATATCAAATGAGAATCCTGATAATAGATATGCATTAAGCTTAAGTTTTATTTCTATTAAAGGAATCTAAGATGGGTTAACAGTCTTTCTTTGAGGATCTCCATTACTTGTAACAACACCCCTATTAGACGGTAACTTTAGTTGCTAATTATAAGAGGAAGGGACTACTCTAGCTTGGTGAATCTGGGACCTTCCAAGTAGCAAATTAAAATAAGAAGGAACATTCAACACTTGAAAGGGTATAATCTGTGTCAAAGGCCCTATTGTCACATCTAGGTCAGCCACCCAGGTACTTCTCTCTTGGTATTATCATATGCCCTAATAACTTGATTCAATTGAGGAAACTTGCCACCTTTAAGGCACATACATTTAAAGCAAAACAATTATCAATCAACACCAATTGTATAATATTCCCTTTAGCTAATATTGTGATGTAAAGTGCTTCATTATGGCTTTGGGCTTGGCTAGGAGAATCTTCAAAAATTATATGGGCCCCCTTTGTGGATTGGGTTAAGGAGGCTAATAGATCTTCTGGGGTTATATCATTGAGAACTTGAAACTAATCTAGGATTTTAAAACAAGTTTTCTATGAGGATAAGAGGATATGAGAAGGCTTCAAATAGAAATGTTGGCTTGGGCCTTTTTGAGTTTCTTCAATATTAGATATTCTTCAGGCTAGGATGTTGGTTGGGGAGGAGGAGGAGGTTGAGTAACTTGTCCACTCCTAGTTAGGGCAAAAATTCCTTCTTTAACCTTTTCAACATAACCATTGAGGTCTAACATGCAATAATATGCTGGTTGTATTAGAGCAATAGGATCAATATCACTTTCTGGACGGGGGATGATCGAATTAACCATAGGTGGTGGGTGCTTGCATAAGGGATTAGTAGCTATATTAGGCCAAGGCCTTAGAGGTAGAATTAGACCTTTATCAACTAGGTCTTGTATCTTGTGTCTAAGGTTAATACACACATATGTTTTAAGACTTGCCATTTGGTAAAAATCATAATACTCATCAGCCTTGAAACCCTTTGGGATAGAAGTAGGGGGTAATAGTTCTATTAGAAAGCTTTCTTGAATACAATCCTTAGGGCATTCCCTGATGGGTGAACACTCTATCTTGTTTTTCTATTCTAATGTGTTATTGAGTGCTTATATTAGCTACTTCTCCACCCTTCTTATTTCCAACTATGCTAGGATTAGTGTTGGCATTATTTCCCCCCTTTCTATACCTGGTTAATGAGGAAACTATTGACTCATCTTTCAATTGACTTGAATGCATCAAATCTTCATTTTTAGTGGCAGTGGATACTGAGGCCTTGAAATATGGAAGATACTGAGTTTGGAGGTAGCTCTAATAGACAAGCTACAAATTCTTAATAATGATATTTATATATTCCTACTCGGGTGGCCTATTTACCATCTAGGCTACTTTCAAACTCCACCACGTAAGGAATAAGGAGAAGAACTCCCTAGTCCCCTGCTTGGTGGTTTTTAGGGCTCAACAAGTTTCATCTATCTCAACAATATAATGGCACTGCTTGGTGAATTCATTACAGATATCCTTTCATGTTGAGTACTTTTGGTTATCAAGATCTACAAACCATTTGACTACTGCTCTAGATAAATATTGTTGGAATAATTGGGCAAGGAGCTCATCTGTTATTTTGAGGGGGGAAAGAGTAGCCACATACATCTTAAAATGTGTCTTTGGGTAAGTAGTACCATCAAATCTATCCATAGAGGGCATCTTAATCTTGGGAGGAGCTCATGTATTTGGAAAGAGGGCTAAGGATTTTGGGTCAATACATGCTTCATTGCTCTTAATATTCTTGATCTATCTTTCAAGGCTTCAATCTTTTTAAGTAATTTCTATGAGGGGTCACCTCCTTGAGAAGGATTAGCTGTAACTTCTGGGACTGGGTCTGGGGCATAAACCATTTGGGTTAGGTTAATGATGGGGACAATTGGGTTGGAGAATTTTAGACATGTATGGTGTGCGAGGGAACTGATGGTGTGATATGAGTAGGAGTTATAGGAAGAGCTGTGTGTATGGCAGGGTTCAGGGTAGTTAGTGGTGGAGGAGGTATTTGAGAAGTGGAAGCTATGTTAAGGTCCACATCAGGTGGGTTGTTTTGGGTCGAGTTAGGCCTAATCATATTAGCAACTTTATGGAGGATAGCATTTCTTTACTTATCTAGAGCCTTGTTTAGTTCAACTTGTTGGTTAGCCATTATGATGGTAAAATACCCTTCTTGCCTTTTAAGAAGAGCCTCCATTGTAGTGTTAAGAACAATGTGTTGGGCTATTGGTACCTACGAAAAGGAAACACAAGGTTTTTAGAGAGAAGAAGAAAGGGAAAGACTCATTGTATGCAGGTATAGGTCATACAAAAATGGAATGGTCTATCATGGATTAGACTTCCCAAAAAATGGATTGACGTTGATCATTAGATGATGTCTAAATTTTGGAGAAAGGTGGTAAGGGATGTCCTGATATGACTAGCTGAAGCAATGATATGATCATCTTCAATGGTCTCATTATGGTTCCTCAAATAAAAAGGTAGGGATAGTGAGTATTTGGACCACATACAATTTTAAGACGATGGGTTGAGTGTCATGTAAAAGAAGCAGGTCAAAAGATAAGGGATCCATGAGTGCATGGGTGTTTTCTTTTAAAGGGAATTTTGTACTAGGTAGGATACCCTAAGTTCTATATTTTTACAGGTCTTTTATGGTTTAAATAGAGTATGCATGGATGCATGAGAAAAAAAGTTTAATGGACTATATACAAAAAGGCTTAAATTATTATGGTACATACAACCTAGGGCCGGGTTCTATGGTCATTACATAAAAGAGTTGAAGGGTGGTATAGACCTTTGATTTTGGCCCTAAGCTAGTTCAGTGCTAATTAAACATGGCCTAAGTACTTATTGATCCATTCTTAATGGCTTAAACCTATTTTAAGCTTTTAATTTGATTAGTTCAAAATTTATAAGGCCTAAATAAATTTGGTTTAGTTTTTAAAACCTTAAAACGGTCCGAAAGAAAAATTTAAAACCCTAAAATGGTCCAAAAGTAAATTTGGGTCGATATGGACCATGCCATATCAAACTAGGCTTGCCCAATTTGATATGGGTTGTCCATATTGAATTGGGCAATGCCTAATTCGATATGGATCATGTCCATATCGAACTAGGGCATGTCTATTTTGATATGGAAAATGGTCCATATCGAATTCATGCATTCCTTGTTTGATATGGATCTTCTCCATGTGGAACTAGGGTTGCCAATTCGATATGGACCTTCTCCATGTCAAACTAGGGCTGCCAATTCGATATGGACCTTGGTCCATGTCAGATTAAAACATTTTTAGTTCGATATGGTAATGCTTTGGCCTCGAATTCAAATAGTTTTAGTTCAACATGGTCGCGGTTTATCCTAAATTCATATTGTTTTAATTCGATATGCCTCAGAAGAACCATGCTTAATTGGGAAACTAACACTCATTTAACAGGGTTTAACCTAATATGTTCTTATAAATATAGGTTTTAAAATAGGCAGCCAAGAGGGAAACAACAAGAAGCAACAATCAAACAGTAAGCATTAAACGATAGCAAATATTAGAGATTAAGTGAGTAGAGACACATAATATCAAACCATCAAAACTAAGAAGGCAGTGGATGACTGTCTTCATTATATTCAACCAAGATTTAACCGTTGGTGCAAATATAAAGCTTGGATCAACATAAAATATCGGTGGAACCAAAAATGGAGGTTTGCAATCCCTTATTTAGTTTGTTTTATGTTTCCAGCAATCCATCCATTCTTGTTTCATTGTTTTATTTCATTCTTACACTTTTATGAACATCCAGTAGCACTATTTGAGAACCCAGTTTACATCCAACAAACCATTTAATTTAAAAAAAAATAGGAGTGAAAAGGTTTTTTAATATTAATATGTAATAGATTGGTTCAATTCGCAACACTCACACAAACCCTTTTTAAGTCAACTTTGCACGGCCATCTATTTAGATATCCAGTAATGATTTACAAGAACATGTTTCATATAATCATACAGTAGCCTTATTCATATAATCTAGTAACCAAGTTCAAATAACCAAAACCCTAAAATCCATTTTCAATATCAAAACCCTAAAACCAATTTTCAATATCAAAACCCTCAAATCAGCTTTTCAATCTTAAACCCTAACAAAAATAGTTTTTAATCATAAAACCCTAAAATCAATTTTTAAAGCCGTAAACCCTAATTTAGTTTTTTTTTCTTCTAAAAATCTAATTATATCTTTATGAAACCTTAAAACATTAATCATATTTTCTTAAACCCTAATCCACATCAATAAAACCTTAGTTTTTATATTTTATTATTTAATATAATGTAGGATTGATTATTATTATGTGCTATGGGTGATTTTATTTTATTTCATGGATGGTTACTTTGTGAATGGTTGAATGTCCTTTTTAATGGTTTATCTTAGTTTCAAGAATGTAAGAGGTATGTTTCCACTTTGTGGGTACCTCATTAATCAAAGTTTCATGTAATTTAAGTTATTTCAAGTTTTTGATTAATGTAAAAGGATACGTTTTCACCTTTTGGTGGGTATCCTATTTATTTTGTTTTAGACATTGAACATGGTTATAAGAGCATGTTTCCATCTTGTATGGGTTCCCATTTATTATTTTACTTTGAACATTATTTTGATTTTAATACAATGATGTTTTATTTTAATATTCACATGTAGTATGGTATTTTTGTAATAACTAAAAATTTTATAATATGTAGACCTGAAAAGGAGGTCGGTTCCAATGAATCGGGCGCTGCGAGGTTGCTGGGTCATTCTCACCTTCCCCACACGTACCCAACTTTTTAAACCCATTAGAGGTTAGGGATTCCTTAGGAATCGAGTTATCCACCCCTTTCTTTTTTTCAGCCCATCCTGGTGGCAACTCCATTTTCTCTAGATTTAAGCTCGTGTTCTCTAAGGCCTTGAGCCTAACAGTGCCGAAGTTGCAAGAACTATTCCACCGGGAGTAGGTGCGAAAATTCCAGCTCACAATTGCGACGCCACTTGGGATAAAAGAATTTAATTTTGTTGGTCTTTATATTATTTTAGTCTTTCTTATTATGATATTATCCATTGCATCATATTATATTGTATTGTGTGTGTGAGTTAGGATGTCCATGTAACCCGCGTTATGTTATGTAAGGGATACCATACTTTCACTCAAGGTATGGAGATTGAGCATGGAATACAAGGCATAACCACTCATAGTCTCGTACCATTTGGTATATACCTATTATGGAACCTAAAAATTTTTCAAACCAAAGACTAATGCTTATGTAATTGGCCTAGTCACTGTCCTTAGTTTTCTACCCAAATGCTTGCTCTATGACAATGATTGATATATCTTGGTTTGACCATGACTTATTTTGTTTGTTCCATTCCTAATATGCTTAATTATATTGTAAGCCTAGAATAATTCTTAAGCCTAAAAGACCAAAACTATTTTCAAAATTTTTCAAGATGGTCTTTGTACATAAAACCTTTTTCCAAGATGGGTCAAAAATTCTTTTTACCTTAAGGTCCAAACTCAAAGTCCAAAATCTATTTTCGAATAAATCTTTTTTCAATGGGCTTTGAAAAAAAAAACATTTTTTTACTTCACCAAAACCCATCTTTTACAATGGACTTTGAAACAAAACCATTTTTAAACAATCATTTTCTTAAATGGGCTTATAACTATTTAGGTCAATTAAGGTGTAACATCCAAAATTTTTTGAAATTAAATAAAATTAAATTGGATAAATTAAAAAAATAATTTAAATGGAAAATAAAAGGATTTTTAATGAAAAATTGAAAGATATATGTGAAATATACATGAAATATACATAAAGTACATATAAGTCAACAAAATCAATTCTTTTAAAAGAAAAGTCAAAGGTTAAAAGGTATTTTTGTAATTATACTTTAAAAATTGAAAAATATTTAAATAATTTTAAAATAATTTATTTTTTGTATGGAATATGTAAACTTTGGATATTTATTAATTAATTAATGAATTAATTAAAAATATAATATAATATATTATATAAATGGTTGAAATGGAAGTGGAAGGAGAGAGAAATTAAATATAAGTCTTCTTCTTCTTCTTCTTCTTCTTCTTCTTCTTCTTCTTGTCTAGGCCGAAACTCCATGGGAGTTCAAGACAAGGTTTTGCCTCTTCTATGCTCCATTAATTGAAGGGTTTCAAGGATTCATGTGGGGTTTTTAGGTATTTCCACTATAATTAGTAAGTTCTCTAACTTTTTCCTTGAAAATCCATGCTTATATGATTATGCGTAATTTGGAATTTTGAAGTAGTATGTTTTAATTGTTTAATTGGGTATAAATGAAGTCGTTTTGAGTAGCTAATAATGATTTTAAGGTTGGATTGAAGAGATGGTTGAATTTAAGTTGAGTTTGGTGAAGAAAGAGAATATAGGGTTATGAAACTTTTGGGTTTGTGAAATCATGGGTTTTAATTATGAAATTTGGTTTTAAATGTGTTGTTTTGATGCATGAACAATGATTATAAAGTCAAATGATGGATTTGGTTGTGTTTGGATAGAGTTTGGATGAAGTAGTGTTGATTTAGGGTTTAAAAAAAGTAAATTTTCAAAGATGGTGAATTGTTTGATTTTAAGGTTTAAAGCATGTTGTTTAATGATATAAGTGATGAATATAAGGTTAGATTGATAATTGGATTGAGTAGGAATGGAAAACATTCAATGGTGAAGGTTATGCCATTTTCAGGGTTTTGTACTAAAGCATGTGTTGATTTTAAAGTCAAATGATGGATTTGGTTGTATTTGGATAGAGTTTTGATGAAGTAGTGTTGATTTAGGGTTTTAAAAAAGTAAATTTTCAAAGATGGTGAATTGTTTGATTTTAAGGTTTAAAGCATGTTGTTTTATGATATAAGTGATGAATATAAGCTTGGATTGATAATTGGATTGAGTTGGAATGGAAAATCTTCAATGGTGAAGGTTATGCCATTTTTAGGGTTTTGTACTAAAACATGTGTTTAATTAATGTGAATGGTTTAAAAATGTTAAAATATGTTTGTAATGATATTAATAAACTTAACACACTAATTTATATGATTTAATATGGATTTTCAAAGTTAAAGTCAGGTAAGGCTTAATTTTGGGATTTTATCTAGAATGATGTTTAATTATGGTTTAGGTTTGGAAATGCCTTAGAATGTGATATTAAATGATTGTATTTGATCTCATTTGCTATAGGCATTAAGGAGAGGTGATTTTCCCAACACTAGTGTTGAAGGGCAACTTGGAAGTTAAGGTTGGAGGTTGTTTTGAGCTTGCATTTGAAAGCTTTTAGAGATAAGTAAAATCTTTGAATAAATTGGATATGTTTGCATTACACTGTGCTTAACACATTTTGGATAAAAAATATGTTAAGCTACTTGATGCATTGATTATTCATGAACAATGTGCTATGACATGTGTCATGTTATATATGCATTAAATGCATTGTGAAAAGCCATTGTTAATGGCTATATTGCATAAAATGTGAATTATGTGAAAATAGCCCAAAGTGTTTAGGTAATGTGATTTAGATGTGGAATGTGATACATTGTGATGATATATTGAGATATGATGAAATGTGATAAATTGAAATGAAATTGGATTGAGAAAAGTGAGAAAATGAGGTAATGTGCCCAATTGCTAATGAGAAAAGAGGCAATATGCCTAGTTGATTATGGTAAAATGAGAAAAAAATTGATAACAAAAAATATGAAATAATTATGTGCCTAGTATGTTATTCAATTTTTAGAGTTCTGTGTTTGGCGGCATGCCTATGAGGTTATCCTTATTATTTGCCTTCGGGCTAGCTTTTGAGCAATTACTTTGATTTGCCTTCGGGGCTAGACGCTTTGTGTCATTATGATATGATTTGCCTTCGGGGTTAGCTTTTGAGCATTACTATGATTTGCTTTCAGGGCTAGACACATGGTGTCAATTTAGACCGAAATAGTGACTCTAGAATTTGAATGGCATATTAGATCTTTTGGGCTCATGCGTGTGTTTGTGCTTATGTGAATTATAAAATAATTGAAGAATATGTTTTAAAATGAAATTATGACATATTGTGACATGATATACTAGGAATTGTGCTTTGGCATTGCTTTACAATTTTATTGTTATCAAAGTTTGTACCACTAGACATTTAGCTTAGCGTAATTGTAATTCATTGTGCAGGTGTGTAGACCCTTAATTTTTGACCCAGTTCGGTCCGTTATTTTTTATATAGTCTAAAATAATTTTGTAGTATTTTAATTAAATAATATTTATTTTAGTATTTATTATTTATAATCTATAATAAAAATAAAAATGGTGAAGTTAATAAAGAAAATAATAAACAAAAATAAAAAAATAGAACAAAAATAAATAGAACAAAAATAAAAATAAAAATAAAATCGGCGACGAAAAATTCATCGCTGAAAAGGGAATTGGCCAAGACCAATTCGTCCGCAGGAAATTCCTGCTGCGAATTGGATAGCCGCTCGCAATTTTTGCCAAATTTCCTCGCAGCTAGCAGTTTCCAGCCCGCAACAGTCTTTTTTCGCCAGCAAAATTTTTCAACGCAATTTTTTCCGAAACCAAATTCTATTTGGTTTTGGTTTCTTTTTCCTAATTAATTGTAGTTTCCTTAAACAATTAGAAGAGGCCTATAATTTTTCCTATAAATAATATATGAAAACTCAGAATTAGGGATCGGAGAGTGGGACTTTGATTGATTGAAAAAATTAGAGTGATCGAAAATTTATTTTGCTAGAGTTAAACTTGGGGCTTCATATTTGAGAGGAGCAAGAAGAAGCAATCAATCCATCAAAGGAAGCAACCTTGCCTTTGTTATTGTTCATCCAGAAGTTAATTTTTGGTGGAACCAATAAACGGAGGTTTGAATCTCTATTTTCTTTATTTATTTCTTTACAATTGCTTCATCATTCAAATTGAATTAATTGTTTCATCATACAATTTGATCAAAAACTTTAAAAACCCTAAATCATCCTTCTGTTTCTAAAACTTCAAAAACCCTAAATCGTTTCTTCTGTTTCCAAAAACTTTAAAACCCTAACCTAATCTCTATTCCAAAAATTCAGTAGCCTTATTTTTTTTAAGCATCAAAAGCTTTAACCTTAATTAATCCTTCTTTCCAAAATCACACAGTAAGCATTATTCTTTTAAAAATAATACTAGTTTCTTCCAATTTCAAAATCCTATTTTCTAAATCTTAAAACCTAAAATCTTAATTTTCAACACCAAAACCTACAACCCTAAAAGCTGCACCCTTGACCCCCGCCCGCTAACCGACTAGCGGGACTGCCGTATGGGCTCGTGTCAATATTTATTTGTGTATTATAAGTCTTTATGTTTAGCTTCCTTTATTATGATTATTCAAAATATAGTAGCTTTATTCAAAATACAAACTTAAACCCTAATTTATTCAAACCATAAATCCTAATTCTGTTTTCAAAACTTCACAGTAGCTTTTTATAATTTTATTCACTAGGATATTTTAATCTTTCAAATAACTCCATTAAAGAATTTTTATATTTGTTTCATCTAAAAATATTTAAGTAGTCATTATAGTCAATATTAAAACCATACTTAACTTTGGTCACGGTAAAACATCAAATCCTAAATCATAATCTGCATAATCAAGGTTTCAAACTATAAAAACCGTAATTCATGAAGTTTGCTTAAAACCCTAACTAAACCTACCTTTTTTTTAAGTCACAGTAACATTATTTCCATAAAACATCCAAAACCTTAAATCTTTTTAACATCCAGTAGCTATGCTATTGCTTTAAAATATTTCTCGAAACCCTAGTTATTGAGCATAAAACTCTAGAAACCCTAATTAATGTATGGATCCCTGAAGTTAATATATTTATTGTTTTATTTACATTGGATGAATGTTTAATATATATTTTGATTGATGTTTAATATCTTTGATGAATGATTTATTTATTATGAATGGTTATTTACTTTTATCTATTTTTTTATTTCCAAATATTGTAAGAGGTATGTTTCCACTTTGTGGGTACCTCATTAATTATTTTCTATGTAATTTAAATTGTTTTTATATTTTGGACCAATGTAAAGGACATGTTTCTATCTGTTGGTGGGTGTCCTATTTAGTTTAGACATGAACAATGTAAGGACATGTTTCCATCCTCGGATGGGTGTCCATTTATTTGCTTTGTTTGGACATTGCTTGGATTTTTAATATAACGATGCTTTATTTCAATTGTTGTGTGTAATATGGATAATATTGTTATACTTAAGAATTTTATAATATTAAGACCTGCAAAGGAGGCCGGTTCCAATGAACTGGGTGTTGTGGGAGTGCTGGGCCATTTCTCACCTTCCTCTCACGTACCCAACTTTCCGAACCCATTAGGGGGTTGGGGATTCCTTAGGAATCGAGTCATCCACCCCTTTCTTTTTTTTTGGCCCATTCAGGTGGCCACTCCATTTTCTCCGGACCTAGGTCCATGTTCTCTAAGGCCCCGAGCCTAAACAGTGTCGAAGTCGCAATAACCATTCCACCGGGAGTGGAGGCAAAAATCCCAGCTCACAGTGGCGACTCCACTGGGGATAAGAGAAGTTAATTCTGTTGGTCTTTATATTATTCTTTTCTTTCTTATAATGATATTATCCATTGCATCATATTAGATTGCATCGTGTGTGTGGGTTAGGACGCCCGTGTTACCCGTGTTGTGTTATGTAAGGGATATCATACTTTCACTCACGGTATGGAGATCGAGCATGGCATAACCACTCATAGCCTCATACCATTTGGTATATACTTGCTATGGGAACCTAAGCCTTTTTACCCAAAGACTAAACCTCATGTAATTGGCCTAGTTACTTTCCTTAGGTTTTACCCCAAATACATGTTATTTGACTATGGTTAATTTATCTTGGCTTAAATCATGGCTAATTTGGTTTGCTCTTTTTCTATTATGACCTAAGTACATTGTAAGCTTAAAATAAAATTTTATGTAAAGTCCAAAAGACCAAAGCTATTTTCAAAACTTTTCAAGATGGTCTTTGGACATAAGACTTTTCTAAAAACAAATAAAAAATTCTTTTGCTCATAACCCAAATACAAAGCCCAAAATATGTTTTTTTCTAAAATCTTTTTACAATGGGATTATAAACAAAATTATTTTCATCCAACCTTTTCTTACAAAGAGCATGCAAATTATTTAGGTCAATTACGAAATACAAAAAATTAATTGTGAGCCTAGTTTATACTAAGAAATAATTAATCACGGGCTTATGTAGACCCTTAATTTTTGACCCAGTCCGGTCCAATATATTTTATTTAGTCCAAAATAATTTTTGTGTTGTCTAATATATTTTAATTGGTTCAAAATAATTTTTGTTATCTTAATTAAATAAATTTTGCTTTAGTATCTAATTTTTATTAATAAAAAACAAAAATAAACAAATAAAAATAAAAATAAAAATCGACAACGGAAAAATCGGAGACGAAAAAATCATCACCGAAAACCAGCGCCCGGGACGATGGTTGTGGGCCATTTCGCTCGCAGGAAAATAACGATGCTTTATTTCAATTGTTGTGTGTAATATGGATAATGTTGTTATATTTAAGAATTTTATAATATTAAGACCTGTAAAGGAGGCCGATTCCAATGAACCGGGCATTGTGGGGGTGCTGGGCCGTTTCTCACCTTCCCCACATATACCCAACTTTCCGAACCCATTAAGGGGTTGGGGATTCCTTAGGAATTGAGTCATCCACCCCTTTCTTTTTCCTGGCCCGTCCGAGTGGCGGCTCCATTTTCTCCGGACTTAGGTCCGTGTTCTCTAAGGCCCCTAGCCTAAACAGTGCTAAAGTCGCAAGAACCATTCCACCAGGAATGTGGGCAAGAATCCCCGCTCACAGTGGTACTCCACTGGGGATAGAGAAGTTGATTCCGTTGGTCTTTATATTATTGTATTCTTTCTTATAATGATATTATCCAATGCATCATATTAGATTGCATTGTGTGCGTGAGTTAGGATGCCCGTGTTACCCGTGTTGTGTTATGTAAGGGATACCATACTTTCACTCAAGGTATGGAGATCGAGCATGGAATAACCACTCATAGCCTCATACCATTTGGTATATACTTGCTATGGGAACCTAAGCCTTTTAACTTGAAGACTAAAGCTCATGTAATTGGCCTAGTTACTTTCCTTAGGTTTTTACCCCAAATGCATGTTGTTTGACTATGGTTCATTTATCTTGGCTTAAATCATGGCTTATTTGGTTTGTTCTTTTTCTAATATGACCTAAGTACATTGTAAGCTCAAAATAAATTTTTTTTTAGAAAATCCAAAAGACCAAAGCTATTTTCAAAATTTTTCAAGATGGTCTTTGGACATAAAACTTTTCTAAAAACATATCAAAAACTCTTTGCCTCATGACCCAAATACTAAGCCCGAAATCTATTTTTCTAAAATCTTTTTATAATGGGCTTAGAAACAAAATTGTTTTTATCCAACCAGTCCTTACAAAGAGCTTGCAAAAATATTTAGGTCAATTAAGAAATACAAAAATCAATTGTGGGCCTAGTTTACAATAAGAATAAATTAACCATGGGCTTGTTTTTGGCATGAATCATTAGTTACCTTTTTCAAGTGAGAAATCTATCTATGATAAACCTTTTAATTTAGTTTTAATCCATTATAGCATAAAAGCTACTTTAGTTGGTTGGATGGATTAAAACCTAATCAATGGGAATTATCATGGATGGATTTCTATTTTTGAAAATATAACTATTGGTTGAAACGTCCGAGGGAATTATTCGAAAACAAGATACCCCATGTTGGTATTTTGTTAACCATATACCTAGAAAAAGAGACTCGCCATTCGTGTGTGGATGTTATAAGGTTGGAAGGAACATCCTAATTATCTTTCTTCATTGATTGTTCGTGCATACATGCATACATGCATACATTATTTGCATCTCATATCATTGATCCTCTCTGGCTCACAGCCCTGGATTACAACAGTTCAAAAGCTTTCAACAATCTGACCTACGCCGGAGATGAAGTATCTAGCAACGACTCAATCACTTGCTCACCAAAAACGATGGAGCCCGAACAAATTCAAAGGATGGTGGATGAGGCCCTCAATGCCAAGATGGAAGAAATAAAAGAAGCCCTAGCTGAGACCATGAAGAACCAATTGACTGCAATCTTAGAGAATCATGTCGAGGCATCTGCTAGCACTAATAAGCCAAGGGACAAAGGGAAGACTAAAGTTGGTGAAGTGGCTTTTGATGATGAAAAAGTGTTCATTGATGATGATGATGATTGGGCTCAATACTACCAAGATGCTCAAGAGAGGAAAAAGGAACCGAAGATTGTTGAAAGATCAACTATGGAGAAGACCGAAACTTCTGATATTGAAAGATGATTACCAATTTAAAAAAGAAATTTGAGAAGAAGTTGAAAACCGAAGAGATGTCCGAGATCGCAAACTATTTGAAAAAGATGATGAGGTCCCTTATAAGTTCAAGATGCCTTCCTTTGCTAGATACAATGGTACTGGAAATCCTCATCTCCATGTGAAGCAGTATATCACTGCTATGCAGTCTGCCCGAGCTACTAAGGCTCAAACTCTAAGGTACTTCATGCTCTCATTAGACCCTGTTGTCCAAAATTGGTTCAATACCTTAGATGATGGAACACAAAAGAATTGGGATTTGCTATACAAGGCCTTCATCCAGTAATATGGGTATAATGTCGAGTTGGAAGTTACCTTAATGGAAGTGGAGTCCATCAGGCAAAGGTTGAATAAGAACTTTGTGGATTATGTGAAGAGATGGAGAAACAAGGTTGCTTTGCTCAGGAAGAGGCCCGATGAATCTGATCAAATAAGGATGATTGTGAGAGGGGTATTGCCTAGTCTTCATGAGAGGATGTCTCATACACTCATCCGTGATTTCAAAGACCTTCTCCAAGATGGTTTGCAAATTGAAGAATGGGAAAGGGAGAAGAGCCGTTTTGCAACAAAAAGGAATGAGAAAGGGAGCTATTAATCTGGTAGCCAAAGCATGCAAAAGGCCATCGGTGTTAATGCTACTAACCAAGGAACGAAGAGACAATTTTTGGAATTGGGAAAACCGATGTCTTGGGTTCTCAATAAGCTTCAAAGAAAGGGATTGCTACAACCCTTAAATCCTCATCCTTTGCCTAACCCTCTCCCACCTAATTTTGACACTAAAGCATTTTGTCAATTTCACCAAATGCAAGGGCATGACACAGATAGATGAGTGAGGTTGAGACATGAGATCCAAAATCTAATTGATAATGGGAAGCTACCCAATCCCAATAAGCCAAACTCCAAAGACAACCCATTACCAAAATTCAATAGGGTGCCACCACCGGCAACCTTCATGATTGGAGGAGGTTTGCATAAGGATTTTTTCATGTCTTCTTTTCAAGATGTGGGTGGAGAAGCAACCAAAGAAGAAGAGGTATTTGGTGAAATTAAACAAGCTATGATGGGTGGAGAAGTAACAATTTGTGTTGTCAATGGGTTTTGGGATTCAAGTTATAGTGATGATGATATTGTATCCAAGAAGGAGGAGTGGACTTGGTCCGAGCCCGAAGAAGATGAAGTAATGAACGCTAGATCTGGTAAGCCTTATGTAAGGCCACCACCTGAGGTAGAAACTAATAAGGGAAAGGAAGTTGAGGTAGAAAAAGATTATGTTGTGCTCAAGCAATTGAAAAGAACCCAAGCAAGTGTTAGCATTTGGGACTTATTAGCTACTTCTAAAAAGCACCGAGAAACTATGGCCAAAGCCTTGGCTAGCATGCCAATTTCTATCTCCAAGACACTGGAGGAGCTTATCAGCATCATAAAAATTGGAGGGGTAATGAAATGTGAAGAAAAGAGTGAAGTTAATATGGGAGCAGTTTCTTTTTTTGGATGCGAACTTACCGGAGGAGGGGAGAGACCACATCCTTCCTCTCTTTATCAAAGTAGAAATCAAGGAGAAGAGGACACCTTGTGTAATGGTCGATGATGGGTCCGCCATAAATGTTTGTCCACTTAAGATATTGCCAAAGCTAGCTATCTCAACAAGGGATCTAAATCCGACCGAAGTAACAATTCGGGCTTAGGACAACACTAAGAGACATGCCGAAGGGACTTTCAAAGCGGCTGTCAAGGTTGGTCCAATTGAATCTATTGTTGAGTTTGTTGTTTTAGATATACCGATTACCTTCGCCTTACTCTTGGGGTGACCATGGTTTCATCCTCTTGGTGGAGTTCCTTCCACCCTTCACCAAAAGATCAAGTTCCCCAATGGAGATGAGACAGTGGTCATTGAAGCTGAAGATAATGAGATTGTTAACACTCTAATGATTGAGAGGCCTCTCAATGGTTTTCATGTAGCTGCAATTTCTGATGATGAAGTAGTGGACTCCAAAGTCTTGAATATGGTGAACATGAACTACCTTTTCGGAGCTGGTCATGGAAAGAGTAAGGCCGGTTTGACAAAGTTGCCAGATTTTAGAACTCAAACTTCCAAGAAAGGGTTGGGATATGATGAAGCCAATGATGTCCAACCAAAGAAGAGTGAGCTTCCCACCACTTGAAGAGATCTTTGTCAAGGATCCAGATATGGGACCACTCCAAGGAAAGCCTGAGCCGATCATGTTCATGGGTAAGTTAATCCCAGGTTTTGAAATTTTTGCAGATGCTGCCGAGCTAGTGGAGCAAGTGAAAAAAGAACTCACCCTGCCAACCAGCAAAGAATCCAATCTAAAAGAGAAGAATGATGCTGTCCTGAAATCCAAGAAGACTCCTAAAGAGATTGCTGCCCTGGTCGAAGAAAAGTTTGAAGACATCCTGCTTTATGATTTTAAGAATAATGATTTTGATTTTAATTTTAATTTGTCTGCTTTGTATGAGGATGATGATGTTTTCTTTTCCAAAATGAAAGCAATAAAGTCTGATTTTGCTTACTTGTGTGATGTTTCTCCTGATGGTTGCATACATTCAAATAGCAGTTAACACACAATCATTAAATTTGGGAACAACTGAAAATCTTAAAAATATTAGCATATCATCCGACTTTACTCCTGATGAGAGAGAGAGATTTGAAAAAATATTCAAAAATATGAAGAAGTGTTTGCTTGGTCTTATGAGGATATGCCTGGAATAGATCAAGACATAGCCAAGCATCATATTCCAACTCACACTCACATGAAACCTATCAAACAAAAGCTTAGGCGATTAAGACCTGAGTGGGATGAATTGGTTAAAGAAGATGTCACTAAGAAAATACAAGTGAAGTTCCTTGAAGTGATAGAATATCCAGATTGTTTAGCCAACATAGTACCTGTGCCAAAGAAAGATGGAAGAATAAGGGTCTGTGTGGACTATAGAGATTTGAACAAGGCTTCCCCTAAGGATGATTTTCCTTTACCTCATATAGATGTTCTCATTGATAGTGCAGCCTCTAGCGTGCTACACTCATTTGTAGATGGATTTTTCGGATACAACCAAGTGTTAATGGCCTAAGAGGATAAAATCAAAACTGCTTTCATTACTACATGGGGTACATTTTGTTATAGGGTGATGCCGTTCAGCTTAAAGAATGCTGGAGCAACCTACCAAAGGATGGACACCACACTATTTCATGACATGATGCACAAAAGAGTTGAAGTATTTGTTGATGATATGATGGTTAAATCGGACACAAGGGAGAAACACTTCCAAAACATAGAATTATTCTTCGATAGAGCTTTGAAATATAAGCTAAGATTAAACCCGAAGAAGTGTGTATTCGGTGTTATCTCAGATAAATTATTGGGACATGTAATTGGTCCGAATGGCATTGAGATTGATCCTGACAAAGTTAAAGCAATCAGGGATATGCCAGCCCCAAAGATGGAGAGAGAAGTTTGGGGATTCATTGGCAAACTGTAGTACATTAGCAGATTTATAGCAAAGCTCACAACAATCTGTGAGCCTATCTTCAAATTGCTTAGAAAGAATCAGCCGGTAATATGGAATGAAGAGTGTCAAAAGGCCTTTAAGCGAATAAAAGAGTATTTGTTGAATCAACCTGTTTTAAAACCACCTAAACCCGGCAAACCTCTATTACTATACTTAGCAGTAGAAGGAGAGTCGATAGGAGCCATGCTAGCCCAAGCAGATGAGTCAGGGATTGAGCATGCAGTTTACTATTTGAGTAGAAAGCTCATACTTTATGAAATTAAGTATAGTATCATTGAAAAGACCTTTATAGCCGTGGTTTGGTCTTCTAAGAAGTTGCGACATTACTTTCAATCATATAGTGTGCAAGCAATTTCTAGGCTGGATCCAATGAAGTACTTAAATAGTAAATTTCACTATTTTAAATAGTATTACTATTGATTAATAGTAAATTTCACTATTTATGAATAGTATTACTATTGATAAATAGTAAATGTTACTATTTATAAATAGTATTACTATTGATGAATAGTACAATTTACTATTTTTAATAGTAAATACTATTTAATACTATTTATAAATAGTAAAATTACTATTTATGAATAGTAAATAGTGCATGAACAGTGACTACACAGTAAATTAATAGTAAGTTCAATTATTCACTTTAATCATTCAAATAATTGCGGGTATATAAATATTTTTACACCAGGGGGCAATAAGAAGACATATGCATAAAAATTAGCCAAACTTTTTGTAATAAAAAATTATTAGCTCGGGTCCAGAACTTAAATTTTTCTTAGGTCCAGAACCTAGAATCTCTTCTAAGTCTAGAACTTAGCCTGGTTCCAGACCCAAATTCTCCTTAGGTCCAAAACCTAGAATTTATTTCTAAGTCCGGAACTTAGCTCGGGTCCAGAACTCAAATTTTTCTTAGGTCCAGAACCTAGAATCTTTTCTAAGTCCAGAACTTAGCTCGGGTCTAGAACCCAAATTTTTCTTAGGTCCAGAACCTAGAATCTATTCTAAGTCTAGAACTTAGCTCGGGTCCTGAACCCAAATTTTCCTTAGGTCCAGAACCTAGAATCTCTTCTAAGTCCAAAACTTAGCTCGGATCAAGAACCCAAATTTTCCTTAAGTCCAGAACCTAGAATTTATTTCTAAGTCTAGAACTTAGCTCTGGTCCAGAACCCAAATTTTTCTTAGGTCTAGAACCTAGAATCTTTTCTAAGTCCAGAACTTAGCTCGGGTCCAGAACCTAAATTTTCCTTAGCTCCAGAACTTAGAATCTTTTCTAAGTCCAGAACTTAGCTCGGGTCTAGAACCCAAATTTTCCTTAAGTCCATAACGTAGAATTTATTTCTAAGTCCAGAACTTAGCTCGGGTTCAGAACCCAAATTACCATTAGGTCCAGAACCTAGAATTTATTTCTAAGTCCAGAACTTAGCTCGGGTTCAGAACCCAAATTACCATTAGGTCTAGAACCTAGAATTTATTTCTAAGTCAAGAACTTAGCTCGGGTCCAGAACCCAAATTTTCCTTAGGTCTATAACCTAGAATTTATTTCTAAGTCCAGAACTTAGCTCGGGTCCAGAACCCAAATTTTCCTTAGGTCCAGAACCTAGAATTTATTTCTAAGTCCAAGAACTTAGCTCAGGTCCAGAACCCAAATTTTCCTTAGGTCGAGAACCTAGAATTTATTTCTAAGTCCAAGAACCCAAATTTATTCGGGTCCAGAACCCAAATTTTCCTTAGGTCTGGAACTTAGAATCTCTTCTAATCCAGAACTTATCTCGGGTCCAGAACCCTAATTACCCTTAGATCAAGAACCTATAATTTATTTCTAAGTCCTAAAACTTAGATCGGGTCCAGAACCCAAATTTTCCTTAGGTCCAGAACCTAGAACTATCCTTGAGTCCAGAACTCGAACCTGATCCAGAACCCAAAACCTCCACCATCTCAAAAATTAAGTCTTATTGCTTTTCACTCTCTTTCACTAAAGTTTCAGATCATTCATGCATGCTCACATTGGGGACAATGTGAATCTTTAAGTGTGGGGTGCAATTTGTATTTTTACTTTTAATTTATCTTTGTTTAAGTTTAGTTAATGTTTTTCTTTGAATAAATGAATTTTGAAAAGTTCAATTGTTATAAGATTCTTGATAGATGACCTTTAAATTTTTGAAGCATGAATTTGAGAATTGATTAGAATTGGTACTTATTGTCAATTTTGATGGTTATTCTTGCATCACCTTTAAACTAGTGAGGAATTGAGCCATCAACTTATTATTCTTTATTGTGTTTAAACATCTTTGATTGATGAATTGCTAGAACTTGCTTTGACATGTATTTTGAGACTACATAAAAATTTTTAATTAGGCATCAATATGATTAAGGCAATTAGGTGAACCCATTTTGGCTTAAAAAGACCAACCTTATATCCGACATTAGTTAGCCGATTTTGAGCTTATTTCATTTTTCTTTTCTTTCTTTTTCACAACACCGTTAGCTTGAACCTTGTTGTTTTAACTATTACCCTTGCATTAGGTCAAGAGCATTTTAAGAGTGTTTATGATTGAGTGTTGTGTTAAATAAAGTGTGGGGTTAAATTTAGTAGGTTCAAAATTACAAATTATTATCTTCTTTAGTTGCAAACCCTAAAAAAATAATAAATATATATAGAAAATAAAAATAAATAAATAAATAAAATAATAGAAGAAGTTGTTCTTTTTTCGTATGGTTGAATAAGTTTGGGAATAATCATTGCACGATTTAATAAGTAAGTTCCCTTGAAAAGCTCTTTAATGTCAAGGGGTAGGTGAGAGGAAGGTGTTTTGGGATCGTTAGGTTATACATATGATCGGTCACTTCATTCTTGAAGTGCTCTTGAACTTAATGAATAAGCTCACATTTCCTAAATGTCATACCTTTACCTTAGCCCCATTACAACCAAAAGAAAGACCTTATGATTGATGCTTGATTGTAATTAGGTGGTGGAGATTTGATTGATAAGCAAGCCTATAGAGATAATCTTTCATTGAATGTTGAGAGCTTAAACACTACCTGATTAAACACTTAAGAGGTTTTGTAAGGGAGTGACAATTTTTGGTATGCATGGATTGACCATCAAATTGCTTGAGAACTGATTGTTCTTGATTTGATAATGATTGTGGATTTAATAAAATGGGAGTCTTGATACATCCTTATAACTCTTGAACTTGACTAAATTTATCTTGTCTAGTTTGTTTTGATTTTGGCTTTGCTTGGGGACAAGAAAAGAAATAAGTGTGGGGTAGTTGTTTGGATCATCTATGTGTTTATGTTTAGTGTGATTTTATTGGCTTTTTATTGATTTTTCTTTCAATTTGTGTTTAATGTTTGTTTAAAGTATTTAATCCAGGATGAAGAACAAAATGATGGAGCTTTAATTCAAATTGATGGATAAGTAAGGTGGAAAAACATGAGACATGGCCAAGACACTTCATGGCTTGGCTGTGTCCCTCATCCAAGGAAAGAGGCAAAAAATTTTGGCAGGGACAGACACACACAAGAGACACAACCAAGCCACTAGTCGTGTCATATGACACAGCCAAGGCCTTGGCCGTGTCTCAATAAGAGAACAACATAAATAAGAAGGGGATCTTATTGTAGAAATGAACACACTCAAGAGACACGGCCAAGCCATTGGCCATGTCACATGACACGGCCAAGGCCTTGGCCGTGTCTCACCAATTGACCAAGGCAAAGAAGAAGCAAAGCTAGAAATGTAGTGGAGAACACACTCAAGAGACACGGCCAAGCCATTGGGTGTGTTAGATAACACGAACAAGGCCTTGGCCGTGTTCCACTTAGAAAAGAAGGAAAATTTGGGCAGCCATGGATGCGGCCACATGGCTTGGCCATGTCCACACAAAAATGAGTGACACGACCAAGTCACTCATGACTTGACCGTGTCTTGTGAAAATTCTTTCAATTATTTTACATGAAATGGGGGACAAAGTGGGAGACAACAAGTACCATCTCTTAAAAACAAATATTAAAAGAAGAAAAAGAGTGTCTAAATCATGGGATGAAGACTTAAATAATGAGAAAGTGGGAGACAAAGTGGATTGTGTGAGTTGGAAAGCATGCTTTGTGTCTTAAGAAATTAAAAAGAATGAAAGGAAGAGACATACATATACATGTTGGAGCTAGAAGGAAGGTCATATTAATGGATAATTTGAGAGTTAAGCTTTGATTAAATTGATCTACAACCCTAGGCACCATTCCTAGAATTGAAATAATCTTGTACAACCATTATGCACATTACTTTTAATTTTAATTGCTTTTCACCACTACTTCAAATATCACACTCTTGCTTTTAAATTTCTTGCTAATCAAACTATTACAAAACAATTCCAACCTTGTGAGATGGCCTTGGGGCGATCGCCGTTGCTACAATTACCTCGTATGCTTGTGAGTGTCACTTCGTTGGTTTTGGGCAAAAAAATAGAGACAATGCTGGCATGTATATGCTTTATATTGCATTTTGATATTATGTATATTATACTATATTTTGGTGTATATATTGTAAATTATAAAGGGTGTTTTGGATAAATTGGGTAATGTGAGGTTTATATGTGTTTTGATATATATATGTATATGCATAAATATTTTAAGAAACTTAGAGAAATTGAGGAGTATGGGTGAAATGTATGATTGGTTTTATTGGGAGTGTTCTTCTTTTACAAGTTGTGTTTTGTTGAAATTTGGGGATGTCCAAATTACAGACAAAGCTCAGGTGAATTTTTTCCAGAGATTTTTATGAAAAATATTATTTTGGAACCCATGTTTTATAAAGAATATTTTATTTATTATTTAAATACACATTTTTAAAGTATCTTAGATTTTAAATTTGACATGTAAAATTTTTTATTAAACCGGATTGTGACATTTTTATACCGCATATGCATATTTAACATATACTAGTGTATGTATTATACGTATATAAGGTATAAGGGTGTTATATTTATTTTGGTATCAGAGCCTAGGTTTAAGGTTCTTGACCTAGATGGATTGTTAGAGAGAGAAAATGGAGTTTTTAAAAATGGTTTTCAATTGTGATACATGCATTGGCATTGGCATTATTTGATCTCTGATGTGGCAATTTCTGTTGTGTTTGTAAATATATGTAGTTATGGCTTTCGGATGCATCACTCTACAGAGGGTAGTGCAGAGATAATGAGGGCAGAGTTGGAGCTGGTGTTGTGTCTGCTGGAGAGGCATCTACTTCTATGCCTATTAGACCAGTAGCAGAGGAGGTTTCATCGGGCTGGGTACGGCATATGCAGGAGTTGTTGAGTCAGGCTCCGATTTAGCAGCTGCAACTGTAGTTGTCGACATGAAAGTATGATAAGTTTAGAAAGTTTGGAGCCGAAGATTTTGTTGGCACTACAGACCTTGCTATAGCATAACAGTGGCTGGAAAGGGTCTAGAGGGTGTTCATCTAGCTACAGGCTACCAGAGGAGAAGTTTGATTATGCTAGATCTCTTATGCGGAGGGATGACTATAGGTGGTAGAAGATTATTCCCCATGCTATAACTGATCCACCAATGCTAACTTATGATGATTTCATGCGGGAATTCAAGAAGAAGTATACTCTAAGGGAGTATAAAGATGCAAAGAAGATGGACTTCCTGAGTTCGAGGCAAGACACCAGGACAGTGAAGGAGTATAAGATGGAGTTTATTCGGTTGAGCCAGTATGCTGAAGGGATCATTTCTGATGAGATTAACCGGTGTTCGAGATTTGAGGATGGGCTAAGACCCTCAATCATGTGTCTTATGGCAGACTCTTGGTACCATAAATTTTCTCAGTTGGTTGCAGCTGCCAGGAGTATTGAGAGAGTACAGGATCTTGCAGCAGCTACTAGAGTAGAGGAGAGTAGAGCTAGGAGACCCAAGGTGAGGTAAGGTCTTCATCAATGAAAAGAGGTTGAGGGAGGATATCCTCAGAGGTTCAGTAGGAGCCAGGGGCAATCTGGCAGGTCTGTACAACAACAAAGACAGAGACAGAGACCTGTAGCCTCAGTGGCTAGTGCTCCAACCCCAGTGGCTTAGTGGCCTGCTCCACCTACCTGTGTTCATTGTGGTAGGGCATATGGGGGTGTTTGCTGGAGGATAGGTGCATCAACAGTGTGTTACAGATGTGGATTGCCAGACCATTTTATCAAGGATTGTCTAGAGCCACCAGATGACAAACAGGCAGATACTGTAGCTTCTAAACCAGTGTTAGATGATGCAGAGGTTTTGGTAGTGGTGGTAAATCAGGATCTGGTCAGAGATGAGGTTCTACTATTAGGAGTAGACCAGATGATGCAGGGCCATTGCAGTGGATCTATGTGATGCAGAGGCAACTGGATGCTTCAGCTGTCATAGCTGGTACTTTTACTTTATTTGGTGCTTATGTTCTTGCATTATTAGACCTGGGTCAACTCATTCATGCATCATTTGCATCCATCTTGCCTATGAGTGATTTGCATTCGGACTCCCTAGGATTTGATATGTTGGTGACAAATCCTTTAGGGTATAGTGTTGTGGTTAGCAGAATGCACCGAGATAGTCCAGTTGTTGTTCAGGATGAGGAGTTTCTCGGTGACATGATTGAGGTGCCTTTAGGGAATATGATCTGATTTTGGGCATAGATTGGTTATCTAGGCATGGGGTTGTGGTAGACTATTAGCAAAAATGTGTTACCCTAAGAACACGTGATGGTAGAGATGTGATGGTATCTAGTGAGTAGAGACATCTTTCATCCATATTTATTTCAGCTGTTTCAGCTAGGAGGATGATTTCGAAGGGATGTGAGACATATCTTGCTCATGTTGTAGATACCAAAGTAGTAGGGTCTCAGCTTGGCATTATACCTATAGTTGTCGAGTTTCTAGATATTTTCCCTAATGAGTTGCCAGGGGTACCTCATAAGAGAGAGGTAGAGTTTGGTATTAATTTGATGCCTGATACCACTCCCATCTCTATTACTCCTTATCGGATGGCACCTACTGAATTGAAGGAGTTGAAGGTGCAGTTCCAGGTGTTGCTTGACAAATGGTTCATCCGCCCTAGTGTGTTCCCATGGGGAGTACCTATCTATTTGTGAAGAAGAAATATGGAACCTTAAGATTGTGTATTGATTACTAACAATTGAATGAGGTGACCATCAAGAACAAGTATCCATTGCCTAGGATAGATGATCTCTTTGATCAGTTAAAGGGAGCAGCAGTATTCTCTAAGATTGATATGAGATTAGGGTACCATCAGTTGAGAGTCAGAGATGTGGATGTACCTAAGATAAATTTCTTCATGAGGTATGGGCATTATGAGTTTTTGGTGATGCCCTTTGGATTAATGAATGCACCAGTAGCATTTATGGACTTGATGAATAGGGTGTTTAGACCATACTTAGATTAGTTTGTAGTGGTCTTCATTGATGATATTCTGGTGTATTTGCATAATGAGGAGGATCATGATAGGCATCTACAGATTGTATTGCAGACTTTGAGAGAGGAGTTTATGCTAAATTATCTAAGTGTGAGTTCTGGCTCGATTAGGTGACTTTCTCGATTATATGGTTTCAGCAGAGGGTATTAAAGTTGATCCAAGTAAAGTCGAGGCTATCTTGAATTGGAGTCCACTGAAGACTGTGATAAAGGTTAGAAGTTTTCTGGGATTGGCATCTATTATCGTTTATTTGTGAAGGGTTTTTCTATAACACCTACACCACTCACAAAATTACTTCAGAAAGGGATTAGATTTGTGTGGACAGAGCGATGTCAGGTGAGTTTTGAGCAGTTGAGGGAGATGTTGACTCAAGCTCCTATCCTTACCCTACCCGTGGAAGGTAAACCTTATGTGATATACAACGATGCTTCATATAGTGTTTAGCTTATGTTCTAATGCTGAAAGATAGAGTCATTGCTTATGCCTCTCGACAGTTGAAGCCTCATGAGCTGAATTGCCCGACTCATGATTTGGAGCTAGCAGCCATAGTTTTTGCATTTAATAATTCGCAAAATTATTTGTATAGGTAGAAATGTTTCATTTATATTGATCACAAGAGCTTGAAGTATCTAGGTTTTTAGAGAGGGCTGAATCTCCGGCAGAGGCAGTGGTTAGAGTTGATTAAAAACTATGATTATTTGATTGACTATCATCCTATTATCCCATCAAGGCAAATATAGTTGTAGATGCCTTGAGCCAGAAGTCTATAGCATGTTTGACTGCTTATTCACTCTCGTTGCTTGTTGAGTTGAGAGCGTTGAATGCCATATTTGAGTTTTGTTATGATGGTGCATTATTGGTTCATTTATAGTTGAGGCCAATTTTGTTGGATCAGATTAGGGAGGCTAAGTTGGCAGATGAGAAAATCCAAAAGATTGTGATGGATTGCCAAAAGGGGGAGAGTCGAGATTTCCATGTGAGAGATGATGGCAGTCTATGGTACATAGAAAGGTTATGTATTCCTGATGATGCAGGATTGAAGAGGAAGATATTACAAGAAGCACATCAGTCACTCTATGCTATGCGCCTTGGTAGTACTAAGATGTATCAGGATTTGAAGAAACATTATTGGTGGTCAGGTATGAAGAGGGACATAACAAAATTTTTATCCAGATGTCTCACTTGCCAGAGAGTGAAGGCTGAGCATCAAGTTCCTTCAGAGTTGCTTTAGCTATTATTAGTGCCTAAGTGGAAATGGGAGAGAGTGACGATGGATTTTGTGACTGGACTACCTTTGACCCCAAAAGAAGCATGATGCAATCTAGGTGATAGTTGATTGGATGAAAAAGATAGCTCATTTTCTTCTAGTTTAGATGGATTATTCACTTAAGAGGTTGGTTGAGCTGTATATCAGTGAGATAGTGAGGTTGTATGGAGTTCCAGTTTCTTTGGTATTAGATTGAGATCCCTGGCTTACATCAAGATTTTGGAGGAGTTTGAAGGATGCGTTGGGTTCTCGGTTGCATTTTAGTATTGCTTTCCATCCTCATACATATGGGAAATCAGAGAGAGTGATACAAATTCTAGAGGACATGTTGAGAAGCTGTATCATTGATCTCACCGGGAGCTAGGATAGATTCTTGCCATTGATTGAGTTTGCCTATAACAAAAATCATCAATCTAGGATTGGGATGGTACCTTATGAGGCCTTATATGGCAGGAAGTGTAGGACACCTTTTTTTGGGATGAGTTTGAAGAAGGAAAACTAGTTGGCGTCGATTTGATTAAGGAAACAAAAGAGAAAGTGAAGGTGATTTGGGGTCATTTGAATGTAGCTTCAAACCAATAGAAATCCTATACAAATTTGAAGAGGAAAGACATAGAGTTCAGTGTGTGAGATAAAGTATTCCTAAAGGTGTCTCCATGGAAGAAGATTATGATATTTGGCCGTAAAAGGAAGTTGAGCCCTCGCTTCATAGGACCATATGAGATGCTAGAGAGAGTTAGTCCAATAGCTTATAGACTATCTCTGTCGCCTGAGTTAGACCAGATACATAATGTCTTCCAGGTCTCTATGCTTTGAAGATATAAGTCAGACCCATCTCATATCTTGTCAGTAGAATTCATTGAGGTGAGTCCGGACCTGAATTACAAGGAAGAACCAATGGCAATTTTGGCATGAGAAGTGAAAGAGCTGAGGAATAAGAAGGTGCCACTTGTAAAAGTCCTTTAGAAGAATCATTCAACTGAGGAGGTAACATGGGAGAGTGAGCAGATGATGTGGAGTTAGTATTCTCATTGTTTCAAAGTTAATAGCAGGTAATTTTGAGGGCAAAATTTTCTTTAGAGGGAGAGAATTGTAACATTTAAAATTTTTAGAAATTATATAAAATAAATTAAAATTAAATTGAATAAATTAAATAAATGATTTAAATGGAAAATGAAAGGATTTTAAATGAAAAATTGGAAGGTATATGTGAAATATATATAAAGTATATAAAAGTTAACAAAAGTCAATTCTTTTAAAAGAAAAGTCAAAGGTCAAAGGGTATTTTTGTATTTATACTTTGGAAATTGAAAATTATTTAAATGATTTTAAAATAATTTATTTTTCTAAGGAAGATGTAAATTTTTAATTTTTATTAAATAATTAATTAATTAATTAATTAATTAATTAAGAACATAATATAATATATTATACATATGGTTGGAATCGAAGTAGAAGGAGAGAGAAATTTAATAAGAGTCTTCTTCTTCTTCTTCTTCTTGTCTAGGCTGAAACACCATGGGAGTTCAAGACAAGGTTTTGCTTCTTCCATACTCCATTAATTGAAGGATTTCAAGGGTTCAAGTGCGATTTTTAGGGATTTCCACCATAATTAGTAAGTTTTCTAACTTTTTTCTTGAAAATCCATGGTTATATGATGATGTGTGATTTGAAATTTTGAAGTAGTATGTTTAAATTATTTAATTTATATGAATGAAGTTGTTTTGAGTAGCTAATAATGATTTTAAGGTTGGATTGAAGATATGGATGAATTTAAGTTGAGTTTGGTGAAGAGAGAGAATTTAGGGTTATGAAACTTTTAGGTTTATGAAATCATGGGTTTTAATTGTGTAATTTGGTTTTAAATGTGTTGTTTTGATGCATGAATAATGATTTTAAAGTAAAATGATGGATTTGGTTGTTTGGATAGAGTTTGGATGAAGTAGTGTTGATTTAGGGTTTTGAAAAAGTGAATATTCAAATATTGCGAGTTGTTTGATTTTAATGTTTAAAGAATAATGTTTAATGATATAAGTGATGAATATAAGCTTGGATTGATAATTGGATTGAGTTGGAATGGAAAACCTTCAAAGGTGAAGGTTATGCTATTTTTAGGATTTTGTACTAAAGTATGTGTTTAATTAATGTGAATGGCTTAAAGATGTTAAAATATGTTTGCAATAATATTAATAAACTTAAAATACTAATTTATAAAATTTAATATGGTTTTTAAAAGTTAAAGTGAGGTAAGTGTAGACCCTTAATTTTAGCCCTAAGTTGGTACGATATTATTTAAAGAATGTAAAGATAAATTCGATCTGATTTTAAAAGATGAGAAATTAATTTACATCTTTTAAATAAGTCGGTCTAGTTTCAAAAGGCACAAATTCAACTGTAAACCCCTAAATTAAGTTTTTAGACCCAAATTAAAACTTTCCTATCCAGAAATTAAAAAATGCAAGAGTCATTTTAATTGGGGAGGCCCAGGTTGGCATGAGCCAAATTCTCATGTCGACCTGGTTGCTCAGATGGGCAGGACCTTAGCCCATGTCGATCTGGGACACCAGATCGACATGGTCTTAAATTATTTTGAGTTTTGATTTCCTAATTAAGTTGGAATTCATTAAAAAAGGAGGATTAAAATTAGGTTTAGGGTTTTTGTGGTGATGGTTTTGCCTATAAATACTAATGCTTAATACAAAAACAAGGATTAAAAATTTTAGCAAGGAAAGCAATAATAACAAATAACAATCAATGTTCGTCAACAACCAATAAAGGCAATGATCACTGTCTTTGATCTTTGCTCGGCCAGAAACAAACATTGATGCAGCTAGTAGCTTGGAGTCAATAATCAATTTGGTGGAGCCTTCAATGTAGGTTTTGTCTTAATCATAATTTGTTTAAACATGTAGCAGTTTCACATTTTCTTTTAAATATTCATGTTGTTTATTTTAATCATTACTTTGATCCAGTTTAAATTGTTAAACCATATTTCGTCTTGCAATGTTAAAATCCTAAATATTCAGAAAACCCCAAACACGAATTTGTCTTGCAGTTTCTTAAAAACTCTAACTTGTTTTGCAATTCTAGAAACCCTAAACTGTTGTCTAAATTCCAAACTTCAATTTATAAAATCCATTTTCCCTAGTCAAAACACTCAAACCAACTTTATCCATTAACTTTAAAATCCCCATCCCTAAACTGTAAAATCAACCTTTTAAATCTAACCTTAATTTTGTTTATTTCTCAGCTTATACTCTAGTTCCATTTATTTGATTGATATATTGTATTTGATGATGGATGTTTTATTTTGAATATCATGCTTGAATGGTTTAATTTATTTAATTAACTATTCATGTGAATTGTAAGGGTATGTTTTCCACTTTGTGGGTGCCTCATTATTTAAGTTTAAATGTAATTTAAATTATTATAAAGTTTAGGATTAATGTAAAAGGATACATTTCCACCTTTTGTCGGGTATCCTATTTATTTTATTTTATACATCGAACATGGTTATAAGGACATGTTTTCATCCTCAGATAGGTGTCCAGTTATTCATTTTTCTTGAACATTGTTTTGATTTTAATACAAGGATGTTTTATTTTAATTATCACTTGTAGCATAGATAATATCATAATAATTGAGAATTTTATAATATTTAGACTTGAAAAGGAGGTCGGTTCCAATGAACAGGGCATTTTGGGGGTGCTGGGCCATTCTCACCTTCCCCACTCATACCAAACTTTTTTAACCCATTAAGGGGTTGGGGATTCCTTAGGAATCGAGTCATCCACCCCTTTCTTTTCCTGACCCATCTGGGTGGTGACTCCATTTTTCTCTGGGTTTAAACCATGTTTTCTAAGGCCCTGAGCCTAATAGTGCTGAAGTCATAATAACCATTCCACTGGGAGTTGGGTTTTCTGGATGTTTAGGATTTTAACATTGCATGATGGAATATGGTTTAACAATTTAAACTAATTCAAAGTAATGATTAAAACAAACAACAGGAATATTGAAAAAAAAAATGAAACTGATGCATGTTTAACAACTTATGATTAAGGCAAAAACATGTGTTGAAGGCTCCACCAAATTGATTATTAACCCTAATCCACCTCAATTTTCATCATTCAGCTCCTGCCATCATAAATTCAAATCAATTGTAGTTTATTAAATTCAACCATGATTTAAGCTTATTTGAAAATTGTGAAGAATTTATTTAAAAACATCAAGACAATATATTGGGAATGACTGTAATGGTTCTAAATCAATGTCTTGAAATGTTTTCAAAATGTCATGTTGGACCAACCATTCTTAAATGCCATGTCTTCTTTCTAGGATGTGAAAACTAGGACTTTTAAGGTAAACAATTTTGAAATATGCCCTATGATTGAAGAATTTAGGGTGATGGTTTTGCCTATAAATACTAATGCTTAATACTAAAAAAAGGATCGACAATTTTAGCAAGGAAAGCAATAATAACAAATAACAATCAATATTCATCAACAACCAATAAAGGCAATGATCACTGTCTTTGATCTTTGATCTTTGCTCGGCCAGAAACAAACATTGATGCAGCTAGTGGCTTGGAGTCAATAATCAATTTGGTGGAGCCTTCAATGCAGGTTTTGTGTCTTAATCATAATTTGTTTAAACATGTAGTAGTTTCATCTTTTCTTTTAAATATTCATGTTGTTTATTTTAATCATTACTTTGATCCAGTTTAAAATGTTAAACCATATTTCGTCTTGTAATGTTAAAATCCTAAATATTCAGAAAACCCCAAACGCGAATTTTTCTTACAGTTTCTTAAAAACTCTAACTTGTTTTGCAATTCTAGAAACCCTAAACTGTTGTCTAAATTCCAAACTTCAATTTATAAAATCCATTTTCCCTAGTCAAAACACTCAAACCAACTTTATCCATTAACTTAAAAATCCTCATCCCTAAACTGTAAAATCAACCTTTTAAATCTAAAACCTTAATTTTGTTTATTTCTCAACTTATACTCTAGTTCCATTTATTTGATTGATATATTGTATTTGATGATGGATGTTTTATTTTGAATATCTTGCTTGAATGGTTTAATTTACTTAATTAACTATTCATTTGAATTGTAAGGGTATGTTTTCCACTTTGTGGGTACCTCATTATTTAAGTTTAAATGTAATTTAAATTATTATAAAGTTTGGGATTAATGTAAAAGGATACGTTTCCACCTTTTGTCGAGTATCCTGTTTATTTTATTTTAGACATCGAACATGGTTGTAAGGACATGTTTTCATCCTCAGATGGGTGTCCATTTATTCATTTTTCTTGAACGTTGTTTTGATTTTAATACAATGATGTTTTATTTTAATTATCACTTATAGTATAGATAATATCATAATAATTGAGAATTTTATATTATTTAGACCTAAAAAGGAGGTCGGTTCCAATGAACCGGGCATTGTGCGGGTGCTGGGTCATTCTCACCTTCCCCACGCGTACTCAACTTTTCGAACCTATTAGGGGGTTGGGGATTCCTTAGGAATCGAGTCATCCACCCTTTTCTTTTCCTGACCCATCTGGGTGGTGACTCCATTTTTCTCTGGGTTTAAGCCCGCATTTCCTAAGGCCCTGAGCCTAATAGTGCCGAAATCTTAAGAACCATTCCACTAGGAGTTGGGTTTTCTGGATGTTTAGGATTTTAACATTGCAAGACGAAATATGGTTTAACAATTTAAACTGGATCAAAGTAATGACTAAAACAAAGAATAAGAATATTTAACAGTAAAGATGAAACTACTGCATTTTTAAACAAATTAAGATTAAGGTACAAAACCTACGTTGAAAGCTCCAGCAAATTGATTATTAACCCTAAACAACCTCAATTTCCATCATTCAGCTCCTACCATCATCAATTCAAATCAATTGTAGTTTATTAAATTCAACCATGATTGAAGCTTATTTGCAAAAGGTGAAGAATTTATTTAAAAACATCAAGACAATAGATTGGGAATGACTGTCATGGTTCTAAATCAATGTCTTGAAATGTTTTCAAAATGTCAAGTTGGACCAACCATTCTTAAATGCCAAATCTTCTTTTTGAAATGTGAAAACTAGGATTTTCAAGGTAAACAATTTTGAAATATGTCCTATGATTGAAGAATTTGAAGCCATTCATGGATATCTAAGTAATCAACCAATGGCATTACCCATACTGACTTCCATAACTCAATAAAAGATACAACTATTGTTTCAACTTTCTAAACCCGAAGTTCTAGAGGGTTTTGTTGGGGAACAGATTTCAGAGGTTATTTTAGGTATGGATCTTTAAGTCATTTTATTAGAGATTATCCAGAGCCACCAGATGAGAGATCAGTAGATATAATAGTATCTAAATAGAGTAGTAGAAGAGGTAGGGGAAGTCAAGGTAGTGGTAGAGGTGGTAGATTTAGAGCTAGTCAAAGAGGGGATTCGACATCTATCAGTAGGCCAAATGAGACTAGAGCTATTCAGTGAGTTTATGTGATGCATAAGAAGTTGGATGCTTCAAATGTCATAGGTAGTAATTTTTCTTAATTCGGTACCTCTATTCATGTATTGATAGATCCTGGATCTACTCATTCATAGATTAGTGCATCAGTTTTACCTTTGAGTGGTGTGCATTATGAATCTTTAGGATTTGATGTATTGGTGACTAATCCCTTAGGGCATAGTGTGATAGTTAGTAGAGTTTATCGAGATAGTCTGACTATAGTACAAGAAGAAGAATTTCTCGATGATTTGATTGAGATGCCATTTAGGGAATATGATATTATTTTAGGTATGGACTGGTTGTTGAGGCATAGAGCTATAGTTGACTATCAGCAGAAGAATGTTACTTTATGAAAATCTAAGGAGAAAGAAGTGGCAGTGAGAGGTGAGCCAAGATACCTCTTTTCTACTTTTATTTCTGCAGTGGTTGCTCGAAGGATGATGAGGAAGGGGTATAAAGCCTATTTGGCTCATGTAGTGGATATTAGAGCAGAGAAGTCTAAGCTTGATAGTATTACTATTGTAGATAACTTTCAAGTTGTGTTCCCAGATGAGAAGTTACCTCCGGTGAGAGAAGTGGAGTTTTGTATTGATGTGATGTCAGGTACCACTCCTATCTCTATTACCCCTTATCGAATGGCACCAACCGAGTTGAAGGAGTTGAAGGTACAATTATAGGAATTCTAAGATAAAGGATTTATATGCCCCAGTGTTTCACCATGGGGAGCACTAGTTTTGTTTGTTAAAAAAATGAATGGTACCTTGAGATTATGTATTGATTATTGACATTTGAATAAGATGACCCTTAAGAATAAATATCTATTACCTCGTATTGATGATTTCTTTGACCAATTAAAGGTAGCAGCTGTGTTTTCCAAAATTGATTTGAGATCGAGATATCACCAGTTGAGAGTGAAAGAGGTAGATGTACCTAAGACTGCTTTTCATAAGAGGTATGGACATTATGAATTTCTTGTGATGCCTTTTGGGTTGACGAATGCACCATCAATTTTCATGAATCTAATGAATCAAATATTTTGACCTTATTTAGGTTAATTTGTAGTGGTGTTTATAAATGATATTTTGGTGTATTCATGTTGTAAGGAAGATCATGATAGACATTTACATATTGTATTGCAGACATTAAGGGAAAAGCAATTATTTGCAAAATTATCTAAGTGTGAGTTTTGGTTAGATCAAGTAACTTTTCTTTGGCATGTTGTATCAGCAGAAGGGATTAGAGTAGACCCAAGTAAAGTTGAGATGATCTTGAATTGGAGTCCACCTCAAAATGTTACAGAAGTGAGAAGTTTTCTAGGATTGGCAAGTTATTACCATCAATTTGTAAAAGGGTTTTCTCTAATAGCCATGCCACTCACCAAATTACTTCACATAGGGGTGAAATTTATATGGACAGACAAATGGCAAATGAGTTTTGAACAGTTAAAAGATATGTTAACTCAAGCTCCTATTCTTGCTCTACCTATAGAAAATAAATCATGTGTGATATATAGTGATGCTTCACATAATGGTTTGGGATGTGGGTTGATGTAAGAAGGTAGAGTCATTTCTTATGCTTCTAGACAATTGAAACCACATGAGTTGAATTACCCGACTCATGATCTAGAGTTGGCAGCTATAGTGCTTGTAATAAAGATTTTTCGACATTATCTATATAGGGAGAAATGTCTTATCTATACAGATCATAAAAGTTTAAAGTTTTTGGGTGTACAAAGAGAGTTGAATCTTTGGCAAAGGAAATGCTTAGATTTGACCAAAGATTATCATTGTTTAATTGTTTACCATCTGGGCAAGGCTAATGTAGTTGCAGATGCTTTGAGTCAGAAGCCAATGGCAGGGTTAATTGCCTATTCTTTATTGTTGTTAGTTGAATTGAGAGTCTCACATGCTAGATTTGAAATTGATGATGATGGTGCTCTTGTGGCATAATTGCAAACTAAGTAGTTACTTTTAGAACATATTAAAGAATCACAAAAGGTATATATGAAGATTCAAAAAATTATGCAAGATTGTCAAAAGGGGGAGAGTGGAGATTTTCAAATTAGAAATGATGGTGGTTTGAGGTATAGAACATGACTGTGTGTACTAGAAAATGCATAATTAAAGAAAAAGATTTTAGAAGAGCACATAATCGAATTTTGCTATACACCCTGGGAATACTAAAATGTATTAAGATTTAAAACGACATTTATGGTGGAAGAGTATGAAAAAGAATATAGCAGAATTTGTATCCAAGTGTCTCACTTTCCAAAAGATAAAGGTTGAATGTGAAGTTCCTTCAGGATTGTTGCAGCCCTTATCGGTACCCGAATGGAAGTGGGATAGAGTAACTATGGATTTTGTTACTGGATTATCTCTAACTCAAAGAAAGCATGATGCAATCTGGGTTGTTGTGGATAGAATGACAAAGTCAGCTTATTTCTTACCTGTGATGATGGATTATTCCCTTGACAAACTAGAAAAAATTATATTGGTGAAATTGTAAGACTACATGGAATTCTAATTTCATTAGTGTAAAATCAAGATCCTAGATTTACTTCAAGATTTTGGAAGAGTTTGCAAGACGCATTGGGTACTTGATTATATTTCAGTACTGCTTTCAATTCCCAGACTAATGGACAGTCTGAAAGGGTGATAGTAGTGTTGGAGGATATGTTGAGAAGTTGTGTTATTGATTTTATTGGCAGTTGGGATAAACACTTGCCATTGGTTGAGTTTGCATATAATAATAGCTACCAATCTAGTATTCATATGACACCATATGAAGCTTTATATGGGAGGAAGTGCAGAACACCTCTATATTGGGATAAAATTAGAGAAAGGAAGGTAGTAGGTCCTTAATTGATTAATGAAACATAAGAGAAAGTGAAGATAATTTAAGATCGATTGAAAATAGCTTTAGACAGACAGAAATCCTATGCAGATTTGAAAAGAAAAGACAGAGAATATAATGTAGGCAACAGGGTGTTTTTAAAAGTGTCTCCATGGAAGAAGGTGTTGAGATTTGAAAAGTAGGGAAAATTGAGTCCACGTTTTATTGGAACATATGAAGTGTTAGAAAGAGTTAGACCAGTAGATTATAGATTAGCATTACCACCAGAGTCGGATATAATTCACAATGTATTTCATGTTTCTATGCTACAAAGATATAGGTCAGATCCATCTCATGTATTGTCAGTTGAATTTATTAAGGTTAATCCAGACATAAGTTATGTAGAAGAACCTATAGCAATTTTGGCACAAGAAGTAAGAGATTAAGGAATAAGAAAGTACCTTTAGTAAAAGTTTTATGGAGGAATCAGTCAATGGAAGAGGCTACATGGGAAAGTGAACAAGTAATGCAAGGTTGATACCCATAATTGTTTTAGAGCTAATTATAGGTAATTTCAGGGATGAAATTATTTATGGGGGAGAGAACTGTAACACCCCAAATTTTCATTGACCCTAATGATAGACATTCATTGGTGAGAGATTTTGGAAATATAAATAACATATACAACATATATAAAAGGTTAAATATAAATGATATATATAACATATAAATATTAAATGTAAATGTAAAAGAATTAAAAAGTTGAAAGAAGAGAAGTTAAAATATAAAATAATATTATATATGTAAATCTAATTAGTAATAATATATATAATATATATTTATGGTAGGTAAAAAGAAGAGTAGAGTCAAGAGTAAAAAAATTACTAGAAATTTCTTTATCTTCTTTTCTTTTCCTTCTTGGTCATTTCCATAGAAAAGGGAGAGAGATTATTTTCATTTCAATAATCATCAAATTTTACTAAGAACTTTTCAAGAGGTGGTGATAGTTTTTGGTGTTAAGTGGAATAATAAGTAAGTTTCTTTAACTCTTGATGAATTTTCTTTTAAGCATGATTTTTAATAAATTAGATGATTGTTTAAATGATTAAAATGAAGTTAATCAATATAAAAATGATGAATTTAAAACTTGAATGAGTGATTAAATATATTTGGTTAAGTATTTGGATAAAGTACGGCTAGAATTTGAAGTAGTGATTAAGTACTAAAGTTTTGTAAGGAATTTGGCTAATCTTGAGTTGGAGGAAGATTAAAGGGCTTAAAAGTACTTAAATGGATTGATAATGTCATCTTTGAATTTATAAATTGATTAGGGGTTGACTGATTTGAGTGAAGGAACTAAAAGAGGAAAAAGAATGATTGGGAGAAATTATTGTGCAAAAGAAGTTATTTCTCCTTTTTGAGCTTCAAAAAGGTAAGTATATACTTGGATAAAGTTGTGATTTGTTGTTGAAAATTGTGTAAAGAGTGATTTTGTGATGCCATGCGGGGCCACGGTCGTGGGATTAGACGAGGGACTATTTCGTGTGAAAACAGTGAATAAACAAAAGCAAAATTAATGCAATGGGTGTGGCCTTTGGGGGCCTTGACCATGGGGGGTCTTAAATGATGTTTTACAACTTCATTTTACATACCACGACATGGCTATTGGATGCCACGACTGTGGGATTGATATGTTGACATTTATTGTTATAAATTGCACTATACGAGTGTAGTAAATGGCTTGCATGGATATGTTTTTATATATGTTGTATTAAGAATATATATATATATGATTATAAAGTGAAGAACAATGATAAAATATGAAGATTATGATATATGTTTGTATGTTGATGAGCCATATGGTGAATGACATATATAAACATAATGTGAAATGTTGTTTGTTGCCTTATATTATAATTAGTTGCCAGAACATTAGTTTGGTAGTTGGCATGCCATATATGTATGGGGTGAGACACTGGGTGTAACAGATATTGCTATGCCTCTGAGTTTGACACATTGGTGTCACTACTAGTGATATATGTTATTGATGAGACACTGAATGTCATAGATATTGCTACGTCCACTAGCCAGACACATTGGTATCATTGTGAAGAGATAGACCAAAATAATGGTTCTAGAACTAGTTTATTGTATAACGATTGTGGACCCATTGCATGATGTATGCTAATTATATATATACATTTGTTTTATATTAAAATTTGATTTATCTTTATATTGTGTTGTCATATTAATACTGCATTATCTAGTATATACCACTAAGCTTATAGCTCAGCGTGAGTTATTTATTGCGCAGGTGATGAAATAAAAGTTGGGAGTCCTTCTAAACTAGGTCAGACATAGAAAGTGATCGGATACTTGAATAGTCGGTTGCCACAAGATCAAGCCTAGCATATCTTGTAAATACTCTTTTGAATGAATGTATTAAATGTGTTTATAGTAAGAATGGTTTGTAATTAAGTACCATTATGTTTTCCACTATATGTATTTATGTATATCTATAAGATTCTAGGATAAAAGTAATAATGTTTATTATTTAAACATACATTTAATGTTTACAGGTTGAATTATTTAAAATCTAGGATTATCCATATTTCTAATAGAACTCTGGAAAAATTTTTATAAATTCATTTATTACTTTTATACCTAATTCATAATTTATACAATACTATGTGTTTTCTATTAAATTTATAGAGTAGATAAGGTTTAATAGTAGCATTTTAGCAATGCTCTTACATCTTCTCTGTGCATATTACATTTTAGAGAGAATGTGCACTATGTATTGAAAGGTTGTGAGGGTGTTACACCCAGTGACATGGCTGTGTCACTGGGTGTGTCAGGCTAAATCTCTGGGGTATAAAATCTGAACTAAAGTGTGAATTAGGTATCCAGTTTTTATCACTTAGAGCTGACTTCCTTAGAAGAAAAAAGTGTTTGGAACCTAGGATTGAAGGTGAGGCTCCAAGTTATATAAGATTTAAATCAAGAATCAAGGATTGAAGAGAAGAAACACAAATCATTCATCATGGATTGTTTGAATTCTTTTACTTATTTCTTTTGTTCTGGTTTTTTGGTTATGAATATGAACTAAATTATTTCTATCTAGATATTGATGAACCCTAGCTTTATTGTATGGATTGAGTAGTTTTTATTAAATTTAATCATTTAATTAAGTTATCTTATTCTTATGATTCTTAATTTTTTTATTTCAAATTGATAATAACATGCTTATTAATTGGTTGCAATTTTCATATTATTGACTTGAAAAAGCTTGATATGAATAGAATTCTCATTAAGATTGAGGGTTGATTAGAGTGCAAGAGATAGGCTTATAAGAGCCTTTGGTTTATAATTCCTTGTTCCTATTGCAAGATCTATTTAATTATGCTTGAGAAGAGATTCCTAGTATTCTACTTAGTGATTAGGAATTAACCCACTCGAGACAGGTTTTAGTCTAATTTAGAGGAATGCCAATTCAACTCTGTTATTTGATTTAATTGAATTGATATTCATAAATATTTTTATGGCTAGGAGGACTCAATATCTGGATAGTATTTTCATCATCAATTCTTTTTGCACAATACTCAATTTTTCCTTAATTTAATTTATTAAGTAATTTGTCTTTTATTTTAATCATCACAAAAAATTAGTGGATTGCTAAACAACAGTTGAAATTTTCACTAGTAATTGACTTTGTCCACAGTGGAATGATATTTTAATCACTACTTTATTACTTGCGCTACTTGTGCACTTGCGATAACATTACAACAACAAAAAAAAATTGTTGTTAAGTTTTTGGCGTTGTTGTCGGGGACAACGGTTTTCAATATTAGTAATATAATTAAGATTATTGATTAGTTTTTTATTTTATTTGTTTTTAACATTGGTTCTGGCTTGTTGACTATCATTTTAGGTACTTTTTCTTATTTATACCCAAGCTATCTCTTCTCATTTATTTGAATTAGATCAAGAGCTAGAGAGAACATTGAGGAGAAACTGAAAGGAAGGAAGGGAAATAGTTTTGGCTGAAGTAGAAACAAACCTGTAAGATTTAAGTTCAGAAGAAGAACATGAAGTGATGGAAAGAACATTAATTTCCATTTGCTGAAGTTTTAAAATGCCCAAATATGCTAAAACCTTTAAAATATCTACTCTCTAACAATAGGAAACTTGAGGAAGTATCTTTGGTGCATTTGTCGAAAAAGAGCTCGATAATTTTCCAAAAGAGGTTACCAAAGAAATTAAAAGATCCTGATAGTTTTACTATTCCATGTTTGATAGATAATCTTAAAGTTAAAAGTGTATTGGCTAATTTGGGGGCTAACATAAGTGTTATGCTCTACAAGATACCAAAAGAAAAGAAGCTGAAAACAACTATGATTGGTCCACCCAACTTGGAACTCAAGACCCTTCCGGATCATTTTGAGTATGGATGACTGTACTTTTTCACCAGTTTGCACTTTTGTTTCTTTTCATTTTCTTTTGTTTTTTATTTTATTTCTATATTTATTTCTTTCTATCTTGTTATATATACATAAATCTTCACAATTTTGCATGCCAGTCTTTGTGCTATAGCTAATTCGCCTTGGCATCACTTTTGGAACCATTATTCCTATATGTCGATTCATAAACATGACAGGGCAGTTCTCTCTCTCTTTTGTTGTTTTTCTTGTTTACACATATTGAGGACAATGTACGTCTTAAGTATGGGGGAGAGGTACATTTCCTAGATTGAGTTTTATTTTTGTTTATTTCATTCTTGCCATTTACTTCATTAGTCTCATCTAGTTTCTTTAACTTGTTTTGGGTTCAAGTAAACTATATTTCCATAATAGTATTAATTGAAATGGTTCCTCTTTATATTAAATTAATGGTTGATTTACTAAATGATAATATCTTATTGAGGTTTACTTGGCTTTCTTAATTAATTGCTACGGGCTGAATGTGATAGTTATAATTAGGTAGTTGATTGATGAGAATTGCACACCTAAAGTTTGAAACCTTAGTTACATTTTTTAGCATGTTAAAATTTCTTGGATACTTTAGTCAAACTTTGTAGGACATACTTAGTATCTTAAGTTCTTGCCCACTTGAGTATTTTTACAATAAAAAAATAAATTTGCATAAGGAGATTTGAAAATTAATCCATATTCCACTGATTTTAACTCTTGAATTGAAATGAAGGAGTTTGAATCATAAATAGTGCTAGTAGTCATTTGAACAGTGATTCTAACTGAGTAACCGGGGGTTGGCATCACAAATGTTGACCTTCACGTAAGAGAGATAGTATCAGTTCAAATAAGTCGAGCTCCTTAGAGAAAAAAATGGTTCAAGCAATGCAAGTTACAAAAAAGTCAAAGAACTTAAGAGAAAATCTACACTTCTTACTTTGTTCATGAATTTTGAGTTCTTGAAATTTTATGCTCAATATTTTAACTCCGAATTTTTAAATTTTAGATTTGTGAAATTTTTGTTTTGAAACTTCTTAATTCAGCTATCATGTTTGAGAATTAGTTTTTGGTTAAGAATGTCAGGTTTTCTAATTTGAGTATTGTAAAACTTTTCTTTTCTTTTTAGATATAAAGGGGTCCTTCATTTTTGCTGTAATATCCTCATGTATGCCCTAGAAGTCTTGGTTATGTTGTTGTTATTGTTGATGTTGTTGTTAGTGTTGTTGTTGTTATATATTGGATTGAATATATGTGTTAAATTGTAAGAGAAAATAAATGGGAAGAGAATGTATATGTATATGTGTTTTGGAGAAGAAATTTAGGGTTTAGAGACAAATGTATATGTTGTGTATATGATGATATATATAACATATAGATTGGTCAAATATAGAGTCAATGCAAGAAGATATTTTTGTGGAATGTGCAATTACATATAAGGGCTTAGATGAGACAAAAGGTTAGTTAAATGGTGAAGGGTGTTTTAGTAATTGCAAGGTTAAAAACACTTGATGGATATAAGAAGCCAAATTTGACTTTGCTCTTCATATTTTCTTCTTCTCTTCATGTGTGGCCGGATTCTCCATAGACAAAGAGAGAAAGAGAGGTGATCTTGAGGTTTGAAGCAAATTGAAGAAGGAATCAAGGGTGTTGGTTAGAGATTTGTGGAATTCTTCATTTAAGGTAAGTTTTCTCTTGATTTCTCTTGTTCTATTTGGAATTTTGTTTGAGTTTGATGGAGTGTGTTTGTGTATGGTGTGTGTAAAAGTGTTGAAATGGAATTAAAGATAAGAAGCTAGGTTGGTGTTGGTGATGGAAGAGTAAGAGTTGTGTTTAGTGAATTTTTTTCTGTTTTACAATTAGTAAAGGCTGTGACTTGTATGATTTTTAATTAATTATAGAAAAATGTTCTTGAAGTGAATTTTTGATATGTTGTGCCTCTATGAGTCTAGAATGACTTAAAAATATGTTGATTCGATTTTGGAATGGTTATGAGTTTAGAAAGATTATTTTTATTAGACCTGTTCCAGCAGGTACCTTAACTGAGACAGCTATATTTCGGGATTTTTAATAAAATGTAGAAAAATCATATCCAATTGAATTTTGGATATGTTGTTGCTTAGTGAGTCTAGTATTTGAGAAAAATAATTTGGAACCACGTTGATTGAATTTTATTTATGGAATTCACAAAGTTCAGAACTGCTGCCAGGATGCAGGGCAATTGGGGCAGTCTGGTTAGGTGAACTATTTGACCAAGATTTTGTGTTCAGTTTGATCTGAAATTTTAAAGGAATGATTTTAAGATACAAAACTAAATTCTGTAAAAATTTTAGAATTTTTAGTCAAGTAGATTATTTTATACAATTTTTCAAAATAAGGATAAAATGGAGTCTAAAACCAGAATGTACTATTCATATGGTCATTTTGCTAACATTCCTTTTGGATTAGATTGTGAAGAGGTTGAATTGCCCTAACCGTGTCCCTCAAGTGGCTGCCCGTGTCCCTCAATTGTGTGGGTTAGGGTTTTAATTCTTTGTTCTTCTTGCATTGCTTTGGTTCTCCAAAGGTAGGTTGGTCCTTAAACCTAACCCTAAACACTTTAAACACACTTGAATCAATGAATGATATAATCAAATGCATGTGTAAGGTCCTAAAACTATGAATCATATCAATTGTTCTTTGCCCTAATTGCATTGTTGAGATTGAACAATGTTATGTTATGTATTGTGAATGGTAATGTGTTTCATGAGTAATATACATTGAAATTGGAAATGTATATCAAAGATGCAATGATAATTTAAATAAGACATGATATGAGACAATGCCATTGTGATTGGCTATGATGATGATATTGAAAGAAAGAAGGCATGTTTGCCTAAATGTGATGAGAATTTGAGAATGGAAATGGTAACTATATAATAAATGAATTGTTTGTTTAATATGTTATTCAGTTTCAGAGTTCTGGATTTGGGTGGCATGCCTAAGAAATGATGAAAGGTAACAGTCTTGCCGGGTTGAGGATCTCCTCATATGTGTTGAGTTGATGGTCCAAGAGACTGGGTCTGTTACACTATGAGAATTGTGAATATGAGATATATGATTTGTAACAGTCTTGCCGGGTTGAGGATCTCCTCCTATGTGTTGAGTTGATGGTCCAAGAGACTGGGTCTGTTACACTATCCATGGATAGAGATACATGTACATACATTGCCTACGGGCGTGATTATTGTGACTATGAACCAAAGCAGTAACTCTGAACTCTGAATATCGTATTAAATACTTGTTGGGCCCATAGGTGTCAAGGTTATATGAATGTCTTAAATAATGTTATGAGTTAATGAAATGAGATGTTGTTTATTGAGTATGATTGATTAATGTTGAATGTGGAAAGATGTTGAAATGTGGTATGCTCATATGACTATGATTTGTGAAATGCATAATTATGTGGTTAACTTTATATTTATGATGTTGATCTTATCAATAACATATGTGACATTGCATTACATTAAAGCATACCATTAGTATGTTTTATCTTACTAAGCCGTTGGCTTAGCGCGATAGTGTTTAATCGCGCAGGTAATAGAGTGGATAGAGTTGAACCCGAGAGTTCATCAAGACCAAGTGAGAGTAGACCTTGAAGAATCCATTTTGGGAGCTTAAAGATCAGAGCAGACTTGCCAATCATGTATATTTCTTTATATTTTGTAAAGAAATGTTTAATATGTAAATATGTACATATTTTATAACTTCCGCTGTGTAATATTTAAATGTATATATATATAACTAATATGTTTTGTCTTATAAGTAAATGATCTACTTTTCTATAATGTATAATGATAAGGGTATTGTATCAAGTTTAAAGTGTTTTGAATGTTAAGAAAACCGTAGCATCCCTATGTTTGATGCACTTATGCTACATTGTTGTAGTTGTAGTGTGTGGGCATTGGATATGGGGGTGTTACATTTGCTCATTATAGTGATTTAGTTTGCTTGAGGATAAGCAAAAACTCAAGTGTGGGGGAATTTAATAAGTGTATAATTGATGATATTTTTGCTCCTATTTCTTAGTATCTTGATTGTCAAACTAAGTTTAATTTATTTTTTTAAGTGCTTGTTAGGATTGATTTCAGGAATCTTTTACACTTTGAGGCCTTATGGTCATTTAGGCCGGAATCACAGATGAAACACAAGGAAAAGTATTTTGGAAAAATTCTTCAAGTGACATGCCCAACGACACAGGCGTGTCAATGACCATGCCATTATGCCACTTTATAGAAGCTTCAACATGCCAAACGACATGGGCATGTCACTTCCCATGATATTAATTTAGCATTATAGTAGCTACGACACACCTAGAGACATGGCCATGTCGATGCCCCTATCATCAACGTTGAAAAAATAGCATCGTCGACACACCCAGTGACATGGCCGTGTCACTGGGCGTCTCAGGCTAAATCTCTGGGGTATTGTGAGTGGGGATTTTTGTTTCCACTCTCGGTGGAAAGGTTCTTGCAGCTATGGCACTGTTTAGGCTCAGGGCCTTAGAGAACACAGGCTTAAGCCCGGAGAAAATGGAGTCGCCATCCGGATGGGCTAGGACAAAGAAAGGGGTGGATGACTCGATTCCTAAGAAATCCCCAACCCCTTAATAGGTTTAAAAAGTTGAATACGTGTGTGGAAGGTGAGAAATGGCCCAGCACCACCACAATGCCCGGTTCATTGGAACCGGCCTCTTTTCAGGTCTTAATATTATAAAATTTTCAAATACAATGATATTATCCATACTACATGCAACAATTAAAATAAAGCATCATTATATTAAAATCAAAGCAATGTTCAAATAAAATAAATGAATGGACACCCATCCGAGGATGAAAATGTGTCCTTACATCGTCCAATGTCTAAAACTAAATAAGACACCCACCGAAAGGTGGAAACATGTCCTTTACATTAATTCCAAAATATAAAAACAATTTAAATTACATGAAAATTAATTAATGAGGTATCCAATCATGAAACATACCTCTTACAATTTTAATAAACAAATAATAATTAAAAAATAGTCATCCATAATAAATTAAATAAATCAAGCATTGAAATTAAATAAATCAATCATCAAAACATATAATAAATGACATAATCAAATCCAAAATTAAATAAATCAATAAATATATAAATTTAGGGATCGCATCTTGAATTAAAGTTTTGAGAATTTTAATAACTAAATTAGGATTTAAAATAAAGAAAGTTAAACACAAAGACTTATAATTCACAAATAAATATTGACCCCTTCGACAAGCCCACGTGGCGGTCCCTATGTAAACCCTAATAACTTTTAATATTGATACTGGTATGAGACATGACTATTGAATATATTTCAATGAAGACAATGTGGAAAACATGATTAGGGTTTTGGAAAACAAGGCTAGGGTTTGTAGTTTAGAAATTGGGGTTAAGCTTTTGATAAAAACCTGAAATTTTTATGAAGACAGTGCCAGGGTTTAGGGTTTTGATAAAAATATGGTAACTGTGTAAATCCTAATAACTTTTAATATTGATACTGGTACAAGACATGACTATTGAATATATTTCAATGAAGACACTGTGGATATAAATTGATAATGTTATCAAACAGAACTTTATTTGGACGTGTTTAAACTAAACAATAGTTATGAAGTTCATAATATTAGTAAAGAGAATCCGTTATGCTTTTAAAGAGTTTAGAAGGTCATACCAGCATTTGATGACTCCTCCATAATTCAATAACTTAAACTCTAGCTAGGCAAAAACCAAGACAGTGTATCACTGCCTTTGTAAAATTGTTCAAATGGTTTGATGCTTACTGCTTTGTTGCTTGATATTTCAAGTTGATGAAGCTTGCTTAGGGATGAATAATGAATTTCCCAGAGTTCCAGCAGCCAACCAAAAGCCAAAAGTCCTCTCTGTGTCCAAATTGCAAAAGTCCAAAAAATTGTTCTCCCTCTGGCCGAATAAAATCCCCCCCCCCTTTATGTGTGTTTTTAATGTGGTATTTATAAGAAAAAAAATAAGAACATAATACTAATTGCTTAAGGAAATAAAACTGTCTAGGAAATAAAATTAAAACTGAGTAAAATAAGATTTTGGCAAAAATTGTATGCGGACCCGGGCGAGCTAGGGGTGAGCAGCTACTGGGCGCGGGCAAACTTACTCGCAGGGTGAAATTTTGCTGTAAGTTTTGCCTGCGGCAAATTGGCCCATGGCCAATTCAAAGCAGGTGTTCCTTTGCCATCGATTTTTTTATTTTTTATCTTTTTTGATATTTTTATTTTTATTAAAAATAACTATTAAATTTATAAAAATAGATAATAAATAAAATAAATATTATAAGTAATAAATATTATATAAAATAAATAATAAATGTTAAAATGCCACAAAAAATTATTTTGGACTGTTTTAAAATCTTTGGACTGGACTGGGTCAAAAATTAAGGGTTTACAGTTTGCCCCCTGCTTGAACGATCTGAGACTTTCAGTAGAGGAGAGTGAAAACCAAAGAGTTTTGGATTCGAGACATGGTACTTGGACCCGAAAAAGATTTGGGTACTTAGACCCGAGATTGGGTACTTGGACTCGAGACTGAATTAGGTATTTGAACCGGACATTGAATTGGGTACTTGGACCCGAGGCTGGGTACTTTTGACCTGAAAAATATTTGGGTACTTAGATCCGAGATTGAATTGGACACTTGGACCCGAGATTGGGTACTTGGACCCGAGACTGAATTGGGTACATGGACCCTAGATTGGGTACTTGGACCCGAGATTGAATTTGACTGACCTTTTATCAATTGAGAATTCTGGCTGCTCCGGCTGTTCCATGGATTGTGGGTCTTCACCCTCAAAATGGATCTTCATCCTTAGACCTTTGATCTTCATCCTGGTATCGGGTCTTTACCCTTGAAAATGGATTTTCATCCTTGGAGATCGGGTCTTCATCCTTGAAAGGGGATCTTCATCCTTGGCATCGTGTCCTCACCCTTGAAAACGGATCTTCATCCTTGGAAATCGGATCTTCACCTTTAAAATTGGATCTTCCTCCTTTAAGTTGGATCTTCATCCTTGGAATTGGGTCTTCTCCCTTGAAATGGATCTTCATCCTTTAGACTTCGTGTCTTTACCCTTCAAAGTGGATCTTCATCCTTGGCATCAGGTCTTTACCCTTGAAAATGGATCTTCATCCTTGAAAATTGGGTCTTCACCCTTGAAAATGGATCTTCAACCTTGGAAATCGAGTCTTCACCCTTGAAATTGGATCTTCAACCTTTAAGCTTCAGGTATTTACCCTTGAAAACAGATCTTCATCCTTGGAATTTGGGTCTTCACCTTGAAATTGGATCTTCATCCTTTAAGCTTCGGGTTTTCACCCTCCAAAGTGGATCTTCATCCTCGGCATTAGGTCTTCACCCTTGAAAATGGATCTCCATCCTTGGAAATCGGGTCTTCACCCTTGAAATTGGATCTTCATCCATTAAGCTTTGGGTCTTCACCCTTCAAAGTGGATCTTCATCCTCGACATCAGGTCTTCACCCTTGAAAATGGATCTTCATCCTTGGAAATTGGGTCTTCACCTATGAAATTGGATCTTCAACCTTTAAGCTTCGGGTCTTCACCCTTCAAAGTGGATCTTCATCCTCGACATCAAGTCTTCACCTTTGAAAATAGATCTTCATCCTTGGAAATTGGGTCTTCACCCTTGAAATTAGATCTTCATCCTGATAATCTGGTCTTCTCCCTTGAAATGGATCTTCATCTTTAGACTTTGGGTCTTCACCCTTCAAATTGGATCTTTATCCTTTAAGCTGGATCTTCATCCTTGGAATCGGGTCTTCACCCTTTAAACTGGATCTTCATCCTTTGGATGTTTGTCCTATATTGGCTTCAGCTCTTCTAGCTGGACTGATCTTTTGAGTTGTTCATCTTTATTCTTTTGATAGTTTTAGTGTTCCATTCTTTGCACTTTTTCAAAAAAAAAAAAATTCAGCCACTTTTTAGCTGGCCCCTTATATCGCCTCCTTGCCACCAATGATTTTTCTCATGCAGGTTCTAATTGATGTTTGTGTAGTCTAGTTCTTTGAACAAGCATGCATCTCTTATTTCTTTTGCAAAATTACTAGAGCTTCCTCAAGCAATGGGCCTTCTATGCCCCCTGATTTCATATCTTCTTTTGATTCTTTACTTCACAGGGTGTTTGTTGTTCACTTTGACAAAGAATAGACAATATAATACAAGAAAATGCAATGTGATATGCTCATGTATGCATGAATAATACTTACAGTGGTTCTATCAACTCATAGACCGAGGTGATCAGCAGAAGTGTTCTCTTTGGTTCCTTCCATATGCTCGCTCAAGTCTTGCATTGGAATGACAAAAGGTTTTGCATTTATGGTTTTTATCTTCGAGATATCGAAAACATGAATGGTGAGGACCAAGCAGCATAGTCAGGGATACATCCATTTTAAACTATGATTCAGCATGTCAATTGGTAGCTTCTTCACAACCTTGCAAAATATTCTTTACTTTGCCCAATGTGTCCTTCGAGGTTCGACTGGTCAACATATTTTCCTTAACTTAAAAGTTTTTTATAATAAGAAAATAATTTTTTTAAAATCAAATGTTGACTTTATCAAATCAATGTCATTGTACCTCAGGACTCGATTTTTAAATTTAACATATCGATAACACGCCAACCCTAGTTACCTGTGAGTGGGGATTTTTGCCCCCACCCCCAGTGGAATGGTTCTTGAGACTTTGGAATTGTTAGGCTCAGGGCCTAAGAGAACACTGGCCTAAGCACAAAAAAAAAGAAGTAACCATTCGAACAGGCCTGAGAAAAAGAAAGGGGTGGATGACTCGATTCCTAAGGAATCTCCAACCCCCTAATGGGTTCAGAAAGTTGAATACGTGTGGAGAAGGTGAGAAATGGCCCAGCACCCCCCAATGCCTGGTTCATTGGAACCGGCCTCCTTTTAAAGTCTTAATATTATAAAATTCTTAAATATAACGATATTATCCATACTACATGCAATAATTAAAATAAAGCATCATTATATTAAAATCAAAGCAATGTTCAAACAAAATAAATAAATGGACACCCATTTGAGGATGGAAACGTATCCTTACATCGTCCAATGTCTAGAACTAAATAGGACACCCATTAAAAGGTGAAAATGTGTCCTTTATATTAATCCCAAAATATAAAAAATAATTTAAATTACATGAAAATTAATTAATGAGGTACCCAATAATGGAAACATACCTCTTACAATGTTTTGAAACTAATAATAATTGAAAAAATATTCCTTCATGATAAATTAAATAAACCAAACATCAAAATTAAATAAAATCAAGCATCAAGACATATAATAAACTATATAATCAAATCTAAAATTAGATAAAGCAATAAATATATAAATTTAGGTTTACATCTTGAATTAGGGATTCTGGGGTTTTTTAGGGTTTTAGATGGGAAATTAGGGTTTCAAACATGAAATATGGTTTTAGATGGAAACTAGGGTTTCAAACATGAAATATGGTTTTTTAGGTTTATAGATGGGAAATTGTGATTTTATGGGTATTTGGAATCAAACTAGGGTTTTAGGACTTTAGAAAATAACATTAGAGTTATAGGGTTTTTGGATTGGAAATTAGGGTTAGTGTTTTAGGATCCGGGTTATAAGGTTTTAACCTTGATTTTGTAGATTATGATTTTGAAATTAGGGTTTGGGGATAATGGTGATCAAAGTTCAAGTGTGATTTTAATATTGACTATAACAACTACTTAAAGTATTTTTAGGTGAAACAAACATAGAAAGCTAAATTAATTATTGAAAAATTAAAATAGCTTGTTGGATAAAAATATGACAAAATAGCTACTATAAATTTAAATTAATTAAACATAGTAATCTAACCTTGTTTAGTTGGTTCCTCTAAATTAGAATGATGAATACAATCATTGCTACAACTTGGATCGATTTTTTCTTTGATGGGAATGAGGCAAACTTGAGACTATGGTTATTGTCTCTTTTGTTGCTATTGGTTTAAATTCTGTGTGTTTATTGATTGCTTCGGTTAATGCACTCTCGCCAATTATCAGTTGCTCTCTATTATTAAGATATTGCTCTTTCTTTTACTACCAATTTCTTAATCAAAATTCCTCATCTTCTCCTTTTAATTTGTGTTAATCACATATTTATAATAAAACTTACCTCGACCCTAAACCTAATCCGACTCTCATAAGTTAATTAGGAAGTCAATTGGCCAATACAATTATGTTTAGAACTCAGATTAAAGGCTGAAATCGACATGGAGTGCACCTCATATCTATTTGGGCTATCCAAATCGATATGAGGCAAATTCCATATTGATTTGGAACCAAATCGATATGGAATCTGCCTCATTTCGGTTTGGGCTAGCCAAATCGATATGAGGCACTTCCCATATCGATTTGGCAAGCTCAAATCGATATGGGTAGTACCCATATCGATTTGGCCCTCCCAAATCAATATGGGCAGTACCCATATCGATCTGGGAGAACCAACTCGACCAAAACCAATAATTTCAACTCAAACCGATCCAAAATAATTAAACTTTTAGTCAATATTTTTGCAATTTTGATATAACCTCCAATTTAATTCTAAAATTAGGTTTAAGAAATCTAAATTCATAATGGACCAACATAAACCCTTTTAAACCAGTCCAAAATTAAGGGTCCACATTACTATACTAAACTCGGGAATCATTTCTATGTAAGCAAGAATTGTTGCACTTCAGATAGGCACATACACATTACTTGGTCAAAGGTCCCATTTGAGTTTAAATATTATCTATCTCATATGCATGCTTATTCAAACTATCTCCACTAATAGACTCTACCTACCGAGAGAGATCAATAGGTCTTTGATAGGCTTGAAATGGGATCTATAGGGGACATGGGTTAAATGAAAGCCATTTTGAGATTGGAGCTAATGTGACACAATGGACAAGCCTTCACACTACAAACTTCTTGTTGGAACATTAGGCAGTTGGAAATATGAAAAGATAGATCTTCGAATATTCTTCCATCTTTTTGGCATTAATCTGGATCTTGATTGGGATAGTCTTTTCCCTTATAAAAAGATTGATACCCACATTTCTTTCTTTCTTCTTTTCTCTTTTCTTTCTCTTTCTTTTTCTTACTCCTTTCTTTGAGCTTTTTATCATTTTGTCCTTCTTTCATGTAGGACTGTCAAGTACAAGACTTTCAAGAACTAGATGACCTTTCTCTTTTTTTCTCCAATTTTGATTGAATATTTGGTTGAGTTGGACCAATTTAAGTCAAGCTATCCTTATGGAAGTCTTTTGTTGCTTTAGTTAAAAGAGAACTTGGTTGGTTTTCTGAACCGTTTTGGATTTTTTTTTCTTTTCTTTTTTTTTTGTTTTTTCTTTTTTTTCTTTTCTTCTTTTTTTTTCTTCTTTGTTTTCGTTCTAACTCTAAAAGAGTTGTCTTGTTTGTACCAACTTAGATTTCTAATAATGGATGAGTGGAGTGGTACTAATCTGCTTCAGTCTTGACTTTATCTATGATATTTAGTCTAATTTAGGTGAATTTCAACTACCCTTATGGTCTTGGGAACATCAACTATCCTTACGATTTTGGCTATGCATTCCATTCTTTGATCATAAGATTTGTCAAAAGTATAACAACAGCTCAGGGTCAGTTGTTGGGGTTTGCAAGCCAATGAAAAGAAAGCTAAAATTTTTTGAAGGCTCAAAGGGACTAGGGATTGATATTTAATAGGGTGGATACTAGTTGTTGGCTCGTCAAACAATGCATAGATCATCTCTCTCTTAAATAAGCAGAGTTCAATTCCACCTCGAAAGTCTATCAAAGCATGTTCTAAGACTGAATAGGACCTAGACAAAGGTCATTATGTAGGAGCCCTCTCTAAGTAAGCATGCACAACTTAATGCTATAGAATAATTCCCTCATCTAGTAAAGTCATTCAAATCATGATGGCTAGACACATTAATTTATGAACATCAAGCTAGATTCCTCATTGGTTGAGCACCAAAATGAGCAAAGACAAAAGCAAAATTAACAAAAATAATTTAATCAAGCAAAATTAAATTTGAAAAACACAATTGTTCCAATTAAATATTAAAGAAAGTACAATAACTGGACAACACTCCAAGCTAAGGGAAGTTTGTTGAATAAAATTTTTCCTTATTCCACATCTTCAATACTCCCATCTTGAAAAGAGGATAAGATAAAATCTTCCTCCAATCCTTTTCCTACCATGAAGGTTGCTAATGGAGGTTCTCATCCAAATTTAGGCAAAGGATTGTTCCTAGTATTAGGCTTGTCCAGCTCATGTAGATTACCACTATCGATTAGATCTTAGATCTCATGCTTCAATCGGGTACATCTATCGATCTCATGTCCTTGAGTCTGATGAAATTGACAAAAAGCTTAGTATCAAATTTTGGGGATAAAAGATTTGGCAAAAGTCAATGGTTATAATAGTCTCTCCTTTTATAGCTTGTTGAATACCCAAGACAAAGGCTTCACCATGTAACACCCCTATATCCCGTATACGTACACTACATACTACACCTGTAATATACGTATATCGAATACAGGAGTGCTACTATTTATAATAAGCAAACCGATCTTTCAATTTAGCAATATTATAAGAAAACTTAAAACATTTAAATCATATTATATAGTACAATAAATAAAATATTCATTCATTACGCACCGAAAAATATAGCGGTATTTACAATTATATATACATCAAAAACCAAATTTTTCAAAAACATAACATTTATACATGTTTGGCAGTTTGTCTTTGATCTTTAAGCCCTCTATCAACGCTTCAGAATCTAGACTCAACTCGGTCTAGCTGAACTCTCTAGTTCTACCCTGTCACCTGCGCGATGAATTACAATCACGCTAAGCCAACGACTTAGTGGTACAAACCACAATAACAATATGCTATAATGCAATGTCAATGTCATACTTTCAACAATAAAAACAATATTCATAAATGGTATATTAATATTTTTCATAACACTACATTCTATTATTTTATTCAATTGTTTCACCATTCATGAATCACATTGAAACAAAGACAAGCATGGGCCCAAAAGACACTAATATGTTATTCAAAGTTCAGAGTTACTGCTTTGGTCCATAATCACAATCATCAAGCCCGTAGGCATATATATATATTTATCCATGGATAATCAACTAGATTTGAGCTTACGACCCAGTCTTTTCACTCAATCTAGCTTTAAGAATTTGTTTTTGAGGCTTACGACCCAGTCTTTTCACCCCAAAAACATCATCTTTATCAGCTGGACTCGGCTTACGACCCGGTCTTTTCACCTATCCAGCGATTCATAGGCATGCCGCCAAACTTAGAACTCTAAAAATTGAATAACATATTAAACACACACATATTTCATTTATCTCTATCATTCTCTTTCTCCATTCATTTCTCATTTCATATTCCATAATTAAATAGGCAATCATGCCCCAATTATTTCATTTGCATTATCATAGCCAACAACAATGGCTTCACATTACATCATATCTCAATTCACATTAAACCAATTCATCATTAAAGTATACTTAACCAAGTGCATTGAACATACATTATCTTGTACATTATGCAAATCATAGCATTAATCAAATGTATTAACAATGTAATAAATTACTTAACACATTCACAAGCAAATGTGTTAAATCTCAAAATCATATGAATGTATGCAATCATGCAAGTTTGTACTTACCTCAAGAACAACTCACACCAATCTATACACTTTCTCTTCCAAGAATTCTTCACTACTAGGGTTAAGGCAATTCAACCTCTTCACAACCTAATGCAAAAAGAATAATACACACTTATTTAAAGATACACATGAATTCCAATACAATTATCCACCTATTAACCTCATGCTAGACCCATGGATCACAAATTACAAACCAAAACCACTAACTAGGGCCCACGGTCATGGCCTCACACCCCCACGGTCGTGGCCTCACAACCCCATGGTCGTGGTCTCACAAACCCCCACGGGCGTAGGTTAGAAAATGAATTTGTCCAATTGCTTAACACCCCCACGGTCGTGGCATCCAAGGGCCACAGGTGTGGCATCCAAAATGCTTATATTTCGGACCAAACTCATGTATTCTATGCTTTCAACTCCATTAAACACAAACACATTGAAAATCTAAGATCATAATTGCTCAAACTCACAACATACATCAATTACCAAGTCACAACTCTTACTCTTTCAACACCAACCTAATTCCTTTTCTTCAATTCAACCCCAAAATCAAAATCAATTATACCCAACACTCTCAAACACACCACAATCAAACATATTCATACCATCAACAATTAATCATCCAACTCAAATACAACTTAAAATAAAGCAAGAGAATCAAAAGGAAACTTACCAAAGTTAATGAAACTTCTTAAATTTCCAACTCGATCACTTGTAATCTTCTTCCATTTTGAGCTTAGAATATCAAAACTCTCTCTTGCTCTCTTGCTTTAGTGATACACGGCCAAGAAGGAAAAGAAGAAGAAAATAAAGAAGAAAAGAGACAAGTCAAACTCTTATTCTCCACTTAAACCTCCACCAAGCAAATAATATTAAAATATTCATAAAATATCCTCTTCCACTCACTTAATTTTCCATTTTCCACTAATTAATTAATTCATTAAATAATCATCTTTTGACCATTTACTTTGACTTGTATATGTTATATATATCACCATATATATAACATATACACTCTCTCTTAACTTCTTTTCTCTTTCCATTAAACATATACTTTAAATCCAAATACAACAATAATACCAAAACTTTTAGGGTATACTTTGGGATATTACAATTCTTCCCCTCTAAAAAGAAATTTCGTTCTCGAAATTACCTGATATCAAGTCTGAAACAACTGAGGATACTGATCTCGAATCACTTGCTCACTCTCCCAAGTTGCCTCTTCCTTTGTATGATTCTTCCAAAGAACTTTCACAAGTGGCACTTTCTTATTTCTCAACTCTTTTACTTCATGTGCCAAAATAGGAACTGGTTCTTCTTCAAAAGTCAGATCTGGATTCACCTCAATAGATTCAACGGATTGAACATGAGATGGGTCTGATATGTACCTCTGCAGCATAGAAACATGGAAGACATTATGGATTCTATCCAATTCAGGCGGAAGAGCAAGTCGATAAGCAACTGGTCCAACTCTTTCTAATACTTCATAAGGTCCAATAAAACGAGGACTTAACTTCCCTCTTCTGCCAAATCTAAAAATCTTTTTCCAAGGAGACACTTTCAAAAATACTTTATCTCCAACATCAAATTCTATATCCCTCCTCTTCAAATCTGAATAAGATTTCTACCGATCTGAAGCTGCTTTCAACCGATCCCGAATTATCTTCACTTTCTCTTCTGTTTCTTTAATCAAATCAGGACCAACCAATTTGCCTTCTCTAACTTCATTCCAACATAGAGGCGTCCTACATCTTCTACCATACAATGCTTCAAACGGTGCCATTCCAATACTGGATTGATGACTGTTGTTGTAAGCAAATTCCACAAGTGGCAAAAATCTATCCCAAATTCCAGAAAAATCAAAGACACAGCTTCTCAACATATCCTCAATAATCTGTATCACTCTCTCTGACTGCCCATCTGTCTGCAGATGAAAAGCAGTGCTAAAGTGCAATCAAGAACCTAAAGCACCATGTAAACTTTTCCAAAACCTTGAAGTAAACTGAGGATCTCAATCAGACACTAAAGAAATTAGGACTCCATGCAATTTCACTATCTCACTGATATACAGCTCAACTAACTTCTCAAGAGAATAGTCCATCCGAACTGGAAGAAAATGAGCTGTCTTTGTCAACCGATCGACAATCACCCAGATAGCATCATGCTTCTTCTGAGTCAACGGTAAAATAGACACAAAATCCATTGTCACTCGCTCCCATTTCCATTCAGGTACTGATAAAGGTTGAAGCAACCCTGTTGGAAATTGATGCTCAACTTTCACCATCTGACAAGTGAGACACTTGGATACAAACTCCGCTATGTCCCTCTTCATACCTAACAACCAATAATGTTGCTTCAAATCCTGATACATCTTTATACTCCTAGGGTGCATAGCAAAAACTGACTGATACGCTTCTTGTAAAATAATCTTTCTTAATTTAGCATCATCAGGAACACACTATCTATTTTTAAACCAAAGGCTACCATCACTTCTCACATGGAAATCTCGGCTCTCCCCATTTTGGCAATCTGACACAATCTTTTGAATTTTCTCATCTGCCAATTGAGCCTCTTTAATCTGATCTAACAACACCGGTCTCAACTACAATTGAGCTAACAATGCACCATCATCACATGATTCAAAACTAACATGCAACGCACTCAACTCAACAAGCAACGAGAATGAATAAGCAGTCAAACCTGCTAAAGACTTCCGACTCAAGGCATCTGCAACAACATTCGCCTTACCAGGATGATAATCAATCAAACATTCATAGTCTTTGATCAATTCCAACCACCGTCTCTGCCGAAGATTAAGCTCTCTTTGAACCCCCCAAATATTTCAAACTTTTATGATCTGTATAGATAAAATACTTCTCTCCATACAAATAGTGTCACCAAATCTTCAAAGCAAACACTATAGCTGCCAACTCCAAATCATGTGTCGAATAATTAAGCTCATGCAGCTTCAACTGGCGAGAAGCATAAGCTATGACTTTACCCTCTTGCATCAAAACACAACCTAAACCATTATGTGAAGCATCACTATAAATCACATATGGTTTATCTTCCATAGGCAAAGTAAGAACAGGGGCTTGAGTCAACATCTCTTTCAACTGCTCAAAACTAGCTTGACATTGATCTATCCATAGAAATCTAATTCCCTTTCGAAGTAATCTGGTGAGTGGAGTAGCTATCAAAGAAAAACCTTTCACAAAGCGTCGATAATAGCTTGCCAAACCCTGAAAACTTCTAACTTCAGTCACAGACTTCGGTGGACTCCAATTCAAAATAGCCTCAACTTTACTCGGATCAACTCTTATACCATTTGCTGAAACTATATGACCCAGAAAAGTCACTTGATCAAGCCAAAACTCACACTTCGATAACTTAGCATACAATTGCTTCTCTCTCAAGATCTGCAACACAATCCGCAAATGCTTGTCATGATCCTCCTTATTATGTGAATACACCAGAATATCATCAACGAAGACCACTACAAACTGATCTAGATAGGGCCTAAACACCCTATTCATTAAATCCATGAAAGCTGCAGGTGCATTCGTCAACCCAAAAGGCATCAGTAAAAACTCATAATGCCCATATCTTGTGCGAAAAGCTGTCTTAGGAACATCTTCCTCTCTGATCCTCAATTGATGGTACCCTGATCTCAAATCAATCTTAGAGAAAACTGCTACTCCCTTCAACTGATCAAAGAGATCATCAATCCTAGGCAAAGGATACTTATTCTTAATAGTCACCTTATTCAATTGCCTATAATCGATGCACAACCTCAAAGTACCATCCTTCTTCTTCACAAACAAAACAGGAGCTCCCCATGGAGAAACACTAGGGCGAAAAAACCCTTTATCCAATAACTCCTGCAACTGCACCTTTAACTCTTTCAATTCAACAGGTGCCATTCAATAAGGAGTAATAGAGATACTACACCTGTAATATACGTATACCGAATACAGGAGTGCTACTGTTTATAATAAGCAAACTGATCTTTCAATTTAGCAATATTATAAGAAAACTTAAAACATTTAAATCATATTATATAGTACAATAAATAAAACATTCATTCATTACGCAGCGGAAAATATAGCGGTATTTACAAATATATATACATCAAAAACAAAATTTTTCAAAAACATAACATTTATACATATTTGGCAGTTTGTCTTTGATCTTTAAGCCCTCTATCAACGCTTCAGAATCTAGACTCAACTCGGTCTAGCTGAACTCTCTAGTTCTACCCTGTCACCTGCACGATGAATTACAATCGCGCTAAGCCAACGACTTAGTGGTACAAACCACAATAACAATATGCTATAATGCAATGTCAATGTCATACTTTCAACAATAAAAACAATATTCATAAATGGTATATTAATATTTTTCATAACACTACATTCTATTATTTTATTCAATTGTTTCACCATTCATGAATCACATTGAAACAAAGACAAGCATGGGCCCAAAAGACACTAATATGTTATTCAAAGTTCAGAGTTACTGCTTTGGTTCATAATCACAATCATCAAGCCCGTAGGTGATATATATATATATTTATCCATGGATAATCAACTAGATTTGAGCTTACGACCCAGTCTTTTCACTCAATCTAGCTTTAAGAATTTGATTTTGAGGCTTACGACCCAGTCTTTTCACCCCAAAAACATCATCTTTATCAGCTGGACTTGGCTTACGACCCGGTCTTTTCACCTATCCAGCGATTCATAGGCATGCCGCCAAACTTAGAACTCTAAAAATTGAATAACATATTAAACACACACATATTTCATTTATCTCTATCATTCTCTTTCTCCATTCATTTCTCATTTCATATTCCATAATTAAATAGGCAATCATGCCCCAATTATTTCATTTGCATTATCATAGCCAACAACAATGGCTTCACATTACATCATATCTCAATTCACATTAAACCAATTCCTCATTAAAGTATACTTAACCAAGTGCATTGAACATACATTATCTTCTACATTATGCAAATCATAGCATTAATCAAATGTATTAACAATGTAATAAATTACTTAACACATTCACAAGCAAATGTGTTGAATCTCAAAATCATATGAATGTATGCAATCATGCAAGTTTGTACTTACCTCAAGAACAACTCACACCAATCTATACACTTCCTCTTCCAAGAATTCTTCACTACTAGGGTTAAGGCAATTCAACCTCTTCACAACCTAATGCAAAAAGAATAATACACACTTATTTAAAGATACACATGAATTCCAGTACAATTATCCACCTATTAACCTCATACTAGACCCATGGATCACAAATTACAAACCAAAACCACTAACTAGGGCCCACGGTCATGGCCTCACACCCCCACGGTCGTGGCCTCACAACCCCACGGGCATGGGTTAGAAAATGAATCTGTCCAATTGCTTAACACCCCCACGGTCGTGGCATCCAAGGGCCACGGGCGTGGCATCCAAAATGCTTCTGTTTCAGACCAAACTCATGTATTCTATGCTTTCAACTCCATTAAACACAAACACATTGAAAATCTAAGATAATAATTGCTCAAACTCACAACATACATCAATTACCAAGTCACAACTCTTACTCTTTCAACACCAACCTAAATCCTTTTCTTCAATTCAACCCCAAAATCAAAATCAATTATACCCAACACTCTCAAACACACCACAATCAAACATATTCATACCATCAACAATTAATCATCCAACTCAAATACAACTTAAAAGTAAAACAAGAGAATCAAAAGGAAACTTACCAAAGTTAATGAAACTTCTTAAATTTCCAACTCGATCACTTGTAATCTTCTTCAATTTTGAGCTTAGAATATCAAAACTCTCTCTTGCTCTCTTGCTTTAGTGATACACGGCCAAGAAGGAAAAGAAGAAGAAAATAAAGAAGAAAAGAGACAAGTCAAACTCTTATTCTCCACTTAAACCTCCACCAAGCAAATAATATTAAAATATTCATAAAATATCCTCTTCCACTCACTTAATTTTCCATTTTCCACTAATTAATTAATTCATTAAATAATCATCTTTTGACCATTTACTTTGACTTGTATATGTTATATATATCACCATATATATAACATATACACTCTCTCTTAACTTCTTTTCTCTTTCCATTAAACATATACTTTAAATCCAAATACAACAATAATACCAAAACTTTTAGGGTATACTTTGGGATATTACACACCAGATTTGAAAACTTTCTTCTATTTGTTTGACCAATTGCATTAACATCAACTTCCTTTTGCATGCTTTGATTACCCGACTGGTAATTTTCTTTCTCATTCCTTCTTGCCGAAAAGTGATTCTTCTCCATTTCCCATTCTTCAATTTGTAGAACAGCTTGGAGAAGATCTTTAAAATCCCGAATGAGTGTATGAGACATCTTTTCACAAAGACTAGGCAACACCCCTCTCACAATCATCCTAATTTGATCTGATTCATCGGGCCTCCTTTTGAGCAATGGGGCCTTATTCCTCCATCTTTTTACATAATCAACAAAGTTCTCATTTGGTCTTTGCCTAATGGTCTCTACCTCCATCAAGGTAACTTCCAACTCGACATTGTACCCATACTGTTGAATGAAGGCTTTATACAACATGTCCCAATCTTTTTGGGTACTTTCTTCCAAGATATTAAACCAATTTTGCACAAATAGGATCCAATGAAAGCATGAAATACCTCAAGGTTTGAGCCTTAGTAGCTTGGGCAGACTGCATAGTAGTGATGTACTACTTCACATGGAGATTAGTGTTTCTAGTTCCATCAAATTTGGCAAAGGAAGGCATCCTGAACTTTATGGGACCTCCTCGTCTAGCTCGAACAACTTGTCGACCTCGGACATCTCTTCAGTTTTCAGCTTCTTCTCAAATTTCTTTTCTAAACCAGCAATCAACTTCTCAATATCAGACGTCTCAATTTTTTCAACAGTTATCTTCTCAACAACATTTGGTTCCTTCTTTTAATCTTGAGGATCTTAGAAGTATTGGGCCCAATATTCATCATTATCCATAACCATCTTGTCATCATCGAAGACTACTTCACAGCCTTAAGCCTTTCCCTTGTCTTTCTTGGTGCTTTCGAATGCTTCAGTAGTGTTCCCAAACATTGCAGCCAATGACTTTTCATGATCTCAGCTAGGGCCCCCCTTTAGTTCTTCCATTTTTCCATTGAGGGCACCGTCCACCATTCTTTGAATTTGTTCGGGCTCCATTACTTTTGGTGAAAAGGTAATTGAGTTGCTATTTGATTCTTCATCACCGAAGTAAGTGGGGTTTTCGTAGGCTTTGAACTACTGTAATCCAGGGCTGTGAGCTAGAGAGGATCAATGATATGAGATGCAAATGCATTTATGCATGTATGCACAAACAATAAAAAAGATAAGTAGAATGTCCCTTCTAACCTTATAACTTCCACACACGGATAGCAGGTCCCTTTTCCTAGATATATGGTTAATAAAATACCAATATGGGGTATTTTATTTTCAAAAAATTCTCTCGGACGTTTCAACCAATAGTTATATTTTAAAAAAATGGAAATCAATTCATAATAATTCCCATTAATTTGGTTTTAATCCATTCAACCAACTAAAGTAGCTTTTATTCTATATTGGATTAAAACTAAATTAAGAGGTTTATTATAAATATATTTCTCACTTGAAAAAGTAACTAATGATTCATGCCAAAAACAAGCCCATGGTTAATAATTCTTAGTATAAACTAGTCTCACAATTAATTTTTGGTATTTCCATAATTGACCTAAATAATTTGTAAGCTCTTTTAAAGGTTGGATGAAATACAAACATGGTTTTGTAAAAAGATTTTAGATAAAAAAATGGACTTTTGACTTTGTTTTTGAGTCATGAGAAAAGAATTTTTGATTTGTTTTTAGAAAAGTTTTATGTCCAAAGACCATCTTAGAAAGTTTTGAAAATAGCTTTGGTCTTTTGGACTTTAAAGAAAAATTTATTTTCAATTTACAATGTACTTAGGTCATATTAAAAAAAGAACAAACCAAATAAGCCATGATTTAAGCTAAGATAAATTAACCATAGTCAAACAAAAAGCATTTGGTGTAAAAACCTAAGGAAAGTAATTAGGCCAATTACATGAGCTTTAGTCTTTGTGTTGAAAGGCTTAGGTTCCCATAGCAAATATATACCAATTGGTATAAGGCTATGAGTGGTTATGCCTTGCTCGATCTCCATACCTTGAGTGAAAGTATGGTATCCCTTCCATAACACAACACGGGTAACACAGGCGACCTAACTCATGCACATAATACAATATAAATGATGCAATGGACAATATCATAATAAGAAAGAATAAAATAATAAAAAGACCAACGGAATCAACTTCTCTTATCTCTAGTAGATTCACCACTGTGAGCAGGGATTTTTGCCCCCACTCCCTGTGGAATGGTTCTTATGACTTCAGCACTATTTAGACTCAGGGCCTTAGAGAACACGGGCCCAAGCCCAAAAAAAATGGAGTCACCACCCAGACGGGCTGGGAAAAAGAAAGGGGTGGATGACTTGATTCCTAAGAAATTCTCAACCCCCTAATGGCTTCGAAAAGTTGGGTGCTTGTGGAAAAGGTAAGAAATAGCCCAACACCCCCCACAATGCTCGGTTCATTAGAACCGGCCTCCTTTTCAGGTATTAATATTATAAAATTCTTAAATACAATGATATTATCCATACTACATACAACAATTAAAATAAAGCATCATTATATTAAAATCAAAGTAATGTTCAAATAAAATAAATAAATGGACACCCATCTGAGGATGGAAACATGTCCTTACATCGTTCAATGTCTAAAACTAAATAGGACACCCACCGAAAGGTGAAAACATGTCCTTTACATTAATCCCAAAATACAAAAATAATTTAAATTATATGAAAATTAATTAATGAGGAACCCAATCATGGAAACATGCCTCTTATGATTTTAATAAACAAATAATAAATGAAAAATATTCATCCATGATAAATTAAATAAATCAAGCATTGAAATTAAATAAATCAATCATCAAAATATATAATAAATGACATAATCAAATTCAAAATTAAATAAAGCAATAAATATATAAATTTAGGGTTCACATCTTGAATTAAAGTTTTTAGATTTTAATAACTAAATTAGGATTTAAAATAAAGGAAGTTAAACACAAAGGCTTATAATTCACAAATAAATAATGACTCCTTCGATGAGCTCATACGGCGGTCCCTGTGTAAACCCTAATAACTTTTAATATTGATACTGGTACAAGACATGACTATTGAATATATTTCAATGAAGACACTATGGAAAACATGATTAGGGTTTTCGAAAACAAGGCTAGGGTTTTTAGATTAGAAATTAGGGTTAGGGTTTTGATAAAAACTTAGAACTTTTTATGAAGATAGTGCTAGGAATTAGGGTTTTAATAAAAGCATGGTCATGGTATTGTAGACCCTTAATTTTTGACCCAGTCCGGTCCAATATATTTTGTTTAGTCCAAAATAATTTTTGTGTTGTCTAATATATTTTAATTGGTCCAAAATAATTTTTGTTATCTTAATTAAATAATTTTTGCTTTAGTATCTAATTTTTATTAATAAAAAATAAAAATAAACAAATAAAAAATAAAAATCGGCGACGGAAAAATCAGCGATAAAAAAAGTTTTTCCGAAAACCACCAGCGCGGGCTTGGCGGTGGGCCATTTCGTCCACAGGAGTTTCCTGCGGGCGAAATGGCCCGCAGGCCGTTCTCCGCCCCCTGCCGCAGCCAACTGCGGCAAATTATTTTGCCAGCGCAATTTTTCCTGCGGTAAATTTTTTTGCTAGCGCAATTTTTCCGCATCAGTTTTTTTTTCGCCAGTGCAATTTTTCCGACACAAATTTTCTGAAACCTAATACAATTAGGTTTCGGTTTCCTTTTCTTATTCAATAAAGATGCTGTGAACAATTAGGAATGAAGGATATAAAAACTTCTATAAATAAGGAGGCAGAGGGAGACAAAAATCGATCAGAAATTGGGACGAAATTGAGAGAGTTTTGAAACTGAATCTGTGAAGGAAACTTTAATCAAGCTGATTTTTTGAGAAAGCAGGAAAGCAATTCAAACAATTCATCAAAGACATCAACTGCCTTTGTTTTTGTTCATCCAAGAAAAAATGATTTTTGGAGGAACCATCAAAAGGAGGTATGTATTAAATTCTTTTTTGCTTTTCACAGTAGCTTAGATTATACAATTGGGTCTTTAAAAATCAAAAATCCCAGAACCTTAATTCCCTTTGTTCAAAGTTTAAAACCTTATTTTGTTTCTTTGTTTTCCAAAAAAAACTTACAATTGTTATTTTTGTTTCATCAAAATCTTAAAACCCTAATTGAACATGTTTTTCTTCAAAACCAAAATTTGATTCTGTTTCCTTCAAAACATTAAACTTGATTCTGTTTCTTACAACAAACCCTAAAAAACACCTTTCAATTTGTATAAATCTTAATTTGTTGGTCTGCTTTCATAAAATTATCAATTGCTTTTTCTAAATTCTAAAAAATCTAAACATCGACCGAAACCCTAATTCAAAATTCTTAAAACCCTAATTCAATTCCAAAACTTAAAAACAATAAACCCTAGTCCCATTAAAACCTTAAACCCTAATTTTTTCTAAACCCTAATCCTTTAAAACTTTAAAAACTATAAAAACACAAATATTTTAATTTCACACAGTAAACTTGAAACCATAAATTAAAAGTGTTTTAAAGAGTCCAAATTCTAGTTTCATGATTTTACATCATAAACCCTAGTTTGGTTAATCAAATAGTCTTACCAACCTTTTAAAACATAAAATCCTTAATCTATTTTATTTCTCTTAAAGTCACAGTAGCCAAATTCCATTAATTCCAAAACCTTAAACACATGAAATAAAGAAACAATAGCCATAATTTAGACTTTTATTTGCTTTATTCAATTCTATATTTGATTATACTTTGATTTATTTTATATGCTTTAATTTATTTAAGTTCAATGCTTGGTTTATTTTATTTATCATGGATGGATGTTTATTTTCTATTAATATTTAATGCTTTTCATGAATGATTTATTATTTACTTTTATCAATTTATTTAGATTTTCAAATGTTGTAAGAGGTATGTTTCCACTTGGTGGGTACCTCATTAGTAAAATATCATGTAATTTAAATTGCTTTTCTATTTTAGAACCTATGTAAAGGGCATGTTTCTACCTTTCGGTAGGTGTCCTATTTAGGCATGTGATGTAAGGACATGTTTCCATCTTCGGATGGGTCTCCATTTATTTGTTTTGCTTGGACCTTGCTTTGGTTTTAATATATTGATGCTTTCTTTTAATTATTGTGTGTAATATGGATAATATTGTTATATTTAAGAATTTTATAATATTAAGACCTGTAAAGGAGGCTGGTTCCAATGAACCGGGTGTTGTGGGGGTGTTGGGCCATTTCTCACCTTCCCCACACGTATCCAACTTTTCGAACCCATTAGGGGGTTGGGGATTCCTTAGGAATCGAGTCATCCACCCCTTTCTTTTTTCCCGGCCCGTCCGGGTGGCGACTCCATTTTCTCCGGACTTAGGTCCGTGTTTTCTAAGACCCCGAGCCTAAACAATGCCGAAGTCGCAAGAACTATTCCACCGGGAGTGGGGGCAAAAATCCCCGCTCACAGTGGCGAATCCTTTAGGGATAAGAGAAGTTGATTCTGTTGGTCTTTATATTATACTATTCTTTCTTATAATGATATTATCCATTGCATCATATTAGATTGCATCGTGTGCGTGAGTTAGGATGCCCGTGTTACCCGTGTTATGTTATGTAAGGGATAACATACTTTTACTCAAGGTATTGAGATCGAGCATGGCATAACCACTCATAGCCTCGTACCATTCGGTATATACTTGCTATGGGAACCTAAGCCTTTTAACCCAAAGACTAAAGCTCATGTAATTGGCCTAGTTACTTTCATTAGGTTTTTACCCCAAATGCATGTTGTTTGACTATGGTTAATTTATCTTGACTTAAATCATGGCTTATTTGGTTTGTCCTTTTTCTAATATGACCTAAGTATATTGTAAGCTGAAAATAAATTTTTCTTTAGAAAATCCAAAAGACCAAAGCTATTTTCAAAATTTTTCAAGATGGTCTTTGGACATAAAACTTTTCTGAAAACATATCAAAAATTCTTCGGCTCATGGCCCAACTACTAAGCCCAAAATCCATCTTTTCTAAAATCTTTTTACAATGGGCTTAGAAATAGAATTATTTTCAAAGAGCTTGCAAATTAGTTAGGCCAATTACGAAATACCAAAAATCAATTGTGAGCCTAGTTTATACTAAGAATAATTAATCATGGGCTTGTTTTTAGCATGAACCATTAGTTACTCTTTTCAAGTGAGAAATCTATCTATAATAAACCTCTTAATTTTGTTTTAATCCAATATAGCATAAAAGCTACTATAGTTGGTTGAATGAATTAAAACCTAATTAATGGGAATTATTATAAGTTGATTTCCATTTTTGAAAATATAACTATTGGTTGAAACGTCCGAGGGAATTATTCAAAAATAATGTACCCCATGTTGGTATTTTGTTAACCATATACCTAGGAAAAGAGACTCGTCATTCGTGTGTGGATGTTATAAGGTTGGAAGGAACGTCCTATTTGTCCTTGTTTATTGATTGTTCGTGCATACATGCATACATGCATACATTTGCATCTCTTATCATTGACCCTCTCTTGCTCGCAGCCCTGGATTACGATAGTTCAAAAGCTTACAACAATCCGACCTACGCTGGAGATGAAGTATCTAGCAATGACTCAATCACTTGCTCACCAAAAACAATGGAACCCCCATAAATTCAAAGAATGGTGGATGAAGCCCTCAATGCCAAAATGGAAGAAATAAAAGAGGCCCTAGCTGAGACCATGAAGAATCGATTGGCTATAATCTTAGAGAATCATGCCGAGGCATCTGCTAGCACTAAGAAGCCAAAGGACAAAGGAAAGACCAAAGTTGGTGAAGTGGTTTTTGATGATGAAAAGGTGATCATTGATGATGATGATGATTGGGCACAATACTACCAAGATGCTCAAGAGAAGAAGAAAGAACCGAAGATTGTTGAGAAGGAAACTATTGAAAAGATCGAGACATCCGATGTTGAAAAGATGATTACTGGTTTAGAAAAGAAATTTGAGAAGAAGTTGAAAAACGAAGAGATGTCTGAGATCGACAAACTATTTGAACAAGATGAAGAGGTCCCTTATAAGTTCAAGATGTCTTCCTTTGCTAAGTACAATGGCACCGGAAATCCTCATCTCCATGTGAAGCAGTATATCACTACCATGTAGTTTGCCCAAGCTACTAAGGCTCAAACCCTAAGGTACTTTATGCTCTCATTGGACCATGTTGTCCAAAATTGGTTCAATACCTTAGATGATGGAACACAAAAGAGTTGGAATCTACTTTACAAAGCCTTCATCCAACAATATGGATATAATGTGGAGTTGGAAGTTACCTTAATGGAATTGGAGTCCATTAGGCAAAAGCCGAATGAGAATTTTGTAGATTATGCCAAGAGATGGAGAAACAAGGCCGCTTTACTCAAGAAAAGGCCCGATGAATCCAATCAAATAAGGATGATTGTGAGAGGGGTGTTGCCTAATCTTCATGAGAGGATGTCCCATACACTCATCTGTGATTTCAAAGACCTTGATGGTTTGCAAATTGAAGAATGGGAAAGGGAGAAGAGCCATTTTGCAACAAAAAGGAATGAGAAAGGGAACTATCAATCTGGTAGCCAAAGCATGCAAAAGGCCATCGGCGTTAATGCTACTAATCAAGAAACAAGGAGACAATTTTCAGAATTGGGGAAGCCGATGTCTTGGGTTCTCAATAAGCTTCAAAGAAAGGGATTGCTACAACCCTTAAATCCTCGTCCTTTGCCTAATCCTCTCCCACCTAATTTTGACACCAAAGCATTTTGTCAATTTCACCAAATGCAAGGGCATGACATGGATAGATGTGTGAGGTTGAGACATGAGATCCAAAATCTAATTGATAATGGGAAGCTACCGGAGCCCAATAAGCCAAACACTAAAGACAACCCATTACCAAAATTCAATAGGGTACCACCACCAGCAACCTTCATGATTGGAGGAGGTTTGCATGAGGGTTTTGTCATGTCTTATTTTCAAGATGTGGATGGAGAAGCAACCAAAGAAGAAGAGGTATTTGGTGAAATTAAACAAGATATGATGGTTGGAGAAGTAACAATTTGTGTTGTCAACGGGTTTTGGGATTCAAGTGATAGTGATGATGATATTATATCCAAGAAGGAGGAGTGGACTTGGTCCGGGCCTGAAGAAGATGAGGTGATGAACACTAGATCTGGTAAGCCTTATGCAAGGCCACCTCCTAAGGAGGTAGAAACTAATAAGGGAAAGGAAGTTGAAGTAAAAGAAGATGATACTGTGCTCAAGCAATTGAAAAGAACCCAAGCGAGTGTTAGCATTTGGGACTTATTAGCTACTTCTAAAAAGCAACAAGAAACTATGGCCAAAGCCATAGCTAGCATGCCAATCTCTACCTCCACAACACCAGAGAAGCTGATCAACTTCATAAAAATTGGAGGGATAATGAAATGTGAAGAGGTTCAAGAGAAGAGCGAAGTTAATATGGGAGCAGTTTCTTTTTCAGATGCAGATTTACCGGAGGAGGGGAGAGACACTACAAAAATATTCGGCATTTGTGACGGAAATCTGTGACGGACATGTTTCCGTCGCAAATTTGCTACGGATCTGCGACGGATTTGCAATGGAAGGACAAGTCAGAGGAATTTTGAGAAATTGGTCGCAAATCCGTTGCAAATCCGTCGCAAATAATCGTCGCAAAAGTTGGCGCAGAAACTTGGCGCGAGAGAGAAAACACTAAAAAAACTAATTTGCAACGGAGATCTGCTACCGTCTAGTGCCGTCGCAAATTTTACTATAAAAATATTCAGAATTTTGCGACAGAAATCTGCGACGGACATGTTTTCGTCGCAAATTTGCTACGGATCTGCGACGGATTTGCGACGAAAGGACGAGTCAGAGGAATTTTGAGAAATTGGTAGCAAATCCGTTGCAAATCCATCGCAGATCTGCGACAAAAATCAGTCCGTCGCAAATAATCGTCGCAAAAGTTGGCGAGAGAGACCCGGGTATATTTTTTAGCAAAATTTTTTTTCATTGCAGATTGGTTGTAGAAAACACTAAAAAAAGCAATTTGCAACGGAGATCTGCTACCGTCTATTGCCGTCGCAAATTTCACTATAAAAATATTTGGCATTTGCGACGGAAATCTGCAACGGAAAATTTCCGTCGCAAATGTGCGACGGATCTGCATAGGAATTTTGAGAAAGCCGTCGCAAATCGGTTGCAGATACGTAATAAATCTGCGACGATTTTTGTTTGTCACAAATTTCATCGCTAAAGTTGGCGGGATTACTCCCGCCGAGAATTTTTGCGGAAAATGTTACGTCGCAAATTCGTCGCAGATCCGTAGCAAATTTGCGACGGAAACATGTCCGTCGCAGATTTCCGTCCCAAATGCCGAATATTTTTGTAGTGAAAAATTGAATTTGGCTGAGTTTAATGCCGTATAATTTTTTCTTTCTTTTTCGTGTCACTTGATCTTGGCTGAGTTTATTGCATTCTGGAAATTAGAAGACTAGTGCAGGAAGTAGAGGTGTAGTGTAAATAAGGTTGAGCTTTGCAAGAAATAGAGACCACCTTCATTGTCATTCAATGGAATTGAATTCTACTTACATTTATGAATTGTGAGTTCACAGAATGTTAGGATCTGTCGATAACTCGTGCTTCATCCATGTTCCTTTATGTATTGGTCTTGATGTGAGTTAATTATGTCACTAAATTTTGTCTGTTGTCAAGATATATGAATTAGAATGTGTTTCTGACAAATTTGAGAACCTGCATTCAGATCACATGGCAGTGGCTTCCTTTTACAAATTCTGCTCGAAAGGATAATTTTCATCTTTACCACTGGGTAGGTTGTAACTGCTGAAGTTGTCTCTTAATCAGGTGTCCATTTGTTGGTTGGAGTCTTTTAAAAAAGTTTTGTCTTGTTTGATTTGCAGGTTAGAGTTGTAAACGGTGTTCCGCCAACTGGTGACTATTCTTTTGCCAAGTATAACAAAGTATGCACAAGTTTGCCTCCATCTTCATGTGTATTAGGCTATAAAAGAATTAATATGTGCTTTCTTTTTCTTTTCATTTTTTTTTCAAACTGAATATGTTATTTTATTTGTAAATATGCAGTCTGTTGATGTTGTCAAGTACACTGATGAAGAGTATGAGAAATATTTGACTGATCCCGTAGGTATCAACTCATGGTTTCATCTTTATGACTTTCTGTAGCTGCTATATCGTAAGATATCAATTGAGTTTATAATCTTTCCTGTTACTATGTTAGGCGCAATCCATTCAGCATGTTAAGTGTTAACATTTGTTTTTTTCTTTCAGTTGGTGCCTGCTATCACAGAGCTTGTTGTTGTAGAATTGATGTACTTGCAGTGGATGGATCCCAAAGAACCAATATATCTGTACATTAATTCCACGGGAACAACTCGTGATGATGGTGAAACAGTAAGATATCTATTTTTTCTTGTAATATATCATCCTCTGTATCTAATTAAAAATGAACAAACACATAGTGATGGAAATTTAATTAAAAACTGGCTTACCTTGAGAAAGCCGTCGCAAATCGGTTGCAGATACGTAATAAATCTGCGACGATTTTTGTTCGTCACAAATTTCATCGCTAAAGTTGGCGGGATTACTCCCGCTGAGAATTTTTGCTGAAAATGTTACGTCGCAAATCCGTCGCAAATCCGTAGCAAATTTGCGACGGAAACATGTCCGTCGCAGATTTCCGTCCCAAATGCCGAATATTTTTGTAGTGAAAAATTGAATTTGGCTGAGTTTAATGCCGTATAATTTTTTCTTTCTTTTTCGTGTCACTTGATCTTGGCTGAGTTTATAGCATTCTGGAAATTAGAAGACTAGTGCAGGAAGTAGAGGTGTAGTGTAAATAAGGTTGAGCTTTGCAAGAAATAGAGACCACCTTCATTGTCATTCAATGGAATTGAATTCTACTTACATTTATGAATTGTGAGTTCACAGAATGTTAGGATCTGTCGATAACTCGTGCTTCATCCATGTTCCTTTATGTATTGGTCTTGATGTGAGTTAATTATGTCACTCAATTTTGTCTGTTGTCAAGATATATGAATTAGAATGTGTTTCTGACAAATTTGAGAACCTGCATTCAGATCACATGGCAGTGGCTTCCTTTTACAAATTCTGCTCGAAAGGATAATTTTCATCTTTACCACTGGGTAGGTTGTAACTGCTAAAGTTGTCTCTTAATCAGGTGTCCATTTGTTGGTTGGAGTCTTTTAAAAAAGTTCTGTCTTGTTTGATTTGCAGGTTAGAGTTGTAAACGGTGTTCCACCAACTGGTGACTATTCTTTTGCCAAGTATAACAAAGTATGCACAAGTTTGCCTCCATCTTCATGTGTATTAGGCTATAAAAGAATTAATATGTGCTTTCTTTTTCTTTTCATTTTTTTTTTCAAACTGAATATGTTATTTTATTTGTAAATCTGTAGTCTGTTGATGTTGTCAAGTACACTGATGAAGAGTATGAGAAATATTTAACTGATACCGTAGGTATCAACTCATGGTTTCATCTTTATGACTTTCTGTAGCTGCTATATCGTAAGATTTCAATTGAGTTTATAATCTTTCCTGTTACTATGTTAGGCGCAATCCATTCAGCATGTTAAGTGTTAACATTTGTTTTTTTCTTTCAGTTGGTGCCTACTATCACAGAGCTTGTTGTTGCAGAATTGATGTACTTGCAGTGGATGGATCCCAAAGAACCAATATATCTGTACATTAATTCCATGGGAACAACTCGTGATGATGGTGAAACAGTAAGATATCTATTTTTTCTTGTAATATATCATCCTCCGTATCTAATTAAAAATGAACAAACGCATAGTGATGGAAATTTAATTAAAAACTGGCTTACCTTGAGAAAGCCGTCGCAAATCGGTTGCAGATACGTAATAAATCTGCGACGATTTTTGTTCGTCACAAATTTCATCGCTAAAGTTGGCGGGATTACTCCCGCCGAGAATTTTTGCGAAAAATGTTACGTTGCAAATCCGTCGCAGATCCGTAGCAAATTTGCAACGGAAACATGTCCGTCGCAGATTTCCGTCCCAAATGCCGAATATTTTTGTAGTGAAAAATTGAATTTGGCTGAGTTTAATGCCGTATAATTTTTTCTTTCTTTTTCGTGTCACTTGATCTTGGCTGAGTTTATAGCATTCTGGAAATTAGAAGACTAGTGCAGGAAGTAGAGGTGTAGTGTAAATAAGGTTGAGCTTTGCAAGAAATAGAGACCACCTTCATTGTCATTCAATGGAATTGAATTCTACTTACATTTATGAATTGTGAGTTCACAGAATGTTAGGATCTGTCGATAACTCGTGCTTCATCCATGTTCCTTTATGTATTGGTCTTGATGTGAGTTAATTATGTCACTCAATTTTGTCTGTTGTCAAGATATATGAATTAGAATGTGTTTCTGACAAATTTGAGAACCTGCATTCAGATCACATGGCAGTGGCTTCCTTTTACAAATTCTGCTCGAAAGGATAATTTTCATCTTTACCATTGGGTAGGTTGTAACTACTGAAGTTGTCTCTTAATTTTCATCTTTACACTGATGAAGAGTATGAGAAATATTTGACTGATCCCGTAGGTATCAACTCATGGTTTCATCTTTATGACTTTCTGTAGCTGCTATATCGTAAGATTTCAATTGAGTTTATAATCTTTCCTGTTACTATGTTAGGCACAATCCATTCAGCATGTTAAGTGTTAACATTTGTTTTTTTTCTTTCAGTTGGTGCCTGCTATCATAGAGCTTGTTGTTGCAGAATTGATGTACTTGCAGTGGATGGATCCCAAAGAACCAATATATCTGTACATTAATTCCACGGGAACAACTCGTGATGATGGTGAAACAGTAAGATATCTATTTTTTCTTGTAATATATCATTCTCTGTATCTAATTAAAAATGAACAAACGCATAGTGATGGAAATTTAATTAAAAACTGGGTTACCTTAGAAGGCACCGGTGTGTTATGGAAGATTGATTGCTTGATATTGTAACAAATTTGTTTGTGTGCAAAAATTTTAATCATTCATTGGAATCAACAAAATGACATAGATTACATGTGTCATGTATGTCTCTCCTTTGACTTGTACATTGATTCTACAGGCAACAATTTGCAAAAATTTCTTTCTTAGTGGTCTCACTTAATGAATTAAAAAATGTATACTTTCAGGTGGGGATGGAAACAGAAGGTTTTGCTATCTATGATTCAATGATGCAATTGAAAAATGAGGTTAGTTATCTTTTGCATAATTCTTCTGTATTTCATTAATTCGGTGCTAGGAATGCCAACACAGAGCATAGAGGTTCTTGGTGATGGTGTTGATGGTAGATGTGGTTAAGGATGGTGGTCATTGTTATCATTTGTTTCTTTAGCTTTAATTTTGGGTGATTTTATGTTTGCTTCACAATTTATCCAGTGTATGCTCCTGGAATTTGTTGTCTAACTTGTGCTGTTGATGGAATTGATTAATATGATCTTTTACTTATGAATATAAATTTTAGCTTATGTGTTCTCAGCTCTATGTTTTTGCTTTGTGTCTGGATTGTTGCTCATACAGGTACATACAGTTGCTGTTGGAGCTGCTATCGGCCAGGCTTGTCTTGCAGCAGGAACAAAAGGGAACCGGTTTATGATGCCACATGCAAAAGGTTAGAATCAACTGCTTGCCAAATTTGCAATTATATCCTTTTTATGCTTTTATCATATTTTTGTTTTATCAATACTAAGTGTTCTTTTAAATTATTTTTCAGCCATGATCCAACAGCCTAAAGTCCCATCTTCAGGATTGATGCCTGCAAGTGATGTTCTCATCCGTATTGGAATTGGCTAACCTTTCTGTATTGGAATCTGGTGAGTGTCAAATACTTATGTCCTTATCATTTGTGTATTTCTGCAGGGAGATGAAACAATATTGGGTTAATTACAGTAAATGATTTGGCATCAAATTACCATTCATATAGTATCTAGTTATTCACAATGCATAATTCATATTGATTCATCATTTGGAGGTGTTAATCTGTAAGATAAGATACATTGACATTAACGTTTGCATTCTTCAGTTTGAGCTGAAGCAGTTAGATGGTGCCCTTCTTCCATCACAAAACTAAGTAAAACTCATGCTTTCCTTGCAACTTGTCTATCTCCTGTTTCTATAGCTTATTATCCCTATCATTTTAGTTCATTTCCATGATTGCAGGAACCTTCAGGGCTCTCTTCATGTGCGCATGAAACATTTTTGTAAAAAAATAGATAAAAAGACCTAATCATATTCAGAAGAAGCACTCATGTCTACCATATCTGGTTAAAATGTTCTTTTTGAACAGAATAGAGTTGAAATAGTGTCATTGCATGTTTGGTCAACATTGATTGTTTTCTGGCATTTTTTTTGGCAATTTTCGATGTCTTTTTTCTACCCTTGTTTGTCTTATGATTACGTGTTTTCTGAGGATGGCTGGAAAAATTGGAGAACTGAATTTTTTCTTGTCCTCTATAGAAGGCCAAAGTCGAATTTGGCATTACATTTTAATGGGGGCAAAGTTTGTTATAGTTACGGTCATGGTGTAGCTTTTGCTATTCCTTTTCACCTGCTCTGATAGTTTCTGTTCCTTTAAATGTTTGTTCTAGAAGCATCTGCCCAGTTGAATGAAGAAAGAACTGCTCGTAATGTGGATGACAAATCTAGCATACCTGAAGCTACATCTACCAGCCATTGTAAGGATAAAGTTAAACTCTTTGGGAGGAAAGGAAAAGTGCTTCGTGAAACATGTGAACTTGAGGGTACCTCGAGGAAATCCAAGCTGGGAAGACATGCAGCAACTTACGCTAAAGCAGTCTCTGAAGCAAAGCACGCGACTCAGTCCATTAATAATAATAATACTAGTGCATTGAAAAGAAAACGCCAGTCTTTGGTTTCAAAGGTATTTAAATATCTCTTTCATTTAGTTATATTTGGTGGTCTATTTTTTGTTGTGATCTTGTGGAAAAATGAAAATTTTTGTTCTTATTGCAGGTGCCAAATACTGAAGCTCCCTTAAACTCACATCCAAGTAAACCATTGGAGGCTGAGGTATGGTGTTATTGTCCAAAGCTTTTTATTCAGTTAAGGAGCTGTCTAACTGGGGATCAGATTCTGGTTCTAGCAATTGATTATGTTTTAAGGATTTTCTTCCTTTCTGGAATTTGGGACTTTTTGGAATTAGAGTTTGTGGAATTTGGTGGAGCTTGAGGTTGTTGAAGTTTTTTTGGTAGACTTATTAATGCTTTATTTTTGAACAGACAAAATTTTTCTTTCAGTTGAGAATGGTCTGATTGATTATCACTTGATGTTGTATTCTCACACTTTAGATACTGATATTTCATGGCATTACTTTAAGGAATATGTTTGCAATAATTTATGTGTTGAAGCATTTTAATTCTACCAAAATGGTGGTTACATAATGTTTGATTTTTTTTCCTATGTTTGGGAATTTAGTGGTGATTTGAGTTGCCAATTTTAGTTTCTTAATCCGGTTGCATGCTCAGTTCTCTTTGTGAAGTTTACTACCCAAGAGGCCTTTCATTAATCATAGAATTTAATAGCACCTTTGTAGGTTATTTTACTCATACACCGTAGTCAGCAAAACCCACCATTAATTGCTTTGCAATATATTAAAATGATAACATTTGGAATTTCAATGCTCTAGGATCTTTTTCATTTTATTCCATCTCTCCCTGCTCTGTTTACTTCTCTTCCTACTCTCTTTATCATGATCTTTTATAGTTGCTAGTAGCATTTCAAGATAGAGGGGATAGAAAGTTCATTTGTTAATGATATACACATTGAACTGTATTTAATATTTACTTTGTTAACGTGTATCATATTATTCTTTTCATTTACTCTTTTTAATATTATTTGTAGGTTAATAATGATGATGCAAGTCATGATTTAATGGAAAATGATAATTGAAGATCTATATTGTTATTTTCAAGATAGATTATTTATAGTAGTGTTCTTAACACTTGTATAGTTAAATTGTAAAATATTTTATTCTATTGAAGATTAATAAAAGAATTATTTTTATCAATGTAATTAGTGTTTTTTTAGATTGTGTTTAAATGTTCCAAATGTATTTATAAAGTTCTCATAAAATTAATTGATAATACAAATAGTTCCAATAAAAATCAATATTAAATTACTACGGATTTGCTACGAATCTGCGACGGATATTTGAAATCTATGACGGAATCTGCGACAGATACTGCGACGACAATCTGCGGCGGAATCTGTGACGGCAATCTACGACGAAATCTGCAACGAATTTGCGACGAAAATCTGTGACGGAATCTGCGACGAAAATCTGCGACGGAATCTGCGATGGCTGCCCTTTGCTCGCGAAAATTTGAGTGGCAAATTTGCAACCGCCTAGTGGTAGCAAATCGGTCGCAATCTGCGACGGCCTGTCGCAAAATTGAAAATTGCGACGCCCTTTTTATTAACGGATCGTATCCGTCGCAAATCGGTCGCAAATCTTGATCTGCGACATATTTGCGATGGATCTGGGTTGGATTCTGTCCGTTGCAGATAGCGTTTTTTTTTTGTAGTGAGACCACATCAATAGAAGTCAAGGGGAAGAGGACTCAATGTGTAATGGTTGATGATGGGTCCACCATAAATGTTTGTCCACTTAAGATATTAACAAAGCTAGCTATGTCATCCTGGGATCTAAATCCAACTGAAGTGACAATTCGTGCTTATGACAACACTAAGAGGCATGCCGAAGGGACCTTCAAAGTGGCTGTCAAGGTTGGTCTAATTGAATCTATTGTTGAGTTTATTGTTTTAGACATACCAGTTACCTTTGTCTTACTCTTGGGGTGACCATGGTTTCATCCTCTTGGTGGAGTTCCTTCCACCCTTCATCAAAAGATCAAGTTTCCCAACGGAGATGGGACAGTGGTCATTGAAGCTAAAGACAATGAGATTGTTAACGCTCTAATGGTTGAGAGGCCTCTCAATGGTTTTCAAGTAGCTGCAATTTCTAATGATGAAGTAGTAGACTCCAAAGTCTTGAATATGATGAAGAAGCCAATTTGACAAAGTTGCCAGATTTTAGAACTAAAACTTCCAAGAAGGGGTTGGGATAAGATGAAGACAATGATGTTCGGCCAAACAAGAGTGAGAAGATGAGCTTCCCACCACTTGAAGAGATTTTTGTCAAAGCTCCAGATATGGGACCACTCCAAGGAAAGCCTGAGCCAATCATGTTCATGGGTAAGTTAATCCCAGGTTTTGAAATTTTTGTAGATATTGCCGAGCTAGTGGAGCAAGTGAAGAAAGAACTCACCCTGCCAACCAGCAAAGAATCCAATCCAAAAGAGAAGAATGAAGCTGTCATGAAAGCCGAGAAGACTTCGGAAGAGATTGCTGCCCTAGTCGAAGAAAAGTTTGAAGACATCCTGCTTTATGATTCTGAGAACAATGATTTTGATTTTGATTTTAATTTGTCTGCTTTGTATGAGGATGATGATGTTTTCTTTTCCAAAATGAATGCAATAAAGTCTGATTTTGCTTACTTTTGTGATGTTTCTCCTAATGGTTGCATACATTCAAATAGTAGTTACATGAGCATCTTTAATATTAATTCTGTTAACACACAATTATTAAATTTGGGAACAACTGAAAATCCTAAAAACATTAGCATAGCATCCAATCTTACTCCTAATGAGAGAGAGAGATTTGAAAAAAATATTTAAAAAATATGAAGAAGTATTTGCCTGGTCTTATGAAGATATGCCGGGGATAGATCGAGACATAGCCGAGCATCATTTTCCTACTTACACTCACATAAAACCTGTCAAACAAAAGCTTAGGCAATTAAGACCTAAGTGGGCTGAATTGGTTAAAGAAGAGGTCACTAAGCAAATACAAGTGAAGTTCCTTGAAGTGATAGAATACCCAGATTGGCTAGCCAATATAGTACTCGTGTCAAAGAAAGATGGGAGGATAAGGTTCTATGTGGACTATAGAGATTTAAACAAGGCTTCCCCTAAGGATGATTTTCCTTTACCTCATATAGATATTCTCATTGATAGTGCAGCCTCTAGCGTGCTACACTCGTTTGTAGATGGATTTTCCGGATACAATCAAGTGTTAATGGCCCAGGAGGATAAAGCCAAAACTGCTTTCATTACTACATGGGGTATATTTTGTTATAGGGTGATGTCGTTCGACTTAAAGAATGCTGGAGCAACCTACCAAAGGATGGCCACCACACTATTTCATGACATGATGCATAAAGAAGTTGAAGTATATGTTGATGATATGATGGTCAAATCGGATACAAGGGAACAACACTTCCAAAACTTTGAATTATTCTTCGATAGAGCTTTGAAATATAAGCTAAGACTAAACCCGAAGAAGTGTGTATTCAGTGTTACTTCAGGCAAATTATTAGGACATGTGATTGGTCCAAATGGTATTGAGATTGATCCTGTCAAAGTTAAAGCAATCAGGGATATGCCAGCCCCTAAGACGGAGAGACAAGTTCGGGGATTTATCGGTAAATTACAATATATTAGCAGATTTATAGCAAAGCTCACAACAATCTGTAAGCCTATCCTCAAGTTGCTTAGAAAGAATCAGCCGATCATATGGAATGAAGAGTGTCAAAAGGCCTTTTAGTGAATAAAAGAGTATTTGCTGAATCCACCTATTTTAAAACCACCTAAACCCGGCAAACCTCTATTACTATACTTAGAAATAGAAGAAGAGTCAATAGGAGCCATGCTAACCCAAGCAGCTGAGTCAGGGATTGAGCATGCAGTTCACTATTTGAGTAGAAAGCTCTTACCTTATGAAATTAGGTATAGTATCATTGAAAAGACCTGTATAGCCGTGGTTTAGTCTTCTAAGAAGTTGCAGCATTACTTTCAATCGTATAGTGTGCAAGCAATTTTCAGGCTGGACCCAATCAAGTACTTAAGGGAGACACCTTCATTGATTGGAAAATATGGTCGATGGTTGATAATATTAGAAGAATTTGAGATTGAGTATGTAACCAGGAAAATGATCAAAGGTAGAGCGGTAGCAGAATTCCTGGCCCAACAACTATTATCAGATAGTGAAGAGGTAATCTTGGAATTTCCAGATGAACATTTAGAAGCAATTGAAGTACAAGGGTGGGAAATGTATTTGGATGAAGCAGTAAACAGGTAAGGAGAAAGTTTAGGAGTTATACTAGAATCGCCCGAAGGGGAACTCATCCCTTTAGCCAAAAAATTGAAATTTAGGGCAACCAATAATATGGTGGAGTACGAAGCTTGTATTTTCGGTTTGGAAACCCTAATGATTATGAAGGTGGATAAGGTGGAAGTTTATGGCGATTCATTGCTAGTTGTATCCCAAGTAAATTGAGAATGGGAGTTGGAAGAAGAAAAATTGAAACCATACCACCACTACTTGACCATAATAAAGAAGAACTTTAAGGAGTGTAGGTTTATACACCTATCAAGGGAAGAAAATCAGATGGCTGATGCCCTAGCCACATTGGCTTCGGTATGGGAAAACCCTGTTAGCCTATTCCTTAAGCCTCTAATCTTGACCAGTTCATCAACTCCTTGCTATGAATATGAGACAATCATGGAACTTGATACAGACCATGATGCGTGGTATGATACTATAAGACGATTTTTGGAGGAAAGAGAATACCCACCGGGGGCAACGAAGAAAGAGAGAAGAGCCATAAGGAGGTGGTCATTGCAATACATCACCTTCCATGGAGAGTTATATCGAAGATGGCCTGATCAAGTGCATTTAAGATGTTTAAGAAAACCTGAAGTGGAGCATATCATGTTAGAAATACATGCGGGAAGTTGCGGTCCGCACATGAATGGTTTGGCCCTAGTTAAGAAGATTATTCGACAAGGTTACTATTGGTTGACGATGGAGAGAGATTATATTGAGTTTGTCAAGAAATGCCAACAATGTCAGATGTATGGTAACTTAAATCACATGCCTTCTGAAGAACTTCATTCAATGTCTTCACCCTGGCCATTTGCCACCTGGGGTATCGACATTATAGGAGAGATACATCCGACAGCTTCAAACGGTCACCGATTCATTGTGGTAGCAGTAGATTATTTTTCAAAATGGGTCGAAGCCGAATCCTTCAATAGACTGGGTGCAAGCCAAATGGCTAGGTTTATTGAAAAGAACCTCATCTGTAGATACGGGGTCCCGCATAGTGTGATATCAGACAATGGGGTACAGTTTCAAGGAGCAGTTAAGGATTTATTCTCGGAGTACCAAATTCATCATCATAGATCCTCTCCTTATAGACCAAAGGCTAATGGCGCCGTGGAAGCAACAAACAAGACAATAAAGCAAATTCTGTCCAAGATGACCAAGACTTACAGGGATTTGCTTTATGGTGATATAGGACAAGTGTCCGAACACCTACTGGAATGACACCGTTCTCTTTGGTTTATGGGATGGAAGCAGTATTGCCAATTGAAATAGAAATTAAGTCATTGAGAGTAGTCTTGGAAGCTGAACTGCCTGAAATGGAATGGGTAGCAAGCAGATACACACAATTAGCTCTATTAGAAGAGAGAAGATTAAAGGCACTATATCATCACCAACTGTATAAAAAGAAGATAGCTCGGGCCTACAATAGAAGGGTTAAAATCAGAAAATTCATAGTTGGGGATTTGGTGTTGAAGCAATGTAAGCCTAATGTATCTGATCCAAGAGGGAAGTTCAAACCTAGCTGGGAAGGGCCATATGTCGTGAAACAAGTCATGAATAAAGGTGCGGTGAAGTTATCAAACATGGATGGGAACGAATTTAGTGAGCCAGTAAACATTGACAAGTTGAAGAGGTTTTATGTATGATAGAAAAAAAAGGAAAAAAGAGCTTGCTAGGTTGAAAAATCAAAAAGGGCAGCCTAGGCAAAAGTTAGTGCAGTCCTCTAGTTTCGAAAACCCGAAAGGGCTAATTGGCAACAGGAGTAATCTTGTGTATGCTGGCTTTATGTTTGGTTCTTCCCCAATCTAATAAAACAGAATTAATGTTAAAATTGTTCTATGTGCACTGTTATAAGTATTCGACCAAATATGGATGAAATAAATAAACACAATAGCAAAAGGTGATGACAAATTATAAATGGAAAAGAAGCATCTTTTATTACTTTAATTATTTTTTCGTCCTAACAATACACCTTCTGAATTGACAAATGTAAAATCTATGGCAGTCAATAAGTGTAACGTGCAGGCCAGCTTTGCCTCAGCCGATCCAAGTAGGCTTCAGTCAAGCAAGGCATGTCTATGTCGGGAGCAAAGTTAGAATCACAAGGCTCAATTCCATACTGACGGCCAAGTCCCTGAGGATCATAGCATGTACCTTGATGAAGAGCAGCAAGGGGAACGTACATCAAGTATGTCCACATGGTGATACGAGAAATCTTCCACCAAGGTAACAACCAACGGATATTGACTTCGAAGCGTGAGTGGATCCAGTCAACCCAGTCAGTATATGAAGAAGTAGAACAGAGTAGCTTCCTAGCAGAATGATGATGTGGCAGGCATTTGGCAAAGTCCATGGATGGAGTATCAAGAAAACAAAGATGCTCCTGAAGCCAAATCTATGAAGAAAGAGTTAAATAAAAAAAAAGTCCCCTAAGTTGAAAACCCACGAGGGCAGCTTAGGCAAAAATTAGGACATCTCACTAGTTCCAAAAATCCACCTGGGCAGACTAGGAAAAAATTAGAGCAATAGAAAAAAAAAGAAAAGAGAAAATCTAAATTGAAAACCCGAAAGGGCAGTTTAGGTAATTACCTGAAGCAGCAATGAACTCCCAGTCAGTCTCTTTGACAATCCTAATTTAAATCGGTCTAATACAACTAAGGTCTTGGCTAAGATCACAGGTACCAGCGACAAGCCTCCTTCCATTTAGTCCATAATATCCAATACCCGTGGATCAATATCACCGTCGGAAGAAATGCTACGGGCAGGATTGCACAACAAAATTTAAATAATAATAACCCTTACCCAATATAGTGGTTAAGCAAGGGGTCGAACACTAGGAACGATTTTCTTGAATATTATTCAATTAATTACTAAAGATGTCTAGGCTTACCGATAGTTAAGATGTTTATTATTAATTAATTTAACTAAGAAAAGGATAAAATAAAACAGAAATTAAAAACAACGTTAACAACAAGATGGCAAATAAAAAAAAATCAATGAATTAAATTGTATAATCAGTATACAGTCATGTTCTTAAAAATAATAATCACTTTGAAAGAAGGGTGACTAATTAACTGGAAGGAGAACCTAAGTCTTTTGATCCTTATCTCTAAGCAATAAAAAATGTTCATAGACGGAGGCTATACCCGATCTCTAGCAATATAGTGACGACAATGAATGTTCAAGTTCTATATTCTACCTTTTAACCCCAAAGACATAAGAGCAGCACCAATTAGAATGTCACGTACCACCCTTATGAACTAGGTGAATTTGATTAGTTTTCCATTAAAGTAACGCAGCTCTCGCATTTAATTACCCAACTTAGATTATTATAAATGGTGATCAAGCACTTATAATTTTAAGTCATAATCAAACTCAAATTAATTAAACACCTAATTAAGCACTTTGATCATTTTATTATTTTTATTAACATGATTGTAATACCAATTATACCATAGAAATTTAGCCTAAGTTAGAAAATATAACAACAAAAGAAAACATTTTAAATAACATTATAAAGCAGAATTACTAAGTAAATGAAATGAAATAAAATAGATGAAAGTAAAAGAAACGAAATATAATATGGAGTTGAAAGAAAATATATAAAAAAATAAAAGAATAAGGGAAAGAATTTGTCACTCTTATAAATAACTTGCAATTCTTCTTCTGTTGACTTAGAATAATTACAAAATATTTATTTAAGTGAGCTTTTACTAAAGAACAAAAAGAATTATCCCCTTCATAAGGAAATGGGCCCCTTCTATTTATAGAAATAGAAAAGATGACAACTAAAGTTATATCTTTTGACCAACCAATACAATTGTTGAAAAAGGGTGTAATGAAAAGTTGTAGTCTTTGGTCAAAAATCACAACTCAAATTGGGTTATGATTTTTGGCACTGGTCCTAAATGGTACACTAGTTTCCACTGCGCCAAGTCATGGTGTAGCGCGCCCGCGCTTGCTTCCCCTCTACTGGAACACGCCCGCGCTTGCTTACAAGCTGAACCTGCGTTTTGCACTTCAACTTTTGCCCTTTCTTTATTTATTTCTACTTCAAATATTAATTATCTGTAAATAACACTCAAACATAACACAAAATATAATAAAATATCAAACAAAATTATACAAATTAAATAAGTATTTTGCACGCAAATGCGACGCTATCAAGAAACGAGCAAGAATTGGCCGAGCAAGCAAAGACAGAGCATGCGTCCCCATGCCTTAGTAGGGGCCAAATGAGATAGACAAAAGTCAATCAAAGTAGCAAGTAGAATTTTTTCACCTCTCATCAACCGAAGAACTTCGGGTTTTGGAATTTGAAATAACATCTGCATCTTTTGTTGAGTCTTAGAAATTAATATGGGTAATGCCATTTGTTGATTATTGGGATATCCAAGGATGGCTTCAAATTCTTCAATCAAGGGACATATTTCAAAGCCATTATTCCTAAATACCCTAGAATCCGTATCCCAAAAGGAAGCCACGGCATGTAAGAAAGAGTGGTCCAATTTAACATTTTGAAAACATTTTAAAACATCAAGTTTTGACCATGAAACCTGCTTCCAATGAAGGGCATCCATATTTTTAAATAGAATTTTTATCTTCTTTGAATGATGCTCGGTCATGGTGAATGAATAAAGAAAAAATTAAAATTATTAAAGGGAGTCTTCACGTTGAAAGAGAAAGAATGTTGGTTTATGTATTAAAATATGACATGAAGGGTGATTTAGAAATAAACCTTTTCCTAAAGTGAAAAGGAAAAGGTGATGGGAAAGGGTAAGACCATATGGCATAAGGAAAGGAATTGGCAATGAATTTCCTTTACCACGTTGGATTTGGTTTAGCAAATGAAGTGGATGTAAATTATGGTGTACTGTAATAAAAAAAAAAAAGTGGTGCAGTAACGAAAAAAAAGAGAGAGAGTTACAGTAAAGAGGAAAATTTTATTTTTTCATTATTGTACAATATTTTACAATTACTACAATATTTATATATCACTAAAAGGGTGGTGGTAGGTCATCAAATAAAGCCTTAAAAAAATCATCGCCTGTTGGAGGAGGGGGCAAATCACTCATCCCGAGTCTGCCCAAAGCAGGAGCACCAAAACCCGGCAAATCACTCGTCCCGGGATCACCCAAAGCGGGAGCACCAAAATCTTTATTACCTTGAAGTTTCGATCCATCATGGTCCTCTTCAAAAGTAGATGAAAGGATCTCATGGTCATTAGTCTGGGGGCCTCTTGATGAAGAAGCGTCGGGATCCCTCATCCCTTGAAATCGAAAGTCTTGAAAATGTTGTTCGGATTGGTGATACAAACTTTCAAAATGAGAAGCTTGCTGACGACTTGCAACCAACTCTTCTTGAAGTTTCTTATTTTATTCTTCGAGCATCCGCTGTGAGCCAAGAAGGAAAAAGGTAAGAGCATACATAATCATGCATACATATAACATAAACTACTATGAAATAAGAAACGAATCAGGTAGTTCATATCAATGCCTTGCGGATGAGATGGCATATCTGGCGGGCTAGAATGAGCAAATGAAGGGGCGGTAAAAGAAGGTCTAGCCTCATGATCAAATGAGCCAACAGCCTGCAACAATCATTAAAGAATCAAGAAAATGAAAGAAGCAGTTGCAAGGGAAAAGTGGTAAAAGTTTTACCTGAGAAGTACGAGCCCCGAGATGCGGAATAGACTCTCCTGTATCTCCGTGATGTTCCTCTTCATCTCTACCCTCATTTTCGTCAACAATCTCCCGCACAACAATAGGAGATACATCAAAGTTCAAGAGTCTTATTTGAATAAAATGGGCATAAAATGGACCCGGTAAATGGAGAAATGACTCGGCATTATAACCATACCGGGCCGACCACCATGCATCCTCCGGCATTGACATAATATTTAAAGTATATTCAAGGATTTGCATCAAAAAACTCCGCTGCTCTAGACTAAGAAACCATTCATAAACTCTTTCCCCGAGAAACCAGCCACTAAACACTGGGCCAACAATAATTCGGCGAGAATGTTGGAAAGACAGTGCAGCCCTCATCAATGGAGACCAGTTTGCTCTCTCTTCTGGGCTCCACCAGGATAAATTCACCTGCAAAATAACATAAGGTAAGTAAAACTTTCACATAAAATTTAAAGCATACTAATGTTATTTTACTTGGTCCCAGGTTAAGTGGCTCAACACATAGCGGTGAGTATGAACATGATGAGAGCCGGAAACGTCCACATGATTAGACAACCAGAAATTTAATCTCGGATACCCGACTCTCTCTTAGGAAATACCAGGTACCCTCACGAGGTTATGTTCATATGCCCATACCTACAACAATGATACTAAAGATCAAATTCATGCAAGAAAAGAGTGGAAATAACATTGGTGAAGGAAAAGAATACCTCAACAACTGCCATCAAGCCGACAAAAGACTTCTTGTTTCGGCAAAGCTTATCAAGACCATGGTAAAGACACGCGAGACCAGCTTCACCCCAACCAGAAGATGGTACCATTTTGAGATAAGAAAGGGCACTCAACACTGACAAGTGAATGGAGGATTCAATGCTACCTAAGATGGTCGACCCGAGCAGATATAACAAAAATCCTCGAGCGTACTGTTCGGCCGTGTCTCTGCCAACTCGTCATTCGTAGTTCATCCAATAACTACAAATTGGCTCGATTTTTATCTTAAAAGGCCCTTTATATGATGGTTCCATACCAATTAATTCCTGAATTTCTTCAAATGTTAAAATATCGTTGGTCAGAGGAACCGGAAAACCATCATATTGAAGGCTGGTTATGGCAGTAAAATCGACCGGGCCAATTGTCATCTCTCCAATGTGCAAGTGAAAAGTGTGGGTTGTATCCAACCATCGCTCTGCAAGTGCCTGGACTACGCTCCGGTCTATCTGATATTCCTCAGACAGCAATTGTAAGATGAACTGTTCAAAGCCATAATCTCGAATAATCCGCCTTACCCGAGAAGGCACTACATCGTACCATTGTCGGGCTTTGTAAATACACCCTCCAGCCCGAACAACGCAACGATCATGCTAACACAGGCCCAGGTAAGTTAATACTAGGTAAGTACATATTATTCTATCTGCTTAATTTAATTTATTTTTTAAAATAATAATACAAAATAAACATACAAAATAATAATAAAGGCAAACACAATAATAATAAAAGAGCATAATATAAAATATAAATATAGAAAATAAAAAAATCAAAAATAATCAAAAATAACAAAAAATATATATAACAAAATAATAATAAAATAATAATAAATAATAATAATAATAAAACACAATGAAAAAATCAAGAGCAATAAAAAAGGAAAAAATAATTACCTCGCTCTTTTGGTTGGAACTGCGATGGAGCAGCATCCCGGCTAGTATATTTAAATTTCCATCTTCGTGATGCCGAATAAACTCCAATAACTCGGCATTAGAATGAGTCCATGACCGCGAAACATGCATTGTTTTTGAAAAATATATGCTAAAATTAAAAATAAATTTGAGAGAATTACGAAATTGAAATCGTGCTGTAAAGTAAAATGAAGGAATTGTGGCTTTTTATAGAGAAACGGCAAGAAAAAAGCAAAATTTAACTGTTCATAAATAGAAAATTTACTATTTATAAATAGTAAATTTTACTTTTGATTAATAGTAAATTTTACTATTTATAAATAGTATTACTATTGTTGAACATTAAATTTTACTATTTATAAATAGTATTACTATTGATAAATAGTAAAATCACTATTTCCAATATTAAATACTATTTGATATTATTTGCTAATAGTAAATTTACTATTTATGAATATTAAATAGTATATGAACAGTGACTACAAAGTAAAATAAACAGTAAATTCAATTATTCACTTTAATCATTCAAATAACTGCGGGTATATAAATATTTTTACACCCAAAGGGCAATAAGAAGACATATGTATAAAAATTAGCCAAACTTTTTGAAATAAAAAATTATTAGCTCGGGTCCAAAACCCAAATTTTCTTTAGGTCCAGAACCTAGAATCTTCCCTAAGTCCAGAACTTAGCTCGGGACCAGAACTCAAATTTTTCTTATGTCCAGAACCTAGAATTATCCTTGAGTCCAGAACTCAAACAAGGTCCAGAACCCAAATTTTCCTTAGGTCCAGAACTTAAAATTATCTTTGAGTCCATAACTCGAACCGGGTCCAGAACCCAAACTTTCCTTAGGTCCATAACCTAGAATTTATTTCTAGGTCAAAGAACTTAGCTCAAGTCCAGAACCCAAATTTTCTTTAGGTCCAGAACCTAGAATTTTTTCTAAGTCCAGAACTTAGCTTGGGTCCAAAACTCAAATTTTCTTTAGGTCAAGAACCTAGAATTTTTTCTAAGTTCAAAACTTAGCTCGGGTCCAAAACCCAAATTTTCCTTATGTCCAGAACCTAGAATTTATTTCTAAATCCATAACTTAGCTCAGGTCCAGAACATAAATTTTCCTTAGGTCCAGAACCTAGAATTTTCCCTAAGTCCAGAACTTAGCTCGGTTTAAAACCCAAATTTTCCTTAGGTCCAGAACCTAGAATCTTCCCTAAGTCCAGAACTTAGCTCAGGTCCAGAACCCAAATTTTTCTGAGGTCTAGAACCTAGAATTTATTTCTAAGTTCTAGAACTTAGATCGGGTCCAGAACCCAAATTTTCCTTAGGTCCAGAACCTAGAATTATCCTTGAGTCCAGAACTCGAACCGGGTCCAGAACCCAAAACCTCCACCATCTCAAAAATTAAGTTTTGTTGCTTTTCACTCTCTTTCAATAAAGTTTCAGATCATTCAAGCAGGGGGCAAACTGTAGACCCTTAATTTTTGACCCAGTCCGGTCCAATATATTTTGTTTGGTCCAAAATAATTTTTGTGTTGTCTAATATATTTTAATTGATCCAAAATAATTTTTATTATCTTAATTAAATAATTTTTGCTTTAGTATCTAATTTTTATTAATAAAAAAATAAAAATAAACAAATAAAAATAAAAAAAATAAAAATAAAAATCGGGGACGGAAAAATCGGCGATGAAAAAATCTTCGCCGAAACCACCAGCGCGGGCTTGGCCGAGGGCCATTTCGCCCGCAGGAGTTTCCTGCGGGCCATTTCGCTCGCAGGAAAATCCTGTGGGGGAAATGGCCTACACCATTTCGCCCGTAGGAATTTCCTGCGGGCGAAATGGCCCGCAGGCCGTTCCCCGCCCACCTGCCGCAGCCAACTACGGCAATTATTTCGCCAGCGCAATTTTTCCTACGGCAAATTTTTTTGCCAGTGCAAATTTTTCGAAACCTAATACAATTAGGTTTCGGTTTCCTTTTCTTATTCAATAAAGATGCCGTGAATAATTAGGAATGAAGGATATAAAAACTTCTATAAATAAGGAGGCAGAGGGAGACAAAAATCGATCAGAAATTGGGACGAAATTGAGAGAGTTTGGAAACCGAAACTGTGAAGGAAATTTTAATCAAGCTGATTTTTTGAGAAAGCAGGAAAGCAATTCAAACAATTCATCAAAGGCATCAACTGCCTTTGTTTTTATTCATCCAAGAAAAAAATGATTTTTGGAGGAACCATCAAAAGGAGTTATGTATTAAATTCTTTTTTGCTTTTCACAGTAGCTTAGATTATACAATTGGGTCTTTTAAAAACAAAAATCCCAGAACCTTAATTCCCTTTGTTCAAAGTTTAAAAACCTTATTTTGTTGCTTTGTTTTCCAAAAAAAAAACTTACAATTGTTATTTTTGTTTCATCAAAATCTTAAAACCCTAATTGAATATGTTTTTCTTCAAAACCAAAATTTGATTCAGTTTCCTTCAAAACTTTAAACTTGATTCTATTTCTTACAACAAACCCTAAAAAACACCTTTTCTATTTGTATAAACCTTAATTCCTTTTTCTACTTTCATAAAATTATCAATTGCTTTTTTCAAATTCTAAAATATCTAAACATCCACCGAAACCCTAATTCAAAATTCTTAAAACCCTAATTCAATTCCAAAACTTAAAAACAGTAAGCCCTAGTCCCTTTAAAACCTTAAACCCTAATTTTTTCTAAACCCTAATCCTTTAAAACTTTAAAAACCATAAAAACATAAATATTTTAATTTCATACAGTAAACTTGAAGCCATAAATTAAAAGTGTTTTAAAGAGTCCAAATTCTAGTTTCACGATTTTACATCATAAACCCTAGTTTGGTTAATTAAAGAGTCTTACCAACCTTTTAAAACATAAAATCCTTAATCTATTTTATTTCTCTTAAAATCACAGTAGCCAAATTCCATTAATTCCAAAACCTTAAACACATAAAATAAAGAAACAGTAGCCATAATTTAGACTTTTATTTGCTTTATTCAATTCTATATTTGATTATGCTTTGATTTATTTTATATGCTTTAATTTATTTAAGTTCAATGCTTGGTTTATTTTATTTATCATGGATGGATGTTTATTTTCTATTAATATTTAATGCTTTTGATGAATAATTTATTGTTTACTTTTATCAATTTATTTAGATTTCCAAATATTGTAAGAGGTATGTTTCCACTTGGTGGGTACCTCATTAGTTAAATATCATGTAATTTAAATTGCTTTTCTATTTTATAACCTATGTAAAGGTCATGTTTCTACCTTTTGGTGGGTGTCCTATTTAGGCATGTGACGTAAGGACATGTTTCCATCTTCGGATGGGTGTCCATTTATTTGTTTTGCTTGGACCTTGCTTTGATTTTAATACATTGATGCTTTCTTTTAATTATTGTGTGTAATATGGATAATATTGTTATATTTAAAAATTTTATAATATTAAGACCCGTAAAGGAGGCCTGTTCCAATGAACCGGGCGTTGTGGGGGTGCTGGGCCATTTCTCACATTCCCCACACGTACCTAACTTTCCGAACCCATTAGGGGGTTGGGGATTCCTTAGGAATCAAGTCATCCACCCCTTTCTTTTTTTTCGGCCCGTCCGGGTGCCGACTCCATTTTCTCCGGACTTAGGTCCGTGTTCTCTAAGGCCCCGAGCCTAAACATTGCCGAAGTCGCAAGAACCATTCCACCAAGAGTGGGAGCAAAAATCTCCGCTCACAGGTATAAACCCTAATATCTTTTAATATTGATACTGGTACGAGACATGATTATTGAATATTTTTCAATGAAGACACTGTGGATATAAATTGATAATGTTATCAAACAAAACTTTATTTGGACGTGTTTAAACTAAACAACAGATATGAAGTTCATAATATTAGTAAACAGAACTCGTTATGATTTTAGAGAGTTTAGAAGGTTGTACATGCATTTGATGACTCCACCACAATTCAATAACTTAAACTCTGGCTAGGCAGAAATTAAGATAGTGTATCATTGCCTTTGTAAAATTATTCAAATGGTTTGATGCTTACTGCTTTGTTGCTTGCTATTTCAAGTTGATGAAATTTGCTTAGTGTTTTTATTGATGGATACTGAATTTGTCATATCCGTGATTTTGGAGAAATTAAATAAGTATTTGGAGATATAAAAGTTGTATATACCCAATATATATACCTAGTGTATATATAACATATACATATGGTATATTAATTGTATATGTTGGATATATACATTACATACTTAATATATTTAATATACATATAAGGTACATTTGGTGTGTATATAAGATACACATTATTTGTGCATATGTGTAATATCCCAAATTTTTTTGAAAATTTTTAATTTTTGAAAATTTGATAAAATATATTATAATTAAATTGGATAAATTAAATTAATGATTTTAAATGAAAAATGAAGGGATTTTAAATGAAAAAGTGGAATATATATGTGATATATGTAAAATATATACAACATATAAAAGTCAACACTTTTTAAAGAAAAAGTCAAAATCAAAATAAAAAAGGGTATTTTGGTAATTAAATCTTAAAAATTCAAAATTATTAAATTAATTCAAAAATAAATAATTTTTGAATGGAAGAGGAATTTTTAAACTTTTAATTTATTAAATAATTAATTAATAAATTACATAAAATAATATATATATGGTTGAAATTAAAAGATGAAAGAAAAGAGAAAATCAAAAGCCATTTTCATCTTCTTCTTCTTCCTCCTTGGCCGAAACCTCCATTGGTGGTGTCCAAGGAATTTTTCTCTTCCATACTCAATTTATTCAAGGATTTAACAAGTTTAAAATTAATTTTTGGTGATTTCCACTAAATTTGGTAAGTTTCCAACTCCTTTCTTTGAATTCCATGGAAATTTTGATTATGTATGATTTTCGATTTTTAAGTAGTATGTTATAATTATTGGAATTGGTGTGTATGATGTTATTTTGTGTAGTTAACAATGATTTTAAGGTTGGATTGAAGAAATGGTTGAGTTTGGGTAAGATTTGTGAAGAGAGAGAATTTAGGGTTATGTAATTTTTGTGGTTTTGAAATCATGGTTTTTAATTGTGAAAATTTATTCCAAATGAGTTGTTTTGTTGCATAAACAAGTATTTTAAAGTCAAAAATTGGATTTGGTTGTGTTTGGTTGGAGTTTGAGAAAGGAAGTGTGATTTAGGATTTTGGAAAATGATTTTTCCAAAGTTGTTGAATTGTATAATTTTATTGGTTTAATCTTGTTGTTTGGTGATATAAGTGATGGAAATAAGCTTACAAGGATTGATGGATTGTGTTGGAATGGAAAACCTTCAATGGGGGAAGGTTATGCCATTTTAGGGTTTTGTGTATAAGAGTGTGTTTTTGTAATGTAAATGGTTTAAATGTAATAAAATATGTTTCTAATAATATAAATAAACTTAATATATTAAAATGAATGGACTAGTATGAGAATTCAAAGTTAAAGTGAGGTTAGCCTTAAAATTTGGATTTTTCCTTGGATGGGGTTTAATTATGGTTGAATATTGGAAATGCCATTAAATATGATACTAAATGATTATTTGCTATCATATTTGGATTAGGCATTGAGGGAGGTTATTTTTCTTCATCCAAGTAGTGAAGGGCAAGTTGGAAGGATAGGATTGGGGGTTGTTTTAAGCTTGTTTTGGTTGCTATTTGAGGTAAGTATAAACTTTGAATACATTGGTTATGTTTGCATGACATTTGGGCTTAACACATTTTCGTTGGAAAATATGTTAAGCTACTTGATGCATTGGTTATGTATGAATAATGTGCTATGACATTTGTAATGTCATATGTGTGTGAAATGCATTGTGAAAAGCCATTGATAATGGCTAAATTGTGTAAATGTGATTAATATGTGAATTCTGTGAAAATACCCAAAGTAATTGGGTAATGTGTTGTGAATGCAAAAATATGGTATAATATAAGGAGATATGTGGAAACATAATGAAATGAATTGATATTATTATAAATGAGAAAAACGAGAAAAATGAGAAAAGTGAGAAAAAGATGAGAAAATAAGACAATGTGCCTAGCTTGATTATGTGACAATGAGAAAGAGATTAATAATGAGAAATATGAATAAATTGTGTGCCTAGTATGTTATTCAATTTTCAGAGTTCTGTGTTTGGCGGCATGCCTATGATTTACCTACGGGCTAGACGCTAGGCGTCACTGTAAAAATATTTTTGAGGTGAAATGACCGGTTCTTAAGCTCAGACCTAGTTGGACTATTTCATTGATATTTTGCCTACGGGCTAGACACATAGTGTCATTATAGGCCAAAACAGTAACTCTGGAATTTGAATAGCATATTAGTTATCTTTGGGCCCGTGTTTATGTTTGTTTTTGTGTGAATTGTGGATTGTGAAATATTTGAAAAGTATGAGAAAATGGAATGATGTGATATCCATAAGCATTTTGCATTGGCCTTACTTTACCAATTTATTATTATTAAAATTTGTACTGCTAAGCTTTTAACTTAGCGCGATTGTAATTCGTCGTGTAGGTAATATGGGCAATTTGGTAGAGCCGGAGAGTACTACTAGACCTAGTCGTGTCTAGGCTTGCATTTATCGAACTTGAAGTGTTTTTGGGTACATCAAGATCAGAGCCATTTGCCAGCATGTACATATTTGATATTATAGTATATTTTGATATTATGTATATTATGTTTGTTTTTGAAGTATATATTGTAAATTGTAAAGAATATTTTGGATAATTTGTTTAAAATGGGATTCTATATGTGTTGTTGATATATATATATATATCTATGTATAAATATTTTGAGAAAATATGGAGAAATTGAAAAGTATTGATGAAATGGAGATTTTATTTTATTAGGAGTGTTTGTTTTATGCAGGTTGAGTTTATTTAATTTTGGGATGTCCAATTTACAGATAAAATTCTGGCGTATTTTTTTTCGAGATTTTCATATAAAATGTTTATTTTGGGTTCCTATAACAAATAAAGAATATTTATATACTATTTAATTTTATATATTTAGTTTTTGAAATTTTAAATCAGAAATGTGAAAATTTTTATTAAACAGGTCTGTGACATTTTTATACCGTATATGCATATTGTATATATGCTGGAAATATGTATTGTACGTATACAGGGTATAAGGGTGTTACATTTATTTTGGTATCATAGCCTAGGTTTGAGGTTCTCGACCTAGACGGGTTATTAGAGAGTAAAAATTGGGATTAAAAAAAATAGTTTTCAATTATGATACATGCGTTGGCACTGGCAATTTATTTTATTTCTGATGTGGCAATGTCAATTTGATATACCGAATATGAGTTGAGATGACGTCTGGGTTATATAGATCAGAGTGGCATAATAGAAGCGTCTTTCTAGAGCTTATGGATTAAGATTTTTTGGAAGTTTTATTCAAAATTAAGATTCATATTTATTGAATTGATGAATAAGTGAAATTTAGAAAAATAATCTAGGAAATGATTTAAGATACGAAATAAAAAAATTAAGAAATGAGCATAATAGTTACAGAAAATTTTATGTGTATTGCAACGTGATATTATTCGAATTTTTGAATAAATCTAGGAATTTTGGATAAGTTTGAAAATTTAATGGAAAGTTATTCTATATGTTAGAATTCAATGAATAAAAAAATTTATAATTTTTAAAGATGAATTTCTAATTAAGAAAAATAGAAGGACACGGGTTGTTGGAATAGTTCCAGCAACTTAGAATATGTAAAAATTGAGAAAAATATTTAAAGCTATGACAAACTAACCCAAAAAAAAATCTGAAAATTTGCATACAATATTACATTTATTCCTAGAACATATAGTTAAAAGTTTATGAATATTTATTAAGGTTTAATACCTAAAAAATGGATAACTGGGTGCTTCTAGAGGAATTATTAAAGAAATAAATTCTGCAGGTTTGGAAGATTTAATTTTTAAATATAGTAAATCAGCTTGGAAAAATCTAAAATTTTAAATATAAATCCATATATGTGTGAAGTGCACATAGCTAAAATTTTACAAGCTTTTATAAAGAATTGGTAAGGAATATAAAAATTGAAAGTGAGATTGACATGAAACTAAGGAAGTCATACAACTTTGTGTACATGAGTAATAAATTAATTTCATGAGACAAATGAATAAGAAACATTATGAAAATTTATATACAGACGGGTAGAAGTATGAAGGAATATGGATATATTAATAATTTAGAACAAGGAGTTCATAATTAAAAAAAAAATCAAAGAGGGAAATGATATATGATAGTGAATTGTTTATTATGAGAAAAAAAAGATGCATGATTTAGGGTTTGAGCATGTAAAATTAGGATATCTAAATGGATGATGTTAATTAGTGTAATGAAATGAATTAGTGTTGTTTAAAAGTAAATGTTATGTTCTTAAGATTGGAAATGCGACATGGATGAGATTTGGTGAGGTTCATGTTGTTGGTTGTATTATATGAAATTTGAATTTTTGAAATGGGTTTCCATAATTGTGAAAGTGATGTGATTTGATGTTTTATTAATATAAAAATAATGTTTATAAAGTTAGCTCTTGAAAATGAGATTAATAGAATGAAGTTTAAGTAAAGTAGTAAGTTGAAAATTTAGAGTTGCAAGGGAATTTCGATGAAGATTGTTTAGATATTGATAGTTTAACATTTAATAAGCATGGGAGTAATTTTGAATGAGTAATATTACTTATGAAAATATCATGTAATGTGTAATGTAGTTGATGGTATAGATATTGGATATGAAATAAAGAGAAATGATTATGAAAGTGAAAATATATATATGAAGAGTATGGTAGTGTATGGAAAATGTGAGAGAGAAGTCACATTGGAAATGTGACTAATAATTACGTAAAAAAAATGATGAATGAGGATAATTTATTTATTATATAAGAATGAAAAATGATAATATTCCATGAAATGTGATAAATGTTTAATTTTTATATATAAAAGGTTGAGAATAATTGTGTGATTGTGTGTATACAAGTATATGATATGTGTGGTGAATTGTCCAATATGGACACTAATATAATGTAAGAAAATGTGGAAAGTAAGTCACATTATGAATGTGACTTATGGATATGTATGTGGTTGATTTAAAAATATGAAAAATATTTAAAATGTGAAATAATATGAATTTGTTAGATGAAGATGATCATGATAAGATTCATCACCTGAAAATTGTGACAATGTGATGTAATGTGAAAGTGATCAAGTATTAAGTTGATTACTTAAAGATGTGAAAAAGTATTATTGAAGTATTATGGTATGTTTGTAACCCTATATAATTATTTATTTGATTTAAGAAGGAGAAATTGGTAAAAAAAATTGTTGAATAAGTTGAGAAATAATTGGTAATTATTAGTAAATGGATTTTAAAATTGGAAAAGGAGTTTTTGTTAAATAATTGTATAAAATTAGTATATAAATATATGAGTTTTTGATGATAATGTTAATGGATAATGTGTTTAGGCTAATAAAAACAAGTGGATAAGGGTAACTTGTCTTAAAACAGAATTGATACGCGGTAACACTTCATGTAGCAAGAGTTTAAAGAACTAATTTGTGATTTTGAAATACCACGGGTGTGTGACCATTGAGACATGGGCATAGTTTCGAGATAAGAGTTGTTTGAGAAAGAATTATAGTGAAGACGGTGTTTATTTGTAATCCACAGATGTGGAGTTAAGATGATATAACTGTGAAATATATTTAGTGAAATTGATAGTTTTTATTTCATGAGATACAAGCAAGATTTGTGGCTGGTATAGTTGGACTCAAAACCTTATGTAGAAATTTATTTATGACCATAGATAGTGTGAAAACAAAAGAGAATTGTGAAAATATGATGAGCTATAAATGATGTGTAAGAAAAGTGATTGTTGTAAATATGGTAAATATAAGAAATGTGAGAAAATGATAAATGAAAGGAATTATGAAATGTGAGTAAGAGTTATATTGAATGTGTTTGAAAGTGGAATAAAATGAATAAGTTGATGAAAATGATATTTAAAGTGAATGAGACTAGGAGAAATGAATATTATCTGTAATGATGAATTCGAAGAAAATTAAGATTTGAGAATAAATATGACCTAAAAGAATTAGGTCATGAATTGAAAATAGATTGATGAATTTAAAATAGACTAAAAGTTGGCCAGAATAGAATAAGGTTGTGATGGTCATATTGTGATAGTTAGATCAATTGATCTGAAATGTAGTAAGTTTACAAGTATTTATTGAAATTCAATGTATATAGTTGTATTAAGAATATGCAAGCTATATGATAATGTGCATCATACAACGTTCTGATATGTATATGCATATGAAAGGAGCTCAGTTATACTAGTTTCAAATAATTATAAGAGAAAAATATTAGTTATAGTATAATTGGAATGAATCTTAATAAGAAAATAAGATTTTTTTTGTTGTATAATGGTGATATTAAATTAATATGTGGTAATTGTATAAAGATTAGAATTAAAGTAAAGATGTGTAAAATTATTGTGTTAAGTCTTATTAGTTGGAATTGGTAGTTGTTTTCATTTGTGATTTTCACAAATAACTATTTATAAATATAAGCAATGTGGTAATTAAACAAAGATATAATTTTGAAAATGACTATGATGACAAAATAGTCAGTGTTAAAATATAAGTTATTAACATTTGAATTTAAGGTTATAAGAGTATATTTTTTAAGATAATGAAGTTATCAAATATCTCGAGTGCAATAGGTGTGTGGTGTATATATATTAAAGAGATGGACTAATTTTATCTAATGACAATTCGATTGATGATATGATAATCTATTATGACTGTTTGAGTAAATAGACAGTATAATGATGAGTTATGTAATGGTAAAAAGGTAATTGAGAATGAACCTAAGGGGGAGAGTAGAAATTATGTAATTTGATGAAATAATAATTTGATGAGATGATTAATTTAATATGAGATTTTAAGATTATGTTTTGATTTGGATGATTTATTACCGTAGTAGATAATTTCTAGGATGAAATTATTTAAGATAGAGGAAATTGTCATATCCGTAATTTTGGAGAAATTAAATAAGTACTTGGAGATGTAAAAGTTGTATATACTCAATATATATACCTAGTGTATATATAATATATACATATGGTATATTAATTGCATATGTTGGATATATACATTACATACTTAATATATTTAATACACATATAAGGTACATTTGATGTGTATATAAGATACACATTATTTGTGCATGTGTAATATCCCAATTTTTTTAAAAAAATTTTAATTTTTAAAAATTTGATAAAATATATTATAATTAAATTGGATAAATTAAATTAATGGTTTTAAATAAAAAATGAAGGATTTTGTAAATAAAAAAGTGGAATATATATGTGATATATATGTAAAATATATACAACATATAAAAGTCAACACTTTTTAAAGAAAAAGTCAAAAGTCAAAGTAAAAAAAGGGTATTTTGGTAATTAAATCTTAAAAAATCAAATTTATTAAATTAATTCAAAATAAATAATTTTGAATGGAAGAGGGTGTGAGCGGGGATTTTCGCCCTCACTCCCGGTGGGATGGTTCTTGCAACTTTGGCACTGTTTAGGCTCGGGGCCTTAGAGAACACGGACCTAGGTCCCGAGAAAATGGAGTCGCCACCCGGACGGGCTGGGAAAAAGATTGGGGTAGATGACTCAATTCCTAAGGATTCCTCAACCCCCTAATAGGTTTAGAAAGTTAGGTACGTGTGGGGAAGGTGAAAAATGGCCCAGCACCCCCACAAACGCCCGGTTCATTAGAACCGGCCTCCTTTACAAGTCTTAATATTATAGAATTCTTAAGTATAACAATATTATCCATATTACATGTAACAATTGAAATAAAGCATCGTTATATTAAAATCAAAGCAATGTCCAAACAAAGCAAATAAATGGACACCCATCCGAAGATGGAAACATGTCCTTATATCATCCATGTCTAAACTAATAGGACACCCACCGAAAGGTAAAAAAATGTCCTTTACATTGGTCCAAAATATAAAATCAATTTAAATTATATGATATTTAACTAATGAGGTACCCACAAAGTGGAAACATACCTGTTACAACATTTGAAAATAAAAAATAAATCAATAAAAGTAAATAACCATTCATAATAAATAAATCATTATCAAAGATATTAAACATCAATCAAAATATATAAAAAGCATTCATCCATGATAAATTAAATAAATCAAGCATTGAAATTAAATAAATTAAAGCATATAATAAACTACATAATCAAATCTAAAATTAAATAAAGCAATAAATATATAATTTAGGGTTCGCATCTTAAAATAGGATTTTAGAATTTTAGTTACTAAATTAGGGCTTTGGAAAAAGGAAAGTTAACTATGTGGACTCATAATACATAAATAAATATTGACCCCTTCGACGAGCCTATACGGCGGTCTCGCTAATTTAGCAACTAAAATTAAGATTTTAGGGTTTAAATTAACTAGTTTGGGGTTTTAAATTCAATGAATTAGGGTTTAGGAAAATTTAGAGTTTACTGTTTTGATTCTGAGAGAATTAGGATTTTTGGTGTTTCAAAAATTATGTTTGATTTTAGGATTTGAGAAAACAGTTTAGAGTTTTTGTAAAGTTTTTGGAAATAAGGAAAATGATTTAAGGTTTTTGGAAATAGAAAAGTATTTTTTAGGGTTTTTGGAAATAAAAGGAACGATTTAAGGTCTTTGGAAACAAAAGAAAAGGAATTAGGGTTTTTAAGGTATTTAGAAATAGAAGAAATTATTTATGTTATTGAAACGAAGATCAATGTTACTACATATTTATAGATCAAAGCTTTGTGTGTATATTCTTATAAATAAAAAAAAAAGCTACTGTGAAGAAATAAATAAAGAAAATAAAGATTCAAACCTCCGTTTGTTTGTTTCACTAAAAAGTTGCTTTCTGGATGAACAAATACAAAGACAAGCTTGCTGCCTTTGATGAATTGTTTGCTTATTCTTGCTCCTCTCAAATCTGAAGTCCTCAAATTCCAGTCCCTTGTCCAAAGTCCTCTTGTTCAAAGTCCTCCCTTTTGTTCTTGTTTTAATGTGGTATTTATAGAAAAATAAAGAGTCCTAATCCTATTTTAATAAGAAAATATGAATTGTTTAGGAAAAATTAGGAAACAGGGTAAAATAAGGTTTGGTCAAAAAATTTGCAGCGCGAGGGCTGTCGGGCCCATGGGTTGTGTTGGCAGAAATTGCGCTGGCAAAAATGGGCGCAGCAGGCCAATTCTCCCCCAGATGCCATTTTCGGCGAAATGGGACAGCCCATTTCGCCCCCAGATGCCATTTGCGGCGAAATGGGACAGCCAATTTGCCCCCAGATGATTTCTACGGCGAATTGGGCTGTTGCACTGGCGCGGCATCTCTGCTGTACCACGCTCGCCGATCCGTCCGATTTTTTATTTTTTATTTTTATTTTTTTATTTTTTTATTTTTATTAAAAATAACTATGAAATATTATTAGTAATTAAAATATTATTAAAATAAATAAAATACCACAAAATTGTTTTTAGACTATCGGATTTGAATGGGTCAAAAATTGAGGGTCTACAGAGGGATTTTTAGACTTTTAATTTTTAAATAAATAAATAAATAATTAATTATTAAATTATATCAAATAATATATATATGGTTGAAATTAAAAGATGAAAGAAAAAGAAAATCAAAAGCCATTTTCATCTTCTTCTTCTTCCTCCTTGGCCGAAACCTCCATTGGTGGTGTCCAAGGAATTTTGCTCTTCCATACTCAATTTATTGAAAGATTTAATAAGTTTAAAATTAATTTTTGGTGATTTTCACTAAATTTGGTAAGTTTCCAACTCATTTCTTTGAATTCCATAGAAATTTTGATTATGTATGATTTTGGATTTTTAAGTAGTATGTTATAATTATTGAAATTAGTATGTATGATGTTATTTTGGGTAGTTAACAATGATTTTAAGGTTGGATTGAAGAAATGGTTGAGTTTGGGTAAGATTGGTGAAGAGAGAGAATTTAGGGTTATGTAATTTTTGGGGTTTTGAAATCATGGTTTTTAATTGTGCAAATTGATTCCAAATGAGTTATTTTGTTACATAAACAAGTATTTTAAAGTCAAAAATTGGATTTGGTTGTGTTTGGTTGGATTTTGAGAATGGAAGAGTGATTTAGGGTTTTAGAAAATGATTTTTCCAAAGTTGTTAAATTGTATAATTTTATTGGTTTAATTTTGTTGTTTGGTGATATAAGTGATGAAAATAAGCTTACAATGATTAATGGATTGTGTTGGAATGGAAAACCTTCAATGGGAGAAGGTTATGCTATTTTAGGGTTTTGTGTATAAGAGTGTGTTTTTGTAATGTAAATGGTTTAAATGTATTAAATATGTTTCTAATAATATAAATAACTTAATATATTAAAATGAATGGCCTAGTATGAGAATCCAAAGTTAAAGTGAGGTTAGCCTTAAATTTTGAATTTTTTCTTGGATGGGGTTTAATTATAGTTTAATATTAGAAATGCCATTAAATGTGATACTAAATGATTATTTGCTATCATATTTGGTTTAGGCATTGACGGAGGTTGATTTTCTTCATCCAAGCAGTGAAGGGCAAGTTGGAAGGATAGGATTGGAGGTTGTTTTAAGCTTGTTTTGGTTGTTATTTGAGGTAAGAACAAACTTTGAATACATTGGTTATGTTTGCATGACATTTAGGCTTAACACATTTTGTTTGAAAAATGTGTTAAGCTACTTGATACATTGGTTATGCATGAATAATGTGTTATGATGCATTGTGAAAAGCCATTGATAATGGCTAAATTGTGTAAATGTGATTAATATGTGAATTATGAGGAAATACCCAAAGTAATTGGGTAAAGTGTTGTGAATGCAAAAATGTGGTATAATGTAAGGAGAAATGTGGAAACATAATGAAATGAATTGATATTGATATAAATGAGAAAAATGAGAAAAGTTAGAAAAAGATGAGAAAATAAGGCAATGTGCCTAGCTTGATAATGTGACAATGAGAAAGAGATTGATAATGAGAAATATGAATAAATTGTGTTTCTAGTATGCTATTCAATTTTCAGAGTTCTGTGTTTGGTAGCATGCCTATGATTTGCCTACGGGCTAGACGCTGGGCGTCACTGTGAAAATATTTTTGAGGTGAAATGATCAGGTCATAAGCCCCAAAAATAAGTCCTTGAAGCTAGGCTAGGTGAAATGATCAGGACGTAAGCTCAAAAATAAGTCCTGGAATTTGAATAGCATATTAGTTATCTTTGGGTCCATGTTTATGTATGTTTTTGTGTGAATTGTGGATTGTGAAATATTTGAAAAGTATGAGAAAATGGAATGATGTGATATCCATAAGCATTTTGCATTGGCCTTACTTCACAGTTTTATTATTATTAAAATTTGTATCACTAAGCTTTTAGCTTAGCGCGATTGTAATTCATCGCGTAGGTGACATGGGCAATTTGGTAGAGCCGGAGAGTACTACTAGACCTAGTCGTGTCTAGGCTCGCATTTATCGAGCTTGAAGTATTTTTAGGTACATCAAGATCAGAGCCATTTGCTAGCATGTACATATTTGATATTGTAATATATTTTGATATTATGTATATTATGTTTGTTTTTGAAGTATATATTGTAAATTGCAAAGAATGTTTTGGATAATTTGTTTAAAATGGGATTCTATATGTGTTATTAATATATATATATATATCTATATATAAATATTTTGAGAAAATATGGAGAAATTGAGAAGTATTGGTGAAATGGAGATTTGATTTTATTGGGAGTGATTGTTTTATAAATTTTGGGATGTCCAATTTACAGATAAAACTCTAGCAAATTTTTTTTCAGAGAGTTTCATATAAAATGTTTATTTTGGGTTCCTATAACAAATAAAAAATATTTATATACTATTTAATTTTATATATTTTGTTTTTGAAATTTTAAATCAGAAATGTGAAAAAATTTTATTAAATAGGTCTGTGACATTTTTATACCGTATATGCGTATTGTTCATATGCTGAAAATATATATTGTACGTATATAGGGTATAAGGGTGTTACAGAATTTTGCAGAGTTCCAGCAGCCAATCAAAAGCCAAAAGTTCTCTCTATGTCCAAATTGCAAAAGTCCAAAAAAATTGTTCTCCCTCTGGCCGAATAAAAAATCCTTCCTAGACGAATAAAATTCCCCCACTTTCTATGTGTTTTTAATGTGGTATTTATAAGAAAAAAAATAAAAACATAATATTAATTGGTTAAGGAAATAAAATTATTTAGAAAATAAAATTAAAATCGAGTAAAATAAGGTTTCGGTGAAAACTGCGTGTAGGCCCAGGTGAGCTGCTGCTGGACGAGGGCAAACTTGCGCGCGGGAAGTAATTTTGCCGCAAGTTTTGCCTATGGAAAATTGGCCCATGGCCAATTTGTCGCTAGCGACTTTCGTCGCTGATTCTGCCTTTTCCGATTTTTTTATTCTTTTATCTTTTTTGATATTTTTATTTTTATTAAAAATAACTATTAAATTTTATAAAAATAAATAATAAATAAAATAAATATTATAAGTAATAAATTTTATTAAAAATAAATTTTATTAAAATAAATAATAAATATTAAAATAACACAAAAAATTATTTTGGACTATTTTAATCTTTGGATTGGACTGGGTCAAAAATTAAAGGTCTACAGGTATAAAATCTGAACTGAAGTTCGAATTAGGTATCCAGTTTTTATCCCTTAGAGCTGACTTCCTTAGAAGAAAAAAAGAGTTTGGCAACTGAGACTGAAGGTGAAGATTCAAGTTATTTAAATCAAGAATTAAGAATTAAAGTGAAGAAACACAAATCATTCATCATGGATTGTTTGAATTCTTTTAATTGTTTCTTTTGTTTTGGTTTTCTGGTTATGAATATGAACTAAATTATTTCTATCTAGATATTGATGAACCCTGGCTTTATTGTATGGATTGAATAGTTTTTATTAAATTAAATCATTTAATTGAATTGTCTTATTCTTATGATTCTTAATTGTTTATTTCCAATTGATAATAGCATGCTTATTAATTGGTTGCATTTTTCATATTATTGACTTGAAAAATGTTGATATGAATAGAATTCTCATTAGGATTGAGGGTTGATTGGAGTTCTAGAGATAGACTTATAGGATCCTTTTGTTTATAATTCCTTGTACCTATTATAAGATCTATTCTTGAGAAGAGATTCCTAGCATTCTACTTAATGATTAAGGATTAACTCACTCGATAGAGGTTTTAGACTAATTTAGAGGAATGCCAATTCAGCTCTGTTATTTGATTTAATTGAATTGTTATTCATAAATATTTTTATGGCTAGGGGGACTCAATATCTAGATAGTATTTTCATCATCAATTCTTTTTACACAATACTCAATTTTTTCTTAATTTAATTTATTAAGTAATTTTTCTTTTATTTTTATCATCACAAAAAATTATTAGATTGCTAGACAACAGTTGAAATTTGCACTAGTAATTGACTTTGTCCCTGGTGCAATGATATCTTACTCATAACATTATTACTTGAGCGACCCGTATATTTGTGGTAACATTGCAGTAGCACAAAAAAATTGTCATCACAATTAATAAAATAAAACATCATATTATTAATTAAAACAAATCAATAAAAAATGGGCATCCATTCAAGATGAAAACATGCCCTTACAAATGTCCAATGTCCATAAAGAAAGTAAAATAAATAAAATAGGACACCCACCATAGGTGAAATTGTATCCCTTACAATAGTCCTAAAAATATTAAAATAAATTAAATTTCATAAACTAAATAAACAAGACACTCACATTATATGGAAACATGCCTTTTACAATTCCCTTTAAATCCAAACAAAATAAGTAAACTCATAAACACATAAATAATCATCATATAAAGGGTAATAAAATTTGTGCTTAATTTAAAAGGAAATAAAGATAAATAACAAATAATACAATCCACAAATAAATATTGACCCCATTGACAAAGGATCGCGTACGGCAGTCCTGCTAGCCAGTTAGTGTTTGGGGTCAAGGGGGCAGTGCCCCTAAAAGGTAGATGGTTTACATGATATGGTGTTGCAAATATGGTGTTTCACTCCCACCTTCGTTCTCTTCCTCTGCTTTCTTTGCTCCCATAATGTTAACCAACTCTCCTTGTGTTGCAGAAATGGAAATCTGCATGTTTTCCATAGCCTTAAGCCATAGTTTCATGATGCCTATTGCAAGAGCGAGTATTCAGCACTTTGGGTTCAAACCAAGCCCACTCTTCTTCCTTAGATTTTAGTTTCTCATCACTGTCATTCGAGTCCCAAAATTTATCCATAAGGTAAAGGGTCAATGTTTTTTCACCCATAACTGGTTCATTCCTACCAAGCATAACTTCTATTTCTATAGTTTCTTCATTTGAATCTTGACAAGATGACAAGATGGACTTTTCTTTTAACCCTCCCCCTATCAAGAAAGTAGCTAGAGAAGGTGCTTTTCCAAACTCAGGCAAAGAGATGTTCGTTGTGCTAGGTTTATTGGGCTCATACAACTTACCAATATTAATAAAATCTTGAATCTCATGTCTTAACCTGACACACTTGTCTATTTTGTGCCCCCGTGTTTGATGGAATTGACAGAATTTCTCAGCATCAAAGTTTAGTGGTAAAGGATTCGGCAAAGGTCGAGGAGCCAATGGCTATAGCAATCCATTTTTCTTTTGTAACTTATTGAAAACCTAGAACAAAGGTCTCCCCAAATTTGAAAATTATCTCATATTTTCTTGACCAATTATTGCATTGACATCCACTATTTCCTGTGTATTCTAACCACTGAATTGATAATTTTCTTTCTTGTTCCTTCTTCCAAAAAAGCGGTTCTTCTCCCTTTTCCATTCTTCTATCTGTAAGCCCACATAGAGAAGATCTTTGAAATCTCTGATAAGAGTTTGAGATAGCCTTTAACAGAGATTAGACAAGACACCTCTCACTATCATTCTAATTTGGTTGGATTAATCGGGTCTCTTTTTGAGAAGTGCAGCCTTATTTCTCCACCTTTTAACATAATCCATAAAATTTTCATTCTGCTTTTGTTTGATAGTCTCCACTTCCATCAAAGTCACTTATAGCTCAACATTATACCTATATTGCTTAATGAAGGCCTTTTACATTAAATCACAATATTTTTGGGTGTTCTCTTCTTTGTATTGAACCAGTTTTGCACAACAGGATCTAGAGAAAGCATAAAATACCTTAGAGTTTAAGCTTTAGTAGCTCTATAGATTGCATGGCAATGATGTACTGCTTGATGTGCAAGTGGGGATTTCCTATTCCATCAAACTTTGTGAATGGAGGCATCTTGAATTTGTAAGGAACTTCCTTATCATCCTCAAATAGCTTGTCCACCTCTGACACTTCTTAAGTCTTTAGCTTCATTTCAAACTTCTTTTCCAAATCAACAATCAATTTCTCAACATCAACAAATTTAGCCTTCTCTACAACCTTCTTTTCTTTCTTCTTTTCTTAATGATCTTGAAAATATGCACCCTAGCCATCATCATCTATCACTTCCTTGTCTTTATCAAAGACCACTTTAGTTACCTTAGCCTTTCCCTTGTCCTTTTGCTTCTTATAATTGGTAGATGCTTTAGCATTGTTATCCTCTAATAATGAAAGTAATTGACTTCTCATGGTCTCAACTAGGGCCTCTTTCAATTCTTCCATCTTGGAGTTGAGAGCATCATTCTCCATCTTCTAAACTTGCTCAGGTTCCATTGCTTTTGATGTGAAACTGACTGAATTCTCAGTGGATTCTAAGCATAGGTGGTGTTTTTGTAAGCTCTTAAACTATCATAATCTAGGTGTGTGATCCAAAATGATTAATGCTATGTAATGCAATGCATGTGTGCATATGTAATAAAAAATCAAAGCAAACAAACAAATTAATTCAAGATGTTCCTTCCAACCATATACCCTCCACACAGGAGTGGCAAGTCTCTTTTCCTAGGTATCATGGTCAATAAAATATCAGCATGGAATATTTTGTTTTCGAAAGAATTACTCACATGAAATAACCAATCATTGTGTTTTCAAAATCGAAGTCAGTTGATGATAATTTCCACTAATTAAGCCTTAATCCTTTAAGTCCACCTAAAAAATAGCCTCTTCTGCTATATTATGGATTAAAACTAAATTAATTGGTTTATTATAAATAGACTTCTCATTTGAAAAAGAAATTAATGATCCATGCGATAAACCAGCCCATAATTGACTTTAATATTCCATAATTGATATAATTAGTTGAAGGTCCATTGAAATTTTTTCAATTGAAAGCCCATTGTATAAATATTGAACCATTGTAAAATGATTTCTAAGAGAGATGGGCCATAAGGTGAAAAATGACTTTTGGCCTATTTTGAAAACATTTTTACCCCATTGTAAAAGTTTGATTCAAAAAGCAATTTTGGACTTCATACTTTGGGCCATAGGAAGGCAATTGTTGTCTAACAAAATTTTTTGGCTTTGGGCTTAAAAGGAATTAGGTCATAAAATGGTATTGGGCCTTCATCATAATTAGATTATATTAGGAGAAGACAAACCAAATAGGCCAAAACTCAACTAATATATGTCAATCATAGTCAATCAACAAGCATTTAGGGTAAACAACCCTGGGAAAATTACTAGGCTAACTACATGGGCTTTTGTCTTTGGGTTCAAAAGGCTTAGGTCCCCATATTAAATATGTACCAAAAGATACAAGGCTATGAGTGGTTATGCGATGCTTGATTTCTATATGATACAATAAAGGACCAGCCCATGTTGAAGGCCAAAGACCTATTGAGCCTACCTGATGTACCGGTGATGAGAGGTCAACTCTGACGATTCTAAGAAGCTTTGCTTGCAATGATTCAAGGGATGTGGAATGATTTGGCTACTATTGAAGAGTGTAAAGAATACTTCAAGCTTAGAATTCTACAATATACTCAAGATGTAACTCAAACTTTGTTTCGTGAAGGAGATGTAGCAGTCACACCATTTATGTAGTAGTAGCTATTCTTATCTAGTGGTCGCTCCTTCCACCATGAACCTTACTGTATCACAGTTCAACTTTTTTGTATGTTGGAACATTATTTGGTCTTTGGATAATGCCTTTTGTATTTGGGGCAATTGTTGTTTAAAATCCCAAAGGTAGTTGGTGGATAGCCTATTTGGGTTTTAGTTAGCTTATTTAGGATCACTCTTATATTAGTTGCCAAACACCTAAGCCAGGGCATCCAACACTTAGATGGTATTTAAACATCCTCATAACTTTGTAAGGGGGTTGGTTGAATTTTGAATACAAATTTCTAGAACTTTGTTCTAAAGAGAGGAATCTCTTGCTTTGATTCTTGTTGAATCAAACAAATTCACATAAAGTTAACAACTCGAGTAAGTTTAATACCAAGGCTCTTTCTCAGGAGTTTAGATTAGTTTGCGGTTTCTTGGCAACGACTTGATTTAGCATTCTAAGGGGTTGATCCAAACACATATTTGTTGGTCTCAAGGCATTGTTCTTGTAGGTTCACATCAGTTTGGTGTTAGAGCAATGCTCTAAATCATGTTCAAATTTATTCTATCTATTTATTCCTTGATAAATTCTAAATTCCTTATTGTATGTATTCTTTGTGATTTTGTTATTGTTCTTGTTATTTCCTTGTTTTTATTGTTAAAAAAAATCCATTGTTGTCTTTAATCTCTTATTATTATTTTCATTGTGTTTCCATTTTGAGTCACTAAAACCACATATCTTTTTTTTTTCAATTGAGTTTCAAGAATTGTTTGTCTTAATTCAATTTTAAAAAAAATTGTTGTTGAATCAAAATTTTCCTTGAAAACTGTCCAGTTGAGTTTGCAGCCACCTAAGAAAAGTCCTAAACCTTAGAAGTTGCAAAGAGATTAATCTAATGAGGAAAACCTTTCATAACCTAGTTTGCTTGTTTTCTAGCGGTCGCACATTAGTTTTTGCAGTCGCACAAAAATTCTTGTGTTCACAAACCTATCGCACCATGTCACCATGATCCCTACTGTCAAGAATCATACTGTGATGGGTTGAGCTCTAAAAAAGTACAGAACATTTTGCAAAATTGGTAATTTGCCAAAAGTTCATTGTAATTCCTCCCCTTTCTTATTGGAATTTTAACCCAAAACTCTTGTGGTTGACAAAGTGTGATTAATTTGATTATAAACAACTAGTCTTGGCAAGAGATTGATAGGTAAAATGCAAAAGTGAGAGATCATAAAGTGAAAAGCTAAAAAATTTGAGCAAAAACACAAATGACCTTGAGTGAACATTACACTTGGCCGAAACAGGTAAGGGAGTAAAGTGAGGATATTTTATTTCACTAACCTTTTCTTTGTAACACATATTTCATTTTTCAAAATGAGTGGTGAAACTAAAAGAGCTCATGGACTAGCTGAATGTATGGATACAATGGCTAAGTCTATACAACAATTAAGCCAGCATGTTGGAGAGATGATGGATTGAATGGAGAGAGTTGAGGCTTCAATTGCTAGTGTGCAACCAAACAATGCCCCTAATGCTAGAGCTAAAAGAGTACTAAAAAGAGCCAATGATGAAGAGGACTTAGATGGAGGTGACCCTTTTAGAGATAACAAAGAGAAGGTAGAGGAGAGACATAGAGGTAGACAATTAAATAACCATGAAGGTGGTGGAGTAAAGTTGAAGATTCCTACATTCTATGGTAGGATGGATCTCGAATCCTACATAGATTGGGAAAAGAAAATTGAATTGGTGTTTGATTGTTAGGACTATACAGAGTCCAACAAGATGAAATTAGTCATTGTTGCCTTCTTATGCTATGCTATCACATGGTGGGATGACAACGAATAAAGGAGAAGAACAAATAGAGAAAAACCCATTGAGGAGTGGAATTATTTGAAGTCAATTATGAGAAGGAGGTTTGTAACAATCCATTACTATCGAGAATTGTACAACCGCCTAAAAAGTCTCACCCAAGGTGTCGAAGAGTGTTGAGGAATATTATAAAGAGATGGAGGCTGCCATGATCTATGCAAATGTAGAGGAAGATAATGAAGCAACCATGACAAGATTTCTATGAGTGGGGAATTTCACCCCCATCTCCTGGGGGAATGGATCTTGCAACTACGGCACTGTTAGGCTCAGAGCCTTAGAGAACACGAGCTTAAACCTAGAGAAAATAGAGTCATCACCTGGATGAACTGGGAAAAAAAGAATGGGATGAATGACTCGATTCCTAAGAAATTCCTAACCCCCTATTGGATTCAAAAAGTTGATACGCATGGTGTAGACCTTTAATTTATGACCCAGTCCGGTCCAATATATTTTAATTAGTCCAAAATAATTTTTTTTATATTAATTAAATAATATTTATTTTAGTATCTAATTTTTATTAATTAAAAAAAAAGTCGACTGCGGCGAAATGGCCCGTAGGCCAATTCTCCCCCCGCGGCCGCAGCTAGCTGCGACAGTTTTTTTGCCAGCGTAATTTTTCCGCAGCAGTTTTTTTTTGCAAGTGAAATTTTTTCGACGCAAATTTTTTGAAACCTAATACAATTAGGTTTTGGTTTCCTTTTCTTAATGAATGTTATATTCCATGAATAACTAAGATTAATCAAAAAATCTTCTATAAACAAGACAAAAAATAACACAAAAAAAGGAGGAGAAAATTTGATCAAGAAATTGGGATGAAAATTTGGAGAAAAATTGGAGACAGAAACTGAGGAGGAAAAGCTTTGAATCAATCTGATTTTTTTGAGAGAGCAAACAATCCATCAAAGGCAGCAAAGCTTGTCTTTGTTTTTGTTCATCCAAGAAGAAATTTTTGGTGGAACCAACAAACGGAGGTATGCATCAATTGTCTAATTTCTTCATAGTAGCTTAAATCATCTAATTGTTTCTTTTAATTCAAAAACCTGAGAATCTTAATTCCCCTTTTCTAAAGTTTAAAAACCTTAATTCGTTGCTTTGTTTTTCTAAAAGCTTAAAATTATTATTTTTGTTTCTTCAAAATCTCAAAACCCTAATTTGCTTTCCAAATTTTCAAAATCATATATTAAAACTGTTTCTTTCCACAAACCCTAAAAACATCATTTCTGTTTATATAAACCTTAAATCGTTTTATTTATTTTTATAAAGTTTCATAAAATTATCAATTGATTTTCAAATCCTAAACCCTAATTCAACTCCAAAACCCAAAACAGTGAACCCTAACTCCCTTAAAACCTAAAACCTAAAGTTTTCTAAACCCTAATTCTTTAAAACTTTAAAACCATATAAATCTAATTCTACACAGTAAGCTTAGAAAACACAATCCAGTGACCGTAAATCTTAAATCTAAATATTTTAAAGTGTCCAAAACCTAATTTCATGATTATACATCTCAAACCCTAATTTAGTGAATCAAAGAACTTTACCAACTTTTTAAATCATAAAAACTTTAATCCATTTTAATTCCATTAAAACTCACAGTAGATTAAATTCATGAATTCCAAACACATGAAATAAAGAAACTTAAATAGAAACAGTAGCCCTAATTTGAATCTTTATTTGCCTTATTCAAGTTTATATTTGATTATGCTTTGATTTATTTTATATGCTTTAATTTATTTAAGTTCAATGCTTGGTTTATTTAATTTATCATGGATGGATGTTTACTTTCTATTGATGTTTAATACCTTTGATGAATGATTTATTTATGATGAATGATTATTTACTTTTATCAATTTATTTAGATTTGCAAATATTGTAAGAGGTATGTTTCCACTTGGTGGGTACCTCATTAGTTAAATATCATGTAATTTAAATTGCTTTTCCATTTTAGAACTAATGTAAAGGACATGTTTCTACCTTTCGGTGGGCGTCCTATTTAGGCATGTGATATAAGGACATGTTTCCATCTTCGGATGGGTGTCCATTTATTTGTTTTGCTTGGACATTGTTTTGATTTTCAATATATTGATGCTTTATTTTAATTATTGTGTATAATATGGATAATATTGTTATATTTAAGAATTTTATAATATTAAGACCTATAAAGGAGGACAGTTCCAATGAACGAGGCATTGTGAGGGTGCTGGGCCATTTCTCACCTTCCCCACACGTACCTAACTTTTCGAACCCATTAGGGGGTTGGGAATTCCTTAGGAATTGAGTCATCCACCCCTTTCTTTTTTCTGGCTCGTCCGGGTGGCGACTCTATTTTCTCCGGACTTAGGTCCGTGTTCTCTAAGGCCCTAAGCCTAAACAGTGTCGAAGTCGCAAGAACCATTCCACCGGGAGTGAGGGCAAAAATCCCCGCTCACACATGGGCAAGGTGAGAATGATCCAGCACCCATATAGTGTAATATCCCAAAATTTTAAAATTTTTAATTTTTGGAAAATAAATAAATAAATTATAAGTTAATAAATTAAATAAATGATTTAATAAAAAATTAAGTTAAAAAGTAAAAAGTATATGTGATATATATGTAAATATACATAACATATGCAAGTTAATATTTTAAATTAGTCAAACTTTATTTTAATAATTTAAAATTAAATTGTATAGTTAGTGGAAGATGATATTTTATGTTAATTAAATAATATGATATATACTTGGTGGATAATTAAAGTGAAAATTTATGTGGTTAGAAGTGAAGTGGTTGGATAAAGATGATTGTGGATCATCTTCTTCTTCTTCTTTCTCCATTGAAGGCCGATTTTCTCCATTAGAGGGAAGAAAGGATTTGCTTCTTCCAAGCTCAAGTAATAGAAGGATTTCAAGTGTTCAAGTTGGATTTTTGGGAATTTTCTCCATATTTGGTAAGATTCCAACTTGTTTCCTTGAATTTCCATGAAAGTTTGTATATGTGTGAATTGGATGTTTGATGTAGTATGTTTTAATGGTTGGAATTGGTATGTATGAAGTTTTTTTTGAGTAGTTAACGATGATTTTAAAGTTAGATTGAAGAAATGGTTAAGTTTGAGTTAAGTTTGGTAAAGAGAAAGAGTTTTGGGTTATGTAACTTTTGAGTTATGAAGTCATAGTTTTAAATTGTGTATTTTGCTTTTAATTGAGTTATTTTGATGCATATACAAGTATTTTATAGTTAAATGATGGATTTGGTTGAGTTTGAATAGAGTTGGAAAAGGAAAAAGAAAGATTGTTCAAAGTATGGGAAAGAAAGATAACTTTGGATGTGACAATTATGTGTTGATATCAAGAATTTGGCCTGACACGCCTAGTGACATGGTCATGTCATTAGGTATGTTGATGGTTCTATTTTCTGTGTTTGTGACAGGTCCAGTGAGATGGCCATGTCACTGAGCATCTCACAGCTTCTATAATGTTATAGTATTGACATGTGCAGTGACATGCCCATATTACTGAGCGTGTCACAGCTACTGTTGTGTAAGAGTATTGGCATGGGCAGGGACATGCCGATGTCTCTAGGCATGTTGTAGCTACTGTAATGCAGTACTAAGGACACTGTTATTGACATGCCCATGTCACAAAGCATGTCAAAGCTTCTGTGTTATGGGTTTAGGGCACGGTCATTGGCATGCCCATGTTGTTGAGCGTGTCATTTGTAGATTTTGCCCTAGATAGTTCTTTTCCTTATTTTCATTTGTGTTTCTTATCCTTGTGTTGAGAGGTTATGTATATACCTTTAAGTGTGTTATTAAGTAATTATTTATAATCACATTTGGTTTAGGCATTGACGAGATTTGAGTTGCCAATCCAAGTGTTGAAGGATATCTTGGAAGAGAAGGTTGAAAGTGGTGTTTGAGCTTGCTTTTGGTTGTCCTTTGAGGTAAGTACAAACCTTGAATAAATTGGATATGTTTGCATTACATTGGGCTTAGCACATTTTTATTAGAAATTTTGTTAAGCTATACATTGAACATTCATAAACAATGTGCTATGACATGTGATTTGTTATGAAAGCATTATATGTAATGTGAAAAGCAATTGATAATGGCTAAATTGAGTAAAACTGGAAAAGTATGGAAAATGTGAAAATGACCCAAAATATTTGGCTAGTGTGGTTTGTTGTGTATACATTAAAGATATTATGTAAAGCCATTGCTAATCGCTAGATTGTATAAAATGTGATACATTATGATTATATGATGATGTTGATATAAATGAGATAAATGAGGCAATGTGCCTAGCTTGATTATGAGAAAATGAGAAAGAGATTGATAATGGAAATATGAAATAATTGTGTTCCTATTATGTTATTCAATTTTCAGAGTTTTGTGTTTGGCGGCATGCCTATGAGGTTATCTTCATTATTTGCCTTCGGGGCTAGCTTTTGAGCAATTATTTGATTTGCCTTTGGGGCTAGACGCTTGGCATCTGTGATATGATATGCCTTCGGGGCTAGCTTTTGAGCAATTACTTGATTTTCCTTTGGGGGTAGACACATCGTGTCAACTTGGACCAAAACAGTAACTTTAGGATTTGAATAGCATATTAGATCCTTTGGGCCTAAGCTTGTGTTTGTTTTTATGTGAATTGTGAATTGTGGAAAAATCGAGAAATATGTTAAGATAAAGTGATATGAGATATGATATCCATATGTATTGTGCATTGGCATTGCATTTGAACTTTATTTTTATTAAAGTTTGTATTGCCAGGCTTTTGGCATAGCCCGATTGTGATTCATCGAGCAGGTGGCAGGGTAGATCCGATAGAGCTGGAGAGTTCGTATAAACCGAGCTAGGTCTAGACTTGAAATCTTGATTGTAGAGTTGATTGTTGGACATCAAGATCAGAGACACACTACCAACATATACATATTTTATATTTTCATACATTTTGACATCATGTTTATTATATTATATTTTGATGTATATATATATCGTAAACTATAAAGTATGTTTTGGATAAAATTTTTGTAATGGGGGTATGTATGTGTTTTAACAATTAATATTTTATTTATTATTTAAATTATATCAGTTAAATGATTTAAGATTGTACAGATTCAAAAAGTAAGGTTTTTATTAAAATAGGTTGTGGCATTCTTATACCGTATATGCGTATATTACATATGTTGGGTGTATTTATTATATGTATATAGGGTATAAGGGTGTTACATTTATTTTGGTATTAGAGCCTAGGTTTGAGGTTCTCAACCTAGGTGGGCTGTGAGCGAAAAGAAATGGGGATTTTTAAATATTGTTTTCAATTATGATACATGCATTGGCACTGGCAGTTTCTAATCTCTGATGTGGCAATTTCTGCTATGTTTGCAGATATAGGTAGTTATGGTGTCTCGAACGCATCAGTTTGTAGAAGGTAGTGCAGAGAGTATGGCTCCTGGTGAGGTTAGAGATGGAGCTAGAACTGAGATTGCTGGAGAGGCACTTGCTCCTTTACCAGAGAGAGCAGCAGCTGATGAGATTTTGCCGGGCTAGGTACGACAAATGGTAGAGCTGTTGAGATAGGCTCTAGTTCAGCAATCGTAGTCGTAGCCACAGCTGCAGTTACTGATGAGAAAGTATGATAGGGCAGTGGCTGAGGATTTTGTTGGTACAATAGACCCTGCTGTAGTAGAGCAGTGGCTAGACAGGGTCCAGAGAGTGTTCATCTAGCTATAGGATACTCTAGAGGAGAGTTTGATTATGCTAGATCTCTTATGTAGAGAGATGCATATGATTGGTGAAAGACAATTCCACATGCTCTAGATTATCCACCAGTCCTGACCTATGATATTTTTAGCAGAAATTCAAGTAGAAGTATACTCTGAGGGAGTATAAGGATGCAAAGAAGATAGAGTTCCTGAGTTTGTTGCAGGACACCAGGACAGTGACAGTGTATGTGATAGAGTTTACCTGACTGAGTTAATATCCTGGTGGGATCATTTCTGATGAGATTGACCAGTGTCGGAGGTTTGAGGATGGGTTGAGACCCTCTATCATGTGCATTATAGCAGGCTCCCATTATCAAGACTTTTCCCAGTTGGTTACAGCTGCCAAGAGTATTGAGAGAGCACAGGATCTTACAACAGCTACTAGGGTTGAGGAGATCAGAGCTAGGAGACCCCAGAGTGAGGCAGGGTCTTTATTAGTGAAGAGAGGCCGAGGGGGATATTTTTAGATATTCAATAGGACCAAAGGATGTCTGGTAGGTCAACACAATAGCAGAGATAGAGACAGAGACTTGCAGTTTTAGTGGCTAGTGCTACAACCCCAGTAGTTTAGAGGCCTATTCCACCTAACTATATTCATTGTGGTAGGGCACATGGGGGTGTCTGGTGGAGGACAGTTGCACTAGCAGTATGTTATAGATGTGGGTCGCAATATCACTTTCTCAAAAATTCTCTATAGCCATTAGAGGATAGACAAATATATACTGCGACTTCTCGATCCAGTGTTAGAGGGGGTTGTGGTAGTAGAGGTTTCGGTAGGGGTGGTAGATCTGGGTCTAGTCAGAGAGGAGATTCTACAGCCCAAGGTAGACCAGATTTGGCAAGGCCATCACAGCGGGTCTATGTGATGCAAAGGCAGTCATATGCTTCAGCCGTTATTGCTGGTACTTTTTCTTTATTCGGTACTTCAGTTCTTTCACTGATAGAACCTGGGTTGACTCATTCATACATTAGTTCATCCATCTTTCCTATGAGTGATTTGCATTCAGAGTCCCTAGGATTTGATGTTTTGGTGACAAATCCTTTAGGGCACAATGTTGTGGTTAGCAGGGCGCACTGAGATAGTCAAGTTGTGGTTCAGAATGAGGAGTTTCTCGATAACCTGATTGAGATGTCTTTCAGGGAATATGATCTAATTTTAGGCATGGATTGGTTATTCAGACATGGGGTTGTGGTAGACTATTAGTGGAAATGTGTCACCTTATGAACATGAGATGGTAGAAATGTGATGGTATCTAGTGAGCAGAGACATCTTTCATCCATGTTTGTTTCAACTATTTCAGCGAGGGGAATGATTCATAAAAGATGTGAGGCTTATCTTACTCATGTTGTAGATAACAGAGTATTAGGGTCCCAACTTGACAATATACCTATAACCCAATATACATACACCACATATACACACTATATGTGATATACGTATAGAGGATATAAGAATGTCGCAGTACATTTTCAACAAACAAATCTTTTTACTTAAACATCAAAACATTATAAATCAATCTGAGTAAATTTAAAACATTTAACTTATTTTATGGAAAGTAATAGATAAAACATCTTTTGTTAAAATACATATATATATCTTCATTATTCAAAAGTTTATCTAAAACACTTATTTAATAAGCAGCGGAAAATGCAGTGGAATATACATATGTATACATCAAAATCAATATTTACAAAAATATATAACTTATACATGCTGGCAGTTCGTCTCTGATCTTGCAGCCATTTTAAATAACCAAACATCAGTTATAAAATCTGTACAATCTTAAAACCTTCAACTAATATAATATATATAATAGTTGAGATATTACTTGATAAAATATATATATAACTTTATTACTAAATGTTTATCCAAAACATTTTCAATAGTTTGCGGAAGCGGAATGTACATATATATATGCATCAAAACCAATATTTACAAAAATATAGAACTTATACATGTTGGCAATTTATCTCTGATCTTGATGTCCAAAATCAACACTTCACAAAGGATCACAAGCCTAGACTCGACTCGGTCTAGTTGAACTCTCCGGTTCAACCGGATCTACGCTCTCACCTGCGCGATAAATCAAAATCGCGCTAAGCTAGAAGCTTAGTGGTACAAACCTTGATAGCAATATGATTCGAATGTAATGCCAATGTTAAAATTTTAAGAATTATAAACAATATACAAAGATATCATATTTCATAACATTAAATCTCACTATATTGTTCAATCGTTCCATCATTCATAATTCACATTAAAGTAAAGACAAGCATGGGCCCAAAAGAATCTAATATGCCATTCAAATTTCAGGGTTACTGCTTTGGTCCAATAATCACATTTATCTAGCCCGAAGGCGAATCAGAATTACAATAAAGATTACTTCATATGTAACATCCCAACTAGGCTTCAAGGACTAGGCCCAACCCAGCTTCATGGGGAGCACAACATCACTTAACTAGGCTTCAAGGACTAACCCCAACCCAGCTTCAAGGGATTGTTACTTTTAGGCATGCCACCAACAATAAAACTCTGAAAATTGAATAACATACTAGGCACACAATTCTTTTCTCATGATCATTATAAGCACAATGCCTCAAATATCCCATTTATATCAATATAGCCATCACCAATGGCTTTACATATCATCATCAGGGTATACATAACAAATTACATTATTCATGTATTTTGAATCCTCAACATATATTTCAAATAGTTAACATAATACAAATCATAACACCATTCTTATACACCAACAACATAATAGGTAACTTAACACATTTTCCAACCAAATGTGTTAAGTCCCAAGGTCATGTAAATGTATGCAATAATGTAAGGTTTGTACTTACCTCTAAAAGCAACAAACACAAATTTCAATCTCTTCTTCCAAGAATCCTTTAACACTTGGATTGGGTAACTCAATTCTCTTCAAAAGCTAATCCAAAGGTGATTATACATACTCACTTAGTGATACACATAAGAAAATAAGAATAAGAACTATCTAGGGAAAACTATACACATGACATGCTCAACAACACGGGCGTGTCCCTGATCATGCCCTTATCCCACAACATAGAAGCTTTGACATGCTCATTGACATGAGCGTGTCATTGCATGTGTCAATCCTCCTCCAACACATAAGCTATGACATGCTCAGTGACATGGGCGTGTCACTGGACGTGTCAATCCTCCAACAACACAGTAGCTATGACATGCTCAGTGACATGGGCGTGTCATTGGACATGTCAATCCTTCAACAATACAATAGCTATGACACGCTCAGTGACATGGGTATGTCACTGCTCGTGTCACCCATACTGAAAATAGAACCAACAACGTGCCTAAAGACATGGCCGTGTTACTGGCGTGTCAGGCCAAAAACCTAAAATCGACACCAAAAACACCACATCCAACTATCATCTTTCAATAACCTTATTATCACCACACAAACTCAACCAAGTCCATCAATATACCATAATAAACTTCCATAACATCAAAACAACTCAATTACATGCATCAAAATACAATCACAACCATATTTCACAACTCAAAGTCACACCACCCACAACTCTTATTTTCTTCACCAAACTTAACCCTTTCTCTTCAATCCAACCCCAAATCAAAGTTAACAAGACAAAACACTTCAAACATACCAAAATCAACCATACACACAACTACACCAACCATCCACCAAACTCATAAACACAAACTCAAAAGAAATCAAAGAAACAAGTTGGGAACTTACCAAATATGAAGAAAATCGTTAAAACTCCCACTTGATCTCTTGGAATCCTTCAATTTCTTGAGTTAGCAAGCAACAAAACCTCCTTTCTCTTTGCTAATGGTGGTGGCCGGCTATCAAAGAGAATAAAGAAGAAGATGAAGATGAGCTTACCAACTCCACTTCACTTTTAGCCATATAAATCCCCTTTTTAATCTCAACCAAGTAAAATATATATATTATAATAATATAATCTCAAAATATCAACCTCCACCATCACTTAATTTCTATTTTATATAATTAAATATATCATTTGACCAAATTAACTTGTTGACTTGTATATGTTGTGTATATCTTCATATATATAACATATACACACTTCCATTTTCCTTTCTTTCCACTTAATCATATATACACTTAAAATCATTTAATTAAATTTCAACAAGTAGCATTTCCAAAATTTTAGGGTATTGTTTGGGATATTACAATTCTCCCCCTCTACAAATAAATTTCATCCTCGAAATTACCTATTCTCAAGTCTGGAATAACTAGGGATACTGATCTCTCATCAATTGCTCCCTCTCCCAAGTTGCCTCTTCCTTAGCATGATTCTTCCAAAGAACCTTCACAAGTGGCACTTTCTTATTTCTCAACTCTTTCACTTCATGTGCCAAAATAACCACTGGTTCTTCTTCAAAAGTTAGATCCGGACTCACCTCAATGGATTCTACTGAAAAAATATGAGATGGGTCTGACCTGTACCTCCGTAGCATAAAGACATGGAAGACATTGTGAATTCTATCCAATTCAGGTGGCAAAATGAGTCAATAATCAATTGGCCTAACTTTATCCAGTACCTCATAGGGTGCAATGAAACGAGGACTCAATTTCCCTCTGTGACCAAATCTCAAAATTTTTTTCCAAGGAGACACTTTCAAAAATACTTTATATCCAACACTAAACTCTATATCTCTTCTCTTTAAATCTGAATATGATTTCTGTAGGTCTAAAGCTGGTTTCAAACAATCCCGAATTATCTTCACTTTCTCTTATGTTTCTTTAATCAAATCGGGACCAACCAACTTACCTTCTCCAACCTCTTCCTAACATAGAGGCGTCCTGCATCTTCTACCATACAAATCCTCATAAGGTGCCATTTTAATACTGGATTGATGATTGTTTTTATAGGCAAATTCCATCAGTGGTAAGAACCTATCCCAACTTCCCGAGAAATCAGTGATATAGCTTCTCAACATATCGTCTAAAATCTGTATCACCCTCTCTGACTGCCTATCTGTCTGATGATGGAAAGCAGTGCTAAAATGCAACCGAGAACCCAAAGTATTATGCAAACTTTTCCAAAATCTCAAAGTAAACCGAGGATCTCGATCCTACACCAAAGAAATTGGGACTCCATGCAATCTCACTATCTCACTAATATACAACTCAGCTAACTTCTCAAGAGAATAGCCCATTCGAACTGGAAGAAAATGAGCTGACTTCGTCAACCGATCAACAATTACCCAGATGGCATGATGCTTCTTCTGAGTCAAAGGTAACCCTGTAACACCCTTATACCCTATATACGTACGATACATATTTTCAGCATATGTAAAATATGCATATACGATATAAAAATGTCACAGACCAATTTAATAAAATTTTTCACATTTCTGTTTTAGGATTTCAAATACTAATATATAAAATAAATAGTATATAAATATTCTTTTGTTATAGGAATCCAAAATAAATATTTTATATGAAAATATCTGGGAAAAATTCGTCAAGGTTTTGTTTGTAATTTGGACGTTCCCAAAATTTAGCAAAACACAAACCTGCATAAAGCAAACACTCCCAATAAAAAATCAATTCACCATTTCACCAATACTTCTCAATTTCTCCATATTTTCTCAAAATACTTATATATAGATATATAAATTAACAACACATATAAAATTCCATCTGAATAAATTATTCAAAACATTATTTATAATTTACATTATATACTTCCAAAAACATATCATAACATATATAATATCAAAATACATAGTAATATCAAATATCTACATGCTGGCAATTGACTCTGATCTTGATGTACCTAAAAACAACTCTTCAAGCTTAATAAATACAAACCTAGACCCAACCAGGTCTAGTAGAACTCTTCGGCTCTACCAAATCATCCATGACACATGCGCGATGAATTACAATAGCTCTAAGCAGAAGCCTAGTTGTACAAACTGTGATAATAACAATAAAACTCAATGCAATGCTAATGCACAATGCATATAGATGTCACATCATTCTACTTTCTTATATTTTTCAAATATTTCATAATCACAACTCATAGCATTATATTGCTCAATTGTATCACAATTCATAATTCACATTAAGGCGAAGACAAGCATGGGCCCAAAAAGGATCTAATATGCTATTCAAGTTTTAGAGTTACAGCTTTGGTCCATAATGACACCATGTGTCTAGCCCCGTAGGAAATATAACCATGGATAATGTAACAGCCCCAGTCTCTTGGACCTCAATGTGGCTAGACCCTTAGGCCCCAGTATCTTGGTCCTCAATCCGGCTAGACTACTACAGTTTTTGAGGCTTGCGACCCAGTCTTTTCACCCCAAAAATATCATATTTATTAGCTGGCCTGGCTTACGACCCAGTCTTTTCACCATTCCAACATTTAGCCCGTAGGAAATCATAGGCATGCCACCAAACCCAGAACTTTGAAAATTGAATAATATACTAGGCACACAATTTATTCATATTTCTCATTATAAAATTCTTTCATAATTCCTTTATCAAAACTTTTCTCATTTTCTCATGATCAAACTAGGCACATTGCCTTATTATATCATTATTTCTCACTTTTTTTTTCATTTATTCATTTTTCCCATTATTAATCTCTTTTTCATTGTCACATATTCAATCTAGGCACATTGCATTATTTTCACATTTCTTTCTCATTTTTCTCATTTTTCACATCTTTCTCATTTTTCTCACTTTTCTCATTTTTCTCATTTTTATTAATATCAATTCATTTCATTATTCTACGTATCTCATTTTTGCATTCACAACACATTACCCAATTACTTTGGGTATTTTCACATAATATGCATATTTCACATTCTACACAATTTAGCTATTATCAATGGCTTTTCACAATGCATTTAAAACATATATGACATTACAAATGTCATAGCATATTATTCATACTCAATCAATGAACCAAGTAACTTAACACATTTTCCAACCAAAATGTGTTAAGCCTAAATGTCATGCAAATATAAATAATATATTCAAAGTTTGTACATACCTCCACTAGCAACCCAAAGCAAGCTTAACACAACCTCCAATCCTATCCTTCCAACTTGCCCTTCACCACTTGGATGAAGCAAATCAACCTCCCTCAATGCCTATACCAAATGTGATCATACATAATCATTTAATATCACATTCTAAGGTATTCTCAACATCAAACCATAATTAAACATCACACTAAACCAAATCCCAAAATTAAGCTTCACCTCACTTTAACTTTGAAAAATCATATCAAGCCATTTGAATTAGTGTTTTAAGTTTATTAATATCATTAGAAATATGTTTTAGCATGTTTAAGCCAATTAAATTAATTAACCACATGCTTATGCTCAAAACCCTAAAATGGCATAACCTTCACCATTGAAGGATCTCCATTCCAACTCAATCTAATTATCATTTCAATCTTATTTCCACCACTTATATCATTAAATAACATGATTTAAGCATTAAAATCAAACAATTAATCATTCTTTGAAAATTCACTTTTTCAAAACCCTAAATCAATACTACCGTCTTCAAACTCTATCCAAATTTAACTAAATCCATTATTTGATTTTAAAATCCTTGTTTATGCATCAAAACAGCACATTTGGAATGAATTTGCACAATTAAAACTCATGATTTCAAAAACTCAAATGTTCCATAACCCTAAATTCTCTCCCTTCACCAAGCTCAACTTAAATTCAACCATTTCTATAATCCAACCTTAAAATCATTGCTAACTATCTAAAATAATATCATACACACCCATTCCAATAATTATAGATTCTACATCAAAACCCCAAACTCAACATGATCCAATTTTCTATAGAATTCAAAGAAAAGAGTTGAAAACTTACTAATTTTGGTGGAAATAACCAAAAATCCACTTTTAATACTTGAAATCCTTCAAGTTTTGGAGTATAGAAGAAGCAAAATCTTGGGCTAGACAACCATGGAGGTTTCGGCCATGGAGAAGACGAAGAAGAGATGAAGACTTTCTTTTTTTCTTTTTCTTTTCATCTTTTATTTTAAACCATATATATATATATATATATTAAAAAAATTTAATAATTAATTATTTAATTATTTATTTAATAAATTAAAAGTCATAAATTCTGTATTCCATTCAAAAATAATTTATTTTTGAATTATTTTATAAATTTTGAATTTCTAAGATTTAATTACCAAAATACCCTTTTACTTTGACTTTTCTTTTTAAAAGTGTTGACTTTTATATGTTATGTATATTTTACATATATATCACATATATGTTCAACTTTTTCATTTAAAATCCCTTCATTTTTCATTTAAAACCATTAATTTAATTTATCCATTTAAATTATTATTTATTTTATCAAATTTCCAAAAATTAGAACTTTTTAAAAATTTGAGATATTACACATATTCACAAGTAATGTGTATCTTATATACACATCAAATGTACCTTATACGAGTATTAAATATTAAGTATGTAATGTATTAATCCAATATATATAATTAATATACCATATATATATGTTATATATACTATAGATATATATATATATTGACTATATACAATTTATATCTCCAAATACTTATTCATGGATGTTATAATTTTCTCCCCCTTAAATAATTTCGTCCTCGAAATTATCCAGTATGGTAATAAATCATCCAAATCATTATTTTATCAAATTACATAATTTCTATTCTCCCCCTTAGGTTCATTCTTAATTTCCTTTTTACCATTTCCTAACACATTATTATACTGTCTATTTACTCAAACAGTCACAACAAATTATCATATCATCAATTGAATTGTCATTAGACAAAAATTAGTTCTTCTCTTTAATATATATACCCACACACCTATTGCACTCAAGATATTTGATCGCTTCATGATCTTAAAAATATATTCTCATCACCTTAAATTCAAATGTTGATAACTTTTATCTTAACACAATAATTTTACACATCTTCACTTTGATTCTACTCTTTATACAATTATCACATATTAATTTGACATCAATATTATACAATAGCAAAATCTTATTTCCTTAATAAGATTCATTCCCATTATACTATAACTAACATTTTTCTTTTATAATTATTTGAAACTAATATAACTTAGCTCCTTTTCATATGCATATACATATCAGAATTTTGTATTAAGAACATTATCATATAGCTTGCATATTCTTAATACAACTACACACATTGAATTTCAATAATTACTTGTAAACTTATTATATTTCGGATCAATTGATCTAACCATCACAATATGACTATCACAACCTTATTCTATTCTAACCAACCTTTAGTCTATTTTAAATTCATAAATTTGTTTTCAATTCATGACCTAATTCTATTAGTTCAAATTTATTCTTAAATTTTAATTTTCTTCGAGTTCATCATTACAGATAATATTCACTTCCTCTAGTCTCATTTACTTTACACATCATTTTCATTAACTTATTCATTTTCTACCACTTTCAAACACATTCATTATAACTCTTACTCACATGTCATAATTCCTTTCATTTACCATTTTCTCACATTTCTTATAGTTACCCTATTTACACAAATCACTTTTCTTACACATTATTTAAAGCTCATCATATTTTCAAAATTCTCTTTTGTTTCTACACTTTCTATAATTATAAACAAATTTTTAGTATAAAATTATAAGATACAACTATGCAAACCATAAGTGTAATATCCCAAAGTGCGCCCTAGAAGTTTTGATATTATTGTTGCAAGTGGATTGAATGTATATGTTAAATTTGAAAGAGAAAGGAATTTAAGAGAGAGTGTATATGTTGTATATATAGAAATATATATAACATATACACAAGTCAAATAAGAAAGTCAAAGAAGAAGATATTTATGTTTATTATTGTTGAATTAATTAATTAATGGAAAATAGAAATTTAGATGATTGGAAGAGAGTTTATATGTTATATATATGGAAATATATATAACATATATACAAGTCAAAATGGATGGTCAAAGGAAGAAGATATTTAATTTGTTATTTATGAAATTACTAAAAAGGAAAGTAAGGGAAAGGGAGCTAAAATAAATAGATGAGGGTATTTAAGTAATTTTTTTTGGAATACTTGGTGGAGGTTTAAAGAGATGAGAAATTTGACTTTGCCATTCATTTTCATTTTTTTTTCTTCTTCCTTTATGGTTTGGCTGGCCATCACTCAAGCAAGAGAGCAAGAGAGGGATTTGATTTTCCAAGACCAAAATTAAAGGATTTTTCAAAAAAACAAGTTAGAAATTCAAGAAGTTCATCATTTTTGGTAAGTTTTCTCTTGATTTCTCTTGTTCTATTTGGAGTTTTGTTTGAGTTTGATAGAGTGTTGTTGATGGTTGGAGTGTATTTGTGTATGGTGTGTGTAAAAGTGTTGAAATGGAATTAAAGATAAGAAGTTAGGTTGGTGTTGGTGATGGAAGAGTAAGAGTTGTGTTTAGTGAAATTTTTCTGTTTTGCAATTAGTAAATGCTGTGATTTGTATGATTTTTAATTAAATATAGAAAAATTTTCTTGAAGTGAATTTTTGATATGTTGTACCTCTGTGAGTCTAGAAAGACTGAAAAATATGTTGATTCGATTTTGGAATGGTTATGATTTTGGAAAGATTATTTTTATTAGACCTGTTCCAGCAGGTACCTTAATTGAGACAGCTATCTTTCGGGATTTTTAATAAAACGTAGAAAACTTATATCCAATTGAATTTTGGATATGTTGTTTCTTAGTGAGTCTATTATTTGAGAAAAATAATTTGGAACCACTTTGATTGAATTTGATTTATGGAATTCACAAAGTTCAGAACTGCTGCCGGGATGCAGGGCAATTGGGGCAGTCTGGTTGGGTGAACTATTTGACCAAGATTTTGTATTCAGTTTGATCTGAAATTTTAAAGGAATGATTTTAAGATGTAAAATTAAGTTCTGTAAAAAGTTTAGAGTTTTTAGTCAAGTAGATTGTTTTATACAATTTTTCAAAATAAGGATTAAGTTGAGTCCAAAACCAGAATTTGCTATTCATATGGTCATTTTGCTAATACTCCTTTTTTGGATTAGATTGTGAAGAGGTTAAATTGCCCTAATCTAAGTGTTGAGGATTCTTGGAAGAGTAAGTGTATAGATTGGTGTGAGTTGGTTTTAAGGTAAGTACAAACTACATTATTGCATACATTCATATGATATTGAGACTTGAGACATATTTGGTTATAATGTGAATGTTGTGATGAGCATGTAAAATATGTGTTAATGCCATTGATTATATCTATTTGAATAATGAATTGATTAATGTGATTTGAAATATAACGAAATGTGAAATGTGCAAGATGTGATGATGAAATGAAATGTGAAAGATATGATGTTATGAACAGTTGCTTTATTGTGATTTGAGATCATATGAGATATGAGGCCATGATTGTTGGCTATGATGATGCAAATGAGATGATTGAGACATGGTTGCCTAATTTGCTTATGAAATATAAAATGAATTGAGAAAGAGATTATGAAGAGATGAATGAAATGTTTGTGTGCTTAATATGTTATTCAGATTTCAGAGTTCTGGGTTTGGCGGCATGCCTATGAAATATATGAATAATAGTAACAGTCTTGCCGGGTTGAGGATCTCCTCGAGATTAGTCGGGTTGAGGTCCAAGAGACTGGGTCTGTTACACTTGTTTTGGTAACAGTCTTGCCGGGTTGAGGATCTCCTTGAGTCTAGCCAAGTAGAGGTCCAAGAGACTGGGTCTGTTACCCTATCCATGGATAGATATATACATGTGTATATTGCCTACGGGCTTGATGATTATGATTATGGACCAAAGCAGTAACTCTGAACTTTGAATAACATATTAGTGTATTTTGGGCCCATGCTTGTCTTTGTTTTCAATGTGAATCATGAATGTTTTGATTAATTCTTAAATAATGTAAAATTGTGAAATATAATATTCTCTTGAATTGATCTTGAATCTTGATTGTGTGACATTAGCATGGCATTAAAGCATCATAGCACTGTAGTTTGTACCACTAAGCCGTTGGCTTAGCGCAAATGTGATTCTTCGTGCAGGTGACAGGGAAGAACCAGAGAGTTCCTCTAGGCCGAGTCGAGCCTAGATTTTGAAGAGTGAGTAGTGGGCTTTAAGATCGAAGACTGACTGCCAAACATGTATAAATTTTATGTGTTGTAAAACTTGAGTTTTGATGTATATGAATTTGTAAATATTGTTACTTTCCGTTGCATAGTGAACAAATATTTTATCTACTGTATGTCATAATAAACCTTTACTATATTTTGTACTAGAAGTGTAAATCCTTTTTGCAGGTTGTAGTTGAGGTTATAAGGGGGATTTATTGGAAGAGTACTGAGAATGATTTTGTTTGCATTGGTTTATGTAAAAATGTTTTCAAAAATCAGAAAAAAACCAGTTTTGTCGACACTTGGGATTAAATTTTTAGGCGAAACTATGGCAAAATTTCTGTAAAAATCGAAACTAAAATTTGACTAAGTAAAAGTGGTAGCAACATTAGGATAGTGTGGCGCCTCTACTCAGCTTACACACGTAGGTCGGGAAGGGGTGTTACAATTTTTGGTATCAGGGCCTAGGTTTAAGATTCTCAACCTAGGTGAATTGTAAGAAAAAGAATATTTTGATTTTAAAAGTTGGTTTTGAATAAAATACACATTTTGGTATGGCAGTCTTTGATCTTTAATGAGGAATATTCTGCTGTGTTTGCAGATATAGGTAGTAATGGAGTCTCATTCACGTCAGACTGTAGAAGGAAGTGCTGAGAGTGTAGTTCCATGAGAGAGTAGAGATGGAGCTAGAGTTGACAGAGTTAGTGAGGCACCTGTTTCTGTGCCAGAGAGACCAGTTGTAGAGGAGGGTCCGCCGGGTTGGTTAAGGCATGTGGTAGAACTGTTGAGGGGAGCTCCAGTGCAGCCACCCCCACCACCACAGCCTCAAGTGCCAGTAAGACATTATGACAAGTTGAGAAAATATGGTGCTGAAGATTTCTTAGGTACTAGTGATCCTGCAGTGGCTGAGCAGTGGTTGGATAAGGTACAGAGGATATTCATTCAGTTGCAAGCCATTCGGATGAGAAGTTTGACTATGCCAGATCCCTCCTTTAGAAAGATGCCTATGATTGGTGGAAGACTGTCCCTCATGCTATGGATGATCCACCTACACTATCTTATAGTGATTTTCTGAGGGAGTTCAAACAGAAATATACTCCGAGGGAGTATAAAGATTTAAAGAAGATGGAATTCCTGAGTTTGAGACAAGACAACCGGACGGTGACGGAATATTAGATTGAATACATCCGGTTGAGTCGTTATGCCGAGGGAATTATTTCTGATGAAATAGATAGGTGCAGAAGGTTTGAGGAAGGATTGAGGCCCTCTATTATGTGCATCGTGGCTGGTTCTCGGTACCAGGATTTCTCTCAGCTTGTTGCAGCAGCTAGGAGCATTGAGAGAGCGCAGAGCATTGCAGCAGCTGCTTCTAAGGAGGAGACCAGGGTTAGGAGACCCCAGTTTGAGGCAGGGTCTTCATCTGTGAAGAGGGGGAGAGGAAATTTTGTTCCGAGAATCAGTAGGAGTCAGAGACAGCCGGGTAGGTCAGTGCAGTATCAGAGACAAAGACCAAGACCTACAACTTTTGTAGCCAGTGCCCCGACTCCCGAGATGCAGAGGTCTGCTCCACCTGTATGTGTTCAGTGTGGTGGAAGACATGTGGGTGTTTGTTGGAGGTATAGTAGATCAGCTGTATGCTTCAGGTGTGGATCGCCTGACCATTTCATTAGGGAGTGTCCTGAGATGCAAGAGCATAGGCAGGCTGAGTCTGCAGCCTCTAGACCCAGTGTTAGTAGAGGTGGTCGAGGAGGCAAAGGTTTCAGTAGGGGTGGTCGATCCGGGTATAGTCAGAGAGGAGGATCATCATCCGGAGGCAGTAGGCCAGAGGAGGCCGGATCTTCTTAGAGGGTGTATGTGATGCAGAGGCAGCCAAATGCTTCAGCAGTTATAGCGGGTACATTTTCTTTATTTGGCATTTCAGTACTTGCTTTAATTGATCCAAGATCTACTCATTCATACATAAGTGCATCCATATTGCCTGTGTCTGAATTGCATTCAGAATCCTTAGGATTTGATGTTTTGGTGACAAATCATTTAGGACATAGTGTGGTTGTTAGTAAGGTGCACCGTGATAGTGCAGTAGTGGTTCAGGGTGAGGAGTTTCTTGGTGATCTGATTGAAATGCCTTTTAAAGAATATGATTTGATCTTAGGCATGGATTGGCTGTCTAAGCATGGAGCTGTGGTAGATTGTCAAAAGAAATGTGTCACCTTGAGAACCAGTGATGGTAGGGATGTGATAGTATCTAGTGAGCAGAGACAACTTACATCCTTGTTTGTATCAACTGTAACAGCTAGAAAGTTGATTAGAAAAGGGTGTGAAGCTTATCTCGCTCATGTTGTGGATACTAGAGTAGGGAGTTCTCAACTTGATGATATAACCACAGTTGCAGATTTTCCAGATGTGTTTCCTGAGGAGTTACCAGGGTTACCCCCTGAGAGAGAGGTTGAGTTTGGTATCGAATTGTTGCCTGGTACCACTCCCATCTCTATCACTCCTTATCGAATGGCACCAGCTGAATTGAGAGAGTTGAAGGTGCAGTTATAGGAGTTGTTGGATAAAGGGTTTATTCGCCCTAGTGTTTCACCGTGGAGAGCTCCTGTATTATTTGTGAAGAAGAAGGATGGTACTATGAGGTTATGCATCGATTATAGGCAATTGAACAAAGTGACTATTAAGAATAAATATCCTTTGCCTAGAATTGATGATCTCTTTGATCAATTGAAGGGAGCATCAGTGTTTTCCAAGATTGATTTGAGATCAGGGTACCATCAGTTGAGGGTTAAAGCTAAAGATGTTTCTAAGACAGCTTTCTGCACCAGGTATAGGCATTATGAGTTTTTAGTAATGCCTTTTGGGTTGACGAATGCACCTGCAGCTTTCATGGATTTAATGAATAGGGTGTTTAGGCCCTATCTGGATCAGTTTGTGGTGGTTTTCATCGATGATATTTTGGTGTATTCGAGTAATGAGGAGGAGCATGACAAGCATCTGCGAATGGTATTACAGATCTTGAGAGAGAAGCAGTTGTATGCTAAGCTGTCAAAGTGTGAGTTTTGGCTTGACCAAGTAACTTTTCTCGATCATATAGTTTCAGCAGATGGTATAAGAGTTGATCCGAGTAAAGTTGAGGCCATTTTGAATTGGAGTCCACCAAAGTCAGTGACTGAAGTTAGAAGTTTTCTGGGTTTGGCAGGCTATTATCGAAGGTTTGTGAAAGGTTTTTCTTCGATAGCTACTCCACTCACCAGATTACTTCGAAAGGGAGTTAGATTTGTGTGGACAGATCAGTGTCAAGCTAGTTTTGATCAGTTGAAAGAAATGTTGACTCAAGCACCTGTTCTTACTTTACCCATGGAAGATAAACCATATGTGATTTACAGTGATGCTTCACATAATGGTTTAGGATGTGTTTTGATGCAAGAGGGTAAAGTCATAGCTTATGCTTCTCAGCAGTTGAAGCCGCATGAGCTTAATTATCCGACTCATGATTTGGAGTTGGCGCTATAGTGTTTGCTTTGAAGATTTGGCGACACTACTTATATGGGGAGAAATGTTTTATCTATACGGATCACAAAAGTTTGAAATATTTGGGTGTTCAGAAGGAGCTGAATCTTCGGCAAAGGCGATGGTTAGAACTGATTAAAGACTACGACTGTTTGATTGATTACCATCCTGGTAAGGCGAATGTTGTTGCTGATGCCTTAAGTCGGAAGTCTTTGGCAGGTTTGGCTGTTTATTCACTCTTGTTGCTTGTTGAGTTGAGAGCATTACATGCTAGTTTTGAAGCATGTGATAATGGTGCATTGTTGGCTCAGTTACAATTGAGACCAGTATTATTGGATCAGATTAAGGAGGCTCAATTGACAGATGAGAAAATTCAGAAGATTGTTTCAGATTGCCAAAATGGGGAGAGTCGAGATTTCTTTGTGAGAAGTGATGGTAGCCTTTGGTTTAAGGATAGATTGTGTGTTCCTAATGATGCTAAATTGAGAAAGATTATTTTAGAAGAAACACATCAGTCGGTTTTTACTATACATCCGGGAAATACAAAGATGTACCATGATTTGAAACAACATTATTGGTGGTCAGGTATGAAAAGAGTCATAGCGGAGTTTGTATGCAAGTGTCTCACTTGTCAGAGGGTGAAAGCTGAGCATCAAGTTCCAACAGGGTTGCTTCAACCTTTATCAGTGCCTGAATGGAAATGGGAGAGAGTGACAATGGATTTTGTGTCTGGTTTACCTTTGACACAGAGGAAGCATGATGCTATTTGGGTGATTGTTGATAGGTTGACAAAGACAGCTCATTTTCTTCCGGTTCGGATGGACTATTCACTTGAGAAGTTGGCTGAGCTGTATATTAGTGAGATAGTGAAGTTGCATGGAGTTCCAATTTTTTTAGTGTCTGATCGAGATCCTAGATTTACTTCAAGATTTTGGAAGAGTTTACATGGTGCTTTGGGTTCTCGATTGCATTTTAGCACTGCTTTTCATCCGCAGACAGATGGGCAGTCAGAAAGAGTGATACAGATTATTGAGGATATGTTGAGAAGTTGTGTCATTGATTTCTCTGGAAGTTGGGACAGATTTTTGCCACTTGTAGAATTTGCTTACAACAACAGTCATCAAACCAATATTGGCATGGCACCATTTGAGGCATTGTATGGAAGAAGATGTAGAATGCCTCTATGTTGGAATGAAATTGGAGAGGGCAAACTAATTGGTCCTGATTTGGTTAAAGAAACTGAAGAGAAAGTGAAGATAATTTGGGATCGGTTAAAGACAGCTTCAGATCGACAGAAATCTTATTCAGATTTGAAGAGAAGAGACACAGAATTTGATGTTGGAGATAAAGTATTTTTGAAAGTGTCTCCATGGAAAAATATATTGAGATTTGGTCGTAGAGGGAAGCTGAGTCCTCGTTTTATTGGACCATATGAAATTCTAGAAAGAGTTGGGCCAGTTGCTTATCGTCTTGCTTTGCCACCTGAGTTGGATAGAATCCATAATGTATTCCATGTTTCTATGTTGCGGAGGTATAGATCGGATCCATCTCATATCTTGCCAATTGAATCCATTGAAGTGAGTTCAGATCTGACATTTAAAGAAGAACCAGTTGCTATTTTGGCACATGAAGTGAAAGAATTGAGAAATAAGAAAGTGCCATTGGTGAAAGTTCTTTGGAAGAATCATGGTAGAGAAGAGGCAACTTGGGAGAGTGAGCAAGCGATGCGAGATCAGTATCCTCAACTGTTTCAGACTTGATATCAGGTAATTTCGAGGATGAAATTTCTTTTTAGAGGGGGAGAATTGTAATATCCCAAAATGCGCCCTAGAAGTTTTGATATTATTGTTGCAAGTGGATTGAATGTATATGTTAAATTTGAAAGAGAAAGGAATTTAAGAGAGAGTGTATATGTTGTATATATAGAAATATATATAACATATACACAAGTCAAATAAGAAAGTCAAAGAAGAAGATATTTATGTTTATTATTGTTGAATTAATTAATTAATGGAAAATAGAAATTTAGATGATTGGAAGAGAGTTTATATGTTATATATATGGAAATATATATAACATATATACAAGTCAAAATGGATGGTCAAAGGAAGAAGATATTTAATTTGTTATTTATGAAATTACTAAAAAGGAAAGTAAGGGAAAGGGAGCTAAAATAAATAGATGAGGGTATTTAAGTAATTTTTTTTGGAATACTTGGTGGAGGTTTAAAGAGATGAGAAATTTGACTTTGCCATTCATTTTTATTTTTTTTCTTCTTCCTTTGTGGTTTGGCCGACCATCACTCAAGCAAGAGAGCAAGAGAGGGATTTGATTTTCCAAGACCAAAATTAAAGGAGTTTTCCAAAAAAAACAAGTTAGAAATTCAAGAAGTTCATCATTTTTGGTAAGTTTTCTCTTGATTTCTCTTGTTCTATTTGGAGTTTTGTTTGAGTTTGATAGAGTGTTGTTGATGGTTGGAGTGTATTTGTGTATGGTGTGTGTAAAAGTGTTGAAATGGAATTAAAGATAAGAAGTTAGGTTGGTGTTGGTGATGGAAGAGTAAGAGTTGTGTTTAGTGAAATTTTTCTGTTTTGCAATTAGTAAATGCTGTGATTTGTATGATTTTTAATTAAATATAGAAAAATTTTCTTGAAGTGAATTTTTGATATGTTGTACCTCTGTGAGTCTAGAAAGACTGAAAAATATGTTGATTCGATTTTGGAATGGTTATGATTTTGGAAAGATTATTTTTATTAGACCTGTTCCAGCAGGTACCTTAATTGAGACAGCTATCTTTCAGGATTTTTAATAAAACGTAGAAAACTTATATCCAATTGAATTTTGGATATGTTGTTTCTTAGTGAGTCTATTATTTGAGAAAAATAATTTGGAACCACTTTGATTGAATTTGATTTATGGAATTCACAAAGTTCAGAACTGCTGCCGGGATGCAGGGCAATTGGGGCAGTCTGGTTGGGTGAACTATTTGACCAAGATTTTGTATTCAGTTTGATCTGAAATTTTAAAGGAATGATTTTAAGATGTAAAATTAAGTTCTGTAAAAAGTTTAGAGTTTTTAGTCAAGTAGATTTTTTTATACAATTTTTCAAAATAAGGATTAAGTTGAGTCCAAAACCAGAATTTGCTATTCATATGGTCATTTTGCTAATACTCCTTTTTTGGATTAGATTGTGAAGAGGTTAAATTGCCCTAATCTAAGTGTTGAGGATTCTTGGAAGAGTAAGTGTATAGATTGGTGTGAGTTGGTTTTAAGGTAAGTACAAACTACATTATTGCATACATTCATATGATATTGAGACTTGAGACATATTTGGTTATAATGTGAATGTTGTGATGAGCATGTAAAATATGTGTTAATGCCATTGATTATATCCATTTGAATAATGAATTGATTAATGTGATTTGAAATATAACGAAATATGAAATGTGCAAGATGTGATGATGAAATGAAATGTGAAAGATATGATGTTATGAACAGTTGCTTTATTGTGATTTGAGATCATATGAGATATGAGGCCATGATTGTTGGCTATGATGATGCAAATGAGATGATTGAGACATGGTTGCCTAATTTGCTTATGAAATATAAAATGAATTGAGAAAGAGATTATGAAGAGATGAATGAAATGTTTGTGTGCTTAATATGTTATTCAGATTTCAGAGTTCTGGGTTTGGCGGCATGCCTATGAAATATATGAATAATAGTAACAGTCTTGTAGGGTTGAGGATCTCCTCGAGATTAGTCGGGTTGAGGTCCAAGAGACTGGGTCTGTTACACTTGTTTTGGTAACAGTCTTGCTGGGTTGAGGATCTCCTTGAGTCTAGCCAAGTAGAGGTCCAAGAGACTGGGTCTGTTACCCTATCCATGGATAGATATATATATGTGTATATTGCCTACGGGCTTGATGATTATGATTATGGACCAAAGCAGTAATTCTGAACTTTGAATAACATATTAGTGTATTTTGGGCCCATGCTTGTCTTTGTTTTCAATGTGAATCATGAATGTTTTGATTAATTATTAAATAATGTAAAATTGTGAAATATAATATTCTCTTGAATTGATCTTGAATCTTGATTGTATGACATTAGCATGGCATTAAAGCATCATAGCACTGTAGTTTGTACCAATAAGCCGTTGACTTAGCGCGAATGTGATTCTTTGCACAGGTGACAGGGAAGAACCAGAGAGTTCCTCTAGGCCGAGTCGAGCCTAGATTTTGAAGAGTGAATAGTGGGCTTTAAGATCGAAGACTGACTGCCAAACATGTATAAATTTTATGTGTTGTAAAACTTGAGTTTTGATGTATATGAATTTGTAAATATTGTTACTTTCCGTTGCATAGTGAACAAATATTTTATCTACTGTATTTCATAATAAACCTTTACTATATTTTGTACTAGAAGTGTAAATCCTTTTTGCAGGTTGTAGTTGAGGTTATAAGGGGGATTTATTGGAAGTGTACTGAGAATGATTTTGTTTGCATTGGTTTGTGTAAAAATGTTTTCAAAAATCAGAAAAAAACCAGTTTTGTCGACACTTGGGATTAAATTTTTAGGTGAAACTATGGCAAAATTTCTGTAAAAATCGGATCTAAAATTTGACTAAGTGGTAGCAACATTAGGATAGTGTGGCGCCTCTACTCAGCTTACACACGTAGGTCGGGAAGGGGTGTTACAATAAGTCTTAACCATATTTCTTGAAGCATAACTATCAATCTCACCAAAACTATCCAACGGTCATGCCATAATAATGGTCACGCCCATGGCTCATAAATAAATACTGCTCCTCTATCATTCTTCTTCAAACATTTCCAATCACAATGTTAAGTTCGTATCGTAAAAATCACATAATCATTTTCTAATCTTTTGCTACACAAAAAGTTAACACATTTCAGCTATGTTTCAAAGCAATTTACTCTTGATTACTTGATCATCATTAGCCTCACTCATGTCTCAGCAATATTATCATTAACATCTCTTACATATTCACATTCGTTCATATGTTAATTTACACAATTTCCATTTATTACTCCATTTCTAATCTATCTCTTATAAAATTTTTCATTCATATATATATATATATTTCCATTTCCATACTTTCTTCATTATACTTTCCTTTTCTTTATAATCTCTTATTTATATGCATATACTTTGGGCCCAAAATACTGTACAATCATCAAGTTCAGTTGTTAAAATAACAATTTCACCATCCAGCTCTGTTCGGGTCCATTCTCAATATCAATTCATCACATGACCTAACTTTATGCAGGTCAAGACCTAATCTCTCTTAAGTCTATTAATACATGCAATATCATTTTCAATATCACCAGACACATATTTGTATAAGGTAGTAAATACTCGATAACATTTTTTTAAATCATCCATATACACTTTTTTAAGTCATAATCACAATGTGACTTACTTTCTACATTTTCTTATATATCATATTTGTGTTCATATTGAAAAAAAAATCTCATCATATAAATCATACAATTATACTCAATTCCTCTTTTACATACAACCTATACAAAGTTAACATTTATCACCTTTTAGAGAACATTATCATTTCTCATTCTTTTGACATTACTTAGGTTATTCATCAATTCAACATATATATATATATATACTCTGACCACAATATAATTAACATCTTCCTTATTTAATCACCCATCTCTTAAATAAGTTTCTTATATATATATATATATATATATAACACCTCACATAAATCTTAGTCACATTTCCAATGTGACATCTCTCTCACATTTTTTATGCATTTATCATACCCTTCATATCCCTTTTCATCATTTCCAATTCAATTACCTAAAGTAACTAATTTTTACTTACTTAATCATTTCCCTTTTACTTCATAACAAATTTCTATATTATCAACCACATTACACGTTAATGATATTTTCATAAATAATATTACTTATTCAAAATTACTCTCATACTTATTAAACATTAAACTATCAACATCTAAACAATCTTCATCAAAATTCTCTTACAACTCTATATTTTCAACTTACTACTTTACTTAAACTTCATTCTATTAATCTCATTTTCAAGAGCTAACTTTATAAACTTTATTTTTATATTAATATAACATCAAAAATTCAAATTTCATATATTGCAACCAACAACATGAACCTCACCAAATCTCATCCATGTCACATTTCCATTCTTAAAATCATAACCTTTACATTTAAACAACACTAATTCATTTCATTACACTAATTAACATCATCTATTTATATACTTTAATTTTACACACTCAACCCTAAATCATGCATCATTATTCCGTAATAAATAATTTGCAATCATATATGATTTCACTCTTTGATTTTAATTATAAACTCTTTGTTGTAAATTATTAAAAAATCCATATTCCTTCTACACTTATACCCTTATGCATATAAATTTTTATAATTTTCTTCTTTCATTTGTCTCATAAAATTAATTTATTTTACTTACACAAAACTGCATGACTTCCTCAGTTTCATGCCAATCTCACTTTCAATTTTTATATTCCTTACCAATTCTTTATAAAAGCTTGTAAAGTTTTATCCATGTGCACTTGACACATATATGGATTTATATTTAAAGTTTTAGATTTTTCCAAGCTGATTTAATATATTTAAAAATTAAATCTTTCAAAATCAGAGAATCTGTCTCTTTAATAATTTCTCTGGCAGCACCTGGTTGTCCATTTTGTTTCAGGTATCAAACCTTAATAAAAATTCATGAAATTTTAACCATATGTTATAGGAATACATATGATATTGTGTGTAAACTTTCAGATTTTTCTGGGTTGTTTTACCATAGTTTCTAAATTTATTTGTTTCCCAATTTCTATAGATTCTGAGTTGCTAGAATTACTCCAACAATCTGTGTTCTTCTATTTTTCTTAATTAGAGATCCATCTTTAAAATTTATAAAATTTTAAACATTGGATTCTAACATATAGAAAAACTTTTTTATTAAATTTTTAAACTCATCCAACATTTCTAGATTTGTCCAACAATTTAGACAATATCACTTTGCAGTACACCTATAAAATTTTCTGTAACTATCATGCTCATTTCTCAAACTTTTTATTTTTATATCTTAAATCATTTCCTAGATTATTTTCTAATTTCACTTATTCATCAATTGAATTAGCTATGAATTTTAAATTTCAAATAAAAGTTCCAAAAATTCTTAATCCATAATCTCTAGAATGATGCTTCCATTGCGCTACTATGATCTATGCAACCCAGATGCCATCTCAACTCATTATATCAAATGGGCACTGCCACATCAGGGATCAGATAAATTGCCAGTTCCAATGAATGCATCACAATTGAAAATCATTTTTTAAAATTCTAATTTTCTCTCTCTAACAACCCACCTAGGTCGAGAACCTCAAACCTAGGCTCTGATACCAAACTAAATGTAACACCCCCATATACTATATACGTACAATACATATTTTCAGCATATGTAAAATATGCATATATGGTATAAAAATGTCACAGACCGATTTAATAAAAATTTTCACATTTCTATTTTAAGATTTCAAATACTAATATATAAAATAAATAGTTTATAATTATTCTTTGCTTGTTATAGGAATCCAAAATAAATATTTAATATGAAAATCTCTGAAAAAAATTCGCCATAGTTTTGTTTGTAATTTGGACATTCCCAAAATTCAGTAAAACACAACCTGCATAAAGCAAACACTCCCAATAAAAAATCAATTTACCATTTCACCAATACTTCTCAATTTCTCCATATTTTCTCAAAATACTTATATATAGATATATAAATTAACAGCACATATAAAATCTCATCTGAACAAATTATTCAAAATATTCTTTACAATTTACATTATATACTTCCAAAAACAAATCATAACATATATAATATCAAAGTACGTTGTAATATCAAATATCTACATGCTGGCAACTGGCTCTGATCTTGATGTACCCAAAAACAACTCTTCAAGCTCAATAAATACAAACCTAGACCCGACCAGGTCTAGTAGAACTCTCTGGCTCACCAAATCATCCATGACACTTGCGCGATGAATTACAATTGCGCTAAGCTGAAGCCTAGCTGTAATATCCGAAAATATATCCTAAAATTTTGGAAATGCTTATTGCTGTAATTGAATTAAATGCTAAGTGTGTATATTTGATTAAGTGAGAAGATAAAAAGAAGGCGTGTGTATATGTTGTATATATATTGATATATACAACATATACAAGTTAACAAGTAGAGTGGACAAATGATATTTTGTTTATTTAATAAAATAGATATTAATTGTGAGTGGAAGATGATATTTGATATTTATAATATTATAAAAATATATTAATTGTTTGGTGGAAATTAAAAGGGAGTTTGTGTGGTTTAAGAGGTTTGAGAGTAGTGTTTGGGTTAGACTTTCATCTTCTTCTATCTTCTTTGGCAGGCCACCACCATCTTCATCAAGGGAAGAAAGGTTTTGTTGATTCCTCACTCAAGATTGAAGGGTGTTTCAAGTGATCAAGTTGGAGTTCTAAGGATTTTCTTCACTTTTGGTATGTTTCCAACTTGTTTCTTTGTGTTTTTTTGGAGTTTGTGTATTTGAGTTTGGCGAATGGTTGTTGTAGATGTGTTTTTAGGTTGACTTGGTATGTTTGAAGTGTTTGGTCTTATTAACTTTGATTTTTTGGGGTTGGATTGAAGAGAAAATGTGAGTGGGGATTTTCGCCCCCACTCCCGGTGGAATGGTTCTTGCGACTTCGGCACTGTTTAGGCTCGGGGCCTTAGAGAACATGGACCTAAGTCCGGAGAAAATGGAGTCGCCACCCGAATGGTCCGGGAAAAAAGAAATGGGTGGATGACTCAATTCTTAAGGAATCCCCAACCCCTTAATGGGTTTGGAAAATTGGGTACGTGTGGGGAAGGTGAGAAATGGCCCAGCACCCCCACAACGCCCGGTTCATTGGAACCGGCCTCCTTTACAGTTCTTAATATTATAAAATTCTTAAATATAACAACATTATCTATATTATATAAAATAAAAAGAAAGCAACATTATATTAAAATCAAAGCAATGTCCAAACAAAACAAAATAAATAAATGGACACCCATCCGAAGATGGAAACATGCCCTTACATCACATGCCTAAATAGGACACCCACTGAAAGGTAGAAACATGTCCTTTACATAAGTTCTAAAATAGAAAAGCAAATTAAATTACATGATATTCAACCAATGAGGTACCCACCAAGTGGAAACATACCTCTTACAACATTTGGAAATCTAAATAAAATTGATAAAAGTAAATAACCATTCATAATAAATAAATCATTCATCAAAGATATTAAATATCAATAGAAAGTAAACATGCACCCATGATAAATTAAATAAACCAAGCATTGAACTTAAATAAATTAAAGGATATAAAATAAATCAAAGCATAATCAAATATAGAATTGAATAAAGCAAATAAAAGTCTAAATTATGGCTACTGTGAGTTTTTTTAAGAAATTAAAATATATTAAGGATTTATGTTTTAAAAGGTTGATAAAGCTCTTTGATTAACTAAATTAATATTTGAATGGTGAAATCATGAAACTAGGGTTTGAACACTTTAAAATACTTAGATTTATGGTTTATGGTTACTTATTGAATTATGTTTTAAGCTTACTGTATAAAATTAAACATTTGTGTTTATATGGTTTTTTAAAGTTTTAAAGGATTAGAGTTTAGAAAAAATTAAGGTTTAAGGTTTTAAGGAGGTTAGGGTTCACTATTTTAGGTTTTGGAGTTGAATTAGGGTTTTAGGATTTTTGAATTTAGGGTTTCGAGTAATGAGTTATTTTTAGGATTTAGAAAATCAATTGATAATTTTATGAAGTTTTATGAAGATAAACAACACGATTTAAAATTTATAAAAGCAAAAAAGATGTTTTTACGTCTTTTGGAAGGAAACAGAATACAATTTAGAGTTTTGAAAATTTGAAAAACAAATTTTGGTTTTGGGGTTTTGAAGAAATAAAACTAACAACTTTAAACTTTTTGGAAAATAAATCAACGAATTAAGGTTTTTAAACTTTAGAAAAAGTGAATTGAGGTTCTAAGGTTTTTTAATTGAAAGACACAATTTGATAATTTAGCTACTGTGACAAAATAAAAGAAATTAAGAATTCAAATCTTATTTTGTAAGTTTCACCAAAAATTGCTTCTTGGATGAATAAGGTCAAAGACAAGCCTTTTTGCCTTTGATTTGCTTGAATTTTTTTTCTTCTCTCTCAAAAAATCAACTTCGTTCAAGGTTTTCCTTCACAGATTCGGTTTCCACTTTTGTTCAAGTTTCTGTCCAATTTTCTTCCTTATTTCCCCCTTTTTTGTGTTGTAATCATGCTTATTTATAGAGGTTTTTTGTGGTTTTTTCCTAGTTGCTAACGGCATACATTATAGAATAAGAAAAGGAAACTAAAACCTAATTGTTTTAGGTTTCGTAAAATTTGTGTCGGAAAATTTTCGCTGGCGAAAAAAAACTGCTGCGGAAAAATCACGCTGGCAAAAAAATTTGCCGCAGGAAAAATTGCGCTGGCAAAAAAGATAATCAATCAAATGTTGTTGCTGATGCCTTGAGTCGGAAGTCTTTAGCTGGTTTAACTGTTTATTCGCTCTCGTTGCTTGTTGAGTTGAGAGCGTTGCATGTCAGTTTTGTACCTTGTAATGATGGTGCATTGTTAGTACAGTTGCATTTGAAACCAATTTTATTGGATCAGATCAAAGAGGCTCAGTTGACTGATATGAAGATTCAAAAGATTATTTTCAGATTGCAAGAATGGGAAGACTAGAGATTTTATTGTGAAAGGTGATGGGAGTCTCTGGTTTAAGAACCGATTGTGTGTACCCGATGATGCTGATTTGAAAAGAGTCATTTTAGAAGAAGCACATCAGTCAGTGTTTGCTATGCATCCGGGTAATACAAAAATGTATCATGATTTGAGACAGCATTACTGGTGGATTGGTTTGAAGAGAGATATTGCTGAGTTTGTATCGAAATGTCTCACCTGTCAGAAGGTTAAAGCAGAGCATCAAGTTCCAACTGGGTTGCTTCAACCATTATCAGTACCAGAATGGAAGTGGGATAGAGTGACGATGGATTTTGTGTCTGGTTTGCCATTGACACAAAAGAAGCATGATACTATATGGGTGATTGTGGATAGATTGACTAAGACAGCTCATTTCCTTCCGGTTCGGATGGATTACTCTTTGGAGAGATTGGCTGAGCTGTATATCCATGAGATTGTGAAGTTGCATGGTGTTCCAACTTCTTTAGTGTCTGATCGAGATCCCAGGTTTACTTCAAGATTTTGGAAGAGTTTGCATAATGCTTTGGGTTCTCGATTACACTTCAGTACTGCTTTTCATCCACAGACGGATGGACAGTCAGAGAGGGTGATACAGATTATTGAGGACATGTTGAGAAGCTGTGTCATCGATTTCTCTGGAAGTTGGGACAGATTTCTACCTCTTGTGGAGTTTGCTTATAATAACAGTCATCAATCCAGCATTGTATGGCAGACGGTGTAGGACACCTCTTTGTTGGAATGAGCTTGGAGATAATAAGTTGGTTGGTCCTGATTTGATTCAAGAAACTGAAGAGAAAGTGAAGTTGATTCGAGGCAGGTTAAAAGCAGCTTCAGACCGACAGAAGTCTTATGCAGATCTGAAAAGGAGAGACATAGAGTTTGATGTTGGAGATAAGGTATTTCTGAAAGTGTCTCCTTGGAAGAAGATTTTGAGGTTAAAGGGAAATTGAGTCCTCGTTTCATTGGACCGTATGAAGTTTTGGAAAGAGTTGGGCCAGTTGCGTATCGACTTGCTTTGCCACCTGAGTTGGATCGTATTCATAATGTGTTTCATGTTTCTATGTTGAGGAGGTATAGATCGGATCCATCTCATGTGTTGCCGATTGAATCTATTGAAGTGAGCCCAGATTTGACATTTGAAGAGGAACCAGTTGCTATCTTGGCACATGATGTGAAAGAGCTGAGAAATAAGAGAGTGCCATTGGTGAAGGTTCTATGGAAGAATCATGCAAAAGAAGAAGCAACTTGGGAAAGTGAACAATCCATGCGAGAGCAATATCCTCAGTTGTTTTAGCTTTGATATCAGGTAATTTCGAGGACGAAATTTTCTTTTTAGAGGGGGAGAATTGTAATATCCTCATATATGCTCTAGAAGTTTTGATTATGTTGTTGTTATTGTTGTTGTTGTTATATTGGATTGAATATATGTGTTAATTGCAAGAGAAAAGAAATTGGGAAAGAAAATAGGGTTTAGAGAGAATGGTATATGTTGTGTATATGATGATATATATAACATATAAATTGGTCAAATGAAGAGTCAAGGGGGTAGAGATATTTATTTTGTGGCATGTGAAATTACTTATTTGGGCATATAAGAGACAAAAGATTAGTTTAATGGTTAAGGGCAATTAAGTAATTTCTTCTTGTTGGATTGCATGGTGGAGATTTAAAGAAGAAGAAGAGGTTGACTTGTCTTCATTTTGTCTTTTCTTTGCATTCTTGGCCGGCCATTCAAGAAAGAAAAGAGCAAGAGAAGTGTTTTTGATGCTAGAAGCAATTTGAAGAAGGAATCAAGGGTTTTGGTTAGAGATTTGTGGAATTTCTTCATTTCAAGTAAGTATTCTCTTGTTTTCTTTACTTATTTTGAAGTTGTTTGTGAAGTGAATTAGGGTTGGTTGATTTTGTGATTTGGTGTGTTTAAGAGGTGGTTGAGATGTGTTTTCATGTGTTAAATTGGTTTTAAGTTAAAAGTTTAAATAGGTGTTGTTGTTGGAAGTGGTGGAGGTTGATTTTTGGAAGATTGAGAAGGATGTTGGTTTTAGGGTTTTGAGATGGTTTGTGTTTAGATGTATTAGGAATGTTTTGTGAAATGATTTTTGTGATGAATTTGTGTTAAGAACATTGTTTCCATTCATTTGAAACATGCAATATTGTGTTTGATGAGTTTGAGTGCAATTGGAGGAGAGTTGTGCATATTAGGGTTTGTGTTCTTGGGTGACACGGCCAAAGGGAAAGAAAGACACGGCCAAGTCAAGAGATTTTGGGCTTGTTGGATTGGTTTTTGGGTGACACGGCCGTGTCCCCAAGCCGTGTTGCTTACTGTCAAGTGGTGTTGAGAGACACAGCCACAAGCTTGGCCGTGTCCCTCAAGTGGGCTGCCCGTGTTCTTCACATTGGTTGGTTAGGGATTTATTTCTTTGTTCTAATTGCATTGTTTGGATTTTTCAAAGGTATTTTGGTACCTAAATTTAAACATAAACACTTTAAACATACTTCAAACAAAGTATGCCCTAATCAAATGGATGTGGAAGATCCTAAAGCTATGAATGACATAAATTGTTCTTTGCCCTAATTGCATTGTTGAGATTGAATAATGTTATGTTATGCATTGTGAATGATAATGTGTTCCATGAGTAATGTATAATGAAATGTGATGCAAAGTCATTGTGATTGGCTATGATGATGATATTGAAAGAAAGAAGGCATGTTTGCCTAAATGTTGATGAGAATTGAGAATGGACATGATAACTAAATAATAAATGGATTGTGTGGCTAATGTGTTATTCCATTTTCAGAGTTGGTTGTTGGTGGCATGCCTAATAAGTGTAACAATCTCTTGAAGTTAGGTTGGATTGAATCCTTGAAGCCTAATTGAGATGTTACCACCCTTGAAGCTAGGTTGGGTTGGTTCTTGAAGCCAAGTTGGGTTGATGCTTAGCATGCTTTGCTCCCCTTGAAGCTTGGTTGAACCTAATCCTTGAAGCCTAGTTGGGTATATGATATTGATAAATGTGATAACAAAACCAAAACATTAACTCTGAAAATTGAATGGCCTATTAGTGTGTCTTGGGCCCAATGCTTGTCTTTGTTTAATGTGAGTCATGATTTGTTTAATGTTGTTCATGAATGGTTAAATGAATAACTAATGAGGCATATGAAATGTAAAGGTATGTTGTTAGCTTTGCATATATGATGTTACATGTATAATATGGATTGAGAATTGGCATTGCATTGCACTGAAGCATAACACTAGCACATTTTGTCTTACTAAGCCATTGGCTTAGCGCGATAGTGTTTGATCGCGCAGGTAATAGGGTTGAACCCGAGAGCTGTTCGAGATCGAGTGTGAGTAGACAGTGAAGAGTTGATTTTGGGAACTTAAAGATCAGAGGAGACTTGCCAATCATGTATAACTCTTTTATATTTTGTAAAGTAATGATTTTAATGTACATATGTGTATATTTGTAAATATGAAATTAAATGTTTTCATATATGTAAATATTTGATAAATTCCGCTGCGTAACAACTAAATGTATCTATATATATATCTATTTAGTTTTGTATTACAAGTTAACTACTTATCTTTCTATAATGTATACAATTGAAAGATTATGGTAGGGTTTAAAATGTTTTAAATGTTAAGAAAATCCGTAGCATCTCTATGTTTAGTGCATGTATACTACATTGTGGTGTTTGTAGTGTGCATGTATTGAATGTAGGGGTGTTACACTTGCAAATGGATCTTCAACCATTGAGATCGAGTCTTCACCCTTGAAATGGATCTTCATCCTTTGAGATCGGGTCTTCACCCTCTTCACCCTTGCAAATGGATCTTCATCCTTAGAGATCAGGTCTTCAAGTCTTCACCCTTGCAAATGGATCTTCATCCTTTGAGATCAGGTCTTCACCCTCTTCACCCTTGCAAATGGATCTTCATCCTTTGATATCGGGTGTTCACCCTTGCAAATGGATCTTCATCCATTGAGATCGGTTCTTCACCCTTGCAAATGGATCTTCATCCTTTGAGATCGGGGTCTTCACCCTTGTAAATGGATCTTCATCCTTGGAGATTGGGTCTTCTTTGTTCTTTGAAGATGGGAGTGACATGGCCAAGCTTGTGGCCATGTCATGTGACACGGCCAGTGGCTTGGCCGTGTCTCCTGGGTGTGTCAGCTTCTGTGTCTTTTCTTTGGTTCTTCTTTGTTCTTGGCTTAGGATGGGACACGGCCAAGCTTGTGGCCGTGTCATGTGACACGGTCAGTGGCTTGGTCGTCTGCCAGTGTCACCTACTGTTTCTTTTCTCTCTTTGCTTGGTCCTTCTTGGCTTTGCCCTTTAGGTGCCCGTGTCATTTTCTGCCAAGATTTTCTTTGAGGTAGCATGGCCAAGCTTGATTTGGCTTGGCCATGTTTTGCTTGATTCATGCTCTTCTTTCCTTGTTTTGATCTTCAAAGGGAGTTTTTGCACTTTAACCACTTTTCCCTTGCAACTGCTTTTTCCTTTTTTCTCCAATTTTGATTGGATCTTATATCCTCTCCTTGCCCCCCAAGGATTTTTTCTTTATGCAAGCTTTGATTGATGTTTTTCTTGTCTAATTCTTTGCATAAGCACACATTTCTTCTCTTTGCAAAGTGACTGGAGCTTCCACAAGCGAATAGGCTTTCCATGCCCCCTTGATTCAATATCTTCTTTAGATTCTTTAATTTGCAGGGTGTTTGCTGCTCATTAAGATAAGAAAGTGCAATGTAATATGCTCATGTATGCATGATATGCGTGAATAATACTTACAGTCATTCCATCGACTCACAGACCGAGGTGATTAGCAAAAGTGTTCTCATTGGTTCCTTTTTGATGCTCGTTCAAGCCTTGTATTGGAATGATTGAAAGCTTTGCATTTGTGGCTTTTATCTTCAATATGTTGAGAACATGAGTGGTGGAGACCCCAAGCAGCAGAGTCAGGGATACATCCATTTCAAACTATTTTTCAGCATGTCGGCTGATAGCTTCTTCATGACCTTGCCAATAATCATTTCCTTTGCCCAATGTGTCCTTTGGAGGTTCAGCATACTTTCTTTAACTTGAAGGCTTTGTATAACAAAACTTTTTATTCTATTTTATTTTATTTTTTGAATTTTTGAATTTTTGAATTTTAATTTTGAAATCAAATGTTGGTTTTGCCAAATTAATGTCAATGTACCTCAGGACTTGATTTTTTTCAAATTAACATATCTATAACATGACAACCCTAGTTACCGTACTAAACTCGGGAATTATTTCTATTTAAGCAAGAATTGTTGCACTTCAGATAGGCACATACACATTACTTGGCCAAAGGTCTTATTTGGTTTAAATACTGTCTATCTCATATGCATGCTTATCCAAACTATCTCCACTAATAGACTCTACCTACCAAGAGAGATCAACAGGTCTTTGATAGGCTTGAAATGGGGTTTATAAGGGACACGGGTTTAAATGAAGGCCATTTTGAGATTGGAGCTGGTGTGACACAAAGGACAAACCTTCACACTACAAATTTCTTGTTTGAATTTTTGGCAGCTTGGAGCAATCTTGCTAACTTCCAAATTCTTGGCATTAATCTGGATCTTGATTAGGACAATCTTTGTTTCTTTGCATAAAGTTTAAGACCCAAATTCACTTCTTTTCTTCTTATCCCTTTTCTTTCTTTTTATTTTTCTTACTCCTCCCTTTCTTTGAGCATTTTATAATTTTGTCCTTCTTCCTTGTAGGACTGTCAAGTATAGAACTTTCAAGAACTGAATGGTCTTTCTCCTTTTTCTTTGATTTTGATCGAATCTTTAGTTGGGTTGGACCAATTCAAGTCAAACCATCCTTATAAACCAAATGGAAGCCTTTTGTTGTCTTAGGTCAAAGAGAACTCAATTGGTTTTTGAACTACCTTTTTAGGTTTTATCTTTCTTCTCTTTTTATCTTTCTTCTTTCTTTTCTTTTCTTTTTTTTCCTTTTTTCTCTTTCTTTTCTTTTCTTTTTTTTGTTTTCTTTTCTTCTCTCTTTTTTTTTTTGTTTGGTTTGTTTGTTGTTTTTTTTGGTTCTAGCTCTAAAAGAGTTGTCTTGTTTGTACCAACTTGGGCCTCTAATAATGGATGAGTGGAGGAACATAAATCTTCTTTAATAGGGATAAATCATTTATTACCCTGATGTTGATGTTGATATATTTGAGATATTAAGAAAACTTCAACTACCCTTATGGTATTGAAAGCATCAACTACCCTCATGGTCTTGAGAACATCAACTACCCTTATGGTCTTGAGAACTTCAACTATCTTCATGGTCTTGAGAACTTCAACTACACTTATGGTCTTGAGAACTTCAACTACCTTTATGGTCTTGAGAACTTCAACTATCTTCATGATCTTGACTAATCATTACTTTCTTTAATCTTCTTGCCTCTTCATCTTAGTGATCATAAGACTTGTCAAAAGTATCACAATAGCTCGGGGTAGGTTGTTGGGGTTATATGCCAATGAAAAGAAAGCATAAATTTTATGAAGGCTCAAAGGGACAACTCGGGATTCATATTTAATAGGGTGGATACTAGTTGTTGGCTAACCAAACAATGCCTAGATCATCTCTCCCTTAAATAAGCAGAGTTCAATGTCAGCTCGAAAGTTTTTCAAAGCATGTTCTAAGACTGACTAGGACCTAGATAAAGGTAATTATGCAGGAGCCCTCTCTAATAAAGCATACACAACTCAATGCTATAGAGCGATTCCCTCACCTAGTAAAGTCATTCAAGTCATGATGCCTAGACACATTAATTTATAAACATCAAGCTAAATTCCTCATTGGTTGAACACCAAAATGAACAAAGACCAACAAAATTTTTGATAAAAGTAATTTATTCAAGCAACTTTAAATTTGAAAAATAAGATTGTTCCAATTAAAGAAAGTAAAATTGAAAAGCAACATTCAAGCTAAGGAAAGTTCATTGAGTTAGGCTTCTTTTCCTTTCACATCTTTAATATCCCCATCTTGAAAAGAGGATAAAACAAAATCTTCTTCCAATCCTTTTTCCACCATAAAAGTTGCCGGTGGTGGCACTCTTCCAAATTTAGGCAAAGGGTTGTTCTTGGTATTGGGCTTATCTGGCTCGGGTAGCTTACCACTGTCGATTAAATCTTGGATCTCATGCCTTAGATGAGCACATTTATCTATTTCATGCCCTCGTATTTGATGAAATTGACAGAAGGCCTCGACATTGAAGTTTGGTGGCAATGGATTATATAACGGTCGAGGAGCTAACAGTTGTAACAACCCTTTCTTTTGCAGCTTGCTAAAAACCAAAGATAGAGGTTTTCCCAATGATGAGAATTGTCTTTTATTCCCTTGATCGGTTACATTAACATCAACTTCTTTTTGAGTGCTTTGATTGTTAGGCTGGTTGTTCCCTTTCTCATTCCTTCTTATTGAAAAACGGTTCTTCTCTCTTTCCCACTCTTCAATTTTTAGACCAGCTTGGAGAAGATCTTTGAAGTCAATTGGAGAAGATCTTTGAAGTCAAGGATGAGTGTATGAGACATCCTTTCACGAAGATTGGGCAGGACACCTCTCACGATCATCCTTATTTGATCATATTCATCGGGCCTTTTCTTGAGCAAAGCAGCCTTATTTCTCCATCTCTTCACATAGTCCACAAAATTCTCATTTGGCCTTTGTCTAATGGACTCAACTTCCATTAAGGTAACTTCCAACTCGACATTATACCCATATTACTGGATGAAGGCCTTGTATAGCAAATCCCAATTCTTTTGTGTTCCATCATCTAAGGTATTGAACCAATTTTGGACAACAGGGTCCAATGAGAGCATGAAGTACCTTAGAGTTTGAGCCTTAGTAGCTCGAGCAGACTGCATGGCAGTGATATACTGCTTCACATGGAGATGAGGATTTCCAATGCCATTGTACTTGGCAAAGGATGGCATCTTGAACTTGTATGGAACTTCTTCATCTAGCTCGAATAACTTGTCAACTTCAGACATCTCTTCGATTTTCAGCTTCTTCTCAAATTTCTTTTCCAAATCAGCAATCATCTTCTCAACATCAGAAGTCTCATTGTTTTCAATAATTGCCTTCTCAATAACCTTTGGCTCCTTTTCAACTTGAAGATCTTGGTAATATTGAGCCCAATCATCATCATCAATGATCACCTTATCATCATCAAAAGCTACTTCATCAACTTTAGCCTTCCCTTTGACTTTCTTGGTGCTAGCAGATGCTTCGGCATTATTTCCTAAAATTGCAGCTAGTTGATTCTTTATGGTCTTGGCCATGGCCTCTTTTATTTCTTCCATCTTGGCATTGAGGGCTTCATCTACCATCCTTTGAATTTGTTCAGGCTCCATTGTTTTTGGTGAGCAAGTGATTGAGTCGTTGCTAGATACTTCATCTCCGGCGTAGGTCGGATTGTTGTAAGCTTTTGAACTATCATAATCCAGGGCTGTGAGCCAGAGAGGATCAACTATATGAGATGCAAATGTATGCATGTATGTATGTATGCACAAACAACAAACAAGCAAGGACAAATAGGGCGTTCCTTCCAACCTTATAACATCTACACACGAATGGCGAGTCTCTTTTCCTATGTATATGGTTAACAAAATACCAATATGGGGTATCTTGCTTTCGAATGATTCCCTCGGACGTTTTAACCAATAGTTATATTTTCAAAAATGGAAATCAATCCATGATAATTCCCATTAATTAGGTTTTAATCCATTCAACCAACTATAATAGCTCTTATGCTATATTGGACTAAAACGAAATTAAGAGGTTTATTACAAATAGATTTCTCACTTGAAAAAGGTAACTAATGATTCATGTCAAAAACAAGCCCATGGTTAATTTATTCTTAGTGTAAACTAGGCCCACAATTGATTTTTGGTATTTCTTAATTGACCTAAATATTTTGCAAGCTCTTTGTAAGAAAATATTGGGTGAAAATAATCTTGTTTCTAATCCCATAAAAAGATTTTAGAAAAATAGATTTCAGGGTTAGTATTTGGGCCATGAGCAAAAGAATTTTTGATTTATTTTTAGAAAAGTTTTATGTCCAAAGACCATCTTAAAAAATGTTGAAAATAGCTTTGGTCTTTTGGATTTTCAAAAGAAAATTTTATTTTGAGCTTACAACGTACTTAGGTCATATTAGAAAACGAACAAACCAAATAAGCCATGATTTAGACTAAGATAAACTAACCATAGTCAAACAACATGCATTTAGGGTAAAACCTAAGGAAAGTAACTAGGCCAATTACATGAGCTTTAGTCTTTGGGTAAAAAGGCTTAGGTTCCCATAGCAAGTATATACCAAATGGTATGAGGCTATGAGTGTTTATGCCATGCTCGATCTCCATACCTTGAGTGAAAGTATGGTATCCCTTACATAACATAACACGGGTAACATGGGCATCCTAACTCACACACACAATGCAATATAATATGATGCAATGGATAATATCATTATAAGAAAGAATAGAATAATATAAAGAATAACGGAATCAACTTCTCTTATCCCTAGTGGAGTCGCCAATGTGAGAGGGGATTTTCGCCCCCACTCCCAGTGGAATGGTTCTTGTGACTTCGGCACTGTTTAGGCTTGGGGCCTTAGAGAACACTGACCTAAGTCCGGAGAAAATGGAGTCACCACCTGGACGGGCCAGGAAAAAATAAAGCGGTGGATGACTCGATTCCTAAGGAATCCCCAACCCCTTAATGGGTTCGAAAATATGGGTACGTGTAGGGAAGGTGAGAAATGGTCCAACACCCCCACAACGCTCGGTTCATTGGAACCAGCCTCCTTTACAGGTCTTAATATTATAAGATTCTTAAATATAACAACATTATCCATATTATATAAAATAAAAAGAAAGCATCATTATATTAAAATCAAAGCAATGTCCAAACAAAACAAAACAAATAAATGGACACCCATCCGAAGATGGAAACATGCCCTTACATCACATGCCTTGTAATATCCTCATTTATGCCCTAGAAGTTTTGCATGTTGTTGTTGTTGTTGTTATTGGATTGTTGGTTTAAATTGAGAAAGAAAAGTATAAGTGTTTTGGGAAAGAATTTAGGGTTTAGAGACAAGTTTATATGTTGTGTATATTGTGATATATATAACATATAAAATGGTCAAAGGGAGAGTCAAAGTGTTGGTTAGTGGAAGAAGATATATTCTTGTTGAGTGTGAAAGTTCATATATGGGCTCATATAAGACAAAAGGTTAGTTATATGGTTAAGGGCCTTGAGGTAATTTACTTTTGGAAATTTTGTGGTGGAGATTAAAAGGAAGATTGACTTTGTGATTCTTGATCATTTTCTCTTCCTCTTGATGGTAGTGGCCGGCTCTCCATTAGTAAAAGGGAAGGAGAAGTGTTCTTGATAGTAAGATCAAGATTGAAGGGAGAATTGAAGAATCAAGTTGAAGATTTGTGGAATTTCTTCACTTTAGGTAAGTAATTTCTTGTTTTCTTTTATTAATTTGGAAATTGTGGTTAAGGTGTATTGAGAATTGTTGAGATGATGATTTAGTGTGTTGATGTGTGTTTATAAGTGTTAGAGTTGATTGTAAGTTAAAAATTGGAGGTTATGTTGGTTTGGTTGTGATTATGGAAAAATAAGTGAAGATTGATAGTGGAAAATCAAGAGTAGAGTTTGAGTTAGGGTTTTGAGATGGTGTTTGTTTAATTGTGATATTAAGGTGTTTTAAAGTGATTATTGTAATGAATATGTTTTTAGAACATTGATGATGTTCATTTGAAGCATGTGGTATGATGTATATTGAGTTTTAATGCATTTGGAAGAGAGTTGGTTACAATTAGGGTTTTGGTTTTGGGAGACACGGCCAAAGGCCATGTGAGACACGGCCAAGTCATATGATTTTGGACGTGTTGGATTAATTTTTGGGTGACACAGCCGTGTTCCCAAGCCGTGTGAGCTACTGTGAGTTTTGGTTGAAGAGACACGGCCGTGTCCCTAAGCCGTGTTTGCTACTGCCAAAGTTGAATTGAGAGACACGGCCACAAGCTTGGCCGTGTCCCTCATGTGTGCTGCCCGTGTCCATCAAATGAGTTGGTTAGGGTTTTGTTTCTTTGTTCTTTTTTGCATTGTTTTGGTTCTTCAAAGGTGGGTTGGTTCTTAAACCTAACCCTAAAACACTTTAAACACACTTGAATCAATGAACGAACTAATCAAATGCATATGGAAGATCCTAAAGCTATGAATCATATAAGTTGTTCTTTGCCCTAATTGCATTGTTGAGATTTAAACAAGGTTATGTTATGCATTGTGAAAGGTATTGTATTTTATGAGTAATGTACCTTGAAATGTTGTATCAAAGATGAAATGATAATTCAAATAAGATATGATATGAGACAATGCCATTGTGTTTGGCTATGATGAATGATGCTATATGATGATAATATTGAGAGAATGAAGGCATGTTTGCCTAAATGTTGATGAGAATTGAGAATGGAAATGATAATTGATATGTAAATGAATTGTGTGGCTAATGTGTTATTCCATTTTCAGAGTATGTTATTGGTGGCATGCCTAATGATAGTAACAATCTCTTGAAGTTAGGTTGGATTGAATCCTTGAAGCCTAATTGAGATGTTACCACCCTTGAAGCTAGGTTGGGTTAGTTCTTGAAGCCAAGTTGGGTAGAAGCTTAGCATGCTTTGCTCCCCTTGAAGCTTGGTTGAACTTAATCCTTGAAGCCTAGTTGGGTCTATGATATTGATATTGATAAATGTGATGATAGAACCAAAACATTAACTCTGAAAATTGAATGGCATATTAGTGTGTCTTGGGCCCATGCTTGTCTATGGTTAATGTGAGTCATGAATGATGTTTGTTTTGCTTTGTATTGATGATTAAATGAATACTAATGAGGTATATGAAAAGATAATAAAATGTGATATGTAATGTGAAAGTATATTGTTAATTTTGCATATATGATGTTACATATATATTATGGTTTGAGAAATGACATTGCATTGCACGAAGTCATATCATTAGCATGATTATCTTACTAAGCCCTTGGCTTAGCGCGATAGTGTTTAATCGCGCAGGTGATAGAACTGTTAGAATCGAACCCGAGAGCTCTTCGAGACCGAGTGAGGGTAGACATTGAAGAGTTGATTTTGGAGACTTAAAGATCAAAGGAGATTTGCCAATCATGTATAACTCTTTTTATATTTTGTAAAGTATTGATTAAATGTACATATTTGTATATTTGTAAATATGGAATTAAGTGTTTTCAAATATGTAAATATTTTATGACTTCCGCTGTGAAATAACTATATGTATGTATATATATATCTAATGTGTTTTATTTTAAAAGTAAATGATCTACTTTTCTATATTATATAATGATAATAGTATTGTATCTATTTAAATGTTTTGAATGTTGAAGAAAACCGTAGCATCCCTATGTTTGGTGCACTTATGCTACATGGTTGTAGTTGTAGTGTGTGTGCATTGGATGTGGGGGTGTTACATGCCTAAATAGGACACCCACTGAAAGGTAGAAACATGTCCTTTACATAGGTTCTAAAATAGAAAAGCAAATTAAATTACATGATATTCAACCAATGAGGTACCCACCAAGTGGAAACATACCTCTTACAACATTTGAAAATATAAATAAATTGATAAAAGTAAATAACCATTCATAATAAATAAATCATTCATCAAAGATATTAAATATCAATAGAAAGTAAACATGCACCCATGATAAATTAAATAAACCAAGCATTGAACTTAAATAAATTAAAGCATATAAAATAAATCAAAGCATAATAAAATATAGAATTGAATAAAGCAAATAAAAGTCTAAATTATGGCTACTGTGAATTTTTTTAAGAAATTAAAATAGATTAAGGTTTTATGTTTTAAAATGTTGATAAAGCTCTTTGATTAACTAAATTAATATTTAAATGGTGAAATCATAAAACTAGGGTTTGAACACTTTAAAATACTTAGATTTATGGTTTATGGTTACTTATTGAATTATGTTTTAAGCTTACTGTGTAAAATTAAACATTTGTATTTATATGATTTTTTAAAGTTTTAAAGGATTAGGGCTTAGAAAAAAATTAAGGTTTAAGGTTTTAAGGAGGTTAGGGTTCACTATTTTAGGTTTTGGAGTTGAATTAGGGTTTTAGGATTTTTAAATTTAGGGTTTCGGGTAATGAGTTATTTTTAGGATTTAGAAAATCAATTGATAATTTTATGAAGTTTTATGAAGATAAACAACACGATTTAAAATTTATAAAAGCAAAAAAGATGTTTCTAAGTCTTTTGGAAGGAAATAGAATACAATTTAGAGTTTTGAAAATTTGGAAAACAAATTTTGGTTTTGGGGTTTTGAAGAAATAAAACTAACAACTTAAACTTTTTGGAACACAAATCAACGAATTAAGGTTTTTAAACTTTAGAAAAAGTGAATTGAGGTTCTAAGGGTTTTGAATTGAAAGACACAATTTGATAATTTAGCTACTGTGACAAAATAAATGAAATTAAGAATTCAAACCTTATTTTGTAAGTTTCACCAAAAATTGCTTCTTGGATGAACAAGGTCAAAGACAAGCCTTTTTTTCTTTGAATTGTTTGAATTGTTTTTTGACTGTCTCAAAAAATCAACTTCGTTCTAGGTTTTCCTTCACAGATTCGGTTTCCACTTTTGTTCAAGTTTCTGTCCAATTTTCTTCCTTATTTCCCTCTTTTTTGTGTTGTTATCATGCTTATTTATAGAAGTTTTTTGTGGTTTTTTCCTAGTTTCTCACAGCATACATTATAGAATAAGAAAAGGAAACCAAAACCTAATTGTATTAGGTTTCGAAAAATTTACGTCGGAAAATTTTTGCTGGCAAAAAAAAACTGCTGCGGAAAAATCGCGCTGGCAAAAAAATTTGCCGCAGGAAAAATTACGCTGGCAAAAAAGCTGCCACAGCGGGCGAAGCAAGCATCTTCGCCAATTTTTCCATCGCCGATTTTTATTTTTATTTTTATAATTTTTATTTGTTTATTTTTATTTTTTAATAATAAAAATTAGATACAAAAGCAAAAATTATTTAATTAAGATAATAAAAATTATTTTGGACCAATTAAAATATATTAGACAACACAAAAATTATTTTGGATCGAACTGGGTCAAAAATTAAGGGTCTACAGAAAGGGTTAAGTTTGGTGAAGGAAACAAGAGTTGTGGATTATCGATGAGTTGAGTTGTATTATATGATTGTGATTTGTGTTTGATGCATGTTATTGAGTTGTTTTGATGTAATGCAAGTTTATTATGGTTTATTGACAGTTTTGGGTAAGTTTGTTTGGCGTGGAAAAGGGTAAAAGAAAGATGTTTGTTGGATGTGGTGTTTTTGGTGTCGATTTTAGGTTTTCGGCCTGACACGCCCATTAACACGGCCTTGTCTTTGGGCATGTTGTTGGTTTTATTTTCAGTGTGGTAGTATTGACACATCCAGTGACACGCCCATGTCATTGAGCGTGTCATAGCTACTGTGTTGTTGGAGAATTGACACATGTAGTGACATGCCCATGTCACTGAGCGTGTCAAAGCTTCTATGTTGTGGGTTTAGGGCACGGCCAGAGACACGCCCGTGTTGTTGAGCGTGTCAAGTGTAGAGTTTGCCCTAGATAGTTTTTATTCTTATTTCTTTATGAGTATCACTAAGTGAGTATGTATATTCACATTTGGATTAGGTTTTGAAGAGATTTGAGTTGTACCAATCCAAGTGTTGAAGATATCTTGGAAGAGGAGGTTGTTAGATTTGTGTGCGTTGTTCTTAGAGGTAAGTACAAACCTTACATGATTGCATACATTTACATGATTTTGGAACTTAACACATTTGGTTGGAAAATGTGTTAGGTTACCTATTATATTATTGATATATGAGAATGGTGCAATGATTTGTATTATGTGAATTATATGTTGAGGATTCAAAATATATGAATAATGCAATTTATTATGTATACTCTAATGATGAAATGTGAAGCCATTGATGTTGGCTATAATGATATAAATGAAATATTTGGGGCATTGTACCTAGATGACCATAAGAAAATGGGAATGGATTTGATAATGAAATAATGAAAGAATTATGTGCCTAGTATGTTATTCAATTTTTAGAGTTTTGTTGTTGGTGGCATGCATAAAAGTAACAATCCCTTGAAGCTAGGTTGGGCTTGGTCCTTGAAGCCAAGTTGGGTTGATGCTGAGCTCCCCTTGAAGATTGGTTGGGCCTAGTCCTTGAAGCCTAGTTGGGATGTTACTTATGAGATGTTTCTCATTGTGATAATGATTCACCTATGGGCTTGATAAATGTGAATATTGGACCAAAATAATAACTCTGGAATTTGAATGGCATATTAGTTTCTTTTGGGCCTATGCTTATCTTTGCTTTAATGTGAATTATAAATGATGGTACAATTTTTTTGGTATCAGAGACTAGGTTTGAGATTCTCAACCTAGGTGAATTGTAAGAAAAAAAAATTGGTTTTTAAAATATGGTTTTTAAATAAGATACATGCATTGGCACTGGAAGTTTTTGATCTTTAATGAGGTAATTTCTGCTGCGTTTGCAGATATAGGTAGTGATGGCGTCTCAATCACGTCAGTCCATAGAAGGTAGTGTTATGAAATATGATATCCTTATATACTGCTTCTAATTCTTGAAAGTATGACATTGGCATTACATTGAATCATATTATTATCATGGTTAGTATCATTAAGCCTTTGTCTTAGCGCGATTGTGGTTCATCGTGCAGGTAACAGGGTTGATCCGATTGAACCGGAGAGTTCAGCTAGACTGAGTCGAGTCTAGGCTTGTGATCCTTCGTGAAGAGTTGATTTTTGGACTTCAAGATCAGAGACGAACTACCAAGCATGTATAAACTCTATATTTTTGTAAATATTGATTTTGATGTATACATATGTATATTCCACTGCTTATTAAATAAATATTTTGGATAAACTTTGGGTGTAATGAAAATATATGTATATGTGTTTAACAAGGAATGTTTTATCTATTACTATTTATAATTATGATTTGATGTTAAAGTTTCAAAGATTGGTTTGTTTTAAATAGACTATGATATCCTTGTATCCGGTATGCGTATATTATATATGTAGGAGTATGTGGCGTACGTATATGGGGTATAGGGGTGTTACAATTGTTTTGGTATCAGAGTCTGGTTTGAGATTCTCAACCTAGGTGAATTGTAAAAAAAAGAAAATTTTGGTTTTTAAAATATGGTTTTTAAATAAGATACATGCATTGGCACTGGCAGTTTCTGATGTTTGCAGATATATGTAGTGATGGCGTCTCAGTCATGTCAGTCCATATAAGGTAGTGCTGAGAGTGTAGCTCCTGATGAGGGTAGAGATAGACTTAGCGTTGAGAGAGCTGGTGAGGCACATGTTCCTATGCCGGTTTGGTTACGACATATGGAGTTATTGAGGTAGGCTCCAGTGCAGTAGCTGCAACTACAACCACAGCCATAAGTACCAGTGAGGTAGTATGATAAATTGAGGAAGTTTAGGGCTGAAGATTTCTATGGCACTACAAATCCTGTAGTAGCTGAGCGGTGGTTGGATAGAGTTTAGAGGATTTTTATCCAGCTGCAGGCTACTCCTGAAGAGAAATTTGATTATGCTAGATTCCTTCTGCAGAGAGATGCTTATGATTGGTGGAAGACGGTTCCACATGCGATGGATGATCCACCGACATTAACCTATAGTGATTTTCTGCGAGAGTTTGAGCAGAAGTATACTCCGAGAGAGTATAAAGATGCCAAGAAGATGGAGTTTCTGAATCTGAGACAGGATAACCGGACTTTGACAGAGTATGAGATTGATTTTATTTGGTTGAGTCACTATGCCGGTGGTATTATTTCAGATGAGATAGACCGATGCAGGAGATTTGAGGAAGGGCTGAGACCCTCTATTAAGTGTATTGTTGCAGGCTCCCAGTACCAAGATTTTTCTCAGTTGGTTGCAGCTGCCAAAAGTGTTCAGAGAGCACAAGGTATTACAGCAGCTGCTACTGAGGATGAGACTAGAGTTAGGAGACCCCAGTTTGAGGCAAGGTCTTCATCTTTGAAGAGAGGCAGAGGAAGTTTTATTCCGAGAGTCAGTAGGAGCCAGAGGCAGTCTGGTAGGTCAGTTCAGTATCAGAGGCAGAGACCGAGATATATAGTTTCTATAGCTAGTACTCCCACTCCAGTGGTTCATAGGTCTACTCCACCTACATGTGTCCATTGTGGTAGGGCACATGGAGGTGCTTGCTGGAAGACGGGTGGACCAGGATTGTGTTTTAGATGTGGGTCACCAGATCATTTCATCAAAGATTACCCTGAGCTACCAGAGGATAGACAGACTGATACTGCAGCTTCTCGACCCAGTGTCAGCAGAGGAGGTTGAGGGGGCAGAGGTTTTAGTAGAGGTGGTCGATTTGGGTTTAGTCAGAGAGGAGGCTCTACATCCGGAGGCAGTAGGCCAGATGAGCCATCTCAGCGAGTGTATGTGATGCAGAGGTAGCCGGATGCTTCAGCCGTCATTGCGGGTACATTTTCTTTTTTTGGCATTTTAGTTCTTGCTCTAATTGATCCAGGATCTACTCATTCATACATAAGTGCATCTATTTTTCCTATGTCTGAATTGCATTCTGAGTCTCTAGGATTTGATGTCTTGGTGACAAATCCTTTAGGCATAGTGTGGTAATTAGTAAGGTGCATCGTAATAGTTTAGTTGTGGTAGAGGATGAGGAGTTTCTTGGTGATTTGATTGAAATGCCTTTAGTATGATTTGATCTTAGGCATGGATTGGTTGTCTAAGCATGGGGCTATGGTAGACTGTCAAAAGATGTGTGTTACCCTGAGAACCAGTGTTGGTAGAAGTGTTATGGTATCTAGTGAGTAGAGACATCTTGCATCCATGGTTATTTCAGCTGTTGCAGCTAGGAGGTTGATTCGGAAGGGATGTGAGGCTTATCTTACTCATGTTGTGGATACCAGAGTAGTGGGCTCTCAACTTGATAGTATACCCACAGTTGCGGAATTCCCAGATGTTTTTCCTAAGGAGTTGCCAGGGATACCCCCTGAGAGAGATGTTGAGTTTGGTATCGATTTGTTGCCAGGTACCACTCCCATCTCTATTACTCCCTATCGAATGGCACCTGCTAAGTTGAGAGTGTTAAAGGTGCAGTTGCAGGAGTTGCTGGATAAAGGGTTTGTTCGCCCTAATGTGTCTCTTTTGGGAGCTCCTATTGTATTTGTGAAGAAGAAGGATGGTACTTTGAGACTGTGCATTGATTATAGGCAGTTGAATAAGGTGACTATCAAGAATAAGTATCATTTGCCTAGGATAGATGATCTCTTTGATCAATTGAAGGGAGCAACAGTGTTTTCTAAAATTGATTTGAGATTAGGGTACCATCAGTTGAGAGTCAAACAAGGTATGGGCATTATGAGCTCTTGGTGAGGAGATTTACAGTGATGGAAGATTTCGTACAAGGTATGGAAGATAAATCATTTGTGATTTACAGTGATGCTTCACATAATGCTTTAGGTTGTATTTTGATGCAAGAGGGTAGAGTCATAGCTTATGCTTCTGTTTAGATCAATTTTGTATATATTTTCTATGATGTTTATATTGATTTTAAGTTAATTTTCATGTTAAATTGTACTTAAGTTTGTTTGAAGTTGTTGATTTAGGTTGGAGTACATTCGATGGAGCCATTTGATCAAAATTGGTGGAATTTGTGGAGAAAATCAAGTGACACGGCCAGTCTTGTCATGGCTTGGCCGTGTCCTTCATCAAAAGAAGCAGAAATAAGGAAAATTATGAGACACGGCCAGGATTAACATGGCTTGGCCGTGTCCCTCAAGGAAACAAGTCCAGTAGCAAATACGGCCATGAGACACGACCAAGCCACTGGCCGTGTCTCTCCAAAGGAACAAAAGAGCAAAGAAAGCAAAGAAATACACAGAGACAGACACCATCACTGGACACGGCCAGGACACTGGCCGTGTCACATGACACGGCCATGTCCTTGGCCATGTCTCACAAGGGCAAAGCATATAGAATGGGACACGGCCAGAAGCTTGGCCGTGTCCCCCAAGAAAGAAACCTTGAGTCCTTAGCTGGCTTGCACGAGAAATGAGCTGGTGTGTTTTAGTGGGTGACAAAAAGAATAAAAAAGAGCGAAAAGTGGGAGGATTTTATGGAAGAAAGGTATAAAGAGATTAGTAAGTGGGAGACAAGGCATGATGGGTGTCTTAAACAATTCAAAGTGGAAGAGCATGGGGATTAAAAAAATGGAATTTGAATAAATTTAGTGGACATTCTCTACACTTCCACTTGTTCTTCATCTTACTCATCTTCTTCCTTGGTTCTTGCTTGAGAGAGTAAGACCATTCACCATCTTCATTCACCATTTCTCTTCACACACCAAGAGCAAAAACGATTGTTGGTTTTGAAGTGAGTTATTAGTTCTTAAGAATTAGGGTTTTAAGAGGCTTGATTGGAGAGTTGAGAATTTGAGAAAGCTATCATCTACTCCTTCAAGAAGAGAACCAATTGTTCAAGAGAGCTGGAAGTTCATCATCACGCACCAAGAAGGAGCCACGAAAGAGACGAGAGTCCGATTTTTAGCATCTTCAAAAAGGGGTTTTTCTAACTCTTTCTTTTATTCCAATTCTTATTTGTTGTTGTGTATTAAGAACATTAATATTGCAATGTATAACTTTGATTTCATTTATATTGAATTGAGTTTTTGTTTAAAACATATGATGAGCTAAATTACTCATGCTTGGGGTTGTAGTATATTTGATTAAATGATTTGATTTGATTATTCCATTGATATACCTTGTTATATGTTGATTGCATTGTAATTAAAGGTAAATTGATAGATTGGCCACCTATTGATTACTTAATATTGAATGACGGACCGAGAGGAGAAGTTTAATATCGGAACTATGCAATTGACTACCCTAAGAATGAATTAGAAATATAAGTTCTAGGGTTTATTAATTTGCTAATGTTAAATAATTAGTTGTTGTTAATTCATATAAGTGAGAACTAGTGAATTGATAATTGGCTAATTAATCTTAAGAAACAAATTAAGATTCAAGGTTATATTAATGGATAATTGGATAATTGAACATTTGATTAAATGGACCTACAACCCTAGGCATTATTTCCACAATTGAAATTCTCTTGCATAAAATCACTCATTTTCATTTCTAAGGATAATTACAGTTCACCAATTCAATCACACAACCGAATTTACTATTTCATGTTAATCGAACTATTACTTGCAAGTCCTTCCTTGGGAAACGACCTTGGGGCGATCAACGTCACTACAATAGCCTCGTATACTTGCGAGTGCTGCTTTGTGATAGTGTTGATTTAAGCGCAACAAGTTTTTGGCGCCGCTGCCAGGGATGGCAATTTTTGTGATAGTTTGATTGTTTTAATTTATTTGTTAAATTGTTTAAAGTGGTCTTTTTGAATTGCTTAGGTACTTTATGCACGGACGACGGTCTCAAGGAAACGAACTTGTTCCATTTATTGACAACATCCATAGACTTCCAAGATCCGAGAGACCAAATCCTTTTGAGCAAGAAGAAGAAAATACCGAAGAGCAATTTGAGGAGAACGCAGAAACAGAGATGGGTGATGCACAAGAGCCACCCATGAAGGAGTTTGCTCGACCGATCATCGGAGTGACCACATCTTGTATCCGGTTGAGCAACGCAGTAAGAAACTATGAACTCAGAAATACTCATTATAGTATGCTGCCATCCTTCCACGGACTACCGAATGAAGATCCTCTCAACTTCATTCGAGATTTTTATTCAACATTGCATACATTCCCATTGCAAACACTAACGGAGAATGAACTGAAACTGAGATGTTTCCCATACAATTTAAAGGAAAGAGCAAAAGCGTGGTTAATGACCCTACCAGAGAATTCTTTAACCACATGGACTGAAGTCTACAACAAATTTATGGGAAAATTTTATTCACATAAAAAAACCAAGGAGCTTAGGGGAAGTATTGCAACTTTCACCCAATTTGACGGAGAACCATTTCACGAGGCGTGGGATCACTTTAAATCATTATTATTTCAGTGCCCTCACCACTACTATCCGCAACAGTTGCTCAATCAATTTTTCTATGATGGGCTAACTCAACAATCTCAAAATACAGTGGATAATGCAGCAGGGGGTGCAATGGGTGAAAGAACAGCTGCAGAAACAGTTGCATTATTCGAAATGTTGGGGGAAAATTCCCAACAAAAGAGCATTGGAGAAAGAAGAAGAGGAGCACATGAGATAAGTGCAAACTCAGAAATGGCTAGGCAAATTGCAGAACTGACAAGGCAAGTGAAATTGTTAAATGAAAAAGGAAACTTGTCGGGACCAAGCCAAGAGTCATGCACATCATGCGGTCTTGTAGGCCATCAAGCAAATGTGTGCCCCTCAAATTTTGATTCATTTCAAGAGGAGCAAGAGCAAGCTTTTGCTTTTGAAGGGTTCCAACAAAGGGGTAGGAATGACCCATATTCAAATTCTTATAACCCCGGTTGGAGGAATCACCCCAATTTTTCATGGAAAAATTAACAACATGCTCCACCTCAACAACCCTTCCAACCATATCAAAGAGGTCCCCAATTTCAAGGGCAACCCTCAAATCAAGAGCAAGTCAAGAAACCTTCATTTGAAGACAACTTGAATGCTTTCATTCAAGTAAGCACTCAAAATCTAGAATTGAACAATAAGCGGTTTGACTCTTTAGAAGCATCACTTAAGAAGGTTGAAACTCAAGTGGGCCAATTGGCTAATCAACTTCAAGCCAATCAAAAAGGGAAATTTCCAAGCCAACCAGAGCAAGCCAAAGCAATCACCTTTTTGAGAAGTGGTAAGGTACTTGATAATAAAATCGGTGATAATAACATTGATAATTCCTTTGATGCAGGTACAATGCAGGGTAATGGCAAGGAAATGCAAGAAGAAGAAACTGAACCAAATGAGCTTAAGGAGGACAAAGAGGAGGCATCCGTTGCACCAAAACTGCACAAATCTCCAAATCCGTACAGACCACCAATTCCATTTCCCAGCAGGTTAAAAAATGAAAAGCATGATAAGCAATTTTCTGAAATTTATAACATGCTTTCGAAGGTAAGTATCAACCTACCCTTACTAGAGGTAATAAAGAATATGCCATCTTATGCCAAATTCTTAAAAGAATTAAACACTAAAAAGATAAGGTATGAGTTGGATGAGAAGGTGATAGTTTCGGAAGTAACAAGTGTTGTTTTACAACATAAGTTACCTCCTAAACTAAAAGATCCTGGGAGCTTTATTGTTAAAATCTCTATGGGGAATGGGAAAGAGACCATTGGCATGTGTGATCTTGGAGCTAGTATTAATTTGATGCCATACTCAATTTATCTGAATCTAGAGCTAGGGGAACTCAAACCGACCAAAATGGTTTTACAATTAGCAGATAGAACTCTTAGATACCCTAAGGGGATCATAGAAGATGTTCTAGTAAAGGTAGGAGGTTTGATTGTACCCGTCGATTTCATTGTCTTAGACACGAGGGGAGAAATCCCACGGGATGTCGAACATGCAATTTTGTTAGGAAGGCCTTTTATGGCCACAACTAACACTTTAATTGGTGTTAAAAATGGAAAATTAACCATGACTGTTTTGGGACAAACTGTAGAATTTTCAATTTTTAACACTTCCCCTATTCCCACTAGTGCTTTATATGAAGATTGCTCTTTCATTGATCTTACTGATAGTGTTGTCCAAGAAGTTTTCTTGCAGGAAAATGGAGAGCACAAGCTAGAAAAGGCTCTAAAATTGCAAGAAGAAACAGAGATTTCCAATGAGGAGGATAAAGAAGACAATTCTGTTTTAGACGATGAGAGTGTTGAGGAAGAAATTGAAATTGAAGAAGAGCAAGTTCAACTACAAGGGGTTGAGCTAAAAGAACTCCCCAAACATTTAAAATATATTTTTCTTGGGGAAAATAACTCTCAACCAGTGATAATTTCTGCTACCCTTACCAGTGAGGAAGAAAATAAGCTTGTAACAATGTTGAAAAAATTCAAGAAGGCTATATGTTGGGGGTTGAGTAACATTAAGGGTATTAGTCCCTCTATGTGCATGCATAAGATTATCTTAGAGGAAGGGGCTAAACCGGTGAGAGAGTCTCAAAGGAGACTAAACCCTAACATGAGCGAGGTTGTTAAGAAGGAGGTCCTTAAGTTACTGGATGAAGGGGTAATTTACCCTATTGCTGATAGTGAATGGGTTAGTCCTGTTCATGTTGTGCCTAAGAAAACAGAGTTGACAGTGGTCCAGAATGAAAAAGGAGAGTTGGTACCAACCAGAACACAAACTGGGTGGCGGATGTGCATAGATTATAGGAAATTAAATAAAGTCACCAAGAAAGATCACTTTCCTTTGCCATTTATTGATCAAATGCTTGATAGATTATCTGGACATTCTTTTTACTATTTTCTTGATGGTCTTTCAGGTTACTACCAAGTCCTGATAGCACCGGAAGATCAACCGAAGACCACATTTACTTGTCCCTTTGGGACATTTGCATTTCGAAGGATGCCATTCAGACTTTGCAATGCACCGGGCACATTTCAAATGTGTATGCTTTCCATATTTTCTGATATGTTAGACAAGTGCATTGAGGTATTCATGGATGACTTTTCTGTCTTTGGTAATTCCTTTGATGATTGTTTGGAAAAGTTGACTCTAGTACTTAAAAGGTGTATTGAATGTAATCTTACATTGAGTTGGGAAAAGAGTCACTTTATGGTTGATCATGGAATTGTTTTAGGGCATGTTATTTCCCATGAAGGGATTGAGGTAGACAAAGCTAAAGTTGAATTAATTGTGAACCTACCTCCACCCACATCAGTTAAGGGAATTAGAAGTTTTTTGGGACATGCAGGATTTTATAGGAGGTTCATAAAAGATTTTTCCAAAATTTCACGTCCTTTGTGTCATTTGTTAGGAAAAGATGTCCCATTTATTTTTGATGAAAAGTGCTTAGAGGCTTTTAAAATCTTGAAAGAAAAACTAACTTCTGCCCCTATAATTGTTGCCCCAAATTGGGATTTGCCATTTGAAATTATGTGCGATGCATCGAATTTTGCCATTGGAGCTGTTTTGGGCCAAAGAGTGAATAAATTGATGTGTGTAATTTATTATGCAAGTTTATCTTTAAACGATGCACAAGTAAATTATACGACCACTGAAAGAGAAATGTTAGCTGTGGTATTTGCACTAGACAAATTTAGATCTTACTTGATAGGTTCTAAGGTCATAGTATTTTCTGATCATACAGCTTTGAAATACCTATTGACCAAACCACAAGCTAAACCTAGGCTCATTAGGTGGGTGTTAATGTTACAAGAATTCGATGTTGAAATCAAAGATAGGAAAGGAAGCGAAAATGTAGTGGTCGACCATCTTTCTAGACTTAACTCTTGTGAAAATAATGCAGAAATTGCTTGTGAAAATGCTTTTGAAAAATTCCCGGATGAACACTTGTTTTCCTTAACTCAAGCACCATGGTATGCTGATATTGCTAATTATCTTTCTTGTGGTGTAGTGAGAAAGGATTTGAGCTTCCAGGCAAAGAAGAGATTCCTGCATACATGTAAGTATTATTTTTGGGATGAGCCTTACTTGTTTAGAATTTGCAGGGATGAAGTGATAAGAAGATGTGTGCCGGAAGAGGAACAAAAGCAAGTGCTACAATTTTGCCACAATTTGTATTGTGGGGGGCATTTTGGAGGAAAGAAGACCGCCGAGAAAATTCTTCAAAGTGGTTTGTATTGGCCAACTCTTTTTAAAGATGCTTATCATTTTTGTATAAGATGTGATGAATGCCAAAGAGTAGGAAACATTAGCAAACGAAATGAAATGCCCCCTTAATATCTTTATTGTGGTTGATATTTTTGATGTATGGGGAATTGATTTCATGGGGCCGTTTCCTAAATCCTTTGGTTTTGAATATATTCTTCTAGCAGTGGATTATGTGTCCAAGTGGGTTGAGGCAATCCCCACTAGGACCAATGATGCTAACATTGTGTTAAAATTTGTGAAGGAGAATATTTTGAGCAGGTTTGGAACCCCCAAGGCAATAGTGAGTGATGGAGGAAGCCATTTTTGCAACAAATGGTTTGAAAAGTTGATGACCAAGATGGGCATCCGACACAAAGTGGCAACTCCATATCATCCCCAAACATCCGGGCAAGCTAAGATTTTGAACAAGTAGATCAAGGGGATTTTAGAAAAGACAGTGAGCACAACTCGGAAGGACTGGTCAATCCGACTCTCGGAAGCATTGTGGGCTTATAGGACTGCTTATAAAACCCCATTGGGAATGAGTCCTTATAGGTTGGTCTTTGGAAAGGCATGCCACCTCCCGGTGGAATTGAAGCACAAGGCTTATTGGGCAATAAAGACCACGAATATCGACTTAGGTGAAGCAAGGGAGCAAAGAATGCTTCAAATTTCCGAGCTTGATGAGCTTCGGAATGAAGCCTATGAGAGTTCGAGGATCTTCAAGGAAAAGACCAAAGCTATTCATTACAGGATGATTCTTCGAAGGAATTTTGAACCGGGAATGAAAGTCCTCCTCTTCAATTCAAGAATGCGTTTGTTTCCAGGAAAATTGAAGTCATGTTGGAGTGGACCCTTTCAAATCACTCAAACATTTCCCTATGGGGTTGTTGAGTTGCTTAATTTAAAAACCAACGAGACATTCAAGGTCAATGGACAAAGGGTGAAGCCCTACTTGAAAGACATCGAAGTTGCAAAAATGGTGGAAAGCATGGTGTTCATTGACGGATGATGCAACAATGTCCAGCTATACGACATTAAAGAAGCGCTAAATGGGAGGCAACCCATCGGTTTGCATTTCTTTTCACTGTTATAATTTTATATTTTGCAATTTTAATTTCATGTTGAGTTAAATAAAATAGAATAGGTACTTTGATTGGTTTTTATTTTTCTTGAATGTGTTTCAGGGTTAAACCAAGAAGAAGATTGTCATTTTTGATGATTTGGTGACACAAATAAAAAAAACTTCAATTACCAATTTGGCAGAGGCAGACACAGCCAGAGGTCCTGGCCGTGTCCTTGCCCGTGTTAAGTAGCACCAAAAGACACAGAGGAAGACATGGTAGAAGTCCTGGCCGTGTCCTTAGCCGTGTCCTTGGCCGTGTCAAACAAACATCAAAAGTCACAGAGGCAGACACGGCTAGAGGTCCTGGCCGTGTCCTTGGCCGTGTCACACAGACACGGCCAAGCCTCTCCCCGTGTCACCCAAATTGTTTTGCAACTTTCTTTTATCCAGTAAGAGACACGTTCAAGGGACACGGCCGTGTCTATGGCCGTGTCCCTCAAAAACCATCAGACACGGCCAAGCTTCACCAAGCTTGGCCGTGTCACCTAAAATTTTAGTTTTAAAAATGCGACTTTTGCCCAGTTTTTCACTCTAAATCCCTAAATCTCTCTCTCTCCTTCTCTTTCTCTCTCGATCTCTCTCGCTCTCTCTCTATCAAAACTCCATAGCCACCATCTTCAAGTTTCAAAATCATTTGAAATCTTTCATTTTTCTTCACCCAAACTGATTTAAACTCATCCACTTCCCTTCTTTTCTCATTAAAAAGCAATTAAAACTTTGAAAACTTCATTTTCACCAAATCATCAAAATGCCAAGAACAAAAATGGTGTCTCACCACAAAAGGACGCGACTTCCACCTTCAGCTCCATCTTCATCATCGTCAGCACCAAGGAGAGCAACTCTTCTTGCTCGGGGTTTCTTTCCGACGAGGTATGTTAACGAAGAATCCCTCGATGCTCTTCATATTCGAAATAATTTTTATGGATTTGTTCATAATCTTGGTTGGGATAGATTTGTTTCCCTTAAACCTTTGCAATTTGAGGAGCTTACATTGGAATTTTTAACCACACTTAAGGTTGAAAGAAATGACCAAAGGATTTGCATTAGGTTACACTTTAAACTGCTTGGGAGACCATTTGTCCTTAAAATTGAGCAATTGAGCGATATTTTTGGTTTCCATCAACAAGGGGAATGATGTGTTCCTAAGAGTTTTAGACAACAGTTCGCATGGGGAGCTTTGGGCTCGGGTACCTATGTGGCCAAATCGGCCAAAGCTACGAAATTGAAAAATCCCGCCCTAAGGTACTTACACCGGTTTATGTCATGTGGATTCTTTGCAAGAAAAGAGAGCACCGGGGTTGTAGAATTAAGTGAACTATACTTTTTAGACTGTGCTATCAATGCTGTACCCATTTGTACTGGCTATTGGTTAGCCGATGTGTTTGACAGTGTGGCACATAAAAAGAGGGGTGCCATTTGCATCGGAGGATTAGTTACAATTTTAGCAATGGCACTCCTTAATAATTTTGACCCGAGCCATTGCCAGATGACCAAGATCTCGGGGAGTGATTCATTAGATCTTGCCACCCTCGAGAAGATGCACATGGTTTCAAGAAAAGGAGGAGCTTATGTTATGGGTTCAGCTAAGACTGAGGTACCGGAGGGCCGTCAAAAGAGAGCACGAGTCGAGGAGGATTCCGACTCGAATTCTCTCGATTTAGATGAAGATGCTCCAATCCCGAACAATCAGGAGATCCTTAATAGGATTGAAGCATTGGAAAGCAGAGTTGACCGAAACCATGCTGCTGCCATGGAACAAATTGACCGTAATCATACTGCAGTCATGGAACAAATGGACCTAATCAACAACAACCTCGCTAAAATTCTAAGCCTCCACCCATCAGCTGCATCATCGTCTTATCCTCCACCACCGTAGATCCTACCAGCTCCAACCTTTTGACATCACTTGTTATTTTCTTATTTGTAGTTATTTCATGTTTTTGTTGTTTTGGTTTTTAATGTTAACTCTTTATATTGTGTTTATTTTATATATTGTATTTTGCTCTTTAACAATGGTTGTTTGTGGATGAAAAGGTAGCACTTGCGTCTCAAAGGATTGATGGAAAAACAGGTTGTACCTTAACTTTATACTTTAAATATCATTGTTTCCATTGAGGACAATGTAAAACTTAAAGTGTGGGGTGTGTGCTAAGCCTTTTGGTCATGAATATAAATTGTCTATTTTCGTAAGTGTTCTTGTTTTGTTAAGTTTCTTGTTTTGTTTTATAATTGATTTTGATGGATATTAATAAGTTCAATTGTTATAAGAATGTTGATAGATGACTTTTAAAATTTTGAAGTATGAATTTGAGGATTGATTAGAGTTAGTACTTATTGTCAATTTTGATGGTTATTCTTTGCATTGCCATTAAACTAGTGAGGAATTGAGCCATCAACTTATCATTCTTTTTATGTGTGAACATCTTTGATTGATGAATTACTAGAACTTGCTTTGACATGCATTTTGAGACTACATAAAAATTTCAATTAAGCATCAACATGATTAAGGCAATTTAGGGTAAACCATTTTGGCTTAAAAAGACCAACCTTACATCCGACCTTAGTTCGCCAACTTTGAGCTCATTTCATTTTTTTTTCCTTCTTCCTTTTTCACAACACCATCGGCTTGAGCCATTATATTTTAACTCTACCCGTTCATTAGTTCAAGAGCACTTTAAGAGCATTAATGGAGTGTTGTGCAGAATAAAGTGTGGCGTTGAATTCAATGGGTTTTAAATTAGTTGGATACCCTATAAAAAAAAAGAGAATGAATAATGAAAATTAAAATAATAGTTGTTGTTCTTGTCGGAAGGGTTGTAATGAGTTTGGAAATTATCTTTGCAAATTAAACAAATGGAGTCCCTTAAAAGCACATAAATGCTTAGTGCTAAGTGATTGAGATGAATTATGGGATTGTTGATCATGCTAAATTGCTTACTTCACTCTTGAAGTACTCTTGACCTAAATGAACTTACTCACTCTCCCAAATGTCATACCTTTTTACAACCAAAGAAAAGACCTTATGATTGATGCTTGATTGTGATTAGGTGGTGGAGATTTGATTGATAAGAAAGCTTATAGTCCTAATCTTTCATTGAATGTTGAGAGCTTAAACACTACCCAATTAAACACTTGAGAGGTTTTGTGAGGGAGTGACAATTTTGGTATGCATTGATTGACCAATAAGTTACTTGAGTACCGATTATTCTTGATTCAATTATGATTGCGGATTTAATAAGATGGGAGTCTTAATGCATCCTTATAACTCTTGAACTTGATAATATTTATCTTGTTCTATATGTTTTGATTTTAACTTTGCTTGGGGACAAGCAAAGGATTAAGTGTGGGGTAGTTGTTTAGATAAATTTTGTATATATTTTCTATGATGTTTATGTTGATTTTAAGTTAATTTTCATGTTAAATTGCACTTAAGTTTGTTTGAAGTTGTTGATTTAGGTTGGAGTACATTCGATGGAGCCATTTGATCAAAATTGGTGGAATTTGTGGAGAAAATCAAGTGACACGGCCAGGCTTGTCATGGCTTGGCCGTGTCCTTCATCAAAAGAAGAAGAAACAAGGAAAATTATGAGACACGGCCAGGATTAACATGGCTTGGCCGTGTCCCTCAAGGAAACAAGTCCAGTAGCAAACACGGCCATGAGACACGGCCAAGCCACTGGCCGTGTCTCTCCAAAGGAATAAAAGAGCAAAGAAAGCAAAGAAATACACAGAGACAGACACCATCACTGGACACAGCCAGGACACTGGGCGTGTCACATGACACGGCCATGTCCTTGGCCGTGTCTCACAAGGGCAAAGCATACAGAATGGGACACGGCCAGAAGCTTGGCCGTGTCCCCCAAGAAAGAAACCCTGAGTCCTTAGCTGGCTTGCACGAGAAATGAGCTGGTGTGTTTTAGTGGGTGACAAAAAGAATAAAAAAAGAGTGAAAAGTGGGAGGATTTTATGGAAGAAATGTATAAAGAGATTAGTAAGTGGGAGACAAGGCATGATGGGTGTCTTAAACAATTCAAAGTGGAAGAGCATGGGGATTAAAAAAATGGATTTTTGAATAAATTTAGTGGACATTCTCTACACTTCCACTTGTTCTTCATCTTACTCATCTTCTTCCTTGGTTCTTGCTTGAGAGAGTAAGACCATTCACCATCTTCATTCACCATTTCTCTTCACACACCAAGAGAAAAAATGATTGTTGGTTTTGAAGTGAGTTATTAGTTCTTAAGAATTAGGGTTTTAAGAGGCTTGATTGGAGAGTTGAGAATTTGAGAAAGCTATCATCTACTCCTTCAAGAAGAGAACCAATTGTTCAAGAGAGCTGGAAGTTCATCATCACGCACCAAGAAGGAGCCACGAAAGAGACGAGAGTCTGATTTTTAGCATCTTCAAAAAGGGGTTTTTCTAACTCTTTCTTTTATTCCAATTCTTATTTGTTGTTTTGTATTAAGAACATTAATATTACAATGTATAACTTTGATTTCGTTTATATTGAATTGAGTATTTGTTTAAAACATATGATGATCTAAATTACTCATGCTTGGGGTTGTAGTATATTTGATTAAATGATTTGATTTGATGATTCCATTGATATACCTTGTTATATGTTGATTGCATTGTAATTAAAGGTAAATTGATAGATTGGCCACCTATTGATTACTTAATATTGAATGACGGACCGAGAGGAGAAGTTTAATATCGGAACTATGCAATTGACTACCCTAAGAATGAATTAGAAATATAAGTTCTAGGGTTTATTAATTTGCTAAAGTTAAATAATTGGTTGTTGTTAATTCATATAAGTGAGAACTAGTGAATTGATAATTGGCTAATTAATCTTAAGAAACAAATTAAGATTCAAGGTTATATTAATGGATAATTGGATAATTGAACATTTGATTAAATGGATCTACAACCCTAGGCATCATTTCCACAATTGAAATTCTCTTGCATAAAATCACTCATTTTCATTTCTAAGGATAATTACGGTTCACCAATTCAATCACACAACCGAATTTACTATTTCATGTTAATCGAACTATTACTTGCAAGTCCTTCCTTGGGAAACGACCTTGGGGCGATCACCGTCACTACAATAGCCTCGTATACTTGCGAGTGCCGCTTTGTGATAGTGTTGATTTAAGCGCAACACAACAGTTGAAGTCGCCTGATTTGAATTATCTGACGCATGATTTAGAATTGGCAACCATAGTTTTTGCTTTGAAGATTTGATGACATTACCTTTATGGGGAGAAGTGTTTCATCTATACAGATCACAAGAGTTTGAAATACTTGGGTGTTCAGAGAGAGCTGAATCTTTGGCAGAGATGGTGGTTGGAGTTGATTAAAGACTAAGACTATTTGATTGATTATCATCCTAGTAAGGCAAATGTTGTTGTTGATGCCTTGAGTTGGAAGTCTTTGGTATGTTTGACTGCTTATTCGTTCTTGTTGCTTGTTGAGTTGAGAGTGTTGCATGCTAGTTTTGAGCCTTGTGGTGATGGTGCTTTGTTGGCTCAGTTGCAGTTGAGGCTAGTGTTGTTGGATCATATTAGAGAGGCTCAATTAGCATATGAGAAAATTTAGAAAGTTGTTTTGATTTGTCAGAAGGGAGAGAGTCAAGATTTCCATGTGAGGAGTGATGGCAGCCTTTGGTACAAAGATAGATTATGTGCTCCTAATGATGCAAGATTGAAAAACATTATTTTGGAGGAAGCATATCAGTCGGCTTTTGCTATGCATACTAGGAGTACCAAGATGTATCATCATTTGAAGCAACATTATTGGTGGTCAGGTATGAAGAGGGACATAGCGGAGTTTGTATCCAAGTTTCTCACTTGTTAGAGAGTGAAGGCCGAGCACCAAGTTCCTTCGGGGTTGCTCCAACCTTTATCAGTGTCAGAATGGAAATGGGAGCGAGTGACAATGGATTTTGTGACTGCTTTGCCTTTGACTCAGAAGAAGCAGGATGTAATCTGGGTTATTATTGATTGGTTGATGAAGATAGCTCATTTTCTTCCAGTTCGGATGAATTATTCTCTTGAGAGATTGGCTGAGTTGTATATCAGTGAGATAGTGAAGTTGCATAGAGTCCTAATTTATTTGGTGTCTGATCGAGATCCTAGATTTACTTAAAGGTTTTGGAAGAGTTTTCATGATGCTTTGGGATCTCGGTTGCATTTAGCACTGCTTTTCTTCCTCAGACAGATGGGCAGTCAGAGAGAGTGATACGGATTTTAGAGGACATGTTGAGAATTTGTGCATTGATTTCTTTGGGAGTTGGGATAGATTCTTACCATTGATAGAATTTGCCTATAACAACAGTCATCAGTCCAGTATTAGAATTGCACCTTATGAGGCATTGTATGGTAGAAGATGTAGGACGCCTCTATGTTGGCATGAGATTGGAGAAGGTAAGTTGGTTGGTCCCGATTTGATTATAGAAATAGAAGAGAAAGTGAAGATAATTTGGGATCATTTGAAAGCAGCTTCAGACCAACAGAAATCCTACTTAGATTTGAAGAGGAGAGACTTCGATTTCAATGTAGGGGATAAAGTATTTCTGAAAGTGTCTCCTTAGAAGAGAATTTTGAGATTTGGCCACACAGGGAAGCTGAGTCCTCATTTTATTGGACCTTATGAGGTACTAGAAAGAGTTGGACTAGTGGCCTATCGACTCGCTTTGCCACCTGAGTTGGACCAGTGGTTCTTCCATGTCTCTATGCTACGGAGGTACAGGTCAGACCCATCTCACGTTCTGTCAGTAGAATCTATTGAGGTGAGTCCAAATCTGACTTTTGAGGAAGAACCGGTGGCTATTTTGGCACATGAAGCGAAGGAGTTGAGAAATAAGAAAGTACCACTTGTGAAGGTTCTTTGGAAGAATCATGCTAAGGAAGAGGCAACTTGGAAAAGTGAGCAAGTGATGCGAGATCAGTATCCCCAATTGTTTCAGACTTGAGAATAGGTAATTTCAAGGATGAAATTTATTTGTAGAGGGGGAGAATTGTAACATCCCAAGTGATACCCTAAAATTTTTGAAAATATGAATTGTTGAATTGGATTAAAGGATTTTAAAGTATATGTTTAATTAAGAAAGGAAAATAGGAAGATGTGTATATGCTTTGTATATGGAGATATATACATTATATACAAGTCAATGGGTTTAGTAGGTCAAAATATTTTTTAGTATTTAAATGGAATCATTTAAGTTAGTGGAAGATGATGTAATTGGGTTTATTATAATATTAGTATACACTTGGTGGAGAGTAATTTGGGAAAAAGTGTTTGGTTAAAGAGGTTGACTTTCTTCTTCTTTGCATTTTCTTCTTCTTCTTTCTTCTTTGGCCGGCCATCACCACCATCTTCAAGAGGTAGAGATTTTGTTGCTTCCAAACTCAAGAGATTGAAGTTTTCAAGAGATCAAGTTGGAGTTTTAAGGATTTCCTTCACTTTTGGTAAGTTTCCAACTTATTTTTTTGTTTTCTTTTAAGTTGTGTTGATGCATTTGGTGAATGGTTATTGTAGATGTGTTTTTGGTTGATTTTGTATGTTGAGAGTGTTTTGTCTTGTTAACTTTGATTCTTGGGGTTGGATTGAAGAGAAAAGGGTTAAGTTTGGTGAAAGAGACAAGTGTTGTGGATGGTGTAAGTTTGAGTTGTGACATATGGTTGTGATTGTGTTTTGATGTTTGTAATTGAGTTGTTTTAATGTTTATTCAAGTATTATATGGAATGTTATGGTTTTGACTGAGTTTGTGTGGTGTTGATAAGGTTATTGAAAGATGATTGTTGGTTGTCGCATTTTGGTGTCGATTTCAGGTTTTGGCCTGACACGCCCATTAACACGGCCATGTCTTTGGGCGTGTCATTGGTTCTACTTTCTGGGTTAGTGACACGTCTAATGACACGCCCATGTCATTGATTGTGTCATAGCTTCTGTGTTATTGGAGAATTGACACGTCCAGTGACACGCCCATGTCACTGAGCGTGTCATAGCTTTTGTGTTGGAGGAGGATTGACACGCCCATGTCACTGAGCATGTCATAGCTTCTGTGTTAGAGGGGGATTGACACGTGTAGTGACACGCCCATGTCACTGAGCATGTCAAAGCTTCTGTGTTACAGATTTAGGGCACGGTTAGGGACACACCAGTGTTATTGAGCGTGTCAAGTGTATAGTTTGCCCTAGATAGTTCTTATTCTTGTATTCTTATGTGTAATCACCTTTGGATTAGGTTTTGAAGAGAATTGAGTTACCCAAGCCAAGGTTTGAGGGCTATCATGGAAAAGGAAGTTCATAGAGTGGTGTTGTTCCTTTTAGAGGTAAGTATAGACTTTGAATGATTGCATACATCTACATGAAATTGGGACTTAACACATTTCGTTGAGAAATGTGTTAAGTTACTTGATAAATATTGTTGATGAATGAGTTATATGTTATGATATGTATAATGTGAATTATGTTGATGCATAAAAGCAATTGAGTAATGTGTTGTAGATGAAAAGAAATGTTGAATAATGTGATGAGATATGTGATAACATAATGGAACAAATTGATATTGATATAAAAGAGAAGAATGAGAAAAGATGAGAAAATGATGATATAATAAGGCAATGTGCCTAGTTTGATTATGAGAAATGAAAAGAGAATGGAATTATGAAAATATTTGATAATGAGATAAATGAATAAATTGTGTGCTTAGTATGTTATTCAATTTTCAGAGTTCTGGGTTCGGCAGCATGCCTATGAATTGCTGGGCAGGTGAAAAGACCATGTCGTAAGGCTAGCCCAGCTGATAAATGTGATATTTTTGGGGTGAAAAGACTAGGTCGTAAGCCTAAAAAATTGTAGCAGTCTAGCCAGGTTGAGGACCAAGATACTAGGGCCTAAGGGTCTAGCCGGATTGAGGTCCAAGAGACTGAGGCTGTTACATTATCCATGGATATATATTGCCTATGGGGCTAGACACAAGATGTCAATATGGACCAAAGCAGTAACTCTGAACTTTGAATAGCATATTAGATCCTTTTTGGGCCCATGTTTATCTTTGTTTTAATGTGAATTATGAAATGTGATGCAAATGATTAATATGTTGAGATATAATGTAATGAGTTGATATATTCATATGTATTGTGCATGAACATCGCATTGATCTATATTGAATCAAAGTTTGTACCACTATGCTTTCTGCTTAGCACGATTGCGGTTCATTGCGCAGGTGACAGGGTAGATCCGGTTATGTTGGAGAGCTCGTCAAGACCGAGTCAAGTCTAGGCTTGAGTTTTTGAGATCAAAGTTGTTAGTGGACATCAAGATCAGAGACGAACTGCCAGCATGTATAAATTTCATATTTTTGTACTTATTGATTTTGATATAAACATATGTATATTTCGCTGTATTTTCCGCTGCTTATTAAACAAATGTTTTGGATAAACTTTTGGGTACTAATGTTATATATGTATTTTAACGAGAAATATTTTCCCTATTGATTTCTATAATGTAAGTTAAATGTTTTTAGTTTATTCAGATTTTAGTAATGATGACTCGATTTTATAGTTAAAGATTGTTTTGTTTCTAAATGGATTGTGACATTCATGTAGCCGGTATACGTATATTATGAGATGTGAGTGCATGCGGTGTACGTATATGGGGTACGGGGGTGTTACATTATATGCGTATTAAATATTAAGTATGTAATGTATTAATCCAACATATAAAATTAATATACCTGTAGACCCTTAATTTTTGACCCAGTCCGGTCCAATATATTTTATATAGTCCAAAATAAATTTTGTATTATTTTAATTAAATAATATTTATTTTAGTATTTATTTTTTATATTTTTTAAAATATAAAAATAATAAATAAATAATAATAATAAATAAATAAATAAAAATAGACGACGAAAAAATTAGTCACCAAAATTAATTGGCCAAGGCCAATTTCGCCTGCAGGAACATCCTGCAGGCGAAATGGCCAAGGCCAATTTGCCGCAGGAAATTCCTGCGGCGAAATTGGTTGGCCGAGTCAATTCTCGCCAAGCCAGCGCTTGCAGTTCGCAATTTCCTTGCAACCCGTCGCAGTTTTTGCCAGCGAAATTTTTCCAACGTAATTTTTTCCGAAATCAAATTCTATTTGGTTTTGGTTTCTTTACCTAATTAATCTTAGTTTCCTTAAGCAATTAGAATTAATCTTATAAATTTTCTTATAAATAACACTTTAAAACACAGAAAAGAGGAGGAGAACTTTGGACTGGAACTTGGTGATCGAAATTTGGATTATAGAAAACCTTAGCAATAAGCAAGCAATCAAGAATTCATCAAAGGCAGCAACCTTGCCTTTGTCCTTGTTCATCCATAATGCAATTTTTGGTGGAACCAATGAACGGAGGTTTGAATCTCTAGTTTCTTTATTTATTTCTTTACTGAAATTGAAAATTACTTTTCTATTTCTTGTAAACCTTAAAACCCTAATTTATTTCTTGTAAACCTTAAAACCCTAATTCATTTCTTTTGTTTCCAAAAACCTTAAATCGTTTCTTTTATTTCCAAAAACCCTAAAAATTACTTTTCTATTTCTTCTAAAACTTAAGAACCCTAATTTATTTCTTCTAAAACTTAAGAACCCTAATTTATTTCTTCTAAACCTTAAAACCCTAAATTTTTCCTTCTATTTCCAAAAACCCTAAAAAATACTTTTTTGTTTCCAAAAACCTTAAATCGTTTGCCTATTCTCAAATCCTAAAACCAAACATATTTTTTGAAACACTAAAAGCCCTAATTCTCTCAAAACCAAAATCGTAAACCCTAGTTTTCTTAAACCCTAATTCTTAAAACCTTTAAACCTTATAAGCCTAAACATTCAAACTCAATACAGTAAATCAAAAACAACAATCCAGAAACCAACAGCTATAAACCTTATGTTTTAATATTCTAAAACCCTAATTTTATAATTTTACCCCTCAAACCCTAATTTGATCAATCAAAGAACCTTACTAATTTCTTAAATTTATAAAACCCTAATCCATTTCAATCCTCTTAAAACTTATAGTAGCCTAAATAAATAACAACAATAATATCTTAAGATTCCAAAACCCTAAATATTAATTAAAGAACTTTAAATAGAAATAGTAAGCCTCAATTTTTATCTTTACTTGCTTTATTTTTAGATTTGATTATGTAGTTCATTATATGCTTTGATTTATTTGCAATGCTTGATTTATTTAATTTATCATGGATCAATGTTTATTATATATTTTAATTAATGTTTAATATCTTTGATGAATGATTTATTTATGATGAATGTTATTTTTATCAATTTATTTTGATTTTCAAATGTTGTAAAAGGTATGTTCCACTTTGTGGGTACCTCATTAATTAAGTTCTATGCAATTTAAATTGCTTTTAAATTTTAGACCAATGTAAAGGACATGTTTCTACCTTATGGTGGGTGTCCTATTTAGCTTGGACATGGATGATGTAAGGGCATGTTTTCATTTTCGGATGGGTGTCCATTTATTTGGTTTGTTTGGACATTGCTTTGATTTTAATTTAATGATGCTTTATTTCAATTGTTGTGTGTAATATGGATAATATTGTTATATTTAAGAATTTTATAATATTAAGACCTGTAAAGGAGGCTGGTTCCAATGAACTAGGAATTGTGGGGGTGCTGGGTCATTTCTCACATTCCCCACACGTACCCAACTTTCCAAACCCATTAGGGGGTTGGGGATTCCTTAGGAATCGAGTCATCCACCCCTTTCTTTTTCCCTGCCCGTCCGGGTGGCGACTTTATTTTCTCTGGGCTTAGTTCCATGTTCTCTAAGGCCCTGAGCCTAAACAGTGCCGAAGTCGCAAGAACCATTCCACCGGGAGTGGGGGCAAAAATCCCCGCTCACAGTAGTGACTCCACTGGGGATAAAAGAAGTTGATTCTGTTGGTCTTTATATTATTTTATTCTTTCTTATCATGATTTTATCCATTGCATCATATTATATTGCATAGTGTGTGTGAGTTAGGATGCTAGTGTTACCCATGTTGTGTTATGTGAGGGATACCATACCTTCATTCAAGGTATGGAGATCGAGCATGGCATAACCACTCATAGCCTTGTACCATTTGGTATATACTTGCTATGGGAACCTAAGCCTTTTAACCCAAAGTCTAAAGCTCATGTAATTGTCCTAGTTACTTTCCTTAGGTTTACCCCAAATGCTTGTTGTTTGACTATGGTTAATTTATCTTGGCTTAAATCATGGGTTATTTGGTTTGCTCTTTTTCTAATATGACCTAAGTACATTGTAAGCTCAAAATAAAATTTTCTTTAAAGTCCAAAAGACCAAAGCTATTTTCAAAACTTTCCAAGATGGTCTTTGGACATAAGAATTTTCTAAAAACAATTCAAAAATTCTTTTGCTCAAAACCCAAATACAAAGACTAAAATCTATTTTTTCTAAAATCTTTTTACAATGGCTTAGAAACAAAATTATTTTCATCTAACCTTTTCTTACAAAGAGCTTGCAAATTATTTAGGTCAATTATAAAATACTAAAAATCAATTGTGAGCCTAGTTTATACTAAGAATAATTAATCATGGGCTTGTTTTTGGCATGAATCATTAGTTACTTTTTCTAGTGAGAAATCTATTTATAATAAACCTCTTAATTTAGTTTTAATCCAATATATAACATAAAAGCTACTATAGTTGGTTGAATGGATTAAAACCTAATTAAGGGAATTATTATAAACTGATTTCCATTTTCGAAAATATAACTATTGGTTGAAACATCTGAGGGAAATATTCGAGAACAAGATACACTATGTTGGTATTTTGTTAACCATATACCTAGGAAAAGAGACTCACCATTCATGTGTGGATGTTATAAGGTTGGAAGGAACGTCCTATTTGTCCTTGTTTGTTGATTGTTTGTGCATATATGCATACATTTGCATCTCATATCATTGATCCTCTCTGGCTCACAGCCCTGGATTACGACAGTTCAAATGCTTACGACAATCCGACCTACGCCGGAAGCGAAGAAGCTAGCAACGACTCAATCACTTGCTCACCAAAAGTAATGGAGCCCGGACAAATTCAAAGAATGGTGGATGAAGCCCTCAATGCCAAAATGGAAGAAATAAAAGAGGCCCTAGCTAAGACCATGAAGAACCAATTGACTGCAATTTTAGAAAATCATGCCAAAGCATCTGCTAGCACTAAGAAGCCAAAGGACAAAGGGAAGACTAAAGTTGGTGAAGTGGTTTTTGATGATGAAAAGGTGATCAAGACAAGAAGAAAGAACCAAAGATTGTTGAAAGATCAGCTATGGAGAAAACCGAAGCTTCTGATGTTGAAAAGATGATTGCTAATTTAGAAAAGAAATTTGAGAAGAAACTGAAAACTGAAGAAATGTCCAAAGTTGACAAATTATTTGAGCTAGATGAAGAAGTTCTGTACAAGCTCAAAATGACATCTTTTGCCAAGTTTGATGGAACCAGAAATCCTCATCTCCATGTAAAGTAGTATATCACTGCTATGTAGTCTGACCGAGTTACTAAGGCTCAAACTCTAAGGTACTTATTGCTCTCATTGGACCCTGTTGTCCAAAATTGGTTCAATACCTTAGATGATGGAACACAAAAGAGTTTGGATTTGCTATACAAGGCCTTCATCCAGCAATATGGATACAATGTCGAGATGGAAGTTACCTTAATGGAAGTGGAGTCCATTAGACAAAGACCAAATGAGAATTTTGTGGACTATGTGAAACAATGGAGAAATAAGGCCGCTTTACTCAAGAAAAGGCCCGATGAATCTGATCAAATAAGGATGATTGTGAAAGGGGTGTTGCCTAGTCTTCGTGAGAGGATGTCTCATACACTCATCCGTGATTTCAAAGATCTTCTCCAAGCTGGTTTGCAAATTGAAGAATGAGAAAGGGAGAAAAATCACTTTTCAATAAGAAGGAATGAGAAAGGAAACTATCAGTCTGGTAGTCAAAGCATGCAAAAGGCAGTCGGTGTCAATGCTACTAACCAAGGAACAAGGAGGCAATTTTCAAAATTGGGGAAACTGATGTCTTAGGTTCTCAATAAGCTACAAAGGAAGGGATTGTTACAACCCTTAAATCCTCGCCCATTGCCTAACCCTCTCCCACCTAATTTTGACACTAAAGCATTTTGTCATTTTCATCAAATGCAAGGGCATGACACAGATAGGTATGTGAGGTTGAGACATGAGATCCAAAATTTAATTGATAGTGGGAAGCTGCCCGAGCCCAACAAGCCAAACACCAAAGACAAACCATTACCGAAGTTCAATAGAGTACCACCACCGGCAACCTTCATGATGGGAGGAGGTTTGCATGAAATTTTTGTCATGTCTTCTTTTCAAGATGTGGGTGGAGAAGCAACCAAAGAAAAGGAGGTACTTGGCGAAATTAAACAAGCTATGGTGGGTAAAGAAGTAACAATTTATGTTGTCAATGGGTTTTGGGATTCAAGCGATAGTGAGGATGATCTTGTATCCAAGAAGGAGGAATGGACCTGGTTCGAACCCGAAGAAGATGAAGTAATGAACACTATATCCGATAAACCCTATGCAAGGCCACTGCCAAAGGAGGTAGAAATTAATAAGGGAAAGGAAGCTGAAGTAGGGAATAAAGAAGAGGAAGATGATACTGAGCTCAAGCAATTGAAAAGAACCCAAGAAAGTGTTAGCATTTGGGACTTATTGGCTACTTCTAAAAAGCACCGAGAAACTATGGCCAAGGCCTTAACTAGCATGCCAATTTCTTCCTCCACAACACCGAATGAGCTGATCAACTTCATAAAAATTGGAGGAGTAATGAAATGTGAAGATATTCAAGAGATGATTGAAGTTAATATGGGAGCAGTTTCTTTCTCAGATGCAGATTTACTAGAGGAGGGGAGAGATCACATCTGTCCTCTCTTTATCAAAATAGAAATTAAAGGGAAAAGGACTCCATGTGTAATGGCCGATGATGGGTCCACCATAAATGTTTGTCCATTTAAAATATTTCCAAAGCTAGCCATGTAAACAAGGGAACTAAACCCGACCGAGGTAACCATTCAGGCTTATGACAACACTAAGAGGCATGCCGAAGGAACATTCAAAGCTACTGTCAAGGTCGGTCCAATTGAATCTATTATTGAATTTGTTGTTTTAGACATACCTGTTACCTTGTCCATACTCTTGGGATGACCATGGTTTCATCCTCTTGGTGGAGTTCCTTCCACCCTTCATAAAAAGATAAAGATCCCTAACAGAGATGAGGCAGTGGTCATCGAGATCGAAGATAATGATATTGTTAACACTCTAATGATTGAGAGGCCTCTCAATGATTTCCAAGTAGCAAAAATTTTTGATAATGTAGTAGTGGACTCCAAAGTCTTAAATATGATGAAGAGCATGATCTACCTTCCCGAAGCTAGTCTTGGAAAGGGTAAGGCCGGTTTGACAACACTGCAAGATTTTAAAACTCAAACTTCCAAGAAGGGGTTAGGATATGATGAAGACAACAATGTCCAGCTAAAGAAGAGTGAGAAGATGAGCTTCCCACCTCTTGAAGAGATCTTTGTCAAAGCTCGAGATATGGGACCACTCCAAGGAATGCCCGAGCCAATCATGTTCATGGGAAAGTTGATCCTGGGTTTAGAAATTTTTGCAGATGTTGCCGAGCTAGTGGAGCAAGTGAAGAAAGAGCTCAACTTTCCAGCCAACAAAGAATCCAATCCAAAAGAGAAGAAGGAAAATGTCCTGAAAGACGAGAAGACTCCGGAGGAGATTGCTTCCTTGGTTGAAGAAAAGTTTGAAGACATTCTGCCTTATGATTTTGAGAACAATGATTTTGATTTTGATTTTAATTTGTCTGCTTTGTATAAGGATGATGATATTTTCTTTTCCAAAATGAATGCAATAAAGTCTGATTTTGCTTACTTGTGTGATGTTTCTCCTGATGGTTGCATACATTCAAATAGCAGTTAAATGAGCATCTTTAATATTAATTTTATTGACACACAATTATTAAATTTGGGAACAATCGAAAATCCTAAAAACATTAGCATAGCATCCGACCTTACTCCTGATGAGAGAGAGAGATTTGAAAAAATATTCAAAAAATATGAAGAAGTATTTGCTTGGTCTTATGAGGATATGCCTGGTATAGATCGAGATGTAGCCAAATATTTTATTCCTACTTACACTCACATAAAACCTGTCAAACAAAAGCTTAGGCGATTAAGACCTGAGTGGGCTGAATTGGTTAAAGAAGAGGTCACTAAACAAATACAAGTGAAGTTCCTTGAAGTGATAGAATATCCAGATTGGCTATCCAACATAGTACCCATGCCAAAGAAAGATGGAAGAATAAGGGTCTGTGTGGACTATAGAGATTTAAACAAGGCCTCCCCTAAAGATGATTTTCCTTTACCTCACATAGATGTTCTCATTGATAGTGCAACCTCTAGCGTGCTACACTCGTTTGTATATTGATTTTCCAGATACAACCAAGTGTTAATGGCCCAAGTGGATAAAGCCAAAAGTGCTTTTATTACTACATGGGGTATATTTTGTTATAGGGTGATGCCGTTCGGCTTAAAGAATGCTGGAGCAACCTACCAAAGGATGGCAACCACACTATTTCATGACATGATGCACAAAGAAGTTGAAGTATATGTTGATGAAATGATGGTGAAATCGGATACAAGGGAACAACACTTCAAAAACTTAGAATTATTCTTCGATAGAGCATTGAAATATAAGCTAAGATTAAACCCAAAGAAGTGTGTGTTTGAGGTTACCTCTGGTAAATTATTGGGACATGTGATTGGTCCGAATGGTATTGAGATTGATCCTGACAAAGTTAAAGCAATCAGGGATATTCCAGCCCCAAAGACGGAGAGAGAAGTTCAGGGATTCATTGGTAAATTACAATACATTAGCAGATTTACAGCAAAGCTCACAACAATCTGTGAGACTATCTTCAAATTGCTTAAAAAGAATCAACTGGTCTTATGTAATGAAAAGTGTCAAAAGGCCTTTGAGCAAATAAAAGAGTATTTGTTGAATCCACCTGTTTTAAAACCACCTAAACCCGACAAACCTCTATTACTATACTTAACAGCAAAAGAAGAGTGAATAGGAGCTATGCTAGCATAAGCAAATGAGTCAGGGATTGAGTATGCAGTTTACTATTTGAGAAGAAAGCTCCTACCTTATGAAATTAAGTATTGTATCATTGAAAAGACCTGTATAACCGTGGTTTGGTCTTCTAAGAAGTTGCGGCATTACTTTCAATCTTATAGTGTGCAAGCAATTTCCAGGTTGGATGCAATGAAGTACTTAAGGGAGGCACCCTCTTTGATTGGGAAATATGTCCGATGGTTAATAATATTAGAAGAATTTGAGATTGAGTATGTAACCAGGAAAACAACCAAAGGTAGAGCAGTGGCAGAATTCCTGGCCCAACAACCATTACCAGATAGCGAAGAGGTAGTCTTGGAATTTTCGGATTAACATTTAGAGGCAATTGAAGTACAAGGGTGGAAAATATATTTTGATGGAGCAGCAAACAGGAAAGGAGCAGGTTTTGGAGTCATACTAGAATTGCCCGAAGGGGAACTTATCCCTTTAGCCAAAAAGTTGAAATTCAGGGCAACCAATAATATGGTGGAATATGAAACTTGTATCTCTGGTTTGGAAACCCTAATGATTATGAAGGTGGATAAGGTGGAAGTTTTTGGCGATTCATTGCTATGAGTATCCCAAGTAAATGGAGAATGGGAGTTGAAAGAAGAAAAAGTAAAACCATACCACAATTACTTGACCATGATGAAGAAGAACTTTAAGGAGTGTAGGTTTGTACACCTATCAAGAGAAGAAAATCAGATGGCTGATGCCCTAGCCACATTGGCTTCGGTATGGGAAAATCCTATCAGTTTATTTCTTAAGCCTCTGATTTTGACCAGTTCATCAACTCCTTGCTATGAATATCAGACAATCATGGAAATTGATACAGACCATGATGCTTGGTACAATACTATAAGATGATTTTTAGAGGAAAGGGAATACCCATTGGGGGCAACAAAGAAAGAAAGAAGAGCCATAAGGCAGTGGTCTTTTCAATACATCACATTCCATGGAGGGTTATATCGAAGATGGCCTGATGGGGGTGCATTTGAGATGTTTAAGGAAGCTTGAAGTGGAGCATATCATGTCAAAAATACATGCGGAAAAGTTGCGGTCCACACATGAGTGGTTTGGCCCTAGTTAAGAAAATTATTTGACAAGGTTACTACTGGTTGACCATGGAGAAAGATTGTATAGAATTCATAAAGAAGTGTCAACAATGTCAGATGTATGGTAACTTGAATCACATGCCTCCTGAAGAATTGCATTCTACATCTTCACCCCGGCCCTTTGCCACTTGGGGTATTGACATTATAGGGGAGATACATCCGACAGCCTCAAACGGTCAACGTTTCATTGTAGTAGCGGTAGATTATTTTTCAAAATGGGTCGAAGCCGAATCCTTCAACAAACTGGGGGCAAGTCAGATGGCTAGATTTATTGAAAATAACCTCATCTATAGGTATGGGGTCCCGCATAATGTGATATCAAACAATGGGGTACAGTTTCAAGGAGCAGTTAAGGATTTATTCTCGAAGTATCGAATCCATCATCATAGATCCTCTCCTTATAAACCAAAAGCTAATGGTGCGGTAGAAGCAACAAATAAGACAATTAAGCAAATCCTATCCAAGATGACCAAGACGTATAGGGATTGGTCAGAGATGCTTCCTTTTGCTTTGTGGGATATCGAACAAGTGTACGAACACTGACTGGAATGACACGGTTCTCTTTGGTTTATGGGATGGAAGCAGTGTTGCCAATTGAAATTGAGATCAAGTCACTGAGAGTAGTCTTGGAAGCTGAACTGCCTGAAACAGAATGGGTAGCGAGCAGATGCACGCAGTTAGCTTTACTAGAAGAGAGAAGGTTAAAGGCACTATATCATCATCAAATGTATCAAAAGAAGATAGATCGGGCCTACAATAGAAGGGTTAAGATAAAAAAACTCAGAGTCGGGGATTTGGTGTTGAAACAATGTAAACCTAATGTATCTGAACAAAGAGGGAAGTTTAGGCCTAGCTGGGAAGGGCCATATATCGTGAAACAAGTCATGAACAAGGATATAGTGAAGTTATTGGACATGGATGGAAACGAGTTTAATGAGCCAGTGAACATTGACATGTTAAAGAGGTTTTATGTATAAAAAAGAGAAGAAGAAAGGAAAAAAGAAGAAAAAAATAAAAAGAGATCACTAGGTTAAAAACCCAAAAAGGGCGGCCTAGGCAAAATTTAGAGCAGTCCGCTAGTTCTAAAAACCCGAAAGGCCGAGCTAGGCAACAATTAGGGCTAAAAGAGAGAAAATCATCAATTAGAAATCTCGAAAGGGCTAGTTAGCAATAGGAGTGATCTTGTATATGCTGGCTTTATGTTTGGTTGTTCCCCAATTTAATAAAACAGAAATAATGTTAAAATTGTTCTATGTACACTATTATAAGTATTTGCCAGATGGGAAAGAAGCATCTTTTATTACTTTAATTACTTTTTCATCCTAACAATACACTTTATGAATTAACAAATGTAAAATCTAAGGTAGACAACAAATGTAATATGCAGGCCAGCTTTACCTCAGCCAATCTAAGTAGGCTTTAGTCAAGCAAGGCATGTATAAATCAGGAGTGAAGTCCAAATCGCGAGGCTCAGCTCCATACTGACGGCCAAGTTGGCGAGGATCATAGCAAGTACCTTGACGAAGAGTAGCAAGAGGAACATACATCAAGTATGTCCGCATGGTGATACGAGAAATCTTCCACCAAGGTACCAACCAATGGATGATGACTTTAGTGTGTGAGTGGATCCAGTTAACCCAGTCAGCATATGAAGAAGAAGGATTGAGTAGTTTCCTAGCGGAATGATGCCATGGCAGATATCTAGAAAAATCCATTGATGGAGTATCAAGCAAGCAGAGATGCTTCTGAAGCCAAATCTGTGAGAAAATAATTAAATTAAAAAAATAAAAATAAAAAAGAAGAGAGAAAAAAGAGTCTGTTAAGTTGAAAACCCGCTAAGGTAGCTTAGGCAAAAATTAGGACGACTCGCTAGTTCTGAAAACCCACATGGGCAGACTTGGCAAAAATTAGAGCAATAGAAAAAAGTATATTAAAAGAGGTCCGCTAAGTTGAAAACCCGCAAGGGTAGCTGTAGACCCTTAATTTTTGACCTAGTCCGGTCCAATATATTTTAATTAATCCAAAATAATTTTTGTGTTGTCCAATATATTTTAATTAGTCCAAAACAATTTTTGTTATCCTAATTAAAAAATATTTGCTTTAATATCTAATTTTATTAATAAAAATTAAAAAAAATAATAATAAACAAAAAAATAAAAATAAAAATAAAAATCGGCAATGGAAAAATCTGCGACGAATTTTTTCGTCGCCGAAGAATTACGGCGAAATGGCCCCCAGGCCAATTTTCGCTCGCAGCCCGCAGATACCTGCGGCAACTTTTTCACTAGAGCAATTTTTTCGCAGCAGTTTTTTTTTGCCAGCGCAATTTTTCAGCAGCAGTTTTTTTTTTTTGCCAGCGAAATTTTTCAGACGTAAATTTTTTCGAAACCAAATACAATTAGGTTTCTGTTTCCTTTTCTTAATTAATGTTATATTTCGTGAATAACTAGAATTAATAAAAAAAATCTTCTATAAATAGGTACTAAAACAGCACAAAAGGGAGGATTTTGGAGGAGAAATTGAGACCGAAACTGAGGAGGAAAACTTTTAATCAATCAGACTTTTTTGAGAGAGCAAACAAGCAATTCAATCCATCAAAGGCAGCAAAGCTTGTCTTTGCTCTTGTTCATCCAAGAAGAAATTTTTGGTGGAACCAACAAACGGAGGTACGAATGTCGAACTTCTTTCACATTAGCTTAAATAATTCAATTGTCTCTTTTGATTCAAAAAAACCCTATAACTTTAATTTACCTTTTCTAAATCTTAAAAACCTTAATTCGTTTATTTGTTTTCCAAAAATCTTAAAATTGTTATTTTTGTTTCTTCAAAATCTCAAAACCCTAATTTGCTTTCCAATTTTTCAAAACCTTAAATTGAATCTGTTTCTTTCCAAAAACCTAGAAAATATCTTTTTTGTTTCTATAAACCTTAAATCGTTTTATTTATTTTCATAAAGTTTCATAAAATTATCAATTGATTTTCAAATTCTAAAACCTAATGCATTATCCGAAACCCTAATTCTAAAATTCTAAAACCCTAATTCAACTCTAAACCCAAAACAGTAAACCCTAATCCTTTAAACCTTAAAACCCTATAAACATAAATATAAAATTCAAATACAGTAAGCTTAAAAACCATAATTCAGTAACCGTAAATCATAAATCTAAATGTTTTAATGTATTCAAACCCTAATTTCATGATTTTACCACTCTAATCCTAATTTGGTTAATCAAAGAACTTTATCAACCTCTTAAATCATAAAACCTTAATCCATCTCAATTCCTTTAAAATTTACAGTAGTCTAAACCCATAAATTGCAAAACCCTAAACACATTAAATAAAGAATCTTAAATAGAAATAGTAGCCCTAATTTGAATCTTTATTTGCTTTATTCAATTTTATATTTGATTATGCTTTGATTTATTTTATATGCTTTGATTTATTTAAGTTTAATGCTCAGTTTATTTAGTTTATCATGGATGGATGTTTATTTTATATTTTGATTGATATCTTTGATGAATGATTTATTTATGATGAATGGTTATTTACTTTTATCGATTTATTTAGATTTCCAAATGTTGTAAGAGGTATGTTTCCACTTGGTGGGTACCTCATTAGTTAAATATCATGTAATTTAAATTGCTTTTCTATTTTAGAACCAATGTAAAGGATATGTTTCTACCTTTCGGTGGGTGTCCTATTTAGGCATGGATTATGTAAGGGCATGTTTCCATATTTGGATGGGTGTCCATTTATTTGTTTTGCTTGGACATTGTTTTGATTTTTGATATATCAATGCTTTATTTTAATTATTGTGTGTAACATGGAAAATGTTGTTATATTTAAGAATTTTATAATATTAAGACCTATAAAGGAGGCCGGTTCTAATGAACCGGGCGTTGTGGGGGTGCTGGGCAATTTCTCACCTTCCCCACACGTACCCAACTTTTCGAACCCATTAGGGGGTTGGGGATTCCTTAGGAATCAAGTCATCCACCCCTTTCTTTTTCCCGGCCCGTCCAGGTGGCGACTCCATTTTCTCCGGACTTAGGTCCGTGTTCTCTAAGGCCCCGAGCCTAAACAGTGCCGAAGTCGCAAGAACCATTCCACCGGGAGTGGGGGCGAAAATCCCCGCTCATAGTGGCGCCTCCACTGGGGATAAGAGAAGTTGATTTTGTTGGTCTTTTTATTATTCTATTCTTTCTTATAATGATATTATCCATTGCATCATAATAGATTGCATTGTGTGCGTGAGTTAGGACGGCCGTGTTACTAGTGTTATGTTATGTAAGGGATACCATACTTTCACTCAAGGTATGGAGATCGAGCATGGCATAACCACTCATAGCCTCGTACCATTTGGTATATACTAGATATGGGAACCTAAGTCTTTTTACCCAAAGACTAAAGCTTATGTAATTGGCCTAGTTACTTTCCTTAGGTTTTACCCCAAATGCATGTTGTTTGACTATGGTTAATTTATCTTTGTTTAAATCATGGCTTATTTGGTTTGTTATTTTTCTAATATGACCCAAGTACATTTGCAAGCTCAAAATGAATTTTTCTTTAAAATCCAAAAGACCAAAGCTATTTTAAAAACTTTCCAAAATGGTCTTCGAACATAAAACTTTTCTAAAGATAAATAAAAAATTCTTTTGCTCATGGCCCAAATACTAAGCCCAAAATATGTTTTTTTTTTAAATCTTTTCACTATGGGCTTAGAAATAAAATTATTTTTATCCAACCTTTTCTCACAAAGAGCTTGCAAATTATTTAGGTCAATTAAGAAATGCTGAAAATCAATTGTGAGACTAGTTTATACTAAGAATAATTAATCATGGGCTTGTTTTTGGTATGAATCATTACTACCTTTTTCAAGTGAGAAATCTATTTATAATAAACCTCTTAATTTTGTTTTAATCCAATATAGCATAAAAGCTACATTAGTTGGTTAAATGGATTAAAACCTAATTAATGGGAATTATCATAAGTTGATTTCCATTTTTGAAAATATAACTATTACTTAAAAATGTCCGAGGGATCTATTCGAAAATAAGATACCCCATGTTAGTATTTTGTTAGCCATATACCTAGGAAAAGAGACTAGCCATTCATGTGTGGATGTTATAAGGTTGGAAGGAACGTCCTATTTGTCCTTGTTTGTCTATTGTTTGTGCATACATTCATACATGCATACATTTTCATCTCATATCATTGATCCTTTCTGGCTCACAGCCCTGGATTATGACAGTTCAAAAGCTTACGACAATCTGACCTACGCCGGAGATGAAGTATCTAGCAATGACTCAATCACTTGCTCACCAAAAATAATGGATCCCAAACAAATTCAAAGAATGGTGGATGATGCCCTCAATGCCAAGATTGAAGAAATAAAAGAGGCCCTAGCTGAGACCATGAAGAACCAATTGACTGCAATCTTCAAAAATCATGCTGAGGCATCTGCTAGCACTAAGAAGCCAAAGGACAAAGGAAAGACTAAAGTTGGTGAAGTGGTTTTTGATGATGAAAAGGTGATCATTGATGATGATGATGATTGGGCTCAATACTACCAAGATGCTCAAGAGAAGAAAAAAGAACCGAAGATTATTGAAAGATCAACTATGGAGAAGACCGAAACTTCTGATGTTGAAAAGATGATTGCTGATTTGGAAAAGAAATTTGAGAAGAAACTGAAAACCGAGCAAATGTTCGAAGCTGACAAATTATTTAAGCTAGATGAAGAAGTCCCGTACAAGTTCAAGATGCCATCTTTTGCAAAGTTTGATGGAATCGAAAATCCTCACCTCCATGTGAAGCAGTATATCACTGCTATGCCATCTGCCAGAGCTACTAAGGCTCAAACTCTAAGGTACTTCATGCTCTCATTGGATCCTGTTGTCCAAAATTGGTTCAATACCTTACATGATGGAACACAAAAGAGTTGTTATCTACTTTACAAAGCCTTCATCCAACAATATGGACATAATGTCAAGATGGAAGTTACCTTAATGGAAGTGGAGTCTATTAGGCAAAGGTCGAATGAGAATTTTGTAGATTATGTAAAGAGATGGAGAAACAAGGCCGCTTTACTCAAGAAGAGGCCCGATGAATCCGATCAAATAAGGATGATTGTGATAGGGGTGTTGCCTAGTCTTTGTGAGAGGATGTCCCATACACTCATCCGTGATTTCAAAGACCTTCTCCAAGCAAGTTTGCAAATTGAAGAATGGGAAAGAGAGAAGAACCGTTTTTCAATAAGAAGGAACGAAAAAGGGAACTATCAATCTGGTAGCCAAAACATGCAAAAGGCAGTCGGTGTTAATGCTACTAACCAAGGAACAAGGAGACAATTTTCAGAATTGGGGAAACCGATGTCTTGGGTTCTCAATAATCTTCAAAGAAAAGGATTACTACAACCCTTAAATCCTTACCCTTTGCCTAACCCTCTCCCACCTAATTTCGACACTAAAGCATTTTGTCAGTTTCATCAAATGCAAGGGCATGACATGGATAAATGTGTGAGGTTGAGACATGAGATCCAAAATCTAATTGATAACGGGAAGCTACCCGAGCCCAATAAGCCAAACACCAAAGACAACCGGTTACCAAAGTTCATTAGGGTACCGCCGCCGACAACCTTCATGATTGGAGGAGGTTTGCATGAGGATTTTGTCATGTCTTTTTTTCAAGATGTCGGTAAAGAAGCAACCAAAGAAGAAGAGGTATTTGATGAAATTAAACAAGCTATGGGGGGGGGTAAAGAAGTAGCAATTTGTGTTGTCAATGGGTTTTGGGATTCAAGCGATAGTGATGATGATCTTGTAACCAAGAAGGAGGAGTTGACTTGGTCCGAGCCCGAATAAGATGAAGTAATGAACACTAGATCCGGTAAGCCTTATGCAAGGCCACTACCTAAGGAGGTAGAAACTAATAAGGGTAAGGAAGTTGAAGTAGGAAATAATGAAGAAGAAGATGATGCTGTGCTCAAGCAATTGAAAAGAATCCAAGCAAGTGTTAGCATTTGGGACTTATTAGCTACTTCTAAAAAGCATCGAGAAACTATGGCCAAAGCCTTAGCTAGCATGCCAATTTCTACCTCCACGACACCGGAGGATTTGATCAACTTCATAAAAATTGGAGGGGTAATGAAATGTGAAGAGGTTCAAGAAAAGAGTGAAGTTAATATGGGAGCAGTTTCTTTTTCGGATGCGGACTTACCGGAGGAGGGGAGAGACCACATCCACCCTCTCTTTATCAAAATAGAAGTCAAGGGGAAGAGGACTCCATGTGTAATGGTTGATGATGGGTCCACCATAAATGTTTGTCCACTTAAAGTATTGCAAAAGCTAGCCATGTCAACAAGGGATCTAAACCCGACCGAAGTAACAATTCGGGCTTACGAGAACACTAAGAGACACGCTGAGGGACTTTCAAAGCCGCTGTCAAGGTTGGTCCAATTGAATCTATTGTTGAATTTGTTGTTTTGGACATACCGGTTACCTTCGCCTTACTCTTGGGGTGACCATGGTTTCATCCTTTTGGTGGAGTTCCTTCCACCCTTCATCAAACGATCAAGTTCCCCAACGGAGATGAGACAGTGGTCATTGAAGCTGAAGATAATGAGATCGTTAATGCTCTAATGATTGAGAGGCCTCTTAATGGTTTTCAAGTAGCTATAATTTCTGATGATGAAGTAGTAGACTCCAAAGTCTTGAATATGATGAAGAACATGAACTACCTTCCCTGAGCTGGTCTTAGAAAGGGTAAGGCATGTTTGACAAAGCTGCCAGACTTTAGAACTCAAACTTCCAAGAAAGGGTTGGCATATGATGAAAACAATGATGTCCAGCCAAAGAAGAGTGAGAAGATGAGCTTCCCACCACTTGAAGAAATCTTTGTCAAAACTCCAGATATGGGACCACTCCAAGGAAAGCCCGAGCCAATCATTTTAATGGGAAAGTTGATCCTGGGTTTTTAAATTTTTGCAGATGTGGCTGAGCTAGTGTACCAAGTGAAGAAAGAACTCACCCTATCATCCAACAAAGAATTCGATCCAAAAGAGAAGAATGAAGCTGTCCGAAAAGCCAAGAAGACACCGGAGGAGATTGCTGCCCTAGTTGAAGAAAAGTTTGAAGACATCCTGCCTTATGATTTTGAGAACAATGATTTTGATTTTGATTTTGATTTTAATTTGTCTGCTTTGTATGAGGATGATGATGTTTTCTTTTCCAAAATGAATGTAATAAAGTTTGATTTTGCTTACTTGTTTGATGTTTTCTCCTGATGGTTGCATACATTCAAATAGCAGTTGCATGAGCATCTTTAATATTAATTCTGTTAACACAAAATCATTAAATTTGGGAACAATCAAAAATCCTAAAAACATTAGCATAGCATCCAACCTTACTCCTGATGAGAGAGAGAGATTTGAAAAAATATTCAAAAAATATGAAGAAGTGTGTGCTTGGTCTTATGAGGATATGCCTGGAATAGATCGAGACATAGCCGAGTATCATATTGCTACTCACACACACTCACATGATATGCCTGGAATAGATCGAGACATAGCCGATTAAGACCTGAGTGGGTTGAATTGGTTAAAGAAGAGGTCACTAAGCAAATACAGGTGAAGTTCCTTGAAGTGATAGAATATCCAGATTGGTTAGCCAACATAGTACATGTGCCAAAGAAAGATGGAAGGATAAAGTTCTGTGCGGATTATAGAGATGATTTTCCTTTACCTCATATAGATGTTCTCATTGATAGTACAGGCTTTAGTGTGCTACACTCATTTGTAGATGGATTTTCCAGATACAATCAAGTGTTAATGGCCCAAGAGGATAAAGCCAAAAATGCTTTCATTACTACAAGGGGTATATTTTGTCATAGGGTGATGCCGTTCGGCTTAAAGAATGCTAGGGAAACCTACCAAAGGATGGCCACCACACTATTTCATGACATGATGCATAAAGAAGTTGAAGTATATGTTGATGATATGATGGTTAAATCGGATACAAGGGAATAACACTTCCAAAACTTAGAATTATACTTCGATAGAGCTTTGAAATATAAGCTAAGATTAAACCCGAAGAAGTGTGTGTTCGGGGTTACCTCAGGTAAATTATTGGGACATGTGATTGGTCCGAATGGCATTGAGATTGATCCTGACAAAGTTAAAGCAATCAAGGATATGCCAGCCCCTAAGACGAAGAGAGAAGTTCGGGGTTTTATTGGTAAATTACAATATATTAGAATATTCATAGCAAAGCTCACAATAATTTGTGAGCCTATCTTCAAATTACTTAAAAAGAATTAGCCGGTCATATGGAATGAAGAATGTCAAAAGGCCTTTGAGCGAATAAAAGAGTATTTGTTGAATCCACCTGTTTTAAAACCACCTAAACCTCTACTACTATACTTAGTAGTAGAAGAAGAGTCGATAGGAGCCATGCTAGCCCAAGCAGATGAGTCAGGGATTGAGCATGTAGTTTACTATTTAAGTAGAAAGCTCCTACCTTATGAAATTAAGTATAGTATCATTGAAAAGACCTGTATAGCCATGGTTTGGTCTTCTATGAATTTACGGCATTACTTTCAATCGTATAGTGTGGAAGCAATTTTCAGGTTGGATCCAATGAAGTACTTAAGAGAGATACCCTCTTTAATTGGGAAATATGGTCGATGGTTGATAATATTAGAAGAATTTGAGATTGAGTATGTAACCAGGAAAACAATCAAAGGTAGAGCGGTGGCAGAATTCCTGGCCCAACACCCAACAACCATTACCAGAAAGCGAAGAGGTAATCTTGGAATTTTCGGATAAACATTTAGAATCAATTGAAGTACAAGGGTGGAAAATGTATTTTGATGGAGCAGTAAATAGGAAAGGAGCAGGTTTGGGAGTAATACTATAATCGCCCGAAGGGGAACTTATCCCTTTAGCCAAAAAGTTAAAATTTAGGGCAAACAATAATATAGTGGAGTATGAAGCCTATATTTTCAGTTTGGAAACCCTAATGATTATGAAGGCGGATAAAGTGGAAGTTTTTGGCGATTCATTGCTAGTAGTATCCCAAGTAAATGGAGAGTGGGAGTTGAAAGAGGAAAAATTAAAACCATACCACCATTACCTGACCATGATGAAGAAGAACCTGAAGGAGTGTAGTTTATACACCTATCAAGAGAAGAAAATCAGATGGCTGATGCCCAAGCCACATTAGCTTAGGTATGGAAAAATCCTGTCAGCTTATTCCATAAGCCTCTGATCTTGACCAATTCATCAACTCCTTGCTATGAATATGAGACAATCATGGAAATTGACATAGACCATGATGCGTAGTATGATACTATAAGGTGATTTTTGGAGGAAAGAGAAAACCCGCTGGGGGCAACAAAGAAAGAAAGAAGAGCCATAAGGTGGTGGTCATTGTAATACATCACATTCCATGGGGAGTTATATCGAAGATGGCCTGATGGGGTGCATTTAAGATGTTTAAGGAAGCCTGAAGTGGAGCGTATCATGTCATAAATACATGCGGAAAGTTGCGGTCCGTACATGAGTGTTTTGGCCCTAGTTAAGAAGATTATTCGATAAGGTTACTATTAGTTTATCATGGAGAGAGATTGTATTGAGTTTGTAAAGAAGTGCCAACAATGTCAGATGTTTGGTAACTTGAATCACATGCCTCTTGAAGAATTGCATTCTATGTCTTCACCCTGGCCATTTGCCACCTGGGGTATCGACATTATAGGAGAGATACATCCGACAGCTTCAAACGGTCACCGTTTCATTGTGGTAGCAGTAGATTATTTTTCCAAATGGGTCGAAGCTGAATCCTTCAACAAACTGGGTGCAAGTCAAATGGCTAGATTTATTGAAAAGAACCTCATCTACAGATATGGGGTCCCACACAGTGTGATATCAGACAATGGGGTACTTTCATGAAGTAGTTAAGGATTTATTCTCAAAGTACCGAATCCATCATCATAGATCCTCTCCTTATAGACCAAAGGCTAATGGTGCAGTAGAAGCAACAAACAAAACAATTAAGCAAATTTTGTCTAAGATTACCAAGACTTACAGGGATTGGTCAGAGATGCTTCCCTTTGCTTTATGAGGATATAGGACAAGTGTGCGAACGCCTACTGGAATGACACCATTCTCTTTTGTTTATGGGATGGAAGCAGTGTTGCCAATTGAAATTGAGATCAAGTCATTGAGAGTAGTCTTGGAAGCTGAACTGCCTGAAACGGAGTGGGTAACGAGCAGATACACACATTTAGCTTTACTAGAAGAGAGAAGGTTAAAGGCACTATATCATCACCAACTGTATCAAAAGAAGATAGCTCGGGCCTACAATAGAAGGGTTAAAATCAGAAAATTCAAAGTCAGAGATTTGGTGTTGAAGCAATGTAAGCCTAATGTATCTGATCCAAGAGGGAAGTTCAGGCCTAGCTGGGAAGGGCCATATGTCGTGAAACAAGTCATGAACAAAGGTGCTGTGAAGCTATCAGACATGGATGGGAACAAGCTTAGTGAGCCAGTAAAAATTGACATGTTAAAGAGGTTTTATGTATGATATAAAAAAAATCTCGCTAGGTTGAAAACCTAGAAAGGGCAGCCTAGGCAAAAGTTAGAGCAGTTTGTTAGTCCCGAAAACCCGAAAGGGCAGGCTATGCAACAATTAGGGCTAAAAGAGAGAAAATCATCAATTAGAAAACTCGAAAGGGCTAGTTGGCAATAAGAGTGATCTTGTGTATGATGGCTTTATGTTTGGTTGTTTCCTAATTTAATAAAACAGAATTAATGTTAAAATTGTTCTATGTGCACTGTTATAAGTATTTGACCAGATATGGATGAAATAAATAAACACAATAGCAAAAGGTGATGACAAATTTTAAATGCAAAAGAAGCATCTTTATTACTTTAATTATTTTTCATCCTAATAATACACTTTATGAATTGAAAAATGTAAAATCTATGGCAGTCGATAAATATAATGTGCAGGCCAGCTTTGTCTCAGCCGATCCAAGTAGGCTTTAGTCAAGCAAGACATGTCTAAATCGGGAGTAAAGTCAGAATCGCGAGGCTTAGCTCCGTACTGATGGCCAAGTTGGTGAGGATCATAGCAAGTACCTTAATGAAAAGCAGTAAGGGGAACATACATCAAGTATGTCCGCATGGTGATACGAGAAATCTTCCACCAAGGTACCAACCAACAGATATTGACTTCAGCGCATGAGTGGATCTAATCAACCCAGTCAGCATATGAAGAAACAGGATGGAGTAGTTTCCTACCAGAATGATGATGTGGTAGATATTTGGCAAAATCCATGGATGGAGTATCAAGCAAACAAAGATGCTCCTGAAGCCAAATCTATGAAGAAGGAACAAAATAATAAAAAAAAGTCCACTAAGTTAAAAACCCGCAAGGGTAGCTTAGGCAAAAATTAGGATAGCTCGCTAGTTCCGAAAACCCACCTGGGCGGACTAGGCACAAATTAGAGTAATAAAAAATATATAACAAAAAAAAAGAGGTCCGCTAAGTTGAAAACCCGTGAGGGAAGCTTAGGCAAAAGTTAGGACTGCTCGCTAGTTCCGAAAACCCACATGGGCGGACTAGGCAAAAATTAGAGCAATAAAAAGAAGAAAAAAGAAAACCTAAATTGAAAACCTGAAAGGGCAGTTTAGGTAACTACCTGAAGTAGCAACGGACTCCCAGTCAGTCTCTTTGTCAATCCTGATTTAAGTCGGTCTAATCCAACTAATGTCTCAAATAAGATCACAGGTACCAGTGACAAGTCTCCTTCCATTTGGTCCATAATATCCAATACTCGTGGATCAATATCACCGTCGAAAGAAACAAGCAAGAATTGGCCAAGCAAGCAATGACAGAGCATGCGTCCCCATGCCTTAGTAGGGGCCAAATGAGAGAGACAAAAATCAATCAAGGGAGCAAGTAGAATTTTTTCACCTCTCATCAACCGAAGATCTTCGAGTTTTGGAATTTGAAATAACATCTGCATCTTCTGTTGAGTTTTAGAAACCAATGTGGGTAATGCCATTTGTTGATTATTTGGATATCCAAGGATGGCCTCAAATTCTTCAATCAAGGGACATATTTGAATGCCATTAATTTTAAATGCTCTAGAATCCATATTCCAAAAGAAAGACATGGCATGAAAGAAAGAGTGGTCCAATTTAACATTTTAAAAACACTTTAAAATATCAAGTTTTGACCATTAAATTTGCTTCCAGTAAATGCCATCCATATTCTTAAATAGAATTTTTAGCTTCTTTAAATGATGTTCGGTCATGGTGGATGAATGAAGAAAAATCAAAACTGATAAAGGAGTCTTTACATTGAAATGGAAAAGTTTTTTGGTTTCTGTATGAAATATGGCATGAGAGGGGATTTATATAGAGGAAATAAAATTTTCCAAATTTAATGAGGTAAAGGTGATGGAAAAGGATGAAACTATATTGTGTAAGGAAAGGAATTGGCAACAAATTTACTTTACCATGTTGCATTTGGTTTTTTCGGTGGTGACTGTATAAATATTGAAATATGAAAAAGAAAGTTTAATAATTGTGATGCAGTAACGATGAAAAGTAAAAAAAAAAGTTATAGTAAAGATGGAAATTGTATTTTTTTTCATTATTGTACAATATTTATACAATTGATACAATATTTATACATCACTAAGAGGGTGGTGGTAGGCCATTAAATAAAGCCCTAAAAAAGTAGTCACCTGTTAGAGGAGGGGGCAAATTACTCGTTCCAGGATCACCCGAAGCAGGAGCACCAAAATCCCTATTATCTTGAAGTTTTGATCCGTCATGGTCCTCATCAAAGCAGATGAAAGGATCTTATGGTCATCAGTCTTAGGGCCTCTTGATGAAGAAGCACCAGGATCCCTCATCCCCTGAAATCAAAAATCTCAAAACTTTTGTTCAGATTAATGATATAAATTTTCAAAATGAGAAGCCTGTTGACAACTTGCAGCCAACTCTTTTTGAAGTTTCCTATTTTGTTCTTTAAGCATTCACTGTGAGCCAGAAAGGAAAAGGTAAGAGCATACATAATCATGCATACATATAGCATAAATTACCATGAAATAAGGAAACTCACCAGGTAATTCATATCAATGCCCTGTGGATGAGATGGCATATCTGGTGGGCTAGAATGAGCAAACGAAGGGGCAGTAAAAAAAGGTCCAGCCTCATGATCAAATGAGCCAACAGCCTGCAACAATCATTAAAGAATATCTTTTAAGTCCAGAACTTAGCTTAGGTCTAGAACCCAAATTACCCTTAGGTCCAGAATGTAGAATCTCTTCTAAGTCTAGAACTTAGCTCGGGTTCAAAACCCAAATTTTCCTTAGGTCTAGAACCTAGAATCTCTTTTAAGTCCAAAACTTAGCTCGGGTCCAGAACCCAAGTTACCCTTAGGTCCAGAACCGAGAATCTTTTCTAAGTCCAGAACTTAGCTCTAGTCCAGAACCCAAATTACCCTTAGGTCCAGAAACCACAATGGACACATGTATAAGAAATGGGCCTCTGAACCACTGGGGTCGGTGCACTAGCCACAGACACTGTAGGTCTCGATCTCTGCCTCTGATGCTTTACTGACCTACCAAGCTACCTCTGGCCCCTAATGAACCTCAAAAAATAGCCTTCTCTGCCTCTCTTCACGGATGAAGACCCTGCCTCACTTAAGGGTCTCCTAGCTCTAGCCTCCCCCTCAGTACCAACTGCTGCAATACCCTGTGCTCTCTCAACACTCCCGGCAGCTGCAACCAACTGAGAAAAATCTTGGTACTGGGAGCCTACAACAATACACATGATAGAGGTTCTCAACCCCTCCTCAAATCTCCTACACCAATCTATCTCATCTGAAATATTCCCACCGGCATAATGACTCAACCGGATATACTCAATATCATACTCTGTCACTGTCCGATGATCCTATCTCAGAGTCAGAAACTCCATCTTCTTTGCATCTTTATACTCCCTCAGAGTATACTTCTGCTCATACTCCCACAGAAAATCATCATAAGTCAAGGTTGGCAGGTCATCCAATGCATGTGGAACCGTCTTTCACCAATCGTATGCATCTCTCTGCATAAGGGATCTAGCATAATCAAACTTTTCTTCAGGAGTAGCTTGCAGCTATATGAATACCCTCTGAACTCTATCTAACCGTTGCTCAGCTACTGCAGGATTTGTAGTACCAAAGAAGTCCTCGGCTCCAAACTTCCTCAATTTATCATACTACCTCATCGGTACTTGCGGCTGCGGTTGCAGTGGCTACTACAGTAGTGGAGCCTACCTCAATAACTCTACAAATGCCGTAACCAAACTAGTGAAATCTCATCAGCTGCTGGTCTCCCTGGCACAGGAGCAGGTGCCTCACCAACTATCTCCACCCTAGCTCCATCTCTACCCTCAACAGGAGCTACACTCTCAGCAGTACCTTCTATGGACTAACGTGTCTGAGACACCATCACTACCCATATCTTCAAACACAGCAGAAGATTACCTCATCAAAGATCAGAAACTGCCAGTGCCAATGCATGTATCTTATTTAAAAACCATATTTTAAAATCAAAATTTTCTTTTTCTTACAATTTACCTAGGTTAAGAACCTCAAACCGAGGCTCTGATACCAAAACAAGTGTAACACCCCTACACCCAATATACATACACCACATATACACACTATATGTGATATACGTATAGAGGATATAAGAATGTCACAGTCATTTTAAACAAACAAATCTTTTTACTTAAAAATCAAAATATTATAAATCAATCTGAGTAAATTTAAAACATTTAACTTATTTTATAGAAAGTAATAGATAAAACATCCTTTGTTAAAATACATATATATATGTATCTTCATTACTCAAAATTTTATCTAAAATATTTATTTAATAAGTAGCAAAAAATGCAGTGGAATATACATATGTATACATCAAAATCAATATTTCCAAAAATATAGAACTTATACATGTTGGCAGTTCGTCTCTGATCTTGCAGCCATTTTAACCAACCAAACATCACTTATAAAAATTGTACAATCTTAAAACCTTCAGCTGATATAATAAATATAATAGTTGAGATATTACTTGATAAAATATATATATAACTTTATTACTAAAGGTTTATCCAAAACATTTTCAATAGTTTGTGGAAGCAGAATGTACATATATATATATCAAAACCAATATTTACAAAAATATAGAACTTATACATGTTGGCAGTTCATCTCTGACATTGATGTCCAAAATCAACACTTCACAAAGGATTACAAGCCTAGACTCAACTCGGTCTAACTGAACTCTCTGGTTCAACCGGATCTACCCTGTCACCTGCACGATAAATCACAATAGCGCTAAGCCAGAAGCTTAGTGGTGCAAACCTTTATAATAATATGATTCAAATGTAATGCCAATGTTAAACTTTCGAGAATTATAAATAATATACAAAGATATCATATTTCATAACATTAAATCTCATTATATTGTTCAATCATTCCATCATTCATAATTCATATTAAAGCAAAGACAAGCATGGGCCCAAAAGAATCTAATATGCCATTCAAATTTTGGAGTTACTGCTTTGGTCCAATAATCACATTTATCTAGCAAGAAGGTGAATCATAATCACAATAAGGATTACCTCATATGTAACATCCCAACTAGGCTTCAAGGACTAGGCCCAACCCAGCTTCAAGGGGAGCACAACATCACCCAACTAGGCTTCAAGGACCAAGCCCAACCCAACTTCAAGAGATTGTTACTTTTAGGCATGCCACTAACAATAAAACTCTAAAAATTGAATAACATACTAGGCACACAATTCTTTTATTATTTCATTATCAAATTCTTTTTCATTTTCTCATGATCATTATGAGCACAATGCCTCAAATATCCCACTTATATCAATATAGCCATCACCAATGGCTTTACATATCATCATCAGGGTATACATAACAAATTACATTATTCATGTATTTTGAATCTTCATCATATATTTCAAATAGTTCACATAATACAAATCATAACACCATTCTCATGCACCAACAACATAATAGGTAACTTAACACATTTTCCAACCAAATGTGTTAAGTCCCAAGGTCATGTAAATGTATGCAATTATGTAAGGTTTGTACTTACCTCTAAGAGCAACAAACACAAATTTCAATCTCCTCTTCCAAGAATCCTTCAACACTTGGATTGGGTAACTCAATTCTCTTCAAAACCTAATCCAAAGGTGATTATACATACTCACTTAGTGATACACATAAGAAAATAAGAATAAGTACTATCTAGGGCAAACTCTACGCATGACACGCTCAACAACATGGGTATGTCCCTAATCGTGCCCTAAACCCACAACACATAAGCTTTGACATGCTCAGTGACATGGGTGTGTCACTGCACGTGTCAATCCTCCTCCAACACAGAAGCTATGACACTCTCAGTGACATAGATGTATCACTGGACATGTCAATCCTCCAACAACATAGTAGTTATGCCATGCTCAGTAACATAGGCGTGTCAATGGATGTGTCAATCCTCTAACAACACAGTAGTTATGAAATGCTCAGTGACATGGGCGTGTCACTGCTTGTGTCACCCATACTGAAAATAGAACCAACGACATGCCCAAAGACATGGCCGTGTTACTGGGCGTGTCAGGTTAAAAACCTAAAATCGACACTAAAAACTCCACATCCAACTATCATCTTTCAATAACCTTATTATCACCACACAAACTCAACCAAATCCATCAATATACCATAATAAACTTGCATAACATCAAAACAACTCAATTGCATGCATCAAAATACAATCACAACCATATTTCACAACTCAAAGTCACACCACCCACAACTCTTATTTTCTTCCCCAAACTTAACCCTTTCTCTTCAATCCAACCCCAAATCAAAGTTAACAAGTCAAAACACTTCAAACATACCAAAATCAACCATACACACAACTACACCAACCATCCACCAAACTCATAAGCACAAACTCAAAAGAAATTAAAGAAACAAGTTGGGAACTTACCAAATATGAAGAAAATCCTTAAAACTCCAACTTAATCTCTTGGAATCCTTCAATTTCTTGACTTAGCAAGCAACAAAACCTCCTTTCCCTTTGCTAATGGTGGTGGCCGGCTATCAAAGAAAAAAAGAAGAAGATGAAGATGAGCTTACCAACTCCACTTCACTTTTAGTCATATAAATCCCCTTTTTAATCTCAACCAAGTAAAAAATATATATATATATATATTATAATAATATAATCTCAAAATATCAACCTCCACCATCACTTAATTTCTATTTTATATGATTAAATATATCATTTGACCAAATCAACTTGTTGACTTGGATATGTTGTATATATCTTCATATATACAACATATACACACTTCCCTTTTCCTTTCTTTCCACTTAATCATATATACACTTAAAATCATTTAATTCAATTTCAACAATTAGCATTTCCAAAATTTTAGGGTATTGTTTCGGATATTACAATACCCACAGTTGCCAAGTTTTCAAATATTTTTCCTGAGGAGTTGCCAGGATACGCCCTGAGAGAGTGGTTGAGTTTGGTATTGATTTGTTACCTGGTACCACTCCCATCTCTATTACTCCTTATCATATGGCACCTACAGAGTTGAGGGAGTTGAAGGTGCAGTTGCAGGAGTTGCTATATAAAGGGTTCATCCACCCTAGTGTGTCCCCATGGGGAGTGTCTATTTTATTTGTGAAGAAGAAGGATGGTGTGAGCGGGGATTTTTGCCCACACTCCAGGTGAAATAGTTCTTGCGACTTCGGCACTGTTTAGGCTAGAGGCCTTAGAGAACACGGGCCTAAGCCCAGAGAAAATGGAGTCACCACCCGAACAGGTTGGGAAAAAGAAAGGGGTGGATGACTCGATTCCTAAGGAATCTCTAACCCCCTAAAGAGTTTGGAAAGTTGGGTATGTGTGGGAAAGGTGAGAAATGGCCCAGCACCCCACAATGCCTGATTCATTGGAACCGGCCTCCTTTGCAGGTCTTAATATTATAAAATTCTTAAATATAATAATATTATCCATATTACATGCAACAATTAAAATAAAGCATCATTATATTAAATCAAAGCAATATCCAAACAAAGCAAATAAATGGGCACCCATCCGAGGATGGAAACATGTCCTTACATCGTTCATGTCTAAACTAAATAGGACACCCACCGAAAGGTGGAAACATGTCCTTTACATTAATTTAAAAAATATAAAATAAATTAAATTACATAAAGTTTAAATAATGAGGGACCCACAAAATGAAAACATACCTCTTACATTACTACCAAAATAAATAAATAATAATCTTAACAATAAAGAAAATATCCATCCATGATAAATTAAATAAATCAAGCATTGAAATTAAATAAATCAACCATCAAAAATATATAATAAACTATATAATCAAATCTAAAATTAAATAAAGTAATAAAAAGTATAAGTTTATATCATTAATGAGTTGAAAGTAGACAATGAGGGCATGGTCTATAATTTTAAAAGATTGGAATTAGGGTTTAAGATTTTTTAGGTTTGGCAATGGGAATTAAGGTTTGAGGTTTTTTTGGGTTTACTGGATGGGGGGTTTGAAGAGGTTTTGGCATTTTGGAAATAAACTAAGGTTTTATCATATTAGGGTTTTGGGTGTTTTCAGCAGAATAATTTGGATTAGGGTTTTGGTGGCTTTAGTTAGAATAGTTTGAATTAGGGTTACTGCGTGACAAGCTTTAAAGTAAACTAAGGTTTTGATTTATCATTTTAGAAGAATCATTAATTCTGGAAATAAATTAAGATTTTGGAAAATAATTAGGGTTTTGAGATTTTAATGGAATAATTTAGGGTTTAAAGTTTTGGAAACATAGTTTAGGGTTTTAAAGTTTTGGAAACAAAAGAACAATTTAGGGTTTTGATAATTTAATCAATGACTTAGTCTAATAGATGATTCTAGGTTTTTTTTGTAAAACATGTAAGTTGAGTTACGAACACCAACTGATCAAGCAAACAATTAAAGTTATTAAAACAAACATCAATTTACTTCATGTTCAAACATCAAGGTACTGCATGTTCAAAGATCAAGTTACTGCATGCATGTTTTTATTAATCAGAGAAAATGAAGCTACTATGAGCATGAATAATTTATGATTAAAGATCAAACCTGCGTAGTCGGTTCCACCAAATTGATTTCTGGATGAACAATAATAAAGGCAATGTTGCTGCCTTTGATGGATTGATGATTGATGAATGCTTGCTGCTAATCTTCTCTTTTTGTTGCCGTCTCTTCTTTTTTGTTGTTTAATCTCTCTTAATATTAATTGTCGACCTCCTTACTGTTAATTTCTACCCTTGTTAATCTTAATTGCCATCCCTCATAAATTTTGAAATGTTATTATTTATATGCCCTAACCTCACTCAGAATCCTTAACCCTAATAATTAATCCATCCTTAAAACAAATTCTTGTTAAATTAGGAAACTCATTGAAACCATGTTGACTTGGTTTCCTGATGAGCTCTAATTAACACTACTAGAACTGCACTCGCAAGTATACGAGGTTGCTGTAGTATCTTGGTGAACACCTCAAGGTCATCTCACAAGGAAGCTAGATAAGCTAATTTATTATCAGATTGCAAATAACAAATTATAATAAATTTAAATTTCTAACAACTAATGAAGACAGATCGATTGGAGCTTAAAACAATAAAAGTAAACTGAGCTGATATATTGATTCACTTAATAGAAAGGTCTAGGGTTTGCACTTCTCTACTAACTTATATGTATGAACGGTTATTCCTCTAAACCAATTTAATTTCAAGGATAGATTTCAAGCAACTTAATTAATTGAATCAAGGAAATAAGCTCTCGCATTCAAACCTCTCTCAAATAATCTTGTTACATTTGAAATGATCCTTTTCTTAGGTTATATTTCTAATTCACCTAAGTCCCTAATTGAATTGTTCCAGCATTAGACTTCATTTCTCAACCCTTCATCTAATACCTCAAACACATAATTACTGGCCAGTCAATTATATATTAATAGTAATCCATTCAATCAAGGCTAGAGAAATAATTCAGTTAAGAGCAATAACCAATTCATACAATCATAGTAGATCCATACAAACCCTAGACTAGATCAAATTAGTTCATGATAATGCTATTAAACATATTCATCTCATTAAAATTCAAAGAAATCAATTTAGACATAATAGAATTCATGAATACAATTCCAATGAAACTTAAGAGACAAAGTTTGAGAACAAAACCAAATTACAAACTCACTTTAGCTACTGAAGAATCTCTTGTTCAGATCTTTGCTAGAAGAATGGTGCAATGGCAAAAAAAAATTTAATCTAGACTATTTGCATCAAAGTGTAATCAAAATTCTCTAAGAAAACAAAATGGAAACCCTAAGTTTTTTTGTTTGACGGCTGATAAAATCTCTCCCTCTTCAAAAACCCTAATTCTCTTATTTATACGAAACCTCGCTCCAAAAATCCGCATTTTCTTTCTTCCTTTAGTCCATGGAGTGACACGGCCAAGCCGGTGGCCGTGTCATGTGATACGGCCAGTGGCTTGGCCGTGTCACTGAATGTGTCCGCTTCTACTTCATAAATGCTTCTTTGGAGCCGTGTCATGTGACACGGCCAGTGGCTTGGCCGTGTCAAGTGGGTGTGTCACCTACTGATTTCTTCGTTCTTTGCTCTTCTTTCTTTGGTCTTCTTCCTTGGCTATGTGTGGGACACGACCAAGCTCCTAGCCGTGTCACGTGTCACCTGAATGTGTCAGTTACTGCCCAAATTTTCCTTCCTCTCTTGGTTCCTTGGTTTTGCCCTTAAGGTGAGACATGCTTCATGCTATTCTTTCTTCCAAGGAAATGTTTGCATATTAACCTAAAATAAACACTTAAACAAACTTTAAACAAGAATCAAATAAACATTAACCAACAACACATAACACCACACTAAAAACTAGAACAAAAATGACATAAACACTGAAATAAATAAAAACTACCAAAATTGATGAAATCACTAAATAAACATATTAAAACTACCAAAATACCTAAAGAAAACAATAATCATCATAATAAATAAGACACAATTCTATGACAAAAACTAATAAAACAACTACCCCACACTTAAAACTTTGCTTGTCCTCAAGCAAATTCACATGGCATAAATTAAAAACTCAAACAACCTTAACTATAATTCCAGTATATAAGATGAAATCCTTTAAGACTCAGCCATAAATAATTGCAATTACTTCAATCAAGATTTTCTTAACTCATTCATTAATCCAGACATAACAAATCTCATCTCTCATCTAAGTGTTTCACTCGATTTCAAAGGTTAATTCACTCAAACCACTCATGACTGCATACTGCCATAAACTTGCTTAATTATCCAATCTCTCTCACTGATTTTCTCAAGAAATAATCCGAAGGTCTTTTATTTGGATGTAATGGGGCTAAGGTGAAGGTGTGAGAAAAGACATTTAAGTTGGAACATCAAGAAATGGACTATCTAAATTAGACAATACTCTTGCTCAGAAACTTATAGCTCCTTCAAATGGCATATTCACCAACCCTTGATAATCTCACATACTTGCATACTTAAAGAAAGGTACATGAGTCGACATTCCTCTTTGATGACTAATGCTATAAAATATATGAATTTTGTATATATATATATATATATCTTTTCTTTTATTTTCTTTTATATTATTTTTTTAATATATATATATACAAAATATAAAATTGCATGGAACTTCTAGCTTAAAATGTAGAGGAAAAGAATAATCGACTCTTAGTCAAATACAATGTGCAAAGTATGCATTTCAGCCCCAAATCTTACTAAAGCAATACTATTTTTTTTTAATTGCTTACCACGCACTTATGAATTAAACCACCCTATTGTCATATCATAAGAAACTCCATTCCTTAATGCAGGTATGATGATAATAAGAAAATGTTGAGTTGTTAATTGTGTTGATCAATCAAGAAAAAGTCAAAGGCTCAACTTGGCTCACTAAGGAATTCATAATTAAGGGAGGTCTTTTTAAGCTAAAGGGATAATCCTAATTTGCCTTCATCATTTTAAAACTTGAGATTAAATCATAATGTGAGTTCAATTAGTATGCAAAAGCAAGCTCTAGAGATCCAAAATCATGAAGGTGCACACTTAAGAAAAGAAAATCAATTGACAATAATATTCAATCTATGAGGCTCAAAACTCACAAAGGGTGGGTTCTCAAAGATTTATATGTCATGAATTGCAGAATGTGAAAATTGATCCTAAATGAATTCAAATGCTAATCTCTATGCTGATACTAAAGTCTCAAATATAATGCTAGAATCATAGAAAAGTCAATAAGTTTTCAACAATTATGCCATGCACAACGCACAATATAACACACAACGACAAACAAAACAAGAATTAAAGGAAAACTTAAAGATTACCCCACACTTATAAATTACATTGTCCTCAATGGAAACAAGGATAATAAAGAAAAAGAGTTAAGGTACAACCTGTTTTCCATCGTTCCTCTGTGAGGCAAACTCTACCTTTTCATCACAAACAGCAAATGTTCAAAAACAAAATAAAATATATAAAATAAAATATCCAAAATATAAAATGTTAACATTAAAAACAAAAATGAAAAATAACAACACAAATATGCTATAACTAAACACAAGAAAGTAAGGAATTCTCTCAAAAGATTTTAGCCAATGTGATCTACGGTGAAGGAGGATGTGATGATGAAGCAACCGAAGGATGAAGACTCAAAATCTTAGCAAGGTTGATATTGATTTGGTCCAACTATTGCAAGACCGCAGCATGGTTACGATCTACCTTGCTCTCCAATGCCTCTATCCTATTAAGTATCTCCTGATTATCCGGGGCCAGAGCATCTTCTTCCAAATCAAGAGAATCCGAGTTGGACTTCTCCTGGACTCGTGTTCTCTTTTGTCTGCCCCCCGGTACTTCTGGCTCAGCTGAAGCCATCATATAAGCCCCTCCCCTATGCACCACCATATGCATCTTCTCAAGTGTGGCCAAATCCAATGAATCATTACCCGTAATTTTAGTCATACGACAGGTACTCTGGTCAAAATCATCAAGGAGGGCTATTGCCAATGTGGTAACCAATCCTCCAATACAAATAGCCCCCTTCTTTTTGTTTGCCACACTATCAAAAACATCGGCCAACCAATAGCCGGTACTGATGGGTATTGCATTACAAGCACAATCTAAGAAAAAGAGCTCACTAAGTTCCACTACACCTGGGCTTTCCTTCCGAGCAAAGAACTCACAGGACATAAAGCGATGCAAATACCTCAAAGCGAGATTACTCAATTTAGTTGCTTTGGCCGATTTGGCCACATAAGTTCCCGAGCCCAATGCTCCCCAAGCAAATTGTTGTTTAAAATCCTTAGGTACAGACCTTTCACCGTGTTGATGGAAACCAAATATAACATTCAATTGCTCAATACTAACCACAAATGATTTCCCAAGCAATTTAAAATTCAACTTAGAGCAAATTTTTTGTTCATCTCTTTCAACCTTAAGAGATGTTAAAAATTCCAAAGTGAGCTCTTGAAATTGCAAAGGTCAAAAGGAGACTAGGTTCTCCCAACCAAGATTTTGAACATAACTATAAAAATTATCCCTAATATGAAGAGCATTAAGGGATTCATCGCTAATATACCTTGTCGAAAAGAAATCCCTAGCCGAAAGAGTAGCTCTCTTTAAAGATGAAGAAGATGACGATGAAGATGCAGCTGCAGTTGGAAGTCGCTTCCTCTTACGGTGGGACACCATCTTCGTTATCGGCATATTGAAATATCTGAAAAAATTTGAAACTTAAACAAATTAAATTGATTTTTTATGAGAGAGGAAGAAGATTGAACGGATTAATTTCAGTTTTGGTGAAGGAAATTGAGAATTAATGGGAGTTTGGAAGCTTTGAAAGAACAACAATGGAGGTTTTGTGAGAGAGAAGTCGAGAGAGAGAAAGGAAACCCAAAAGAAAACTAGGGATTGGAATGAACGAAAAGTGCTAAAACCTTGTTTTTAAACTTAAAATTTTAAGGGATACGGCCAAGCTTGGGTGAGCTTGGCCTTGTCTGATGTGTTTGGAGGGACACGGCCAGTGACTTGGCCGTGTCCCATGGGTGCGTTTGACACTGTGAACAAAGGATTGTAAAAACAAAGAGAAGGGATTTTGGGTGAAGCTTGGCCGTGTCCCATGTGACACGGCCAAGGACACGGCCAAGCTTGTTGGCCGTGTCAAGGGCTGTGTAAAATGGTGTTTTTAGGGTTGGCTTGACACGGCCAGTGGCTTGGCCGTGTCACTCACTGCCATTTGACTTTTTATATATATATTTTTTTTTATTTTATATCACCAAATCTCAAAGAAATGCAATCCTCTTCTTTGATTAACCCTGAAACACATTAGAAAAATAAAAACCGATCAAAGCACCCATTCCATTTATTTAAATCAAACATAAAATCAAAATTGCTGAATGTAAAATTACAACTATGAAAAGAAATGCAAACCGATGGGTTGCCTCCCATTTAGCGCTTCTTTAATGTCATATAGCTGGACATTACTGTAGGACTTAAGGATCATAGATCAAAGTGCTATCGATGATCCTTACTTCTTGGAACCCTTCATTATATGGTTTAATTCTCTGTCCATTTACTTTTAAAGTTTCATTTGTTCGAGAGTTAAGCAATTCTATGGCACCAGAAGGATATACCTGAGTTATCTCGAAAGGACCACTCCATCGAGACTTGAGTTTACATAGAAACAGACGGAGATGAGAATTAAAAAGAAAAACTTTTATACCTGGGCTCAATGTCTTTCGCACTATAATTCTATCATGAAGTGCTTTAGTGCGATCCTTATAAATCCTCGAACTCTCATATGCCTCATTCCTCAGCTCATCTAACTCTGAAATTTGCAGAAAATGCTCTCTCTTTGCCTTGTCCAAGTATAAATTCAGAGTCTTGATTGCCCAATACGCTTTGTGCTCCAACTCCATTGGTAAATGACAAGCCTTACCAAAAAGCAATCGGTATGGAATCATACCCAAAGGAGTCTTGAAAGCAGTTAGATATGCCCATAATGCATCATGCAATCTACTCGCCCAATCCTTCCTTGATAAGTTGACTATTTTCTCCAGAATTCCTTTTATTTGGTTGTTGGATGTTTCAACTTGTCCAGAGTCTGTGGATGGTATGGGGTCGCCACTTTGTGTTTCACACCAGATTTGTGCATTAATTTCTCAAAAAGTTTGTTGCAGAAATGACTTCCCCCATCACTGACTATCACTCTTGGCGTGCCAAATCTGCTAAGAATATATTCCTTCACAAATTTAACAACCACATTAGCATCATTAGTATGGGTGGGGATTGCCTCCACCCATTTTGAAACATAATCAACAGCAACTAAAATATATTCATAACCAAAAGACTTGGGAAAAGGACCTATGAAGTCCATTCCCCACACATCAAACAGTTCAACAACAATATATGATTGAAGGGGCATTTCATTCCTCCTCCCAATATTACCCACTCTTTGACAGCGGTTACAATGCTTACAATACTCTTGAGCATCTTTGAATAGAGTACGCCAGTAAAAACCACTTTGAAACACCTTTTCTGCAGTCTTTCCTCCTCCGAAATGACCACCACAGTGAAGGTCATGACAAAATTGAAGAACACTCAGTTGTTCTTCCTCAGATACACACCTGCGAACTATCTCATCCTTGCATATCCGGAATAGGTAAGGCTCATCCCAAAAATAAAATTTACTCACGTGCAAAAACCTTTTCTTTTCCTGAAATGACATGTTAGAATGCAAAATACCACAAGCAAGATAGTTAGCAATATCTGCAAACCAAGGTGCATTAATTACCACAAATAGCTGCTCATCAGGAAATGCTTCTAAATTTTTATGAATGCTATCAGATGCAAGATTTTCATCAAAGAAGGGTAATCTAGATAAATGATCAGCTACAACATTTTCACTCCCCTTAGTATCTTTGATTTGGAAATCAAATTCTTGCAATAATAACACCCATCTAATTAAGCGAGGTTTAGCATGTTATTTTGTCAAAAGATATTTTAGAGCTGCATGATCAGAATGCACTATAATTTTAGACCCAATTAAATATGCTCTAAACTTATCTAAGGCAAAAACAACAGCTAACATTTCCTTTTCGGTTGTTGTATAATTCATTTGCGCACTATTCAGGGTCAAGCTAGCATAATATATTACTCTCAAAAATTTATCAACCCTTTACCCAAGAACAGCTCCTATTGCATTATTAGAGGCATCACACATAATTTCGAAAGGTAAAGACCAAACAGGAGCTACTATTACTGGTGCACTAGTCAGTTTTTCCTTAAGGGAATTAAAGGCTTGCATGCATTGTGTAGTAAACTCAAATGGAACATCTTTTCCCAGCAAATGGCACAGTGGTTGGCTTATTTTGGAAAAATCCTTAATAAACCTCCGGTAAAAACCTGCATGCCCTAGAAAACTTCTTATTCCCTTAACAGAGGTAGGTGGGGGTAACTTAGCAATCAATTCTACCTTAGCCTTATCCACCTCAATCCCTTTACTCGACACAACATGACCTAATACAATGCCCTGAGTAAACATGAAATGACTCTTTTCCCAACTCAAAGTGAGGTTACATTCAATGCATCTCTCAAGCACAAGAATAAGTTTATTGAGGCAATTATCAAAATAAGTACCAAAAACAGAAAAGTCATCCATAAATACCTCAATAAAATCATCTATCATGTCTGTGAAGACAGACATCATGCATCTCTGAAAAGTTGCAGGTGCATTGCACAAGCCAAAGGGCATACATTGAAATGCATAAGTCCCAAAAGGGCAAGTAAAAGTTGTCTTGGATTGATCCTCTGGTGATATCGGCACCTGATAATAATCTGAAAGTCCATCCAAAAAGCAATAATGTGAGTGTCCAGAAAGTTTATCCAACATCTGATCAATAAAAAGAAGAGGGAAATGGTATTTCTTTGTGTCATTGTTCAACTTCCTATAATCGATACACATTCTCCACCCAGTAGTAGTCCTAGTAGGAACCAATTCATTATTTTCATTTTTCACCACAGTGATTCCAGATTTCTTAGGCACTACATGTACTGGGCTCACCCACTCACTATTAGCTATTGGATATATCACTCCTTCATCAAGCAATTTGAGTACTTCTTTCTTCACCACTTCACTCATGTTTGGGTTAAGGCGCCTTTGGGTCTCCCTCACAGGTTTAGCTCCCTCTTCTAAAGTGATTCTATGCATGCACATTGAAGGGCTAATACCTTTGATGTCACTCAATCCCCATCCTATTGCTCTTTTCAATCTTTTTAGCTCACTCACCAACCTCATCTCCTCCCCTTCACTAAGTTCGCTAGATATTTATCACAGGTAAGGTGTTGTGATCTCCTAAAAACACATATTTCAGATTTTTAGGTAACTCTTTCAGCTCTAAGTCAAGTGAAGGATTCTTCTCTTCCTTTTGGATGGAGGGGAGTTCAAATACTGGGTCATCCTTAAGTTCCTCTATTTCAGCACTCTCTAATGTCTCAAGGCAACTGGCTATTTCTGAGTCAAAAATTTCCAAACCACAATCTAAGGTCAGTGCCAGCTCCAATTTATCCGAGGAACCTGTCTGCAAGAAAACATCTGAAACAATTGCGTCAATACAATCAATTAAAGAGCAATCCTCATATAATGCAGTTGTAGGAATGGGAGAAGTGTTAAAAATAGAAAATTCAACTGTTTGTCCCAAGACAGTCATTGACAATTTACCATTTTTAACATCTATCAAGGTGTTGGTAGTAGCCATAAAAGGCCTACCCAGTAAAATAGTGTGTGTGGATGGTGTAAGGTTACTTCCTTCCATGTCAAGAACTATGAAATCCACAGGCACTATCAACCCATCAACCTTAATTAACACATCTTCTATAACCTCTTTCGGAAATCTAAGAGATCTGTCAGCTAATTGCAACACCATTTTGGTAGGTTTAAGTTCCCCAAGTTCTAATTCAAGATACACAGAATAAGACATCAAATTTACACTGGCTCCTAAATCACACATGCCATCAGTCCCCTTTCCATCACCCATAGTAATTTGAATTATGAAACTACCAGGATCCTTTAGTTTCGGAGGTAGTTTATGCTGCAAAACAGCACTAGCTACCTCTGATACTATCACCTTTTCATTTGGCTCATACCTCTTTTTCTTGGTGTTCAGTTCCTTGAACAATTTGGCATAAGCCGTCATGTTCTTTATTGCTTCAAGTAAGGGTAAGTTAATACTTACCTTGGACAACATGTTGAAGATGTCTAAAAATTGCTTATCTTGTTTATCATTCTTCAACCTACTGGGGAATGGTATAGGTGGTCGGTAAGGATTACTTCCCTTGTGTAAATCTGCTGAAGGGGATTTCTCCATTGATCTTTCTCCAGCACCTTTGTTCTCTGGTTCTCCTTCCTTTTTGTTCTCTTGATCACCTGCATTCACATAATTATTTTCAACATTATTGTTTATTATCTTTCCACTTCTAAGCACAATCACTGATTGTGCCTACTCAGGTTGACTCGAAAATTTCCCTTTTTGTTGAATCTGCATCTGTTGTGCAAGTTGTCCCACTTGAGTCTCCACTTTCTTAAAAGATGCTTCTAATGAATCCAGCCTTTTGTTAGTCATCTCTTGATTCTTAGCACTGACTTGGATAAAGGCCTATAAACTATCCTCCAAACTCTCTCTCTTAGGCTGCCCTTGATTTGAAGATTGACCCTGTGGTTGGTTTAGTCTCTGGAGCAAATGGAAAGGCTGTTGAGAATTATTTGTTGCCCAGGAAAAATTTGGATGATTCTGCCAACCAAGATTGTAAGTATTTGAGTAAGGATCATTCCGGGCCCTTGGTTGATATCCCCCCATAGCATTGACTTGCTCAGCTTCAATTCCATAAGACTCATATGTGGAGGGGCATATATTTGCTCCATGCCCGAAAGTCCCACAAATTCCACACAATTCTTGAGTGGATGAAGAAGTATTGTTCTTCATATTCAACATCTACACTTGCCTTGTCAATTCAGTTATCTGATTGACCATCTCACTATTGGCTTCCAATTGGTTCACCCCCTTTACTTCTTCCTCTTACACTTTTCTGTTGAGAATTAGCTCCCAACATTTCAAAAATTTCATAAGTTTCATCAGCTGTCTTTTCTCCCATAGCTCCCCCAGCTGCGTTATCAACAGTATTCTGAAATTGCTGGGTTAAACCATCGTAGAAAAACTGATTCAGAAGTTGAAGTGGGTAGTGATGATGTGGACACTAGATCAATAACATCTTTGTTGCGCTCGAATTAAGTACTACAACCAAGCGTCACTCACAAGTATACGAGGTAGTTGTAGCAAAGGTGATCGCCCCAAGGTTGTTTCCTCAAGAAGGTGTGGATCGTAATAGCTTGATTAAAGCAAGTAAATTAAAAGCAAGTGTTTGTTGTTTGAAATGCTAAAGAACAATTTAAACTTAAGATTAACGTGCGTAGGGTTGATGTGTGTGAAAGTTGCACAAGATCAATTCAGTTTTTGGGAAAGTGCCTAGGATTATAGGTCCATTCAATCAAAGCTCAATTCTCAATTAACCATTAACATAACCTTGTAACTTAATTTGTTTCTTAAGCTTAATTAGTCAATTACCAATCCATTAGTTCTCACATTCATGAATTAGCAATAGCCAATTATATTACATCACCAAATTAACAAAACCCTAGAACTTATATTTCTAATTCTTTCATAGGGTAGTCAATTGCATAATTTCGATATCAAATTTCACCTCTCGGTCCTTCATTCAATATCTAGAGATCAATAGGTAGCTAATCTATCAACCTAGCATACAATCCAATGCAATTAACCAACACAAGGTGCATCAATGTAAATATCAAATCAAAGCATTCAATCAAATATACTATAAACCCTAAGCATGGGTTTTTAGCTCAACATCATCAATTTAAAACATTCATTCAACTCAATATAAATCAAATACAAATTGTTCATTGTAATCTCAATCTCTTAATACAACAAAAACAATATTGAAATGAATTAAAAGAGAGAATAGAAAAACCCCTTGTGAAGATGCCAAGAGTAGGATTGCTAGTCTTCCTCCTAGCTCTACTTTGATGTTTGATGAAGAGCTCAAGCCCTCTTCAATGGTTGATTTCCCTTTTGCAATATGGAATGGAGCTTTCTCAAGTCACCAACTCTTCAATTGATTGTGCCTTTGGAAGATGAAATGGAGCTTTCTCAAGTCACCAATCCTTTCAATGATGCTTCAACCCTCAAGAGCTTGTTAACCCAATTTAATCCGAAAGAACCTCAAAGATCTTCAATGGAAGATGGAGAAGATGAAGATGGAGGATGAAGATGAGGGACAAGGAGAGTGTCACTCTCTCCTCATCCCCTTGTGTGTTAGCCCCTCCTCTCTTTTCTTTTTTCTTTTTGCTCAAAACCCTAGCCGCCCTCTTCTCTCTTCTTTTTCGTGCGAGAGTATTTATAGAATTTTAGGTGACACGGCCAGGTTAAAGGATACTTGGCCATGTCTAAGGTCTTTATTCCATGAGAGACACGGCCAAGTTAAAGGAGACACGGCCGTGTTGGAGGTGCAATGGAGGGACACGGCCACAAGCTTGGCCGTGTCCCTTGCTTGTGTTTGCTTCTGTGAGAATTTCTTCTTTTCTTCTTTGGTGTGATTGAGTGACACGACCATGTTGGAAGGAGCTTGGCCGTGTTGGATCATTTTGGAGGGACACGACCACTGACTTGGCTGTGTCCCTTGCCTGTGTCTTCTACTGCTTGATTTCATCTTTCTTTTTCCTTTGGACTTAAGTGAGACACGACCAAGATGAAGCAACATGGCCGTGTTGGAGCTTTTGTTAAAGGACACGGCCACAAGCTTGGCCGTGTTCCTTGAGTGTGTCAGCTACTGTTCTTCGTTCTTTGCTCTTCTTGCACTGTTTCGATCTTCCAAGGGTCTTTTTGTACCTAAACCTAAAATAAACACTTTAAACATACTTAAAACAAAAATTAATCAAAACATTAACTAAAACACACATAAAATCATACTAAAAACTAGTACAAAAATGACCTAAACAACTAGCCCACACTTAATTCCTTGCTTGTCCTCAAGTAAGGCTAAAATCAAATCACACTAACAAGATAAATTTTGTTAAGTTCAAGAGTTATAAATATGTATCAAGACTTTCTTATCCCTAAATCCGCAATCAATATCGAATCAAACAAAATTGACACCCATGCAATAAAATGGTTTTCGATGCATAACTAATGTTGTCACTCCCTCACCAATTCTTACAAGTGTTTGATCATGGTAGTGTTTACACTCATAACAATCAATGAAAGATTATTTCCATAGGCTTGCTTATCAATCAAATCTCCACCACAAAATAACAATCAAGCATCAATCAAAAGGTCTTTATTTTTGTTGTAATAGGGCTAAGGTAAAGGCATGGCATTTAGGAAATGTGAGCTTAATTATTAAGTTCAAGAGCACTTGAAGAATGAAGTAACCATTCTATGTATAACTAACAATCCCGAAACACCTTCCTCTCATATACCCATTGACATTAAAGAGCTTTACAAGGGAATTCACTTATTAAATATTGTAATGATACATTCCAACCCTTTCAACAAGAACAACAATTATTCTTATTATTATTATATATATTCTTTTTCTTTTTCTTTTTTTTATTTTTATTTTTATTTTTCTCTTTCTTTTATTTTTCTTTTTCTTGTACACAAGTTTCTGTACAAGTTTTTATTTTGCTTTGCAATCTTAAACCTACTAAATTTAACCCCACACTTAATTCAACACAACACTCGGTCATAAAAGCTCTTAAAATGCTCTTGACCTGATGAAAGGATAAGAGTTAAACAACAAGGTTCAAGCTAATGGTGTTGTGCAAAAGAAAGAAAAGGAAAAATAAAATAGGCTCAAAATTAGCTAACTAAGGTTGAATATAGGGTTGGTCTTTTAAGCCAAAAGGGTTCACCTAATTGCCTTAATCATCTTGATGCCAAATTGAAATTTTTATGTAATCTTAAAATGTATTTCAAAGCAAGTTCTAGCAATTCATCAATCAAAGATGTTCACCCACAACAAGAATGATAAGTTGATGGCTCAATTCCTCACTAGGTTAATGGCAATGCAAGAAAAAACAAAAAAAATTGACAATAAGCACCAATTCTACTCTATTCTCAAATTCATGCTTCAAAAATTCAAAGGTTATCAATCAACAATTTTATAACAATTGAACTTTTCAAAATTCATTTATTCAAAGAAAAACATTAAGAACATTAACTAAAACTTAAACAAAATGCAATTAAAAGTAAAAACATAAAACACCAAATGCACCCCACACTTAAAAATTCACATTGTCTTCAATGTGAGCATGCATACTACAGAGAGAGTTTAGATGATACCTGATTTCCATCGTTCCCATATACGATGTGTGGGGCTCCTTCCACCCATAATGCAATTGGAGCCCATGACTGAGAGGATGAACACCATGCAACTTTGAAAAGTGCCCAATGTATTGAAAAGCCTAGGTAGCATTCTTAGGGGAGCAATTGTCCAAAAAGAACATGTGAGGGTTGTCTTAGCTTTATTTTTAATGCTATAGGTACGTAGTAAGAACCTTTTTCAGTTTGCAACATGGTTTTATATGGTTTTTGCTCGTTCTCACCACCAAGAGTGGGAGAGATGATAATTTGTTGCATAATGTATTCCCCAACCAAAATATCTTTCAAAATTCCTGGGGTCTGTTTAAGATCAACCAAGTTTGGTTGAATGTGTTCTACATTCTCTTTAGCAATTTGAAGTTCTCCCTCAACAATCTCATTATTCACTAGTAAATTGCTCTCATCAATTTCTAATTTGGAAGAATTAGGATGTAATTCTATGGTCATGGCCACCTCAAGCTTATCTACACTATCTTCACTATAGGGCATGTCATGGAGTTCAGAAAGTTGCATAACTTGTTTCTCTGCATTCAACATACTTGGGAATGGGATTGGTGGCATACAAGGATTTGGAGGTTCATGCAATTTTGTCGAAGTCGATGCTTTCCAATTCTCCTCCTCCTTTGCTTGAATTAACTCCTCTATGTTTGATTGCATTTCCTCACCGTCTTCTTCTTTGTTAGTTCCTGCATCAAAGGAATCACAAAAATCGTTATATATCACTTGTTTATTCTTAAAATTTGTGATTACCTCTATTTGCTCCAATTGGCTAGGAATTTCCTCCTCTTGTTGTGCTTGGAGTTGATGTGCCAGTTTCCCAACTTGCTTTTCCACCCTCTTCAATGATTCCTCCAAAGAATCAAACCTCTCATTGCTTCCTTCCTGAATTTCTATGCTAATTTGAAGGTAAGCATTCAAATCATCTTCCACTGTGGATTTCTCGAATTTATCATGGTTTTGTGAGCTAATTTGAATGAAGGCATTCAAACTATCTTCCAAAGTGGGTTCCTTAAGTTTACTTTGATTTTGCGCGCTAATTTGAATGAAGGCATTCAAACTATCTTCTAATGTGGATCGTTTAAGGTACTCTTGATTTGAATATTATTCTTGAGAGTAAGAACTTCTTTGGTAAGGTTGAAAAAAATTTGGAGGTGGAATGTGTTGCTGTTTTTCCCAAGAAAAATTTGGGTAGTTTCTCCAATTTGGATTACAAGGATTGGAATATGGATTACTTCTACCCCTTTGCTGGAAACTTTTATAGGCATATTCTTCCTCTTGCCTCTCTTGATATTGTCCATAACCAAATGAACACATGTTTGCGCTATGTCCTGCAATGCCACATGCTGAACATACTTCACGAGTAGGCATAGGTGTTTGTCCTCTTGCATTTAGCATCTTAAGTTGGTTCGTTAATTCTGCTAATTGTCATGCCATGTCAGAATCAGGGTTATAGTCATAAACCCCTGCGTACCTTGAAAATTGCATATTTACACAAGGCACTTAGCAACTTAAATAAAACAAACAAATAATTAAATTGAAAGAAAGACAAAACTAACAAACAATTCACAGAAAATAAACAAACAATGAAAAGAAAAATCAAACTATTACTACTACGACAGCCTCCCCCGGCAGCGGTGTCAAAAACTTGTTGCGCTCAAATTAAGTACTACTACCAAGCATCACTCGCAAGTATACGAGGTAGTTGTAGCAAAGGTGATCGTCCCAAGGTTGTTTCCCCAAGAAGGTGTGGTTCGTAATAGCTTGATTAAAGCAAGTAAATTAAAAGAAAGTGTTTGTTGTTTGAAATGCAAAAGAACAATTTAAACCTAAGTTAACGTGCGTAGGGTTGATGTGTGTGAAAGTTGCACAAGATCAATTCAGTTCTTGGGAAAGTGCCTAGGATTATAGGTCCATTCAATCAAAGCTCAATTCTCAATTAACCATTAACATAACCTTGTAACTTAATTTGTTTCTTAAGCTTAATTAGTCAATTACCAATCCATTAGTTCTCACATTCCTGAATCAGCAATAGCCAATTATATTACATCACCAAATTAACAAAACCCTAGAACTTACATTTTTAATTCATTCATAGGGTAGTCAATTGCATAATTCCGATATCAAATTTCACCTCTCGGTCCTTCATTCAATATCTAGAGATCAATAGGTAGCTAATCTATCAACCTAGCATACAATCAAATGCAATTAACCAACATAAGGTACATCAATGTAAATATCAAATCAAAGCATTCAATCAAATATACTATAAACCCTAAGCATGGGTTTTTGGCTCAACATCATCAATTTAAAACATTCATTCAACTCAATATAAATCAAATACAAATTGTTCATTGTAATATCAATCTCTTAATACAACAAAAACAATATTGAAATGAATTAAAAGAGAGAATAGAAAAACCCCTTGTGAAGATGCCAAGAGTAGGATTGCTAGTCTTCCTCCTAGCTCCACTTTGATGTTTGATGAAGAGCTCAAGCCCTCTTCAATGGTTGATTTCCCTTTTGCAATATGGAATGGAACTTTCTCAAGTCACCAACCCTTCAATTGATTGTGCCTTTGGAAGATGGAATGGAGCTTTCTCAAGTCACCAATCCTTTCAATGATGCTTCAACCCTCAAGAGCTTGTTAACCCAATTTAATCCCAAAGAACCTCAAAGATCTTCAATGGAAGATGGAGAAGATGAAGATGGAGGATGAAGATGAGGGACAAGGAGAGTGTCACTCTCTCCTCATCCCCTTGTGTGTTAGCCCCTCCTCTCTTTTCTTTTTTCTTTTTGCTTAAAACCCTAGCCGCCCTCTTCTCTCTTCTTTTTCGTGTGAAAGTATTTATAGAATTTTAGGTGACACGGCCAGGTTAAAGGAGACTTGGCCGTGTCTGAGGTCTTTATTCCATGAGAGACACGGCCAAGTTAAAGGAGACATGGTCGTGTTGGAGGTGCAATGGAGGGACACGGCCACAAGCTTGGCCGTGTCCCTTGCTTGTGTTTGCTTTTGTGAGAATTTCTTCTTTTCTTCTTTGGTGTGATTGAGTGACACAGCCGTGTTGGAAGGAGCTTGGCCGTGTTGGTTCATTTTGGAGGGACACGACCACTGACTTGGCCGTGTCCCTTGCCTGTGTCTTCTACTGCTTGATTTCATCTTTCTTTTTCCTTTGGACTTAAGTGAGACATGACCAAGCTGAAGCAACTTGGCCATGTTGGAGCTTTTGTTAAGGGACACGGCCACAAGCTTGGCCGTGTCCCTTGAGTGTGTCAGCTACTGTTTTGATCCTCCAAGGGTCTTTTTGCACATTAACTAAAACACACATAAAATCATACTAAAAACTAGTACAAAAATTACCTAAACTTAAACCTGTCCCAAGCCTCATGAAATGGCTCTCCTTCAAATTGAGAGAATGTAGCTATTTTTCCTCTCAATTCAGTTGTCTTCTGATGTGAGTAAAACTTGTTATAAACTTGCTCCCAAGTTGTCAAAGAATTTTCAGGCAACATCATAAGCCAGCTCTTTGCCCTATCCTTCAATGTATACGGAAAGCATCTCATCCTCAACTGGCTGCATCTTCAACTCATAATTTCTTGCTGCATCTGTCAATCTTATACAAGATGTGGAAGTTCTAATGATAGGTCTAGCAAAATCCTTCATAGTTCTTTGCCTTTCTTCTCCCATATTTGTAGATTGTGCAGTATCCGACTAAAAATCAGAAGTGTCCTCCTCTGTATCAAATCCGGTGTACGGTTCAAACTCTTCTCTACTCCTTTTCACTCTCTGAATGTCTGGAATAACTGGGTATAACTCTCCTCCGAGTGATCTCCTGCCTTGCATAAACAAAATTTCTGGAAAAAAGGAATTATTAAAAGCAAAAGACAAATAAAATCAAACGTAAACATTGAAAAATAATCTAAAATATTTATGCCTAATAAACAATTACGCCAATTAGCTTCCCCGGCAACGGCGCCAAAAACTTATTGCGCTCTAATTAACACTACTAGAACTGCACTCGCAAGTATACTAGGCTACTGCACCTCAAGGTCATCTCACAAGGAAGCTAGATAAGCTAATTGATTATCATATTGCAAATAACAAATTATAATAAATTTAAATTGCTAACAACTAATGAAGACAGATCGATTGGAGTTTAAAACAATAAAAGTAAACTGAGCTGATATATTGATTCACTTAATAGAAAGGTCTAGGGTTTGCACTTCTCTACTAACTTATATGTATGAACGGTTATTCCTCTCAACCAATTTAATTTCAAGGATAGATTTCAAGCAACATAATTAATTGAATCAAGGAAATAAGCTCTCGCATTCAAACCTCTGTCAAATAATCTTGTTACAATTGAAATGATCCTTTTCTTATGTTATATTTCTAATTCACCTAAGTCCCTAATTGAATTGTTCCAGAATTAGACTTCATTTCTCAACCCTTCATTTAATACCTCAAACACATAATTGGTGGCCAATCAATTATATATTAACAATAATTCATTCAATCAAGGCTAGAGAAATAATTCAGTTAAGAGCAATAACCAATTCATACAATCATAATAGATCCATACAAACCCTAGACTAGATCAAATTAGTTCATAATAATGCTATCAAACATATTCATCTCATTAAAATTCAAAGAAATCAATTTAGACATAATAGAATTCATGAATACAATTCCAATGAAACTTAAGAGACAAAGTTTGAGAACAAAACCAAATTACAAACTCCCTTTAGCTACTGAAGAATCTCTTATTCAGATCTTTGCTAGAAGAATGTTGCAATGGCAAAAACAAATTTAATCTAGACTATTTGCATCAAAGTGTAATCAAAATTCTCTAGAAAAAAAAATGAAACCCTAAGTTTTTTTGTTTGACGGCTGATAAAATCTCTCCCTCTTCAAAAACCCTAATTCTCTTATTTATACGAAACCTCGCTCCAAAAATCCTCATTTTCTTTCTTCCTTTAGTCCATGGAGTGACAAGGCCAAGCTGGTGGCCGGGCCTTGTCATGTGACATGGCCAGTGGCTTGGCCGTGTCACTGAATGTGTCCGCTTCTGCTTCATAAATGCTTCTTTGGAATGGAGTGTGACACGGCCACTGGCTTGGCCGTGTCAAGTGGGTGTGTCACCTACTGATCTCTTCATTCTTTGCTCTTCTTTCTTTGGTCTTCTTCCTTGGCTATGTGTGGGACACGGCCAAGCTCTTAGCCGTGTCACCTGAATCTGTCAGTTACTGCCCAAATTTTCCTTCCTCTCTTGGTTCCTTGGTTTTGCCCTTATGGTGAGACATGCTTCATGCTATTCTTTCTTCCAAGGAAATGTTTGCATATTAACCTAAAATAAACACTTAAGCAAACTTTAAACAAGAATCAAATAAACATTAACCAACAACACATAACACCACACTAAAAACTAGAACAAAAATGACATAAACACTGAAATAAATAAAAACTACCAAAATTGATGAAATCACTAAATAAACATATTAAAACTACCAAAATACCTAAAGAAAACAATAATCATCATAATAAAAAAGATACAATTCTATGACAAAAACTAATAAAACATTGCCCTAGGTTGACATGAGTCCAACCTCATGTTGACCTGGGCTACCCAGGTCGACATGAGGCATGCTCTTGTCGACCTGGTTGCCCTGGGTCGACATGAGTCCAACCTCATATCGACCTAGGCTGCCGGATCTACATGAGGCATGCTCATGGTGACCTGATCCCTCCAGGTCGACATGAGCAACTGCTCATGTCTCCCCAGCCGGCTTGAGTCGAATTATTCTTGCCTTTTTTAACTTATGGGCCGAAAAGTTTTAATTTGGGCCGATTCAAATTGATTTTAGGGTTTTATAATTGAATTTATGCCTCTTTAATCCAAACCAACTTCTTTAAAAATTATAAACTAGATTTAAATATTTAAAAGTCGGATCAAATTTATTTTGGCATCCTTTAATTAGGACCGTATCAAATTGGGGTCAAAATTAAGGGTCTATAGTTTGTCCCCTTCTTGAACGATCTTGAATTGATTCAAAGAGTGAAATGCAACAAGACTTTTAATTTTGGTAAAAATAGACTTAATTTTCTTGAGATGGTGTTGGTTTTGGGTTCTGAACCCGGTTTGAGTTTTGGACTTAAGGGTAATTTGGGTTCTTGACATGAAACTAGATTTGGATACTCGATCCTAAACTGGATTTGGATACTCAATCCTAATCTAGATTTGTATGCTCGATCCTAAACTGGGTTTGGATACTTTATCCTAAACTGGATTTGGATATTCTATCCTAAGCTAGATTTGGATACTCGATCCTAAACTGGATTTGGATGCTCGATCCTAAACTTGATTTGGATACTCAATCCTAAACTGGATTCTGATGCTCGATTCTAAACTAGATTTTTATACTAGATCCTAAACTGGACTTGGATACTCGATCCTAAACTGGATTTGGATACTCGATCCTAAAATAGATTTGGATACTCGATACTAAACTAGGTTTGAAAATATTTTGTATGCGCGTAAACTCAAAAATTAAAATGGAGAAACTTTTCCCCCTGTGTAGGCTCAAACCAATATTTTTTCTCATGTAGGCTTTGATTGATGTTTGTATTTTGTCTTGTTCTTTGCATAAGCATGCATCTCTTCTTTCTTTTGCGAAATGACTAGAGCTTCCTCAACCATTGGTTCTTCCATGCCCCCCTGATTCAATATCTTCTTTATGATTGCTTCATAATGATTGCTTCATAGAGTGTCTGTTGTTAACTTTGACAAAGAAAAAGAAAAATGCAGTGTGATATGATCATGTATGCATGATATGCATGAGTATTTCTTACAGTGGTTCCATCAACTCACAGACTGAGGTGATCAGCTGAAGTGTTCTCATTGGTTCCTTTTTTACGCTCGTTTAAGTCTTGCATTGGAATGACAGAAAGCTTTGCATTCATGGCTTTTATCTTCAAGATGTTGAGAACATGAGTGGTGGAGACCCCAAGTAGCAGAGTCGGGGATACATCCATTTCAAACTATATTTCAGCATGTCAATTGGTAGCTTCTTTATGACCTTGCCAATAATCATTTACTTTTCCCAATGTGTCTTTCGAGATTTGACAGTTCAACATACTCCCCTTAACTTGAAGGCTTTGTATATTATGTATACATATTTATTTTTTTGGTTTTTATTTTTTTTTGAATTTTGATTTTTAAATCAAATGTTGGCTTTGTCAAATCAATATCATTGTACCTCAGGACTCGATTTTTCAAATTAACATATCTACAACATGACAACCCTAGTTACCATACTAAACTTGGGAATCATTTATATTTAAGCAAGAATTGTTGCACTTCAGATAGGCAAATACACATTACTTGGTCAAAGGTCTCATTTGAGTTTAAATATTGTCAATCTCATATGCATGCTTATTCAAACTATCTCCACTAATAGACTCTACCTACCAAGAGAGATTAACAGGTCTTTGATAGGCTGGAAATGGGGTCTACGAGGGACATGGGTTAAATAAAGGCCATTTGTAAGTTGGAGCCGTTGTGACACTATGGGCAAACCCTCACACTACAAATTTCTTGTTTGAACTTTAGGTAGCTAGGAGCAATCTTGCTAGACTCGAAATTCCTTCTATCTTCTTGGCATTAATCTGGATCATGATTAGGACAATCTTTTCCCTTGTAAAAAGTTTGGTACCCAAATTCGTTTCTTTTCATCTTCTCCCTTTTCTTTCTTTTTATTTTTCTTACTCTTTCCTTTCTTTGAACATTTTGTCTTTCTTCCTTGTAGGATTGTCAAGTACAGAACTTTCAAGAACTGGATGGTCTTTCTCCTTTTTCTCTGATTTTGATCGAATCTTTGGTTGGGTTGGACCAATTCAAGTCAAACTGTCCTTATAAACTAAATGGAAGCCTTTTGATGCTTTAGGTAAAAGAGAACTCAGTTGGCTTTCTGAACCACCTTTTTGGGTTTTATTTTTCTTCTCTTTTTCTTCTCTTTTTTTTGTTCTCTTGTCCTCTTTTCTTTTCTTTTTTCTTTCTTTTCTTTCTTTTCTTTTCTTTTTCTCTTTTTTTTTTCTCTAGCTCTAAAAGAGTTGTCTTGTTTGTACCAACTTGGGTTTCTAATAATGGATGAGTGAAGTAACATAAATCTTCTTTAATAGGGATAAATCATTTGTTACTCTAATGTTATCTTGATAGATTGGAGATATTAGGTGAACTTCAACTACCCTTATGGTCTTGAGAACATCAATTATCCTTACAGTTTTGGCTATGCATTCCATTCTTTAATCTTCGTGCCTCTTCACATTAATAATCATAAGACTTGTCAAAAGTATCACAACAAATCAGGGTAGGTTGTTGGGGCTATATGCCAATGAAAAGAAAGCTAAAATTTTATGAAGGCTCAAAGGGACAACTAGGGATTGATATTTAATTTGGTGGATAGTAGTTGTTGGTTAACCAAACAATGCCTAAATCATCTCTCCCTTAAATAAGCAGAGTTCAATTTCACCTCGAAAGTTTGTCAAAGCATGTTCTAAGATTGACTGGGACCTAGACAAAGGTCAACATGCAAGAGCCTTCTCTAAGTAAGCATACATAACTCAATGCTATAGGATATTTCCCTCACCTAGTAAAGTCATTCAAGTCATGATGCCTAGATATATTAATTCATGAATATCTAGCTAGATTCCTCATTGGTTAAGCACCAAAATGAACAAAGACCAACAAAAATTTTAATGAAAGTAATTTATTCAAACAACTTTAAATTTGAAAAGTACGATTGTTCCATAAAATACCAAATAAAGAAAATAAAACACAAAAAACAAACAAGCCAAGGAAAGTTTGTTGAGTTAAGCTTCTTCTCCTTTCACATCTTCAATATTCCCTTCTTGAAAGGAGGATAAGATACGATCTTCCTCCAATCCTCCTCCTACCATGAAAGTTGCTAGTGGTGGCACTCTGCTGAACCTAGGCAGAGGATTAATTTTGTTATTGGGATTATCCAGCTCGGGTAGCTTACCACTGTCAATCAAATCTTGGGTCTTGTACCTTAGACAAGCACATTTATCCATCTCATGCCCTTGCATTTGATGAAATTGACAGAAGGCCTTGGCATTGAAGTTTGGTGGCAGGGGATTATGTAGTGGTCATGGAGCCAATGGTTGTAATAACCCTTTCTTTTGCAGCTTGCTAAAAACCCAAGATAGAGGTTTTCCCAATTCTGAGAATTGTCTTTTATTATCTTTACCAGTCACATTAACATCAACTTCTTTTTGTGTGCTTTGATTGCCTGACTGGTAGTTCCCTTTCTCATTCCTTCTTGCTGAAAAGCGGTTCTTCTCCCTTTCCCATTCTTCAATTTATAGACCAGCTTGGAGAAGATCTTTAAAATTTTGGATGAGTGTATGAGACATCCTTTTACAAAGACTAGGCAACACCCCTCTCACAATCATCCTTATTTGATCATATTCATCGGGCCTCTTTTTGAGCAATGAAGCCTTATTCCTCCACCTCTTCACATAGTCCATAAAATTCTCATTTGGCCTCTGTCTAATGGTTTCCATCTCCATCAAGGTTACTTCCAGCTTGACATTGTACCCATATTGTTGAATGAAAGCCTTGTACAACATGTCCCAATCTTTTTGAGTACTTTCCTCTAAGGTGTTAAACCAAATTTGGACAACAAGGTCTAATGAGAGCATGAAATATCTTAGAGTTTGAGCCTTAGTAGCTCAAGTAGATTGCATAGCAGTGATGTACTGCTTCACATGGAGATGAGAATTTCCAGTACCATTGTACCTAGTGAAGGAAGACATCTTGAACTTGTAAGGGATCTCCTCATCTTATTCAAACAGTTTGTCAATCTCAGACATCTCTTCGGCTTTCATCTTCTTCTCAAATTTCTTTTCTAAATCAAAAATCATCTTCTCAACATCAGACATCTTGATCTTTTCAATAGTTGTCTTCTCAACAATGTTCGGCTCTTTCTTCTTGTCTTGAGGATCTTGGAAGTATTGAGCCCAATCATCATCATCATCAATGATCACCTTATCATCATCAAAAACCACTTCACCAACTTTAGCCTTCCCCTTGTCTTTCTTGGTGCTAGCAGATGCTTCTGTATTGTTTCTTAAAATTGCAGCCAATTGGTTCTTCATGGTCACAGCCAGGGCTTCTTTTATTTCTTCCATCTTGGCATTGAGGGTGTCATCCACCATTCTTTGAATTTGTTCGGGCTCCATTGCTTTTGGTGAGAAAGTGATTGAGTCATTACTAGATTCTTCATCTCTGGCGTAGGTTAGATTGTCGTAAGCTTTTGAACTGTCATAATCCAAGGTTGTGAGCCAGAGAGGATCCATGATATGAGATGCAAATGAATGTATGCATGTATGCACAAACAATAGACAAAGAAAGATAATTAGGATGTTCCTTCCAACCTTATAACATCCACACATGAATGGTGAGTCTCTTTTCCTAGGTAATATGGTTACCAAAATACCAACATGGGGTATCTTGTTTTCAAAAAGTTCCCTGGGACGTTTCAATCAATAGTTATATTTTCAAAAATGGAAATCAGTTCATGATAATTCCCATTAATTAGGTTTTAATCCTTTCAACAAACTAAAGTAGCTTTTATGCTATATTGCATTAAAACTAAATTAATAGATTTCTCAATTAAAAAAGTAACTAATGATTCATACCAAAAACAAGCCCATGCTTAATAACTCTTAGTATAAACTAGGTTCACAATTGATTTTTTGTATTTCATAATTGACCTAAATATTTGTGAGCTCTTTGTAAGAAAAGGTTGGATGAAAGTAATTTTATTTCTAAGCCTATTGTAAAAAGATTTTAGAAAAAAATGGATTTTGGACTTAGTATTTGGGTCATGAGAAAAGAATTTTTTAATTTATTTTTTAGAAAAGTTTTATGTCTAAAGACCATTTTAAAAAGTCTTGAAAATAGCTTTGCTCTTTTGGATTTAGAGGAAAAAATTATTTGAGCTCACAATGTAATTAGGTCATATTAGAAAAAGAATAAACCAAATAAGCCATGATTTAAGCCAAGATAAATTAACTATAGTCAAACAACAAGCATTTGAGGTAAAACCTAAGGAAAGTAACTATGCCAATTACATGAGCTTTAGTGTTTGGGTTAAAAGGCTTAGGTTCCTATAGCAAGTATATACCAAATGGTACGAGGCTATGAGTGGTTATGCCATATTCGATCTCCATACCTTGAGTGAAAGCATGGTATCCCTTACATAACACAACACGGGTAACACGGTCGTCCTAACTCACGCACACAATGCAATCTAATATGATGCAATAGGTAATATAATATTAGGAAATAATAGAATAATATAAAGACCAATGGAATCAACTTCTCTTATCCCCAGTGGAGTCGCCACTGTGAGCGGGGATTTTTTCCACCACTCCTGGTGGAATGGTTCTTGAGACTTCGGCACTGTTTAGGCTCGGGACCTTAGAGAACATGGGCCTAAGCCTAGAGAAAATGAAGTCTCCACTTGGATGGGCCAGGAAAAAGAAAGGTGTGGATGACTCAATTCCTAAAGAATTCCCAACCCCCTAATGGGTTCAAAAAGTTGGGTATGTGTGGGAAAGCTAAGAAATGGCCCAGCACCCCCACAACACCCGGTTCATTGGAACTGGCCTCCTTTGCAGGTCTTAATATTATAAAATTCTTAAATATAATAATATTATCCATATTACATGCAACAATTAAAATAAAACATCATTATATTAAAATCAAAGCAATATCCAAACAAAGCAAATAAATGGACACCCATCCGAGGATGGAAACATGTCCTTACATTGTTCATGTCTAAACTAAATAGAACACCCACCAAAAGATGGAAACATGTCCTTTACATTAATCTCAAAAATATAAAATAAATTAAATTACATAAAGTTTAAATAATGAGGTACCCACAAAGTGGAAACATGCCTCTTACATTAGTACCAAAATAAATAAATAATAATCTTAATAATAAAGAAAATATCCATCCATGATGATTGATGAATGCTTACTGCTAATCTTCTCTGTTTATTGTCGTCTCTTCTGTTTTGTTGTTTAATCTCTCTTAATATTAATTATCGACCTCCTTAATGTTAATTGCTACCCTTGTTAATGTTCATTGCCTTCCCTTTTAAATTCTAAAATGTTATTATTTATAGGCCCTAACCTCACTCAAAATCCTTAACCCTAATTTTAATCCATCCTTAAAACAAATTCTAGTTAAATTAGGAAACTCATTGAAACCATGTCGACCTGGGTTGTCCAGGTCAACATGAGTCCAACCACATGTTGACCTGGGCTGCCAGATCGACATGAGGCATGCTCATGTCGATCTAGTCCCTCCAGGTTGACATGAGCAATTGCTCATGTCTCCTCGGCCTGACTCAAATTATTCATGCCTTTTTTAACTTATGGATTGAAAAGTTTTAATTTGGGCCAATTCAAATTGATTTTAGGATTTTATAATTGAATTTATGCCTCTTTAATCCGAACCAACTTCTTTAAAAATTATAAACTAGGCTTAAATATTTTAAAGTCAGATCAAATTTATTTTGGCATCCTTTAATTAGGACTATATCAAATTGGGGTCAAAATTAAGGGTCTACAGATGGCACCTTGAGATTGTGTATTGATTACGGACAATTGAATAAGGTGACCATCAAGAACAAGTATCCATTACCTCAGATATATGATCTCTTTGATCAGTTGAAGGGAGCATCAGTATTCTCTAAGATTGATCTGAGATCAGGATACCACCAATTAAGAGTCAGAGATGTGGATGTACCTAAGATAGCTTTCCACACGAGGTATGTGCATTATGAATTTTTGGTGATGCCCTTTGGATTGATGGATGCACCAAAAATATTTATGGATTTAATGAATAGGGTGTTCAGACCCTATCTAGATCAGTTTGTGGTGGTTTTCATTGATGATATTCTAGTGTATTCACGCAATTAGGAGGATCATGACAATCATTTGTGGATTTTATTGCAGACTCTGAAAGAGAAGCAATTGTATGCTAAGTTATCTAAATGTGAGTTTTTGCTAGATCAGGTGACTTTTCTCGGTCATGTGGTTTCAACAAAGGGTATTAGAGTTGATCCGAGTAAAGTTGAGGCTATTTTGATTTGGAGTCCACCGAAGAATATGATAGAAGTTAGAAGTTTTCTGGGTTTGGTAGGCTATTATTGTCAATTTGTGAAGGGTTTTTCTATGATAGCTATACCACTCAATAGATTACTTCAAAAGGGAGTTAGATTTGTGTGGACAGATCGGTGTCAGGCGAGTTTTGAGCAGATGAGGGAGATGTTGACTCAGGCTCTTATCCTTGCCCTACCTGTGAAAGGTAAACCTTATGTGATTTATAGTGATGCTTCACATAGTGGTTTAGGTTGTGTTATGATGTAGGAGGGTAGAGTCATTACTTATACCTCTCGACAGTTGAAGCTGCATGAGTTGAATTACCCAACTCATGATTTTGAGCTAGCGGTCATAGTTTTTACCTTAAAGATTTGGCGACATTACTTGTATGGAGAGAAGTGTTTCATTTATATGGATCACAAGAGTTTGAAGTACCTATGAGTTCAGAGAGAGATGAATCTTTGACAGAGATGGTGGTTAGAGTTGATTAAAGACTATAACTATTTGATTGATTATTATCCTGGAAAGGCAAATGTTGTTGCTGATGCCTTGAGTCAGAAATCTTTGGCAGGTTTGACTGCTTATTCGCTCTTGTTGCTTGTTGAGTTGAGAGTGTTGCATGCTAGATTTAAGTCTTGTGATGATGGTGCTTTGATGACTCAGTTGCAGTTGAGGCTAGTGTTGTTGGATCAGGTTAGGGAGGCTCAGTTGGTATATGAGAAAATCCAGAAGATTAAGTTGGATTGCCAAAAGGGGGATGTAATATCCCATATAATACCCCAAAATTTTAGGAAATATTAATCGTTGAAATTGAATTAAATGATTTAAAGTATATATTTAATTAAGTGAAAAGATAAGAGGAAGGAAGATGTGTATATGTTGTTTATATGAAGAGATATGCACTATATATAAGTCAATATCTTATTTGGTCAAAATATATTTTTATTATTTAAAATAGAATTAATTATGGTTAGTGGAAGAGCATAATTGGGATTAATATTATAATAATTTAATTGCTTGGTGAAGAGTGATTTAGGGAGATGTGTTTGGTTAAAAGAGAAGTGTTCGGTGAGTTGTTGTTGACTTTGCATCTTCATCTTCTTCTTTCTTCTTTGGGCCTACCGCCACCACCATTAGCAAAGGGAAGAGAGATTTTGTTGCTTCCTAACTCAAGCAATTGAAGGATTTCAAGAGATCAAGTTGGAGTTTTAAGGATTTTTCTTCATATTTGGTAAGTTTCCAACTTGTTTCTTTTATTTCTTTTGAGTTTGTGTTTATGAGTTTGGTGGTTGTTTGGTGTAGTTGTGTGCCTGGTTGATTTTGGTGTATTTTAGGTTGTTTTGTTTAATTAACTTTGATTTTGGGTTGGATTAAAGAAAAGGGTTAAGTTTGGTGAAGGAAATAAGAGTTGTGGATTGTGTAAGTTTTGAGTTGTGATATATGGTTGTGATTGTGTTTTATTGCTTATAATTGAGTTGTTTTGATGTTATGCAAGTTGATTATGGTATATTGATGGATTTGGTTGAGTTTGTTGAGCGTGTTAAGTGTATAGTTTACCCTAGATAGTTCTTATTCTTATTTTCTTATGTGTATCACTAAGTATTTATAATCACCTTTGGATTAGGTTTTGAAGAGAATTGAGTTACCCAATCCAAGGATTGAGGGATATCTTGGAAGAGGAGGTTGATAGAGTGGTGTTATTGCCTTTAGAGTTAAGTACAAACTTTAAATGTTTGCATACATTTACATCACATTTGGACTTAACACATTTGGTTGGAAAATTGTGTTAAGTTATTTAATATATTGTTGATGAATGAGAAATATGTTATGATATGTATAATATGAATTATGTTGATGTATCAAAGCAATTGAGTAATGTGTTGTAAATTAAAGGAAATGTGGAATAACGTGGTGAGATATGTGAAAACATAATGTAACCAATTGATATTGATATAAAAGAGAAAAATGAGAAAAAGATTGTATAATAAGGCAATGTGCCTAGTTTGATAGTGAGAAAATGAGAAAATATTTGAGAATGGAATTATGAAAGAAATTGATAGTGAGAAATTTAATAAATTGTGCGCCTAGTATGTTATTTAATTTTTCAGTGTTCTGGGTTTGGTGGCATGCCTATGAATTGCTGTGCAAGTGAAAAGACCGGGTCGTAAGCCTGGCCCAACTGATAAATATGATATTTTTGGGGTGCAAAGACCTGGTCGTAAGCCTCAGATCTAGTTGGATTATCCATGGATATATATATTGCCTACAGGACTAGACACAAGGTGTCATTATGGACCAAAGCAGTAACTCCGAAATTTGAAGAGCATATTAGATCCTTTTTCGGCCCATGCTTGTCTTTTCTTTAATGTGAATTATGAAATGTGAAGCAAATGATTAATATATTGAGATATAATGTAATGAGTTGTTATATTCACATGCATTGTGCATTAGCATCGAATTGATCTATATTGAGTCAAAGTTTGTACCACTAAGCTTTTGGCTTAGCGCGATTGTGGTTCATCCCGCAGGTGACAGGATAGATCTGGTTGTGCCGGAGAGCTCGTCTAGACCGAGTCGAGTCTTGGCTTGAGACATTGAGATTAGAGTTGTTAGTGGACATCAAGATCAGAGATGAACAGCCAGCATGTATAAATTCTATATTTTTATAAATATTGATTTTGATGCATACATATGTATATTCCAATGCTTATTAAACAAATGTTTTAGATAAACTTTCGGGTAATGAAAAAATGTATATATGTATTTTAACAAGGAATGTTTTAACTCTCACTTTCTATAATATTAAATGTCTTTAAGTTATTCAAATTGATTTATAATTATTTGATGTTAAAGTTTAAAGTTTTGTTTGTTTAAAATGGATTGTGACATTTTTGTATCCGATATACATATATTACATATGCGAGTGTATGTGGTGTAAGTTTATGGAGTACAAGGGTGTTACATTTGTTTTGTAGAAGAAATGGAACTCGTTTAGTTCTCTCTTAAGTGGGAGGTCATGTGTTTGAATGAGGGAGGCGACCTCATTGAGGCCAAATAAACAAATCACTACTCGGGGGCTGTGAGGTGAACGGGTACTGTGGCGGACCCCTACAGTCTGGGCTTGTGAAAAGACTAGGTCGTAAGCTAGGCCCAGCTGATAAATCTGGGGTTCGTTACAGTTAAAAAGGCACTTCACCTCATGACTTCCAAGCAATGATTTTTTTATTTGGCCTCAATGAGGTCGCCTCCCTCATTCGAACACGCGACCTCCCATTTAAGAGAGAACCGCGAGCTGAACGAGTACCATTTCTGCTCGGGAGCCATGAGCTGCAAACTGGGCTTGTGAAAAGACTGGGTCATAAACCAGGCCCAGCTAATAAATCTGGGGTTCGTTACAGGGGAGAGTTGAGATTTTCATGTTAGAAATGATGTAAGTCTTTGGTACAAAGATAGGTTGTATATTCCTGATGATACATAATTGAAGTGGGTAATTTTGGAGGAATCACATCAATCACTCTATGCTATGCACCCTGGGAGCACCAAGATGTATCATGATTTGAAGCAGTATTATTGGTGGTCAGGATGAAAAGAGACATAGCAGAGTTTGTATCCAGATGTCTCACTTGCCGAAGAGTGGAAGTTGAGCACCAAGTTCCTTCAGGATTGCTTCAGCCATTATCAGTGCCAGAGTGGAAATGGGAGCGAGTGACAATGGATTTTGTGACTAGACTGCCTTTGACCTAGAAGAAGCATAATACGATATGGGTGATAGTTGATTGGATGATGAAGACATCTCATTTTCTTCCAGTTCAGATTGATTATTCTTCTAAGAGATTGGTTGAGCTATATATCATTGGTTGACCGAGATCCCTGATTTACATCGAGATTGTGAAGGAGTTTATAGGATGCTTTAGGCTCTCGGTTACATTTTAGCACTGCTTTCCATCCTTAGACAGATGGGCAGTCAGAGAGAGTGATACAGATTCTAGAGGATATGTTGAGGAGTTGTATCATTAATTTCACTAGGAGCTGTGATAGATTCTTGTCACTGATTGAGTTTGCTTATGACAAAAGTCATCAGTCCAGTATTGGGATGGCACCTTCTAAGGCATTGTATGGCAGGAGATGCAAGACACCTCTGTGCTGGGATGAGATTGGAGAAGGTAAATTAGTCGGTCCCAATTTGATTAAGGAAACTAAAGAGAAAGTAAAGGTGATTCAGGGTCATCTGAAAGCAGCCTCAGACTGACAGAAATCCTATACAGATTTGAAGAGAAGAGATATAAAGTTCAACGTTGGAGATAAAGTGATTTTGAAGGTGTCTCCTTAAAAGATAGGGCCATATGAGGTACTAGAGAGAGTTGGTCCATGATGGCAAATATGTTCTATCGCAGTGTTATCGCAAGTGCATGGGTCACACAAGTAATAAAGTAGTGAGTAAGATATTGTTCCATTGGGGACAAGGTCAAGTACTAGTGCAAATTTCAACTGTTGTTTAGCGAACCAATAGTTTTTGTGATGATTAAAATAAAGGATGAATTACTTAATAAATTAATGTAAAGAAAAATTGAATATTGTGCAACAAGAGTTGATGATGAAAATACTATCCAGATGTTGAATCCCCCAAGCTATAAAAATATTTATGAATATCAATTCAATTAAATCAAATAATAGAGCTAAACTGGCGTTCCTCTAAATTAGATTAAAACTTCCCTCGAGTGAATTAATCCCTAATCACTAAGTAGAATGCTAGGAATCTCTTCTCAAGCATAATTAAATAGATCTTGCAATAAGAACAATGAACTTTGAACCAAAGGGTCCTGTAAGTCTATCTCTAGCACTCCAATAAACCCTCAATCCTAATGAAAATTTTGTACATATCAAGCTTTCTCAAGTCATGAAAATTACATCCAATCAATAAGTATGCTATTATCAATTGGAAATAAGAAATTAAGAATCAAAAGGATAAAATAACTCAATCAAATGATTTAATTTAATAAGAACTATTCAATCCATACAACAAGGCTAGGGTTCATCAATATCTAGATAGAAACAATTTAGCTCATGCTCATAACCAGAAAACTAAAACAAAAGAAAAAAGGTAAAAGAATTCAAACAATCCATAATGAACAATTTGTGTTTCTTCACTTCAATCCTTGAATCTTGAATTAAATCTCGCATGAATTGGATCTTCACCCTCACTCTTAGCTACCAAAAACTCTCTTTTTCTCAGGGAGTCGGCTCTAATCAAAATCGGATCCCTATTTCAAACTTTAGCTTAGATTTTATAGCCTAGAAATTTTGGCCTGACACCCCCAGGGACACACCCTTGTCTGTGGGTGTGTCAACGATGCTATTTCAAACTCTAATGAAATGGGCAGCGACATGCCCATGTTCTTGGCCGTGTTATTGCTACTGCAATGTTGAGTTAGGGGCACGATCATGGACATGCCCTTCTAAGGCAGGATCAATGGCACATTTACTGACATGCCCATGTCTCCGGGCATGTCGAAGCTTCTGTAAAGTAGTTGAATGACACAACCATTGATATGCCAATTTCACTGGGCACCAATTGAAGAATTTACCAAAAATAGCTCCTTTCCTTTATCTTTTATCCGTGTTTCTGGCCTAAATAACCTTAAAGTCCCAACGTGTCAAAGGTTCCTAGAATCAACCCTAATAAACACTTGAACAAACAAATTAAACTCAATTTGACAATAATTATATTAAGAAATAGGGGCAAAAATATCATCAATTATACACTTATCAAATTCCTCCACACTTGAGTTTTTTCTTGTCCTCAAGCAAACCAAATCACTATAATAGGTAGAAATGAAGGGCCACTCTATATCCAAAGAAAATAAAAGTTTTACAATACTTGAATTAGAAAAGCCAACATTCTCAACCAAAAACTAAATCTCAAACATGATAGCTAAATTAAGAAGTTTCAAAATAAAAATCTAATAGATCTGAAATCTAAAAATTCAGAGTTGAAAGATTGAGCATAAAATTCCAAGAATCCAAAAGTCATGAACAAAGTAACAAAGTGTAAATTTTCTCTTAAGTTCTTTGACCCCTTCGTAAAATGCATTGCGTGAAACATTTTTTTTAAAGGAGCCTGACTTGTTTGAACTGATACTAACTTTTTGTCATGAAGGTAAATATTTGTGATGCTGAACCCCGGTTACTCAGTTAGAATCACTATTCAAATGGCTACTAGCACTTTTCATGATTCAACTCAATCGTTCCAATTCAAGAGTTAAAATCAGCGGAACAAGGATAAATTTTCAAAGCTCCTAAAAAATTATTTTAATTTTTTATTTTATTTTATTCAAGTATAGTGGTCAGGAACTTAAGATAATAGAGGTGTCATACTAAGTCTGACTCAAGTATCTAAGGAATAATTGGGACATTCTAAAAATTGTAACAAAGGTTTTGAACTTCAGATGTGCAACTCTCATCAATCAACTACCTAATTTGAACTATCACATTTAGTCTTTAGCAATCAATTAAGAAGACCGAGTCAACCTCAACAAGAAATTGTCATTCATTAAATCAACCATTAATAAAAAAAGAGGAACCATTTTACTTCATATTATTATAGTAATCTAGTTTACTTGAACCTAAAAATAAAATTGAAGAAACTAAATGAGGCAAATGAATCAAATGGCAAGAATCAAAACAAAAGCTCAATCTATAAAATAGACCTCTCCCCAACACTTAAGATGCACATTGTCCTCAATGTGTGTAAAATAAAAAAAAATAAGAGAGAACTGCCCTGACATGTCCTGAGTCAACATATATGAATATAGTGCCAAAAGCGTTACGAAGTCGAATGAGCTATAGGACAAAAATGGACATATAGAATTGTGAAGGTTTAAAGATATTTATAAATAGTAATAATAAAAGACAAAAATACAAAATTAAACCTACACTCAACCAGAAGAAAATAAAATAAAATAAAATAAAATAAGAAAAAAATGAGCTAGTCGGTCATGGGCTCGGCACTGGAATCATCACTAGCACCGGTATCATCAACACTAACACTAGCATCATCACTAGCACCTTCATCCGAAACATCAACACAGGGTACTGAAGACAGGTACGGTGGAGGCGGTGGTTGCAAAGGGCTAAATCCCTAAGACCTCTAAAACTTGAGCATTGACTACTCAAACCATTGCCTCCTCAATATCTCATGATCCAGTTGCGCTTGGAAGGATGAGTAGTGCTGCTCCATGGAACGCTGGATCTGATCCTACTGAATTAATAATTTATTCTACTACAGTTCGATGTTTCCAATTTTTCCTTCTATCCTGCATATCTGACGCTCAAACTCAGTTGGTTTTCAATCATCATCCCACTCAACATTCATAGAATGACGTCAGTCTCTGAAGGTAGGGGTTGGAGTAAAAGGTGGGCAAGCTGAGGAAGAAGGTCCGACAGTGGTGGACGGGCCGGGGATGTCTATTGGTGGAGGTATGTCAATAGTGGAGCAGGAGGAACTAGCTCAGAGTGAGTAGGAAAAACTGGCTGAGAGTCTGTAGGTGGTGTCTATTGCTCCACCACCTTCTCCCGGCTCAACCATTTCAAAGTGTCAATGCCTAAAAGTTTGGGGAGCCCATCCAAAGTCATCGGTAGACATCCATCCAAAACCCCCAAACTGCAAGCCAGTCTCGTGACATACATGCCACCATGCAAGTTACCTGGTGCCCTTTCTTGGACTACTTGTAGAAAAGGTATGTGATAGCATGAGCTACGTTGCACCGCATCTTTTGGACCATATAGTTCAAGAAGAATAGCTCCCTCAGGCCAAAACCCCCGTACTGCTAAGTCAAGCCGCAATGGTGTTAACCAATAGATTATATACCACTTGACAAGGAAATGACTCAAAATTTAATGCCTTTGATACCTTTGGCTGATACTTGGCTGCACTCGATGCAAACATGCTCTAAACACTGAGAGGAATGACATCGTACTCTATAAAGTCTACCTCAGAGCTGAGATACTCTACTGTCTGCACCTCCTCTGTAGTAAAAAAAAACCCAAATGCATGCCAAGTTCATTGATGGTCATGTGGAATCGCTGACCTCCCAACTGAAACTTCATCGTCGGCTCAATAATGGAGATCTTGGTTTTATCAAACTGAAAAATGCAGAAGAACTCTAGGGTAAACTCTCTGTGTGAAGGCTCATTAATGGAGAAGATTTGTTTCCATCCCGGTTGGTTTATCAAATTTTGAATCTCGGTCAGTAGGTTGGCTTTCTCCATGGCACCCTAATCCAAGACCCTATGTGGCGACTAATCCTTGTTCCCTAATAGTTCAAACCATTTTTCATTCCTTTGAAGTTGAGAATTGAAGGCACTTGTGGCCGGCCATAAATTTTGAGATTGGATATGTAGCAGATCGGCTTGAGCTGCCTTCACCTCTAGCCCATTTAGTTAGTAATTTGGACGTCACTTGTTTGCGAGGACCCATTATCTGTAAAATAAACAAGAACCGCCTCAAAAATGAAGTACACCATATAATCCATAAATAGCAACACAATAAACCAACCCAATTAAACCAACAATAGTAGTGCATTATCAAACAATAAAAGCAATGAAACTAAACCAACAAGAGCAATAAGCCAATTTTCAACAAGGGCAATTTTTTAAAATCCACACAATAATCAATCTTCATAACAGGCATCGCTCCAATTCAATATCACCATAATCCAATGCAATAAAACAAAGGATTTCAACTCACTATGCATAAACAAGTAATGAATAGTGTGCCAATATATGCAAATCAATTCTAGCCATAGAATCCTCAAAAACACAATGAGTAAATCACAACACATTCATAAATCCAAGGTCAGAACTCGGAATCCCTAGAAACTGGCTATGGAGAATAAACAAATCTAAAACAAAATAAAATAGAGTCTCTAAGATTCCAACAAAATAAAGCAAATCCAACAATAAACAAATCTCAAAGAATCTCTAATCAAATTGCAAGAAATAGAGTGTTGAAATCGCAAGAAATCACAAGAAGCAAAATAAAATTTTTAAAGTTTAGAGAGTGTACCTGAATAGCATGAAGAATGCAATGAAATCGAAGGAAAAATGATTAAATCCCCTCCAAATCATGAAATGGGAGTCAAAATCCCCTCTATGATGAATGGGTATGTGATTTCAAGTGTGAGCATGTGAAAATTTGAGAGAAAATCGATAAAGAGGAAGAGAGGAGAGAGGAAATTATGTTTAATTCAAAATCGGTTACCACTTAAAAACACATGGACATGCCCATAGACATGACCGTGTCAATGGGCATGTCATAACTACTATCTCTGAACTTGTATGACATGCTCACAGACACGGTCGTGTAAGTGGGTATGTTATAACTACTGTGACTTAAATAAATCAACATGGCCAGTGGGCGTGTGGTTGCTACTATGAATCTCAAATTTAACCAAAATGGCATGACCAATGACACAATAGTGTAAATGAGTGTGTTGTAGCTACTGTGGTGCCATTTTAATGAGACATCTAGTGACACGGACGTGTCCTTGGCCATGTCATAGCTACTATCTCTAAAAATAAATGACACGCCCAGTGACATGAACATGTCTCTAAATCAAGCTCAAGTTACCCCTCAAAAGAAAATTTTCCTCTACAAATTCAAGTGAACTCAAAGCAACACACCACCCACCAATAATAGAAGAATTAAAAGCAAATGAAACAAACAAAAAATATGAAAATTAAAGAAATAAATATCAAAAATAAATAAAATAGTGGGTTACCTCCCACCCAGCACTTCTTTAACATCATATTAGTTGGAAGTTCAGGATTAGTTCATCTCTAATCTTATAGGTATTAAACCTCCTTCAACTCACTCAAGTCTCCCCCTAAATACAGTTTAAGTCTTTTCCCATTAACCTTAAAATTCCCTTTTTATGGATGAGTAATTTTGATTGTCCCATAGGGAAAAACTTCTTTGACTGTAAACGGACCAGACCATCTTGAATTTAACTTACTTGGAAAATTCATAGCCTCGAATTGTACAATAATACCTGATCTCCAACTTGAAACTCTTTCTATTCCTTAATGTGAGCATCATGTCATCTCTTAGTCCACTCCTTATACATCCATGCATTTTCATAAGCTTGTAATCTCCATTCATCCAACTGATTGATCTGCAATTTCCTCCTTTCACTTGCACTAGATAGATCAAGGTTAATCTGTTTTATAGCCCAATAAGTATTATGTTTAATTTTCACAGGTAAATGAAAAGCCTTTCCATATACTAGCCTAAATGGCATAGTACCCAATGGAGTTTTGAATGCAGTCCTAAAGGCCCATAGAGCATTGTCTAATTTCTCAAACCAATCCTTTTGAGATCGCTCTGTAGTTTTTTCAAGAATCCTTTTTATTTCTCTATTTGTGTTCTCAACTTGGCCACTAGTTTGGGGATGATATGGAGTAGAAAACCTATGTGTAACACCTAGCCTTTTGAAAATTTTCTTAAGCTAAGCGTTACAAAAGTGAGTACCCCTATCACTTATGATCGCTTTTGTTGTACCAAATTGATAAAACAACTTTTTCAAAAACCTCATCACTACCCTAGCATCAATCGTTGCTAAAGCTTGGGCTTTAGGCCATTTAGAGACATAGTCTATAGCTGTGAGAATATATTTGTTACCAAAAGAACTAGGGAATGATCCCATAAAGTCTATCCCCCATACATCAAAGACTTCACACACTAGAATTCCATTTTGAGGCATCTCATCACGAGATGAGATGTTTCCAGTTCTTTGACAATGATCACAATATTTCACAAAATCATAGTTATCCCCAGCAATGGTGCCAAAAACTTTATGGCAAATCTGTGTTATCGGAGTGTTACCACAAGTGCACGGGTCGCGCAAGTAATAAAGTAATGAGTAAGATATTATTTCACTGGGGACAAGGACAAGTACTAGTGCAAATTTTAACCGTTGTTTAGCGAATCAATAGTTTTTGTGATGATTAAAATAAAGGATGAATTACTTAATAAATTAAAGTAAAGAAAAATTAAATATTATGAAACAAGAGTTGATGATGAAAATACTATCCAGATGTTGAATCCCCTAGCCATAAAAATATTATGAATATCAATTCAATTAAATCAAATAATAAAGCAGAATTGGTATTCCTCTAAATTAGATTAAAACCTCTCTCGAGTGAATTAATCCCTAATCACTAAGTAAAATGCTAGGAATCTCTTCTCAAGCATAATTAAATAGATCTTGCAATAAGAATAAGGAACTTTGAACCAAAGGGTCTTATAAGTCTATCTCTAGCACTCCAATCAACCCTCAATCCTAATGAAAATTATGTTCATATCAAGCTTTCTCCAGTCAATAATATGAAAATTGCAATCAATCAATAAGCATGCTATTATCAATTGAAAATAAGAAATTAAGAATTAAAAGGATAAAACAATCAAATGATTTAATTTAATAAGAACTATTCAATCCATACAACAATGATAGGGTTCATCAATATCTAGATAGAAACAATTTAGCTCATTTTCATAACCAGAAAACCAAAAAAAAAGAAATAAGTAAAAGAATTCAAACAATCCATGATGAATGATTTGTGTTTCTTCACCTCAATCCTTGAATCTTGAATTAAATCTCACATGAATTGGATCTTCACCTTCACTCATAGCTGCCAAAAACTCTCTTTTTCTTAAGAAGTCGGTTCTAATCAAAGATGGACCCCTATTTCTCACTTTAGCTCAAATTTTATAGCCTAGAAATTTTTGCCTGACATGCTTGTGTCTGTGGGTGTGTCAACGATGTTGTTTCAAAATTCAATGACATGGCAAGGACACGCCCATGTCCTTAGGTTTGTTATTACTATTGCAATACTGAGTTAGAAGCACGGCCATGGACATGCCAATGTCAGTGGGTGTGTCACATCTTTTGTAAGGCAGGTTCAATGGCACGTTTAGTGACATGCCCAAGTCTCCGAATGTTTCGAAGCTTCTGTAAAATAGTTGAATGATACGACCATTGCCACACCAATGTCATTGGGCATGTCAATTGAAGAATTTGACTAAAATAGCTCCTTTCCTTATCTTTCATCCGTGATTCTGGCCTAAATAACCTTAAGGTCCCAACATGCCAAAGGTTCCTAGAATAAACCCTAATAAACACTTGAACAAACAAATGAAACTCAATTTGACAATAAATATATTAAGAAATAGGGGCAAAAATATCATCAATTATACACTTATCAGTCCAGTGCCCTATTGGCTTTACCACCTGAGTTGGATCAAATTCATAATGTCTTCCATGTCTCTATGCTTCAGAAATATGATCTTATCATTGGGTGTGTCAATGGTTCTATTTTCTTACCACAGGTGACACGACCTTATCATTGTGTGTGTCAATGGTTCTATTTTCTGTGTTGATGACACATGCAGTGACATGCCCATGTCACCGAGTGTGTAACAGCTTCTGTAATGATATAGTATTGACACGTGCAGTGACACACGCCCATGTCACTAAGCGTGTCACAACTATTGTGATGTAATAGTATTGGCACGGGCAGGGAAATGCCCATGTCTCTGGGCGTGTTGTAGCTACTGTAATGCAGAGCTAAGGACACAATCATTGGCACAACCATGTCACTGATCATGTCAAAGCTTCTGTGTTATGGGTTTAGGGCACGATCATTGACAAGCTCATGTTTTTAAGTGTGTCATTTGTAGATTTTGTCCTATATAGTTATTTTCCTTATTTTCCTTTGTGTTTTTTATCCTTGTGTTAAGTGGTTATGTATATGCCTTTAAGCATGTTACTAAGTGATTGTTTATAATCACATTTGGTTTAGGCATTGAGGAGATTTGAGTTGCCAATCCAAGTGCTAAAGGATATCTTGAGAGAGAAGGTTGAAAGTGGTGTTTGAGCTTACTTTTGGTTGTCCTTTGAGGTAAGTACAAACTTTGAATAAATTGGATATGTTTGCATTGCATTAGGCTTAACACATTTTGATTGGAAAATGTGTTAAGCTACTTGATACATTGAACTCTCATAAACAATGTGCTATGACATGTGATTTGTTATGAATGCATTATATGCAATGTGAAAAGCCATTGATAATGGCTAAATTGAGTAAAAGTGGAAAGTATGAAAAATGTGAAAGTGACCTAAAATGTTTGGGTAATGTGGTTTATTGTGTATACATTACAGATATTATGTAAAGCCATTGGTAATGGCTAGATTGTATAAAATGTAATACATTATGATTATATGATAATGTTGATATAAATGAGATAAATGAGGCAATGTTCCTAGCTTGATCATGAGAAAATAAGAAGGAGTTTGATAATGGAAATATGAAATAATTGTGTGCCTAGTATGTTATTCAATTTCCGGAGTTCTGTGTTTGACGACATGCTTATGAGGTTATCCTCATTATTTGCCTTCAGAGCTAGCTTTTGAGTAATTATTTGATTTGCCTTCGGGGCTAGACGCTTGGAGCCACTGTGATATGATCTGCCTTTGAGGCTAGTTTTTGAGAAATTACTTGATTTGCCTTTGGGGCTAGACACATGGTGTCAACTTGGACTAAAATAGTAACTCTAGGATTTGAATAGCATATTAGATCCTTTGGCACCATGCTTATGTTTATTTTTAAGTGAATTGTGAATTGCGGAATAATTGAGAAATATGTTAAGATAAAATGATATGAGATATGATATCCATACGCATTGTGCATTAGCATTGCATTTAAACTTTATTATTATCAAAGTTTGTACCACTAGGCTTTTGGCTTAGCGCGATTGTGATTCATCGCGTAGGTGGCAGGGTAGATCTGGTAGAGCCAGAGAGTTCGTTTAGACCGAGCTGGGCCTAGACTTGTAATCTCGAGTGTAGAGTTGATTGTTGCACATTAAGATCTGCGACACACTTCAGCATGTACATATTTTATATTTTTGTACATTTTGACATCATGTATAATATATTATATTTTGATGTATATATATATCATAAACTATAAAGTATGTTTTGGATAAAAATTTTATAATGGGCGTATGTATGTGTTTTAACAAGTAATATTTTATTTATTATTTAAATTATATCAGTTAAATAATTTAAGATTATACAGATTTGAAAAGTAAGGTTTTTATTAAAATAGGTTGTGACATTCTTATATCGTATATGCATATTTTACATATGTTGGGCGTATGTATTGTACGTACATAGGGTATAATGGTGTTGCACATAGCGCCCAGTTCATTGGAATCAGCCTCTTTTTCAGGTTTAAATATTATTGAATTCTTAGTTACTATGATAATATCCATATTACATGCAATCATAAAAATAAATATTCATTTTATTAAAATCAAAGTAACTAAATAAAATGGGCACCCGTACAAGATGGAAATATGCCCTTACTAAGTCTAAAGTATTGAGGTTTAGGGTTAGGGTTTTGGCATTAGGAATTAGGGTTTTGGATTAAGGTATTTGGTATTTCATAATTAGGTTTTTGGATTAGGGTATTTGATATTTAGGATTATGGTTTTTCATATTAGGGTTAGGTATTTGAGATTAAGGTTTTATAGATTAGGGTTAGGTATTTCGGATTAGGGTTTTGGTCTTACATATTTTAGGCTTTTGAAATAAAGTTTAAGATTTTTCCAAAATAAGTTTAAATCATGTTACTAGTGCTTATATAAAGTCATAACCAAGATTATTTAGCTACTGTACTAAACAATCTTCAAAATGCTAACTACTACTGAAATTAAATTATCACATTCATTATTACTCTACTGGACATTTTAAATAAATTAACCTTAGAAAACTAAACCTGTATATTGGCTCCTCCAATATCAATATGTTGAATCAAACCCATGCTACTGCCTGACCAAGTTTAATCTTGGATGAACGAAGCAAGCTTGAGACAATAGCTACTGTCTCCTTAGTTGTTGTGTGTCAATTGTGTTTTGATTTCCATTACTCTCTGTCTCTTTTTTCTCTTTCGATATTAATAAAAAGTGTTGTTGATTTTCTTAATTATGACTGCTGCCTTTACTTTCTATCTTCCTTTCTATTTATAATGTGTCATTTAGGGTTAATAATGAAGGGTTAACACTCATTATTAACCCTAATCCGATTATGAAATTTCTACTAGTTAAACACAATTAGGACCATGTAATGGTTAAGATTTTAAAAATGGAACCTTTTAACTAATATTGATAATTGATAATGTATAGTGATAAAAGTAATGTGGATAAATACTATAAGACTAAAACAAAATTTACTGAAGAAATTATTTTTACTATTTTATAGGACTAAAACTCGATTTAGAATCAATGGTTAAGAATGAGGGTGCACCATAGTTATTATGAGCATTCCCTCACTTGATTAAACTATATATATATGTACATGTGTGTGTGTGGAAACTTCTCATTTCTTCTTCCATCTCCCACGTCATTTTCCTCCATCATCACCATCTTCTCTATTTTCTTCTTCCTTTCATAAAAGAATCAAGGGAAAATATATCTTTTCCAATAATCTTTTTAAGAGAATTAGTTAGAGTAGGTGAGATTATCAACAAGTGATCAAAGAAAAAGAAGGAATAGGTAGAAGAAGAGGGATTGCGAAGGAGGTATGTTCTTATGTATTATAATTTGCAAATATATGAATTTTTATGAATTTAATGTTTGAATTGTCTGATTGAGTCATCTATAATGAATTGTTACTTAAAAGTATTGGTTAAATGGATTGAAGAGTAAAAAAAAGGAACTTATAAGTGATGAGTATGATTTTTAATTCAATCTTTATAAGAAATGAGTGGTTTGATGTTGTTTTTAGCTATAAGTGATGGTTAAAAGTTGATTAATTGATGTTTGAGTAGAGTATTTGATATAGACTCTTTTTATGTTAAAAAATTAGTTTTTGATTCATTTTTATCATAGATCTTGAATATGTTTATATTTATATGGTTGAGTGTGTAACAATATGTAATTTTTGCCAGTGACATGGCCAAGTCAGTGGGTGTGTCTAGTGACATGGCCATATCAGTGGGTGTGTCTAGTGACACGGCCAGTGATATGGCTAAGTCAGTGGGTATGTCTAGTGACACGGGCAGTGACACAGCCAAAATAGTGGATGTGTCACATGTTGTCAAAAATTTATATTTTCTTTTATAAGAGACACGGCCAGTGACATGGCCAAGTCAGTAGGTGTGTCTAGTGACACGGGTAGTGACACGGCCAAGACAGTGGGTGTGTCACATACTGTCAAAAATTTTGATTTTCTTTAATGAGAGACACGGCCAGTGACATGGCCAAGTTAGTGGGTGTGTCCAGTGACACAGGCAGTGACACGGCCAAGACAATGGGTGTGTCACATGTTGTCAAAAATTTCTATTTTCTTTAATGAGAGAAACGGCCAGTGACATGGCCAAGTTAGTGGGTGTGTCTAGTGACACGTGCAGTGACACGGCTAAGATAGTAGGTGTGTCACATGGTGTCAATAATTTCTATTTTTTTTATGAGAGTCACAGCCAGTGACATGGCCAAGTCAATGGGTGTGTCTAGTGACATTGGCAGTGACACGGCCAAGTCAGTAGGTGTGTGGCATGCTGTCAAAATTTTTCATTTTTCATTGATGAGAAACTTGGCCAACTCATTGAACATAACTTGGCCGTGTTTAATACACTTTCCCCCAATTTGGCTTCAATAAGTGAATTAAAGCTTCATTTTGTATCCCACGGGCGTGGGGTTGATATGCCACTGTCGTGGGGGTACCAGTATGATGTTTTTGGTTTGTATTTTGTGATACATGGGCCTAGTATGAGGCTAATATGTTTATGTTTGTTACTTTTGTGTTGAGAATTCAAGTGTATATGTTAAAAGTATGGAAAAGAGTGATAAACTTTGGATATGAGACAAATATATATAATACTAAATGTTGACAAAAGTATTATACCATTGAAATGATATACATAACTCAGTGTTAATCAAAACTAATGAAATGCCCAAATCATACTAATTTAGATCTAGCTTTGGATTAAATGGCTAACCAGAGGAAGAATAGCCATAGTGATAGTGGGCATCTCATGCCATTAATAGACACATTGTGTCATCAGTGACAGTGGGCATAATTGCCATTATATATAATCTTGAGACTTGGCATTAAAATTGCTACACTAACCTGTTATCCAAACCTATGATCTGAGTTCAGTATGTATGGGCATATTTAATGAAGATATCTAAATTGAAATTATATGTGAAAATGATAGTTGTGAATAATGGAAGAAAGGCAAATAATAATATAAGTCAATTACTTGAAATTGACTTATTGTGTTACAATGTGAAAGTGAATGGAAATATATATATTAATATTTACTAGTGAAAGATCTAATATACAGAATATAAATGTTATGCTGAAGTTAATGAATTAATCAATAACTTTATAAGTGTGGTAATGTTTGAAAGTGTATATAATGGTATAAGATACAAAGTGCCCCAAAGTATAGTATTAAATTTAAGTGCTGAAAATTACAGATTGAATGAAATTATCCTATATCTGAAATTGAAAAGTAAGACTTATTAAAAAGTAAAATAAGCGTATTATGAGCAAGGTTATCAAATGAGAAAGCAAGTCTTAAATAAAATGATTCATAAAGAGAAAAGTTACAATACCGAAAGTATAGTATAGCATGGCAACTTTTATAGAGTTAAAGTTATTATTTTGTGTAATCAAAATATTATATTGGTTTGTTATCGAAAATAGTTAATATATTGAAATATTTCTTAAAACTAAGTGTTATTACTATATTACCATAAGTATTTTTCTTTAGTGACAAAATATGTTTATACAAGCGCTACTAAGCTTTGCTTAGGGTGTTATAATTATTTTCTGACATGCAGGTATTAGGTCATCGGAACAAATTAAGAAGTGGAATTAAGGATCTCAATAAATTATCTATAGTACATATAGAGATCTTTTGTATATTGTACTCATAAGTTATGAAATGTATATATACAATTTAGTTTGGCTATTTGATAGATTGTACAAATTTGTAAACATGAAAGGAATATATTTATTTAAAGGATGAAGTTTTGAGAATTCTAGTGAATGATTATCAAATAAAGCAATGTAGTATATATATTTATTTGATTTGACAAACCTATGATGGTTATCTGATTTATAATTAGTATTTGGATTATTAGAGATATTAAAGATTGGTTTAAATGTTGGATTTATAAGTGCTGAATTATACAGATTGTATTAATATTTAAAAATTTTTGTTAGTTGGAAGAGAACTTTGTAAATGAATTGATTTGAGTACTGACAGTATTTCAAGTAATATTGTCTGATAGTTCTAATGAGAATTGTCAGGGGATGTTACATTTAGTGGTATCAGAGCTTGGTTTAGGCATTTCTGGCATGTGGAGTTATGGGAAAAGTGAAATGCAATTGTCTAAGTTATGTGAATCAAATAAGTGGATATGTGTTTTGATACAATTGATATTTCATATATTTATGGTAGTAGAATGTTTTCTAAGAAATAATTGAGAATTCATAGTGTATTGTTTGAAGTGTAGTAGACCTATTTGTGAAAAAGAAATATGTGAAAATAAAACTAGATATGAGTAGTTAAAGAGATATATCAAAGTAATACAGTGGAAGTGTGATAATTTATTGGAATCTGAGGAATGAATTATGACAGATAGATAAATTTAGAGAATGAAATTTCTTACAAGAATGAGAATTGTCATGCTTTAAAATTTTAAGTATTGATTTTCTGCATTAAGTGAATAAATGAGTATAAATTGGATTGATTATCATATTATTTGTAGCTTGAGCATTTGGAACTGATAGTGATAAGGTTAAATAAGCCTTAATAAAAGTAACATTAAATCTGAGTATGGATAATACCCATATGTTTGTAAAAGATTTCGAAGAGGTAAGAAATTATGAAAATACCCTTATATCTCGAAATGAATTTGAGCTGTAATTTAGATGTGAAATACGGATAATGGGGTTTTAAAGTGTCTAAAGTAATTGTTTTTATAATGTTTCGGCATTAAAAATTGAAGTGATATTTAATTAAAGAAAGTGAAGGCATCGAAAGTATTGTATAAGTGAATATATTGGATAAAAGTCCTAAAACCTATTTAAAGATTTCTAGTGTCTTCTATTGTCCTCTAAAACATCATCAAAACAAAATATTGAAAGGAAAAGTGATGGAAGAGTATTTTTAAAGAGATTAGTGCTTATATAATACTTATTTTTGTTATTATTTGAAATGATCTTGATTTTTATTATGTAAAGAGATTTGTAAATTGATAAAACACCATTACTTGTGAAAGATATGGTGTATTCAATATTTATGAAAAAAAATAAAAAAAAATAAATAATAATACGAGTATAAAACTTTACTTCTAAGATAGTAAAGTTATTCTTGCAATATGTAAATGTGTATTTATTGATTATTAACTGGAACAATGATTAAATCTATCATTGAATCATTTATGACTTGATATAAGTTGTGGAAGAAAACTTGAGGAAAATATGGATAAATGTAATTGGATATTTGAAATAAGTGTAAGATTAGAGAAGAGATAAAAAAAATGATTACAAGTCATTAGTGGATTTCACATTATTCATGAAGAAATAAGACAATTTATGAAGCAAGGTGAGAAGAATGATATATTGATGAATCATTGATTATTTTACATAGTTTGAAGAGGAAGATAAAGAAAACAAAGAGCTGTATATACGAATTGATTGAGTAATGAAAGTAAGAATGTGAGATTTACATATTGTGTACTTATGGAATACATGATAGTAACATTATTTGGTGATTAAAAATAAGTTATAGATTATATATAGAAGTGTTAAAGAGTTAGCTGACACTAATTGATTATAATAGAAAGAAAGGAATTGATAATGTGAAAAGGAAAGAATGTGGTGAGATTTATAGGTAGTTTAACCCTTCTAGTGAAATGATGTACTGTGGATCAAGTAAGAAATATATATATATACATATATATGTGTGTGTGTGTGAGAGAGAGAGTGTGTGTATTAAACATACATTATATATGTATATATACTCTTAAAGTGAAAGAATAGTTGTAAATTCTTAATATGTTAAGAAAAGAACTAAATAATTAAGAGTGGAAATCTATTTAGATTTTATTATAACAGTGGAAACATGGCAATGATTTGAAAAGATAAAGATTGATGAATAAATAAAATTAGTCAAACTAATCATAAACAAATTTAATGTGTATATATATTCATATGATAAATGTGTTTGAAATAATTGCTCATATCTTATCAATTCACAGTAATAAACAAACACTTCAAAGAGAAAGTGTTATATTCTATAAGATATTATAATTTACAATAATTTGCAACAATGAAATAAAAGTATTGATCAATTATACTGATGTTAAATCTAGTTTCCAGATTAGCTAAAGGATAAATGTTCAAAGTGATAGTGGGCATTTTATGCCATATTGAGAGTGGGCACTTTGTGCCACAGAGGACACTTATGTCCCATATTTAAATTGTGCACTTTGTGCCATAGAGAAAATTTTTTTTATATGTCCCAGTGATATTGGCATATATGCCATTAGTGGACGCTTTGTATCATAGAGGACCTTTGGTCCCTTTCTCTTAATGGACACTCTGTGTCATTATATACAGTGGGCATTCATACCATAGTGGGCCTTTGGTCATATTTATACAGTGAGCATTTACTTGCCATCAGTTACCCGCTATCCGGAACTAGGATTTAAAATTCAGCATATGAGAGAAAGAAAGAAATATATATATATATCTATAACAGTGGAATGTAATGACACAAATTATATTTTAAAAAAATCTAAAGAGAATTAAAGGAAATTATTGAATTGAACTTGAATAGTGTAAGTGTGTAGAGCTGAATTTTCTGCAGTTCTATAATAAGATTATTCTAAAAATGTTACATTGATTGATATTAGACATAAATAAAATTTATGTAAATTAATAAAATAATTGATTTTATGTGAGATTTGAGATTAGTTATAAATTAAATGGCTTATTGCCATGGCATGTAAATTTCAACGACGAAATTTTTTTAGTGGGGAGAATAGTAATGGTTAAGATTTTAAACATGGAACTTTTTAACTAATATTGATAATTGATAATGCATAGTGATAAAAATAATGTGGATAAATACTATAAGAAGAGAATAGTGAATAGTATATCTCAAAATTTACTGAAGAAATTATTTTTACGGTTTTACAAGACTAAAACTCGATTTAGAATCAACAGTTAAGAATGAGGGTGCACCATAGTTATTATGAGCATTTCCTCACTTGATTAAACTATATATATATATATATGTACATGTGTGTGTGTGTGGAAACTTCTCATTTCTTCTTCCATCTCCCATGCCATTTTCCTCCATCATCACCATCTTCTCTATTTTTTTCTTCCTTTCATAAAAGAATCAAGGGAAAATATATCTTTTCCAATAATCTTTTTAAGAGAATTAGTTAGAGTAGGTGAGATTATCAACAAGTGAAAAGAAGGAAAAGGTAGAAGAAGAGGGATTGTGAAGGAGGTATGTGCTTATGTATTATAATTTGCAAATATATGAATTTTTATGAATTTAAAGTTTGAATTGGTTGATTGAGTCATCTATAATGAATTGTTACTTAAAAGTATTGGTTAAATGGATTGATGAGTAAAAAATGAATTTAAAGGAACTTATAAGTGATGAGTATGATTTTTAATTCAATCATTATAAGAAATGAGTGGTTTGATGTTGTTTTTAGCTATAAGTGATGGTTAATGATTGATTAATTGATGTTTGAGTAGAGTATTTGATATAGACTCTTTTTATGTTAAAAAAATAGTTTTTGATTCATTTTTATCATAGATCTTGAATATGTTTATGTTTATATGGTTACGTGTGTAAAAATATGTAATTTTTACCAGTGACATGGCCAAGTTAGTGGGTGTGTCTAGTGACACGGGAAGTGACACGGCTAAGACAGTAGGTGTGTTACACGCTGTCAAATATTTTTATTTTATTTGATAAGAGACACGACCAGTGACATGACCAAGTCAGTGGGTTTGTCTAGTGACACGGGCAGTGACAGTGGGTGTGTCACATGCTGTCAGAATTTTCTATTTTCTTTGATGAGAGACACGGCCAGTGACATGGCCAAGTCAGTGGGTGTGTCTAGTGACACGGGCAGTACAGTGGGTGTGTCACATACTGTCAAAAATTTCTATTTTCTTTAATGAGAGACACGGCCAGTGACACGGCCAAGTCAGTGGGCGTGTCTAGTGTCACGGGTAGTGACATGGCCAAGACAGTGGGTGTGTCACATGCTATCAAAAATTTATATTTTCTTTTATGAGAGACACGGCCAGTGACATGGCCAAGTCAGTGGGTGTGTCTAGTGACACGAGTAGTGACACAGCAAAGTCAGTGGGTGTGTCACATGCTGTCAAAATTTTCCATTTTTCATTGATGAGAGACATGGCCAAGTCATTGAACATAACTTGGTTGTGCTCAATATCCTTTTCCCCAAATTGGCTTCAACAAGTGAATTAAAGCTTCATTTTGCATCCCACGGGCATGGCAGCCACGACCGTGGGGTACCTATATGATGTTTTTGGCTTATATTTTGCGATATACGGTCCTACTATGCATCTAATATGTTTATGTTTCTTACTTTTGAGTTGAGAATTCATATGTATATGTTAAAAGTATGGAAAAGAGTGATAAACTTTGGATATGAGACAAATATATATAATACTAAATGTTGACAAAAGTATTATACCATTGAAATGATATACACAATTCAGTGTCAATCAAAACTAATGAAATGCCCAAATCATACTGATTTTAGATCTAGCTTTGGATTAAATGGCTAACCAAAGGAAGAATAACCATAGTGACAGTGGGCATCTCGTGCCATTAATGGACACATTGTGTCTTCAGTGACAGTGGATATAATTGCCATCATATATAATCTTGAGACTTGGCATTAAAATTGCTACACTAACCTGTTATCCAAACCTATGATCTGAGTTCAGTATGTATAGGCATATTTAATGAAGATATCTAAATTGAAATTATATGTGAATATGATAGTTGTGAATAATGGAAGAATTGCAAATAATAATATAAGTCAATTACTTGAAATTGACTTACTGTGTTACAATGTGAAAGTGAATGGTAATATATATATTAATATTTACAAGTGAAAGTTCTAGTACATGGAATAGAAATGTTATGCTCAAGTTATTGAATTAATCAATAACTTTATAAGTTTGGCAATGATTGAAAGTGTATATAATGGTATAAGATACAAAGTGTCCCAAAGTATAGTATTAAATTTAAGCGCTGAAAATTACAGATTGAATGAAATGATCCTATATGTGAAATTGAAAAGTAAGACTTATTGAAAAATAAAATAAGCGTATTGTGAGCAAGGTTATCAAATGAGAAAGCAAGTCTTAAATAAAATGATTCATAAAGAGAAAAGTTAGAATGACGAAAGTATAGTATAGCATGACGACTTTTATAGGTTAAAAATATTATTTTGTGTAATCAAAATATTATGTTGGTTTGTTATTGAAAATAGTTAATATATTGAAATATTTCTTAAAACTAAGTGTTATTACTATATTACCATAAGTATTTTTATTTAATATTAAGTGACAAAATATGTTTATACAAGCACCACTAAGCTTTGCTTAGCATGTTATAATTATTTTCTGACACGCAGGTATCAGGTCATCGGAGCAAGTTAAGAAGTGGAATTAAGGATCTCAGGAAATTATCTATAGTACATATAGAGATCTTTTGTATACTATACTCATAAGTTATGAAATATATATATATATATATATACAATTTAGTTTGGCTATTTAACAGATTGTACAAATTTGTAAACATGAAAGGAATATATTGAAGGATGAAGTTTTGAGAATTCTAGTGAATGATTATCAAATAAAGCAATGTAATACATATATTTATTTGATTTGACAAACCTATGATGGTTATTTGATTTATAGTTAGTATTTGGATTATTAGAGATATTGAAGATTGATTTAAATATTGGATTTATAAGTGTTGAATTATACAGATTGTATTAATATTTAAAATTTTTGTTAGTTGGAAGAGAACTTTGTAAATGAATTGATTTGAGTACTGACAGTATATCAAGTAATATTGTCTGATAGTTCTAATGAGAATTTTCAGGGGGTGTTACAGACCAGGTTTAAGCTTCTTGAATTTAATTTGGGCCAAAATTAAGGGTCTACAATTTCTTAATGGCCTTAGTTGAGAAATCTCTAATGTAGTTGAGTTGTAACCATATATGGAGTTGAAAGAATTACTTCATCTTGCATTGAAGGTTGAGAAGAAATTGAAGAGGAAGAGTGGGACAGGTAGATTCTCATCTACATCCAATTTCAAGCCTACTTGGAAAAAGGATGACATAGCTAGTACTTCAAAGCCCTAGGTAAAGTGAAAAGAAGCACCGAAAGCATCAGTATCTAATAAGGAGCAAGGTAAATCTGACCATTCTTCTAGTTCTAAATTAAAGTGCTTTAAATGTAGTGGAGTTGGGCATTATAGGAGGGATTATCCTAATCAAAGGACTGTGTATGAATTTAATGGAGTAATCCACTCTACTAGTGAGGAGAAAACACCCACCAGAGAGGAGAGTAGTAGTCATGGGGAGGATGAGTCCTTAATAAAAGCTGAAAGCGGTAGAGCTTTAGTGTCTAGGAGGACTTTATGTTTGCAAATCCAACCTGAAAATTATGATCAAAGAGAAAATTTTTCCCACATTAGGTATCTAGTGCAAGATTGGGTATGTGATGTTATTATTGATAGAGGGAGTGTAACAAATATGGCTAGTGCTACCCTTATAAAGAAGCAAGGATTGCAAACTCTTAAACACCCCCAACCATACAAATTGAAGTGGTTGAATGATTGTGGAGAAATTAGGGTCACAAAGCAAGCCTTAGTTGCATTTAAGATAGGGAAGTATAAAGATGAGATGCTCTTTGATGTTGTAACTATGCAAGCAGGTCATCTATTATTAGGTAGACCTTGGCAATTGATCGTGGAGTGTTGTACAATGGGTACACTACCCAGTATGTATTTGAAAAGGATGGAAAGAAAATTACACTTGTTCCCCTTTCACCTAAAGAAGTCTATGAAGGAGAGCTTAAAAGATAGTAAAATAAGAGAGATAATAAAAATGAGGGAAATAAAGCAAGTGGAAAAATGGAAGAGAAAAGAAAGAAAGAAAAATAAAAGAGAGAAAATAAGGGTAAATAAATAACTGTGAGTGAGAAAAACAAAAAGAGTTTTTATGCTAAAAGGAGTGATATAAAATAGGCTTTGTTTTCTCACAAAAGCATACTCGTACTTGTGTCCAAGGAGGCTTATTCTAGTGTGGAAGATATTGACAAATCTTTGCCTAGTGCTTTTATTTCTCTTTTGTAAGAATTTGATGACATATTTTCGAAGGATATTCCCAATTGATTGCCGCCCATTCATTGAATTGAGTATCAAATTGAATTCATTCCTATAGCATTTATCCCAAACAAATCAGCCAATAGAAGTAACCTAAAAGAGACAAAGGAGCATAGACAATTGCAAGTTAAAGAATTGTTGACAAAGGGTTAGGTGAGGAAGAGCATGAGTCCATGTGTTATGCCAGTATTACTAGTGCTAAAGAAGGATGGGACACAAAAAATGTGCATAGATTGCCATACAATGAACAACATAATGGCAAAGTATCATCATCCCATACCTAGGCTAGATGATATGCACGATGAGTTGCATGATAGTGTCATATTTAGCAAAATAGACCTTAAGAGTGGCTACCATAGTGTGAAAGCTATAAGGATCATCCAAAAAGGTGTGTGCAATGCAATTTGTTATGATAAATGTTTTAATAATGATTAAAATGAAATAAATGGATATGTTGTTTATATGACGATGAATTTGAGATACATGTGCAATGAAATTGATTATGTATGCTTGAATGATGAAGTGTGTAATGTGAATTGAGACATCAAGAGATGTGGAACTAATGTTCTGAGATATAATGTGATGTGAAGCCATTGTGATTGGCTATGATAACTCAAATGTGATGTGAAGCCATTGTGATTGGCTATGATGATTCAATTGAGAATGGAAATGATAATGAATTAATAAATGAATTGTGTGGCTAATGTGTTATTCCATTTTCAGAGTTTGTTGTTGGTGGCATGCCTAGTGATAGTAACAATCTCTTGAAGTTAGGTTGGGCTTGATCCTTGAATCCAAGTTGGGTAGAAGTTTAACATGTTTTACTCCCCTTGAAGCTTGGTTGGGTCTAGTCCTTGAAGCCTAATTGAGATGTTACAACCCTTGAAGCTAGGTTGGGTTGGTTCTTGAAGCCAAGTTGGGTTGAGACTTAGCATGCTTTGTTCCCCTTGAAGCTTGGTTGAACCTAAATCCTTGAAGCCTAGTTGGGATGATGATAATGATAATGTGATAATAAAACCAAAGCATTAACTCTGAAAATTGAATGGCATATTAGTGTCTTTTGGGCCCGAGTCTGTCTTTGTTGTCAATGTGATATACAAATGTTGAAATAAATGAGTAATGAGATCTATGGTTGCTTTGTTGGAAATGTGACTGATGAATGATGATAATGATTGCCTTCATTGGATATGTGATTCATGATTGATGAATGGTGAATAAAATAATGATATGAAGTATGTTATGTAATATGTATATTGATATAATGATTGTGAGTATTAATGATGGATTGTGGTTGGTGTTCATGATATGTATATATGTATATATAATATATGAGTTTAGTAGAGATATATGAAAGGTGCAATTCAAAAGGAAAAATATGATAAGAAACTAATGGTACTTGGAAGTGATATTTCATTATATATTAGAATTTCTATAATGTATGTTTATATGTTATTTTTGTACTACTAAGCTCTCGGGCTTAGCGCGGATGTGTAATCGCGCAGGTGACTAGGTGGAAGATATGAAGTCTTTCGTTATGCCACGAGAAGAGTAAGAGTTTGTCGAGACCAACTAGAGGGTGATGCATACATGTTTAACTTTAATTATGATGTATTTTTGGCAAGAGTGTATTTATATGTATAAATGAAGTTTTGATAAAGATAAGATTATGAACTATATGTAAGATCATTAAAAGTATAATGATTTTGTAAATGGTCTTTAAATTAATGTATTGTGGTTTGAACTCTGTTAAAAGTTTTAAAAATGTAACAAAAAGTGACATTCTTATACTTTATATATTTACTATATGTATACCAGGTGTATGTATAGTACTTATATGGAGTATCAGTGATACAAACCAGATATGGCAGCTTTGTGCCATTGAAGAAAAGCAATCTTACATCATCCAAATAGATTTAAAAGGAGTTCAAAAGCTCTTTTATGAGGCTGAAATACACTTGGGGCGTGCTACACTTCATATGGAGCAGATTTGGTGCAATTCAAGCAATATGGGCTTTGTGGAGCTTGATACAGCTTATAGGCCAAAGCTACACAAAGGGAAGCCTAAAGTGAAGATCAAAGTATGGAAATCACGTCCAAACACATGGGCATGCTTTCTTGGGCTTGTTCAGCAAGTTTTTTGGTATGTTTAGCAAGTTTTTAAGGCTGAACATGGCTGCACATGTTGGGCTTGTTTTTCCAATACATTAGGCCTTTTTTTGGACTTAATTAAGGCATGTTTAATATGGGCCCAAGGAAGTTACGAATTTCAGCAAGTGGAAGGCATCTTTTTGTCACATGGATGTGGTCCCCTCATTCTTTAGTTAGTTAGGATATTATTTTATTTTCCATATCTTTTAGGATTTGATATTATTTAGTCTTTTCAAATCTATTTTGGATTTGTTTTATTAGATTTGGATAAAATTTAGATTACTTATCTGATTTAGATTCAGATTTACTTTATGTTTTCCTTAGTGGATTAGGATTACTTTATATTTTTCCTTATGCAATTAGGAATGTTTTCCATTTTCCTTATGCAATTAGGAATGTTTTCCTTATGCAATTAGGAATTTTGTAACCCTTATTTAAGGGCACTATTAGGCAGAATTTGATATACAACAATTAATAAAAAATTTTCGAATTCTTCTACAAGTTCTTCTTGTGAATTTTCGTGTGAGAGAGATTAGAGTGGATTCTTTAATTCTTTCTTTGCATCAAGAATTAGGTTTACTTATCAACAAGAGTTGTGGCGTTTTCCTTCTTCTTACCAACTAAATCCTTCAATCATAGTGAGTTCGCGTCTCTTTATAGGCGTTGGGTTCCTTAGGAGGTGATTATCAAGTTTCAAGGAGTTCTCTACCATTGTTATACGTTGGGTTTGCTGCCATCGTTGCTAAGGGTCCGCGTCATTTGGTATCAGAGCCTTGCTACAAGGTAATTTTTATCTACTTTGTCTTTCTAGGGCTTGTTTAATTGTTCCATTAGGGTTATTTTATTCAAATTCATTTTTTCCTTTCCTTCTCTATTCAATTTTCGTTTTTGGCATTCAAGAGTCAGTTTTAGTTCGTTTTAGTATTCAGAATAGTTTATTCAATTCATTTTTTTCACTTTCCCATCCATTTAAGTATTCCGTTTGTTAAGTCGTTGGTGTTCTAGTAGTCAGAATTTAGTTTGTTTTGTGTCTATTGGGTCTTGTTCAATTTGGTTGTGTTTTTCCCTTCAAATTCATCTTGTGTAAGCCTTTTCTTGGGGTTGATTGTTTCTTTCCTTCAAATCATTTTATGTGGCCATTCTTGGGCTGTTTCTTTTGTGTTTGTTTAGTGATTTTCAAATTCTACATATAAAAAAAATGTCAACAACAATTGAGATTGAGATGGATGAAGAGGAAGCCAAAGAAAAATACCATCTACAATATCTCGATGGTAAGATTCGATTTCTTGAAGAGCTTATTGAAAGGTGGTATCAAAAGTTAGGAGGTGCACGAAGGTACACAAGGGAATATTCATATTGTGAAAAGGAGATTGCTTCATTAGAGGAAGAACTTTCAGTTTTCTATGCAAAGGAGAAAAACTTTCTTATTCATTGTAAGAGACGACAAGAAGAAAGGAAATCTAAGAGGATGAAACTAGAATATAAGAAACTGAGACAACAATTGGAAGATATGTGTAAGCATACTTCTAAACTATGTGAAGCAATAAGTGTGGTTTCAAAAATTCCTACCATTAAGGTGAAAGAGGAGAGTGCAACCATGGAGGATTCCAATGTTGAACTAAAAAAAGAGGATGAATTGGAAGAGTTGCATGAAGAGGATGTTTGTGAAGTAGAGGATGTAGTGCCATTACTTGATGAAGTAAGGAGTGAAGTTACTGAGATTCCCATAATTGAATTTAAAGAAGAGTTTGTGAAAAATGGAGATCTTCTTGGAGATGTGGATGAGAATTCACCTATTTATGATGATTATGGTTGTGATGATGATGATTGCGATGAAATTGTTCAAAATATGGTTGAAGAGGTAGACAAAGAATATGGAGCTGATTTAGAAGTTCAAGAAGAGGATGGTTCAGTTCCATGTGAGCTGTCTTTAACTAACGGAGCTTTTCCTAGTTTTTTTGACAATGTGCAGGTTGATGTTCTAGAAGAAACATTCAAACTATTTTCATCAACTCAAGAGGAGGTTTTTGAAGATCAATTGGTGCCTAAAGTTTCCATTCCAGATCTGAACATGAGCAAGATTCGAGGACGAATCTTTTCAAAAGAAAGGGAGAATGATACAAACCAGATATGGCAGCTTTGTGCCATTGAAGAAAAGCAATCTTACATCATCCAAATAGATTTAAAAGGAGTTCAAAAGCTCTTTTATGAGGCTGAAATACACTTGGGGTGTGCTACACTTCATATGGAGCAGATTTGGTGCAATTCAAGCAATATGGGCTTTGTGGAGCTTGATACAGCTTATAGGCCAAAGCTACACAAAGGGAAGCCTAAAGTGAAGATCAAAGTATGGAAATCACGTCCAAACACATGGGCATGCTTTCGTGGGCTTGTTCAGCAAGTTTTTTGGCATGTTTAGCAAGTTTTTAAGGCTGAACATGGCTGCACATGTTGGGCTTGTTTTTCCAATACATTAGGCCTTTTTTTGGACTTAATTAAGGCATGTTTAATATGGGCCCAAGGAAGTTACAAATTTCAGCAAGTGGAAGGCATCTTTTTGTCACATGGGATGTGGTCCCCTCATTCCTTAGTTAGTTAGGATATTATTTTATTTTCCATATCTTTTAGGATTTGATATTATTTAGTCTTTCCAAATCTATTTTGGATTTGTTTTATTAGATTTGGATAAGATTTAGATTACTTATCTGATTTAGATTCAGATTTACTTTATGTTTTCCTTAGTGGATTAGGATTACTTTATATTTTTCCTTATGCAATTAGGAATGTTTTCCATTTTCCTTATGCAATTAGGAATGTTTTCCTTATGCAATTAGGAATTTTGTAACCCTTATTTAAGGGCACTATTAGGCAGAATTTGATATACAACAATTAATAAAAAATTTTCGAATTCTTCTACAAGTTCTTCTTGTGAATTTTCGTGTGAGAGAGATTAGAGTGGATTCTTTAATTCTTTCTTTGCATCAAGAATTAGGTTTACTTATCAACAAGAGTTGTGGCGTTTTCCTTCTTCTTACCAACTAAATCCTTCAATCATAGTGAGTTCGCGTCTCTTTATAGGCGTTGGGTTCCTTAGGAGGTGATTATCAAGTTTCAAGGAGTTCTCTACCATTGTTATACGTTGGGTTTGCTGCCATCGTTGCTAAGGGTCCGCGTCAATCAGGGTGTTACAATTGCTTCACCTCTAACTATTATAATTAAAAACAATAATGCTTTTGTTTGGGGGTTGAGCAAGATAATGCATTTGCCTTGTTAAAAGAAAAATTGTGTAATGCACCTGTTCTTGCCTTACCTGACTTTTCTAAAACATTTGGGATTGAGTGTGATGCATTAGGTGTAGGTATAGGAGATGTTTTGATGCAGGGTAAGTAGCCAATTGCTTTCTTTAGTGAAAAGTTAAATAGTGCCATATTGAACTACCCGACATACGATAAGGAATTGTATGCCTTGGTGAGAGCATTGGAACATTGGCAGCATTACTTATGGCCTAAGGAGTTCATCATACACAATCGTTGAAGTTCTTAAAGGGCCAAGGTAAGTTAAATAAACACCATGCTAAATGGGTAGAGTTCATTGAAATTTTCCCCTATGTTATCAAGTATAAAAATGGCGAGGAAAATGTGGTTGCGGCATTATCAAGAAGGTATAATCTTTTATCTACTCTTGATACTAAGATTCTTGGATTTGAAATTCTTAAATCTTTGTATGACAAACATACTGACTTTTCCATAATTTTTAAGGCTTGTGAAAAAGAAGCATTTGGTAAGTTTTATAGATTTGATGGTTACCTTTTCTGAGAAAATAGGTTGTGTGTTCCTCATTGCTTCATTCATGTATTACTTGTGAAAGAATCCCATTGTGGTGGTTTGATGGGCCATTTTGGGGTATCTAAAATATTGGATGTATTGAGTGACCATTTTTATTGGCATAAGATGAGAGTTCATGTGTAGACTTTTGTTGCCAAATGTCTTGAGTGTAGGCAAACAAAATATAGGTCAATGAATCATGGGTTGTATACACCTTTACTTATTCCTACCCAACCTTAGACCGACATTTCTATGGATTTTGTGTTGGGATTGCCTAGTTCTAGGAAAGGTAGAGATTCAACTTTTGTGGTGGTTGATACATTTTCAAAAATGTCACATTTCATTCCATGTCATAAAACTGATGATGCCACACACATTGCACATTTGTTCTTTAATGAGATTATACGATTCGTATGGCATTCCTAAAACCATTGTTAGTGATAGCAATGTAAAGCTCTTGAGTCATTTTTGAAGGGTCTTATGGAGTAAGTTAGGAACCAAGCTTTTATTTTTACAACTTATTATCCATATATTGATGGTCAAATAGAGGTTGTGAATAGAGCTCTAGGAACTTTGTTGCATGCAAAAATCAAGAAAAATTTAAAGAATTGGGAAGAGTGCATACCATTTATTGAATTTGCTTACAATAGGGTTGTGCATTCTACTACAGATTTCTCACCTTTTGAGATTGTGTATAGTTTTAATCCACCCACCCCTTTGGATTTAGTTTCTTTGCCTTGTAATGAAAGGTCCAGCTTGGATGGGAAGAAGAAGGCGAAGTTAGTGAAGAAAATCCATGCTGATGTGCGAGCTATCATAGAGAAAAGAAATCAACATGCTGCACATCATGTCAACAAATGGAGAAAGAAAGTAGTTTTTGAGTCAGGTGAAAGGGTGTGGGTGCACATGTGCAAGGAAAGGTTTCTTAGCCAACAGAAATCTAAATTATCCCAAAGAGGAGATGGTCCTTTTCAAGTCCTCGAGCAAGTTAATGATAATTCTTATAAAGTGGACTTGCCTAGTGAGTATAATAAAAGTGCTACTTTTAATGTTGCTGACTTAACTACTTTTGATGTTGAAGGTGAAGATTCAGAGGCCAATCCTTTTAAGGAGGGAGGGAATGATGAAATAAAGGACCAGACCATGTTGAAGGCCAAAGACCCATTAATCCTACCCAATGGACCGGTGATGAGAGGTTGACTCCAAAGGTTCAAGGAAGCTTTTCTTGCAATGATTCAAGGGTTGTGGAGTGATTTGGCTAAAATTAAATAGTATAAAGAAGACTCCAAATTCAAGCTTGGAATTCTACAATCCACTCAAGATTTAACTCAACTTTGTTTTGTCTAGGAGATTCAATGGTCACACCTGTTATGTAGCAGTCACTATTCTTATCTAGCGATTGCTCCTTCCACCGTGAACCTTACTATGCCATAGTTCGGGTTATTTATATTTTGTTACTTTTTAATCTGTGCTAGAACATTATTGGTCTTTGGATAATGTCTTTTGTATTTAGGGAAATTGTTGTTTAAAAGCTCAAAGGTAATTGATGGATAGCCTATTTGGGTTTTGGTTAACTTATTTTTACGATCACTCTTGTATTAGTTATCAAACACCTAAGCTAGGGCATCTAGCACTTGGATGGTATTTAAACATCCTTATGAACTTTATAAGGGGTTGGTTGAATTTTGAATAAATATTTCCATAACTTTGTTCTATAGAGAGGAGTCTCTTGCTTTGATTCTTGTTGAATCAAACAAATTCACATAGAGTTAACAACTTGAGTGAGTTTTAATACCAAGATTCTTTCTCACAAGTTAAGATTGGGTTGAGGTTTCTTGGCAAGGACTTGATTTAGCTTTCAAAGGGTTTGATCTAGGCACAAAGTTATTGGGACTCAAGGCATTGTTCTTGTGTGTTCACATCACCATACCATGAATGAATGTATGATATCTCTTACATACACATAAGATAGTTTACATAGGGCATTCTAACTCATACACACAGTGTAATCTAAATAATACATTGAATAATATTATAATAATAAAGAATAAAATAATATAAAGACCAACAAAATTAACTTCTCTTATCTCTAGTAGAGTCACCACTATGAGAGGGAATTTTTGCCGCCACTCTTGGTGAAATGATTCTTGCGGCTACGGCACTATTAGGCTCGGGGCCTTAGAGAACACAGACTTAAGCCGGAGAATAAGAGTTGCCACTCAGATGGGCCCAGAAAATAGAAAGGGGTAAATGATCGATTAGTAAGGAATCTCCAACCCCCTATTGAGTTTGAAAAGTTGGGTATGCATGGGAAAGGTGAGAATGACTCAGTACCCTCATAATACCCGGTTTATTGGAACTAGTCTCCTTTTCAGGTCTAAATTTTATTGAATTCTTACATTATTATAATATCATTCATATTACATGCAATTAAAAAAAATAAACATTTATCGTATTATGAATCAAAACAAACAAACAAACAAATAAGATGGACACCCATATAAAGATAGAAACATGCCCTTACAATGTGCCAATGTCCATACAAATAAATAAAATAGGACATCCAACAATTGGTGGAAACATGTCCCTTACAATAGTCCAAAAATTAAAATGAATAATTAAAATAAACAAGGCACCCAAGAGTGAAAACATGCCTTTTACATCTTAAAATCAAAATAATAAGAAATTACAATCCATATAATAAAACAAACATATCCATAATCCCTATACATATGATCATAAAATCAGGCCTTAAATTTAAAGGAAATAATGATTAACCATAAATTACAATCCACAACTGAAAGTTAATATTAATCCCTTGATGAAATATAGGGCACAATGCACACAGTGTTTTCGCTAGCCGGTTAGTGGACAAGGGTCAAGGGGATAGCTCCCCTTGGGGGGATCAAGGGCAACACCCCTAAAAGGTAAATGATTTACAAAACTCATTGAATGAGTTACTGCCTCCATAATATAAATTAGGGTTTGAAATTATAATATAGGGTTTAATCCTAAAAATAGGTTTTAACATGCAATTTAGGGTTTTAGGTAGCAAAACTAAAACTAAAACATGCATTCTAGGGTTTGATCTTGAAATTGGAATTAAAATAAGCAATTTGGGGTTTCACTTGAACTTAACTCTACAGTTAGGCTTAGTGATTAGAATATCAAAATCAAACCCATAATTTGATAGTACAGTGAACTAAACAAATAAAGGTAATTAATAGAATTAAATAGAATTGATTAATAAGAGTCATGCCTACATTGTTGGCTCCTCCAAAACTGTTTCGTTGAACTAAACCTTGCCTCTGAGCACTGCAACTACTTAACAGAAGATTTATATGTTGGTGTTAAAGCTTGATGGATTAACTAGCTTTTTGGATGAGAGAAATTATCCAAAGATTGTTGTTGTTTTAGCTACTGCCTATTCCTTGCTTGATTGCTTTCTATCTCTCTCTCATTTTAATTGCTTTTTATTGATAATTGATTTGTTTCTTACTTTTTAACTCTCGCTTTTGTTTGCTATTTGTGGTTGCTTTTTCTTTGCTTGTGCTTTCTGATTGCTCAAGGTGGCCTCCTTTGTTGATTGTTGTTAGTTAGCTTTTATAGATGCAATTAGGGCAACCGGTGCAAACATTCCTAATTAACTAATGAAAGCTATGAAACCTTCGAGTCCAAGTTAAACTAAAATTCCTTAATCAAGGCCGGCCATAAGGCCAATTCTACATGAGCCTATGCTTATGTCGAATTGACCTTGTGCCAATTATTTTGGCTTTTGGGTTTAAACAAAATCGTTAGCCTTTTTAATTGGATTTGACATTGATTAGGGCCCTTTAATTGGAACCAAGTTTAATTGGGGCCTTTAAACTAAAATCATATTTTGTTCAGCCATTTTAATTAGATCTAGATTTGTACTAGACCAAAATTAAGGGTCTGCACCCACAATTGATTTTAATATTCCATAGTTGATCTAACTAATTGAAAGCCCATTTCAAAACTTTTTTCCCATTGTAAAAAGGTTTTTAAGTTTCAAAACCAAATAAAAGCTTGATTTTAAAAATTATGTCAAAGGTCATTGTAAAAATTTATTTCAAAAAAAATCAATTTTGGGCATCATATTTAGCCACATGAAAGCAATTATTGAGCCAATTTTATTGAAAAGATTCCAAAAAAGTTTTGAAAATGATTTTGGCTTTGGGCTTAAAAGAAATTTTGGACTATAAAATAATTTTGGGCTTATAAATTAGGTCATATTATGAAAAGACAAACTAAATAGGCCATACCTCAAAGTAAAACATGTTAATCATAGTCAAACAGCAAACATTGAGGGTAAACCAAATGAAAGTTACTAGGCTAACTACATGGGCTTTAGTATTTAGGGTAAAAGACATAGGTTCCCATAGCAAGTACCAAAAGTTATAAGGCTATGAGTGGTTATGTAATGCTCGATCTCCATACCTTGAATGAAAGTATGGTATTGCTTCCATACACATAACACGAGTTACACAGGGCATCTTAACTCACACACACAATGCAATTCGGAATGATGCAATGAATAATACCATAATAATAAAAAATAAAATAATATAAAGACCAACAGAATCAACTTCTCTTATCCCCAGTGGAGTCGTCACTGTGAGTGGGAGTTTTTGCCCTCACTCTTGGTGGAATGATTCTTGCGACTTATGCACTGTTAGGCTTTGAGCCTTAGAGAATAAGGCCTAAACCAAAACAATAGGAGTTACCTTCAGGACAGGCAAAAAAATAGAAAGAGGTGGATGACTTGATTCATAAGAAATTGCCAACCCCTAATGGGTATAGAAAGTTGGGTATGCATAGGGAAGGTGAGAAATGACTCAGCAGCCCCATAACACCTAGTTCATCAGAACCAACCTCCTTTTTAGGTCTAAATATTATTAGACTCTTAAATTATCATAATATTATTCATATTACAAGCATTATTGAAATAAATAACACCATATTATAAATCAAATGAGTCAAACAAAATAGGCACCCATATAAGATGAAAACATGCCCTTACAAATACCCAAGATCCATAAAAACAAATAAAATGGAACCCACCAAAGGGTGAAAATGTGTCCTTTATAATTGTCCCAAAGTCCTTTAAATAAATTAAAGTACACAAACTAAATAAATTAAACAAATAAGACATCCATAAGTGGAAACATATCTTTTACATCTTTAACAATCCAAATAAATTCATAAACAAAATTCAATCATTCATCATAAATAATATTGAACAAATAATCAAAACACATTATCAATCATCAAGCAAATAATAATAGATTAGGATTAAACTAATGACATTGGGGTTCCATCATAAAATTGGGGTTTAAATTACACGAGTAGGGTTTTACTTTACAAATTACGGTTTTGATGAACAAAAATTGGGGTTTTACTAACAAAATTAGGGTTTTGATGGTCAAATTAGGGTTTAGACCTAAAACTAAGGTTTAGTATGATGGAATTACTGTAACACCTTTATACCATATATACATACAATACATATATCTTATATATGTAAAATATGCATACAGAATATAAAAGTCCCACAATAAATTACATAATAAAAATTCTCCTTTTAATTAACATAAATAATTACTAATAAATAATATATACTTAAATAGTAAGTTATTAAAATACAAATTTATAAAGAAAATCTCTGAAAAAAAAATTCGTCTGAGTTTTATTTGTATTTTGATCATTCCAAAAAATACAAATAACACAACCTGCAAAATATTTTATACTCTCAAAAATATCAATTCATCAATTTCTCCAAAATACCCAAATATAAGCAAATATATATTTATATACGAAAATACTCCAAGTTAACAATATTTAACAAAAACCATAAAGTTTACATGATGTACATATATAATTTTACAAACATTATAAGATAACAAAAATTGCATATTTACATGCTATACATTGGCATTGGTCTGGTGGTAAAGATACAAACATTATAAGATAACAAACATTGCATATTTACATGCTAGACTATCTGCGTTTCACCTGCTATCTACACGATAGACAAGTTGCACTAAGCTAATAGCATAGTGGAACATACTTTGATAATAATAAAACTTTTAAAGAAAGACAATTATGTTGTATCATGAAATTACACAATATAATATGCAATTCCAATTTTCTTCACATTTATCATTTTTTTCCAAAACATCACAATAACACATAGACAAGCATTGGGCCCAACTAACCTAGTACATTATTCAAATTCCAGAGTTATTATTTTGATTTAGTTGGACATCCAGTGTCTAGCCGAAAGGCAATACAAGTGACGCCCAGCGTCTAGCCCGAAGGTAAATTATAGTGACATCCAACGTCTAGCCCAAAGGCAAATCATATATCAGTGACGCTCAACATCTAGCCTCAAAGGCAAATAATGCGAATAATCTCATAGGTTTTCCAACATACAAAACTCTGAAAATTGAATAATATACTAAGCAACACACAATTAGTACATAATTTCGTAACCAACTTTCTTATCACATTGCCTCTTTTACTCATTTTTCTTATTCATAGCAATGCCAAATCACTTTAATTCAACATATCTTATCACTTTATCAACAATACATATCACTTTGCATTACAATCATTTCATCCAAACATATTTTTGGGTTATTTCACATAATGCACATAAATCACATTTCACTCATTCCACATTTCTCTTCTGGAATTTTTATACACCTCTTGACCATTTTATACCATTATCAACATCACATTTTTCATTTAACCATTACACATAATGCATTTCAATATATTTTACCATTATACCACAACACATTCATTTATTTATCATTTATATACATCATACATCCATTATTATCACATTTAGCATATTTTGTCAATTTTCATTATATTCATTCTTTTTCCATATTTTTTCTTATTTTTTCATATTCTTTAACTATTTTTCATATTTATATTAATTTCTCACATTTCTATGTCACATTTGGCATAATGTACTTTTCACTCATTTTTACTCAAAACAATGCACTTATCATATGAGAACCAATATTTAAAGTGACATAACACATTCACAAAAAACACAATGTGTTATTCCAATTCAATTGCAATTATAACATGAGTCATTAAAGTGTGTACTAACCTTCACATATGGCAACTTTCAAGCATAGTTCTCTCTATTTCCTTTATTTTACAAAAATGCTCTTCACCTCTTGAATTGGGCAATCCCACACTACTCAACTCCTAACCATATTTTAAGTTTAAACAATTCATTAGGAATATAATTCTACCCACTTTAACAAATTAAACTTCAATTACCATATTTTCTTCCAATTTCTAATGTTTACCCTAACTTACTTTAATTTTGGAATTCTATTCTCATCAATTCCAAATCAAGTTTTAAGCTAAACAATATCATTAGAATTATATTTTTAACACAATCTAACCATTTAACTATTATTTACATCGATTTAAACCAAAAATCACCAAAAACCCTAACTCACCCTACTATCTCATTCAAACTTCTACCAAACCCATACTTTTCAATTATCCAACCTTAAAATCCTTGCTTATATATCAAAATAAAATCACTACAACCCATATTAATAATTTTTTAAGCCTCTATAAAAATTTCTATTTTTTCACATAATGTAGCCATAACAAAATTCTTCAAAACCTACCCATATTTAACTTTCAACCACAAAATCATAATATAATTATCAAAATAACTTTAAAAATATTCATTTTAACAATTTAAATTAACTTTCTCTCACTAACCTAGTAATACATACTCTTAAAATTAAAGAAAAAAAAAGTTAAAGGAAAAGAGCATAGTTAAAAATCATAATATTTTTTCAAAGCCAACTTGAATTATTTTGATTTTTGATGAGATTGAGTGTAAGTGATGAGGTATAAAATTCATCTTTCTCCCTCTACCAATATTGGATAAGAAGAAGAGAAGAAGAAGAAATAGATTTTTTTTTGCTCTTTTCTTTTTTAATTTCCTTCTTCCATTCTTATCCTCATATATATATATATATATATATTAATTGTTAAATTTTTATTTAACTTTAACCACATACTCCTTCTTTCTTTGACTTTCCTTTATCTTTAAGTATTATTAATTAATTAATTAATATTTAATAAATATCCAAAGTTCCACCATCTTCCACTGTCCAAAATTATTTTTAATTTTGATTTATTTTATTCATCATTATTTATTATTTCATTGTTATTATCATTTTCATCTTTTCCAACACAACTTTATACTTGGCATATATATGATGTATATTTTATTTATATGCATATATTTTATATATCTCATACATATGTATATGTAATCTATATAATATATATTTTTACTTATATGAATATGTAATGTGTATCTCATGCATACTTCAAGTATACATTATGAGTATATTATGCATATCTTACATATATAGTAAGAATTTAACATATATAATAAGTATATATTAGGTATATATTATGTATATACTTCTCCCAATACTCTAATTAACCTTTCAATACTTATTTGATCTATCCAAAACCACGTATATTATAATTCTCTCCCCCTTAAATAATTTCGTCCTCGAAATTATCTATCACGGTAGTTAAACTCTGTTAACACACCCTTCAATCTCAATTTTTCCCCTTGATGCATATTTTCAAATATTTACACTAATCCCCAATTTAACACAAGAAATTCTCAATTCTAATAATGTCATCAATGAAATTAAACACTCACTCACAATAAATATGATTTAACGCTCTACAATCCTATATATATTCCACCAATTGACGTATATCAATCTTAACTTCTCAATAGACTTTTAATTCTACAACTTTATTTTGTCAATCTATCATTTCACATTCTACTTGTAACATTTAGGTTCCAAATGAAAACTCCAAATTCTCTTAATTAGCTTTATCCAAATATATGTGAATTCCACTAATTATCAACTTCTTTCTATAAATATACCTTCAGTGTTTACACTATATAAATTTTATGTATACACATATCCTGTAGTTTATACTGTTTTACTAAATTTTTATCATTGTATTATTAAATCTTTATATATATTCAACTCAAATTTTAAAAATCTCTCCTCTTGTTTTCGATAATATCATAATTTATTTTAGCTTGATCCTCAATAGGTTTTCCTTAGATATGATCTACTTTCTCTCTCTCTAACTTATAGTAACAACTGTAATTTAACTTACCACATACCTCCACATATAATTTACAAATTAATTTAATTTTCCAAGTGATTTGCTACAGAATATACAATAAATATATAGTATGTATATTTAACACCATTTACATTACTTAGTTTCTACAATTTATTTAATTCCTTCATTCCTCTTTTCCTTATATTCCATTAACCTCTTTTTTTTTCACTATTTCAAGTCACAATTATCAATCATTTTATTGACTTTCCAACCTTAATTATCAATTTTATTTACTTCCTCAAAAATTTTCATAATAAATTGCTAGTCATATATATAATACTTATCCCTTGTCTAATTATACATCCATTTTGATTCTCCAATTACATATATCAATATCTTTCTCAAATTTTATCACCCCCCTTTATTTTCTTTATCTTCTTTTTCAAATTATTTTAAGTCATTAATAATTTATTATTGTATCAATCTCTTTTCCTTGATCTTTAAGTTATCAACTTCCTCCATAAAATAAATAAAAATTGTTTATTATATGTAATCACTATGTATCCACTATTTATTTTTTTTCTTATATCCATCTTAAATATCCAACAACATATTTATTATTATTTTTTTCTTCATTCTTTTCTCACTTTCTAAACTTCTTCTTTATTGAATCAACTTCATCTTAATTCATAAGCAATCAACCATTAATTTTGAAATATTTTCTTAATTGAATCAACATTTCACTATTAACCTAATAGCACAACTCAATATTCAAGTCTATACTTCTATAAATTAATTAATTTTAAATCCATACACTTATTTTATTCATCATTATACATATGCCAAACACTCCTCTAATAAATCTTACTTTCCAGCCTTATCTAATAAATTGGTCTTATTTCTATCTTTAACAATTTGATATCATTTTCAATTACTCACAAATTTTGAATTAACAATCCATCACCAAATTCACTTATTCAACCAAATAAATAGATAATATCAAACTATCAAAGAACATAATTAATTTATGCTATAATATCATACATCGACACTTTCATTTTTCTTTCTTGTTATAATTGTCATTATAGAAATCAATAATAAATATTACTTTCTCATTTAACATAATAAACTATTTATACAAATTCACATTTTTATTTCTTATACTCATTTATAACTTAGAAAATACTTAGTATGGATAATTGATTAAGATATGAAATATCATTTAATTTTGATTTACTTATAGTAAATCTTAACTTAATCAATGCTATAAGTCACTTTAATAAATCTCCTATATACTTCCATAGTAAACAAAATTGTTGTCATAAACTAGTTTTTCTATTTATTTTAATTATGAACTCTTTGTTCTAATCTACTAAAAATCTATATTCCTTCTTCATACATCTACCAATCCATATGGAAATTTTCATAATTTTCCTCATTCATTTGTCACATAAAATTTAATTTATTACTCAATTCCATAAATTCGCATGACTTCCTAACTTTCATGTCAATCTCATTTTTTAACTTTTTATTCATTACTAAATCTTCACCAAAGATTGTAAACTTTTAACCATGTGTAATAGACACATATATGAATGCATATTTAGAATTTCATATTTTTCCAAATTTATTTACTTTATTTAAAGAAAATTAAATTACCCAAACCCACAAATTTTATCTCTTTAATAATTTCTATGGCAGTACCTGTTTAACCATATGTCATAGAGATACATATAATCTTGTATATAATTTTTTTTATATTTTTTAAATACATTTATCAACTTCTACAGATTCTGAATTGCTGGAATAGTTTATGCAGTATGTTTTCTTCTATTTTTCATAAATAGTAAATCATCTCTAATTACTATGAAATTTCATACATCAAACATTAACACATAGATAAATGCTCAATTAAAATTTCAAGCCCATTTAATGTCTCAAGATTAGTCTAAAAATTTAGACAATTTCACTTCGCAATACATAAATGGAAATTTCAACAACATTCATACTCACCATGTCTTTATTAATTCTATCCACCTAAATCAAATGAATTATATTTAACATACCAAGAAACTCAATTTAATTTTATTCTAAACTTCCATGTCTAAATCAACCCAATACCACTCAATTCCCTTATTCACCAAATTACATACCAATATTTCCTATCTTCATTTCTTATTCAATAGCTTTTTTTTTTCTTTCAATCTCTTACTTATACATATTTTAACTATATAATATTATAGTCACTATCACATTCAATTTTAAGCATAACTCATTTAATCCATCATTATCTCATGTACATGTATACAATAGCCATCTAGTTTCATATGTATTTTCCACCATTAAACAAATAATTCATATTTCAATTCTCCAAATAACAATAATAATTATTTTATTTTCTACTTTAATCTTCCCTTGATTACATTTTTTTTCTCTTCCATTTTTGAATTTTTGAAGAAGTATACTTTAAGAATATAATTTAATAATTTCCACTAAAATTGATATTGACTTTAAACACAACCCATTTAAATCATAATTAACAAGAATACCCCAATAAATCACTTAACACCATGATCATTTCCTTCCATAATCTTATAATTCAATTCTATTTTTTTTTCCAATATTTGATATCTAATAACTTATTTCAAAGAGACCAATTTCCAAAAACACCTTCTATATGAATCACCTCATAATTAATTTCTTCATGATTAATCATATTTAGCTAAAACATTACTTCTTTTAAACTGTCCATTGAATTAAAAAAAAAAAAAAACTTTTCTAGCATCTTCATTACATACTCTCAATCTAAACTTTACTTTGTCTTCACTTGGGGCATCACTCTACACTTATAACTATTGCCACATCAAAGACCAATTTAGGTCCCAATGCATATGCATATATTATACTTTTAAAATAATATTTAAAATTTTTTTTATCTCTTAAAAATCCACCTAGGTCGAAAACCTCAAAACCTAGGCTCTGATATCAAAATAAATGTAACACCCTTATACCATATATGCATACAATATATATATCTCATATATGTAAAATAAGCACATAGAATATAAAAGTCCCACAATAAATTCCATAATAATAACTCTCTTTTTAATTAACATAGATAATTACTAGTAAATAATATATACTTAAATAGTAAGTTATTAAAATACAAATTTATAAAGAAAATCTCTGGAAAAAATTGGTCAGAGTTTTGTCTGTATTTTGATCATTCCCAAAAATATAAATAACACAACCTGCAAAAGATTTTATACTCTCAAAAATATCAATTCATCTATTTTTCCAAAATACCCAAATATATGCAAATATATATTTATATAAAAAAAATACTCCAAGTTTACAATATTTATCCAAAAACCATAAAGTTAATCATGCACATATATAATTTTACAAACTTTATAAGATTAACAAAAATTACATATTTACATGCTATAAATTGGCATTGGTATGGTGGTAAACCGCTATATTTCTAGACAATCTGCGTTTCATCTGCTACCTGCGCAATAAACAAATTGCGCTAAGCTAATAGCCTAGTGGTACATACTTTGAAAATAATAAAACTTTTAAAGAAAGACAATGCATTATGTTGTGTCATGACATTACACAATGTAATATGCAATTCCACTTTACTTCACATTTATCATTTTTCAGAACATCACATTAACAAATACACAAGCATTGGGCCCAACTAACTTAGTACATTATTCAAATTCTAGAGTTACAGTTTTGGTTTAGTTTGACATCCAGTGTCTATCCCCAAGGCAATACAAGTGATGCCCAGCATATAGCCCAAAGGCAAATTATAGTGACGTCCAACCTCTAGCCCGAAGGCAAATCATATATTAGTGACGCCCAGAATCTAGGCCTGAAGGCAAATGATGAGAATAATCTCATATGCATGCCACCATATAAAACTCTGAAAAATTGAATAATATACTAAGCAACACACAATTAGTACATAATTTTGTAACTAACTTTCTTATCACATTGCCTCTTTTACTCATTTTTCTTATTCATAGCAATGCCAAATCACTTTAATTCAACATATCTTATCACTTTATCAACAATACATATCACTTTGCATTACAATCATTTCATCCAAACATATTTTTGGGTTATTTCACATAATGCACATAAATCACATTTCACTCATTCCACATTTCTCTTCTGGAATTTTTATACACCTCTTGACCATTTTACACCATTATCAACATCACATTTTTCATTTAACCATTACACATAACGCATTTCAATATATTTTACCATTATACACAACACATTCATTTATTTATCATTTATATACATCATACATCCATTATTATTTCATTTAACATATTTTGTCAACTTTCATTGTGTTCGTTCTTTTTCCATAATTTCCCTTATTTTTTCATATTCTTTAACTATTTTTCATATTTTTATATTAATTTCTCACATTTCTATGTCACATTTAGCATAGTGTACTTTTCACACATTTTACACAAAACAATTCACTTATCATATGAGAACCAATATTTAAAGTGACATAACACATTCACAAAAAACACAATATGTTATGCCAATTCAATTGAAAATATAACATGAGTCATTAAAGTGTGTACTAACCTTCACTTATGGCAACATTAAGTTCTCTTTGTTTCCTTTATTTTACAAAAATGCTCTTCACCTCTTAAATTGGGTAATCCCACACTACTCAACTCCTAACCATATTATAAGATGCAAAGAAGAAAGAATGACCAATTTTGACATATGATGACTTCCTGTGAGAATTTGAGAAGTACACACCCCAAGAGTATAAAGATGCAAAGAAGAAAGAATTCCTAAATTTGAAGCAGGATGCGAAGACGATTACAGAGTATGAGAAAGAGTTCCAGCGACTGAGCAAGTATGCAGATGACATTATGATTAATGAGATAGACCAGTGTCGATGATTTGAGGAGGGATTGAGGCCATCCATCATGTGCTAGGTGGTTGCAGTACAGTACGAGAATTTTCCCAGGTTGGTATTAGCTACATGTAGTGTGCAGATAGCCTAGGGGCTTACAGCTACTACTTTGAGCAATTAAGAGACATGTTAGCTGAAGCTCCTGTCCTTACCCTATCTATGGAAGGTAAACCATATGTGATATATAGTGATTGACTAACTCTTAGGTAAGGCAAATGTGGTTGCAAATGTCTTGAGTCAGAAGTCCATGGCAGGGTTGACTGCCTATTCTCTCTTATTGTTAGTTGAAATGAGAGCTTTGCATGCCAGATTTGAGGGGGCTAATGATAGGCCCCTTATGGCTGCTCAGTTGCAGGTGATCCCATTGTTAATTGATCATATTAAAGAAGCACACAAGGCATTTATGAAACTCTAAAAGAATGTAGAGATTGTCATAAGGGGAGAGTAAAGATTTTCATGTTAGAGATGATGGCAGCTTATGGTACTGATATAAGTTGTGTGTTCCTGATGATGCTAAATTGAGAAAGAAGATTCTAGAGGAGGCACATCAATCACCTTATACTATTGCATCAAATCATTAAAAAAAGAGATAGAAAGTTAGCAATAGGAGTAAAATCATGCAAATACTGAATGCATACACTTGGATTTTTTTCCTATATATTGAATACTAAAAATACTTACCTTTATATTTTCCCTTGATTAGATTATCATATTTATTGTTGTATCTTTGTATTCTAATTTTGAAGCATTTTTTTTATCATTTATGTACTTGCAAAGAAGCATTATTCAAACTAAAGCATTATTTTAGTATGGAAGGCCAAACTATAGCAATTGTTATAATCTATATTTTTATATTTTTGTCTGAGGTAAAGAAATAATCTTTTGATGGAATATATTTATATATACATATATTTACTTCTATTATGAATTTTACTGAAAATATAAAGAACACTTTATGCAGTTATACAATTTACATATATGGGCCTATGTTGTAAACATTTTGAATAATGCAATTTAATTCTCCAAATTGGAACTTGTTATCATAGGATTTTCCTTTCTAAGATATCAGCATATCTTTATTATTATGTTTTGTTATTTGTTTTAATCTTGATTATTCTTTTATGTTAGACTCCTATATGTTTTGAAAGGCCAATACATTTGCATTATTTATAATAGGAATTTACAATTATAAAAAAAATAAAAATCAATTAAAAATTATAAAATCTAATACTGAAATCCAATCAATTTACATCATATTTTTTGTAATTTTTAATAACTCTTATAATATCACGCGAGTGATTTTTTAGTTTGATTATTTTTTAGTTAACTTAAAAATCTTATAAAAAAGTATTATATTAGTTTTCTAAAGAAAAAAACTCTCTCTCTCTCTTTTTTTTTTTTTTCTCTCTTCTACCTCACAAAATCATGCTTTGTGTGAATATTGAGAGTGCATTTATATGATAGCCGTGATTGCTAGACTATAGAAAGCTAGAACCTTTCCACATTAATTATTGTTCTTCGAAACTGATATCATAAATATAAGATTGATTTTTCTAAAAACTCGTTAAAGATAATATCCAGTCTTTTTAGAATATAGGTGCTATTTCCAACTCTTTAATATAACTATCATTAATGTTCGGTCAATCCTCTATATAATTCACAAAAAATTCAATTCAAAAAAATTATTAATAACCATAATCATAGAGTGGCAAGCTTCATCAGCTGGAACCTCCCTCCAGAAGGTACTCTAAAGATTATAAGCATCGATGGAGCTTTCAAAAGAAGAATAGGTTCGGCTTATGCAAGGGGCCTCATTAGTGACTACAAAGCTCAGTGGGTGAAATGTTTTGTGATGAATGTCGGGTCTTGTTCTATCTCCAAGGCTAAACTATGGGGATTACTTCAAGGTCTTCTTTTGGCTTGGAAATTGAGAGCTAGGAAACTGCTAGTTGAAGCGGACAGTCTTTGTGTTGATAACCTGCTCTAAGATGTCGGCCCGCAAACTAGTGTAAATGCTTCCCGGGTCACCAGAATTCATAAAGTTACCTTGAGCAGTCGATGTTAAACATATCTATAAGGAAACTAATTCAGTGGCAGATTGGGAAGCTACGCATGCAGAAAACTTCAATCTTAGTTTTCATAAACTTGATGACATTCCCAGAGGCTTGGAGGTCTGGCTGCAGCATGATCTAGTAGGTGCTACGTAAAACAGGCTGGTTTTCTCCAGCAATTGAGGTTTATACCTCCTCTTAATAATAATAATAATAATAATAATAATAATAATAATAATAATAATAATCATACATATCATCAAATAACTATATATAGAAGTAGGGATAATCTGAAATATATGAACAAAATTAGAATGAGTGGAGAACAATTAAATGAACCGAGATATACGTAAGTCAGACTTTAATAATAATAATAATAATGATAATAATAATAATAATAATAATAATAATAATACCTTAAAAAGTAAAAAATTATTTTAAAAAATATTGAATTTTTTAAATATTTATTTTTAAATTTTTATTAATCGGGTAAGAGGAGAAAAGGGTATTGGTCTACTGCATACAACGTATTTTTATAATTATTATTATGGATGGCGATTATCTAATTTAACAAGGAGAATATTGAGTTATTGAATGCCCATTTTGGTATCTTAATCTCATTCTTTTTTCCTTTCTCTTTAAATTTCAAGATTCTCAAAATCGAGAAAACAAAATCCTTTCCCGATCCTCACATGGGTAATTGCTGGTCATATGAGAAGCTTAAGTGGGTAGGGACGAGCGTAGCGTCGGCATTCTTTGCTTCATTAGAACAGTGTTCCTGTATTAATCTCTCCACCGCTGATGACGCTGATGATGCAGAGGAGGCCCATGATCGCCCGCTCATGTTCTGTAATTCAATCTCCAATTCCTCTGTTTCTTCTTTGAATACGCCAAGTGCTCGTAATCCCAATCCAAACATTGTTTCATTTTCCTCGTAAGATGATATTAAACCCTATTTTTTAATTTTGATTTGATCTTATTTTTGGATGGAAAATTGTTAAATGGAAAACTGATTAATATTTTTTATTTGATTTATTTTCTCCCTTTTTTTAACGTTGAATTTGGTATTTGGGAGGTGTCTTTTGGTTAGATTTATGAAGATTGTCTTTATGGGTTTTATTTTTATTATTATTGTTATCGTTATTGTTGCAGTACAATATTTTTTTTAAGGAAATTAGAGTTTTGTAATTATGGTATAAATTTTGTTGTAAATATATATATATATTATAGATTTTCCTGTTTCATTTAGAACTAGAAAATGTTTTGAACTTTCAATTTTTTTACCTAAATCAAAATGAGCAAAAGTCATTATAATTTGTATCGCAATATGTAATCCAGCTTTTTTATATTTTATATTTCAGTCAATTTATTGATTAAATTTATCCTATATAATTGCAAACACTTATATTTCTTTTTGTTTATTTATTTTCTTTTCTTTTACTATGCATTTGCATTAAGAATTTAAGATGTTGAAAATGAAATTTCAGATTTTAACTAATGCTTGTGATCAATATTCAGGTTTTATATTGAGCTATAGATTGAGTTGACTCTATAGCAATCCATTGATATCTTAGAAAATTAAGCTACAAATTAGTATCCTGTAAAACTTTGCCTTTTTGAAATTAGGGTGGTAATATTGTAATTGCAAACATTGTTAATTATGGTTGAAGTAATTGGCTATCTTAATTTCTAAATTAATGTATTCCTTCTATTAATTTCTAACTTCAAAAGTGATTGCTTCTATATTTTATTTAATATCATGAATTATATTATTGTACCCAGTGGTCCGGCCCCACTCACATTTCTCCAAGTGTATACATACACACACTCACACAAGAAGAAGAAGAAGAAGAAGAAGAAGAAGAAATTAATTCATTGTTTTCTTTTTTCTAAGTTAGATGCTTGATGAATTTTAATATTGTTGTTATTATTATTTTTTTTTTTACAATTTGGGATAATATTATATGTAAGTTTATTTCTTTTTCTTTATGTAAAATGATAATAGTAATTAGTTTTATAATTAAGAGATTAGAGCTAGCATGTACATAGGAATAATAATTTTTGCTTGTGAGTTTATTTTTCTCATTTTTTATAATATTTTAATAGCTTAACAATAATAATCAATAACACAATATTTTTCTTTGTTTGATAATTTTTACTGGAAATATTTTGTATATTTTTAGAAATTTTAGTAAAAAACTCTAATACTTATTCTTTGGGAATTTAAGTAAGAAAAACTTTAACAATGATCTATAGACAAATCACATTACGAACTTTAGGTGCTTATAGAAAAATTATAGGTCATCCTAATTCAAATGACAAATTAATTGAAAAATGACCAGTGGCGGAGCCAGGACCTGGCTGAAGGGGGGGCTGAGGGGGCTGAGGGAAAAACAGAGATGCATGGCACTGGCAGAGGGTCCTGGCTGAAGGGGGGGCTGAGGGGCTGAGAGGGAGTTGAAGGCTGAGATTAACGTCTCCGGCGGCCGGCAGGGGGGGTTGTCAGCCCCCACACGACCCCACCTGCCTCCGCCCCTGAAAATGACAAATATTTTATATTTTATCACAAAAAAATTAAAAGGTTTAGCTGGAGAGACTTTAGGATATATTTTTTAAAAAATATCGTCACAAGTTATAATCCAATTAGTATGTCATTCAAAATAGGATACCTAGTTGGAATCACTATTGTACTGTATAATTTCTTAGTGCTTATATTTAAGATGTGTCACACCATCAACATAAAGACAATCTAAGATTTCACTAGATATTAACTTAAATTCCCAAGTAATTTGTTAAATTGAAAAAAATCACATTTATCCATTAGTATATTAGTGTCACAACAATAATGTATTGAAAAAAATTTCCTATAATAAATTAATTTTTTTTCAATAAGCCTCCACTAATTTTAAATCTTGTGTCTGCTCCTGATTATACCTTTTTTTTCAACTATTTTCTATGTATGCCATTACTACTATCTTTAACGAAAAGCAACTAATTTTATTATACTTAAAAATTTTAGCATAGGCATTAATACGTTTCATTAAATTTATCATAGTCATTAATACATTTCATTTTTACATACATATATTAGGCACAGGACTGGTAATGCAAAACTCTTCACAACTCTTTACTTACACGCAAGGTGGTAATATATCATTTGGAAACAATGCTAAAGGTAAGATTATAGTCATTGGTTCCATTGGCACACTTGGTAAGAATTTGATTGAAAATGTTTGTTTAGTTGATGATTTAAAGCATAATTTACTAAGTGAGAGTCAATTGCGTGATAAAGGATGCAATGTCAATTTTGACTTTAAAGGATGTAAGATCACTTCACCAAATGGTGAACCTGCATTCAAAGGATGAAGAATTAGTAATACTGACAAAATTGACCTATATACTTTTTAGCAATGCTTTTGAATATTTATTTACAATTAGCAATAATGCTTGGCTTTGGCATAAAAAATTTGGACATTCTAGTATAGACCAACTCTAATGTCCAAGTAAGGAAAAGCTATGTAGACCCTTAAGTTTTGCCCTAAGCTAGTCCGATTCTAACTAAAAAGGACCAAGTCAAATCCAAAAAGTTTAAACCTAGTCTTGCATGGTATTAAAAAGCTTAAAATAAGTCTGGACCAATTTTAAAAGCCCAAAATTGGTCCGATCCAATCTTAAAATCCCAAACCAAGCCGGTCCAAGCCCAGAACATAAAAACAACATACAAGTTTACTAAGGGAGCAATTAACCTAGGATTATCAAAAAGATCCAGGATTACTAGGGGAAGGCAAAAACAAACAAACCAATACACAATGTGTAACCAATGAAGGCATTAGCAATTGTCTTCAGCTTGCATTCACTCAACCAACTTTCTATTGACCTAGGCAGTAAGTAAAACAAAGCTTGGTTCAATATATAAAAATTGGTGGAGCCTTCACTGCAGGTATCATCTTCTTAACTCTGTTTGAAATTAACCATCTTCATGTTGTTTTAGGAATTAGGCCTACTCTGAAGTTTTGTTAGTTAAGTAAATTTCATTTAACAAACCATAACCCTAGTTTCAATTCTATTTGAGACCCAAAATGATAATATTGAATTCCAATCTTACACTGTCTCAAGCATTGCTTACTTTATAACCTTTTAATCTATCTTTCAAAACCCTAAATTGCATGTGTTAGCTTTAGATCATTTTTCAAAATCCTAAATTACATGTATTAGCTTTGGATTATTTTCCAAAACCCTAAATTGTATTTTTTTCACTTTAGATTATTTTCTAAAACCCTAAATTTCATGTTTTTAATCATAGTTTACATATAGAATCCTAGAATTGCACACCAAACCCTGATTTGCATGAATAAAACCCAAAAATCCTAATTTCCATGTCAAAACTCTAATTAATATTTTAAGCCCCAAAAACCCTAAATTTATATTACAAGACTCTAATTTGGTATTTTAAATCCTAAAACCCTAATTGATTTAAAACCCTAATTTACCCACTTAAAACCCTAAAACCCTAATTTATACCAATGAACCCTAATTTCATATGTAAAACCCTAATTCTGTATGATTAATGCCCAACTTAATATTGAACCTTGGATTTCATTATCTGATTTACTATTGTATGCTTATTTCTTGATGAATGGTTGAATGATTTAATAATATTTGGCTATGACCCATCACATCCTTAGCGCCCGACTCATTGGAACGGCCTCCTTTTCATGTCTATATATTATTAAATCCTTAATCATATTATAACATCATCCATATTACAAGCAATTAAAGGAAATATACACTCATCATACTATTAAAATAAATCAAACAAAATGGGCACCCATCCAAGGATGGAAATATGCCCTTATAATGTTCAAATGTCCTTACAATTAAAAAAATAGAGACCTCACCATAGGTAAAAATGTACCCCTTACAATAATCCTAAAATTCTTAAAATAAGCATACATAATTAAAAAAAAAAAACTAAGGCATCCACAAGGTGAAAACATGCCTTTTACAACATTTGAACTCAAAATAACCAAATATAATTAAATCATTCAACCATTCATCAAGAAATAAGCATACGACAATAAATCAGATAATGAAATCCAAGGTTCAATATTAAGTTTTGCATTAATCATACAAAATAAGGGTTTTACATATGAAATTAGGATTCATTGGTATAAATTAGGGTTTTAAGGTTTTAAGTGTGTAAATTAGGTTTAAAATGCCAAATCAGAGTCTTTAAATATAAATTTATGGTTTTTTAGGGCTTAAAATACTAATTAGGGTTTTAGGATTTAAAATGCCAAATCAGAATCTTTTAATATAAATTTATGGTTTTTTAGGGCTTAAAATACTAATTATGGTTTTAACATGGAAATTAGGATTTTTGGGTTTTAATCATGCAAATTAGGGTTTTTGTGTGCAATTATAGGGTTTGATAGTTAAACTAAGACTAAAAACATGCAATTTAGGGTTTTGGAAAATAATCTAAAGTTAACACATACAATTTAGGGTTTTGAAAAATAATCTAATGCTAATACATGTAATTTAGGGTTATAAAAAATGATGTAAAGCTAACACATGCAATTTAGGGTTTTAGAAGATAGATTAAAAGTTGATAATGTAAGCTACGCTAGAGACAGTGTAAGATTGAAATTCAATATTATCAGTTTTAGTCTTAGATGGAATTGAAACTAGGGTTATGATTTGTTAAATGAAATTTACATAACTAACAAAACTTCACAGTAGGCCTAATTCCTATAAAAACATGAAGATGGTTAATTTCAAACGGAGTTTAGAAGATGCCAATTCACCATGGGCTGGCCCTATAACCAATTTGCCATTGACTAGCCCAGTGGCGAATTGGGTAAGCCAATCCGTCATGATTTTATGCTCTCGGCTCTTACCGGCTTGATTTTGGATTTTGAGATTGGATCAAACCAATTTTGGGCTTTTAAAATTGGTCCATACTTAATTTAAGCTTTTTAAAACCAGATCAGGCTAGGTTTGATCATTTTGGATTTGACTTGGTCCATTTTACCCAAAATCTAATCTCGAGTCCATAACCCAAATCTAAAATATCCAATCTTGAGTCTAGAGCCCAAATACAATCTCAAGTCTAGAACCCAAATCTAGTCTCGGGTCTAGAACAAAAATTAAGAGGTTACAACCCATCCTAGTCCAAAATCAACTAAAAGTCACATTGCTTTCACTCTCTGAATAAATTCAAGATCGTTCAAGTAGAGGGTAAAACTGTAGACCCTTAATTTTGGCCCTAAGCCAGTCTAATCCCAATTAAAAAAGACCAAGTCAAACCGGTTCTAATGAATCGGGCACTATAGGGGTGCTGAGTCATTTTCACCTTCCCCATGCATACCTAACTTTTTAAGCCCAATGGGGAGTTATGGATTTCTTAGGAATCGAGGCATCCACCCCTTTCTTTTCTTTCCCTGCCCGTCCGGGTGACGACTCTATTTCTCCATGTTTAGGCCAATGTTCTTTAAGGCCCTAATCTTAACAGTGCCGAAGTCACAAAAATCATTCCATTGAAAGTGGGGGCAAAAATCCCCGCTCACAAGCTATAGGCAACCCAAAATGAAATTTTATAAGGATAATGTATGTAAACCATGTTAACTTGTAAAGCAACATGAAAGCTCTTTTATGCCTAAAATTATTGTAAGTACTTCTGGACCTTTAGAATTAAGTCATCTAGATTTGTTTAGACCAATAGAGTTTCTAGTTTAGATGGTAAACTATATGCATTTGTACTTATGGATGACTACTCAAGGTTTTCTTGAGTAATTTCTTTGCTCATAAAAATGAAGCTATCAATTTTTTTTGAAATATTTTCAAAGAAAGTTCAAAGTAAAAGAGGCTATGTGATTACCTCTATTAGAAGTGATCATGAAAAATAATTTAAAAATGATGACTTTAAAAACTTTTGTAACGAAGTTGGTATTTCACACAATTTTTCTTCTCCTAGGACACCATAAATAAAATGGTGCGGTGTAAAGGAAAAATAGAACATCGGCAAAAATGGCTAGAATAATGCTCAATGAGTGTAATCTTCCTTCACACTTTGGGCCGAAACCATTAATATCACATGTTATGTTTCAAATAGAGTTTTCAAAAAACCATTAAAAAAAAAACTTCTTATAAGTTATGAAATGGAAGAAAACCTAAAGTTTTGAATCTTAGGATTCAAATGCTATTTATTAAACATCAAAGATAATCTTGAAAAATTTTCATCCAAATCGATTGAAGAAATATTTTTTGGTTATTCCTGTAACACCTTTATATCATAAATACATATGATACATATACCATCTATACATAAAATATATATCTAGGACATAAGGATACCATAGTAATTATATTTAGAAACCTTCACTTGGATATTAAAAGTAATTTATAAATTATAAAAGAAAATTCTCTAAGAAATTTTTGCCAGAGTTTTATCTGTATTTTTCAATAAATCCCACAGTCAACAAAACACAACTTGCATTGAGAGTACACTTCCAAAATAAAATTTCTCAAATTCCATCATCTCTCCATTAAACACTCCAATATTTAAGCACTAATATAAAATGTATAAAGCACTATACATTTTCCAAAATCACAATACTTCTCAATCTCCATTTATTTATTTATATACCTACTCAAAATTTATATAAAACCTCCCTTGTTTTAAATACATTTACAAATGATTAATATATTATACAAATCAAATATTCTCAAACAGCCTTATACATGATATGCAACAGTAATGATCTCGTGGCATGCATAACCTCCAAACCATAATCACAATCTAAACTTCTCTGATATGCACTTCTAATACCTATGCAATACATACTACCACGCTAAGCATATAGTTTGATGGTACACAATTTAAAATAATATACATGCATAACCATATATTCTTTCTCATATTAAGATTTTACAATATTAATACAATGCCTTTGTTTCCTTATAATCCATATACACATACATTACACATCCTCACACACATACACATTGGGCCCAATAACTCCTATGCAATTAATGAATCCAGATATTACAACAATAGTTTCTTGACCTAGCTCTGATCGAGTCCATTTTAATCTCAATTTCATGACCTAGCTCTGATCAGGTCTTTCAATGCATGCATAATGAATCTCAATAGTATTGGACAAGTAATTGTATAAGGTTACAAACACAAAATAAAAATATAGCTTGTCACATTCACATCACATTGTCACATTTCCTCTTTCTTTCATTATTTCCACATTTTTTCTCATTTATTGTCATATTGTTCATTTCTTATCTTTTCCATTCATTTTAACATATTTCACATTTAATATATTAAGTCCATAACCATTGTAATAGCCATTCTACAATAACTCAACATATCATATTTCATACTTTTCATACACTTTTACTTACCCATGCACTTGTCATATAAAAACCAATAACAAAGTGACATAACATATTCACAAAGTCATAATATGTTATGTCAATAATAATATTATTAAAATAACATTTATTAAATAGTGTACTGACCTCAATTATACCAAGTTCCAAGCCTTAATCACCCTTCAACTTTAACTTCACCATTTTTCCTTCTTTACTTCAACTAAGCAAGTCTACTCTTCTCATTTCTAAACCATATTATAAATATTAAAATAGCATTAGTATCTCATTCTAAGCCATTTTAAATCAATTAACAATATTAACAACCATTCTTTCTCAAAAACCCACCAAAATCCTAATTTACCCTTACTACCTCTTTCAAACTATCATCCAATCTATCCATTTCTATCATCCAAACATAAAATCATCAATAATACATCAACATAACATCAAAGCAATGCATTACCATAATTATAAATACCTCCTTCAAAAACCCTAAATGCACATAATCTGCCCATAACCCTAACTCCACCAAAATCAATTCATATACAACTTCCAACCATAAAATCATCATATAAATACCAAAACAACTTCAAGAAAACCAATTTCAATAATTAAAAGTACCCTCATCACAACTTCAAATCACACATATACATAAAACTCATACAAAATTTCTTAAACTTAGAAAATATTTACCTAATAATTGGTTATTCATCAAAATCACCATAAGTCTTTTGAAATATCCATGAAATTTGATGGATTTTATGAAGCACAAATCTCCCCTCTCCCTCTCAAATTTCGCCCTCCCATGGAAATGAAGAAGATGATGATAACTTTTTATTTCTTTGTTCATTTCCTAACTATATATATTAATATATATATATATTATAATAATTTTAATGTCCACCTCATCTTTTCTCTCTTCTTTTAACTTTCTTTTCTTTTAATTAATTAATTTCCATCTTCCATCAATAAATACACATATATATATCTTTTTATATTTTAGTTATATGCATATGTCATTTTTATTTTAAGTATATGTTATGTATATTTTTACTTGCATGTATATGTAATTTGTATTTCATATATACATTAAGTATACATTATTGTTATATCTTGCATATATATTATGTGTATAATATGTCCAACATTTATAATAAGTATATGTTAGGTATATAGTAAATATATAACCCTCCTAATACTTTAATTAACTTCCAAGTACTTATTTAATCTATCCAAAACCACGAATATTACAATTCCTTTACTAATAAAGAAAATGTAGTGTTTAATAGAAGACGTTTAGTTGTTGAAGAATCAATGCATGTTATTATTGATGAATCCACTAAGTTTGATCAGAGGAAAGGTAGTATTCTTGATGATCTTATAGGAACGCTTAAAAACTTTAAAAATAATGATGCTCCAAATGAAAATAAGGATGATCAAGAACAAGTAGTGCAATGAGAATAATCCAAAATAGAAGGAACTCAGGAGTTACCCAAAGAATGGCAATATCAAAAGGATCATCCTAAAAGAACTTATCATTGGTGATACCTCCAAGGGAGCAACTACTAGATCAAAACTCAAGTATCTAGATTCTAATATAGCTTTTGTTTCTCAAATTGAGCCAATGACTATTGAGGAGGCTCTTAATGATGAATGTTGGGCAATTATTGTGCAAGATGAACACAACCAATTTGAGAGGAAGAAAGTGTGGGAACTTGTTCCTAGACCCAAAAATCATCTAATCATTTGTTACAAATGGGTATATAGAAATAAGCTTGATGAAGATGAACTCATCATAAGAAAGATAGCTCGACTGGTAACTAAAGGTTATAACCAAGAGGAAGGTATTGATTATGATGAGACATTTGCTCTTGTAGTTAGATTAGATGCTATTAGAATTCTACTTGCATTTTCATGTCATATGAGTTTTAAACTTTTTCAAATGGATGTTAAAAGTACATTTTTAAATGGTTTCAACAATGAAGAAGTTAATGTTGAACAACATCTAGGCTTTAAAGATTATAGGCTTCCAAAGCATGTTTTCAAACATGCCAAAGCATTATATGGATTGAAACAAGCTCTAAAAGCTTGGTATTATAGGCTTAGTGCATATTTTTTGCAAAATGGTTTTTCAAAAGGAAAAGTTTATACAACTCTCTTTGTAATGAAAATTTTACTTGACATTTTGATTGTACAAATTTATGTTGTGACATTATATTTGGTGCTACTAATGAGGCCTTGTGCTAACAGCTTGCTTTATGTATGACTAGGGAATTTGAGATGATTATGATGGATGAACTCAAGTTCTTTCTTGGTCTACAAATTATGAAATGCAAGGATGGGATATTTATCAACCAATCCAAATACACCAAGGAACTTCTTAAGAAGTTTTTCACATGGATGGTTGCAAGGCAACCAAAACACAAATGAGTGCATCCTTAAAGCTAGACAGAGATGAAGTTGATAGATGAAAAGAAATATAAATGTATTATAGGATCACTTCTTTATCTTATTGCTTCTAGATCGGATATAATGTATAGTGTTTGTTTGTATGCTAAATTTGAATCAAACCCTAAGGAATCACATTTAAATTTCACTAAAAACTTTTTGAAATATTTTAGTGGAACATTACATTTTGGATTTTGGTATCCTAGAAATGCATCATTTGACATTTTAGGTTTTTTGAATGTGGATTTTGCTACTAGCCTATTAGATAGGAAGAGCATAATCGGTGCATGCCATTTTCTTGGTTATTGCCTAGTTTCTAGGTTTAGCAAGAAAAAAGTTTTAGTTGCTCTATCTACCGTGAAAGCTGAATATGTTGCAGGTTGCTTTTGTTGCACACAAGTCCTATGGATGAAGCAATAATTACTAGATTATGGTAAAGTATTTAATCACATTCCCATCAAATATAGTAATACTAATGCCATAAATCTATCCCAAAATCCAATTCAACATTTATGTCAAAGCAAGTAGATATAAGACATCATTTTTTAAGAGATAATGTTTAAAACCACAATATTGTTTTAGAGTTCATTGATACTAATAATTAACTTACATATATTTTTACTAAACCCTTAAATGAAGAAATAATGGATTTCATAAAACAATATATAGGAATCATATATGGAAGCACTCTAGATTGATTTGAATGTATTTTATTTTATGTTGATGGATTGCTTTGTATTTGCTAATGATTTATTTTGAATGTGAATATCAATGATGAATTATGAGTGCTTCTATTTTGATCAATGATGAATTATGAGTGCTTCTATTTTGAATGTGAATATCAATCATATATGGAAGCACATGCTATATTTCTTTATTCATATCTATGTTGATCTTACATTTAGGCCACAAATTGAGATCTACACAAAATGTCTAAAAAATTTCTTTCGTTTCTGTAATTTTCAAGAGACTTGATCGGGCCACCACCTTAGTCTTACAGTACCTTGTGCCAATTTATGTAAAAAGAAAAAAATCTGCCTAGACCATTCATACTTTAATACAATCTATTCATAAAGATTAAAAAATTTTTGATTGTTGTGCCAAAAACAAGTTATCCCGTCCAAACTTAACATATTCTGACTGGACCTTGCATGTTCCTAGTGGAATAGCACTAGTTTTACTAAGAGACCTTTCTGAATTTCAAAAAAATATAACCATTAGAGGATATTTGAGAAGTGTCAAAGTAGCCCTCAACAACTATAAACGACTAGTTTTTTGCAAAAACACTATCAATTCCCCCTAAAAAATCAGTTGTTGTGAATTTTTATCACACTCTCATCACACAAACACTCAATCAATTCTCAAAATTCTTCTACTCTAATTCTCTTCAATTTCAAACTCAATGGCACCAAAAGAACATAAGAGAAAAGCTTCAAGAAAGGAGAGAGGGAAAGGAATTGCTACTTCTTCTGCCCCCATGGAAGAAACTTTAAAGACAAGAACTCATAGACCTAGACACCTCAATAAGGTAAAAAAAAGGTATGCTCTAATTCTAGACAATGAAAATTAAACCCAACAAAATTCCATCTCTCTTCATTCTTGAATCTCTTGGGATAGAAAATGAGATTAAGGCCTTCTTATCAAACCTTGGGTGGAAATCTTCTGTCCTTTTAGAGAGTGACACTCTTTTTTAGGAATCTCTCGCCAAAGAATTTCTCATGACCTTGGTTGTTGAGAAGAAAGATGTAGAACCCTTAGGCTTTTATAGTATTACATTTAGAATACCAACTTAGATTATATTATTTTGCCTTAATTTGGGAATTCAACATAGAGGATATCACTCATTCCTTGGATCCAAAGATTCACCTAAAATTCTACTTAAGTTTTGGAAAGAAGTTTCAATCGAAACCAACTTCCACAAACTCTCAAACACCAAAAATTTGAAAACCCTTAGCTTTTGGATTCTTTATAGAATAATCACCTATAATGTAAATGCTACGGGTAGAAGTAATGAAAAGGTTACCTAAAGCAAAATATTAATTTTTCATCATCTTATTCTTCCTTCCAAAGTGGCCGATCTCCTTGGGAGCTCAAGAAGAAATTTGACTTTTCTAATTACTCAAGATTTCACCTAATTTTCAAGGATTAAGGGTTATTTTCAAGAATTTTCTAGTAATTAGTAAGAATTCTTTGGATTCTCTATGTTTTCTTTGAATATGTGATTTTGTGAAATTTTCAATTTTGAAAAGGATCTCAATAATTGTTAAAATGGTTTTGTATTTAAGTTATTGTTGTATGAAAGTGATGTTTTTAACATTCGTTGGTTAAATTGGTTGAGTTTTGTTGTAGTTCGGGAGAAGTAGTATTGAAATTAGGGTTTTGGATCAAATTTTGGGTAGTAAGGGTATAAGTAATGTTTGAATGATTAAAATGTGTTAGAATGGGATTCTAATGTTGTATTTAAAATTATAAATTTGTTTAGGATTGGATAAAGTATACTTTCCCAATTAAACTATTAAACTTTTGGAAAAGTGAATGTTGGAAGTGGAATTATGCTTGGATTTTGGCACATTGAAGGTTAGTATATACTTTGATAGCATATGTATTACTTGTACTTGAATTTTCCTAGCACATTATGACTTTTGAAAATGTATTATACTTTATTATTGGAAATGGTGGTATAAGTGCATTGTCATATGTGAAAGTGTGTGAAATGCATGAAATATGGGACATTAAGCCATTGTAGAATGGTTAATATCCTTGTTGTGTGTAATTTGTATAAAGTGTGTTATGTGAATTTGGAATGGGGAATATGTTACATTGTGAATGTGGCAAGAAAATATATTTTTATGATTGAAACATGTAGAAAATATGCAAATTGCATATGGAATATGGAAAATGTGATAGAAAGTGGATAATAAATGATAATGTTTATGAATTGTGTGTTTGCCCTATAATATATTATTCCAGAGAATTGTAATTGATGCCATTGGATTGGCATGCCATTGATATGTTTATGACATATTATTTGCCTTTGGGGCCAGACACGATGGTGTCACTTATGATATAATGTTTATTTGCCTTTGGGGCTAAACAAATTAGTGTCAACAGGGGATGAACCTTCGGGCAGTATAATTAGACACTTAGATCCCCGGTGTCATAATAGACCAAGACAATATCTATGGAATTTACATATTGTATATGGTCATTTGGGCCTAATGTATAAAATTATGAAATTTTGGTTGAGCATTGTAAATATGTGTGCGTTAAAGCATGACACATACATATCATAAAGAATATCATGATGCATTATTTTATAGTTCTTTTGTTATCAATGTATATACTGCTAAGTTAGTATACGGTAGAGGTGGAGAGCCTTGCTTGACCTAACTAGGTCTAAGTTTTTGGATTAATGCTTGAAGTTTCTTTATTTTCCATAAGACTAGAGTTTGACAACATATAATGTAATTTCTTGCTTTTGAAATTTATTACGTTCATATATTATGTTAATATATGCCAACGCTGTAAATTTATGGTTTGGTAAAGTAATGTACGTATTTATGATTTTGGAGAAATGTTGAAGTTTTGGATAAATGGATATATATATTGGGAATGCACTTTTTGCAGGTTGTGTTTTTGGTTGTTCTGCGGAATATCCAATTTACAGATAAAATTTTAGCAAATTTTTTTAGAATTTTTTATAAATTATAATTTTTAATATTTAATTACTAATATATATATATTTATTTTCTCATTAAATTATCTTTTAAAGAATAATCTATTTTATTCAAATTAAAAGAAGAATTTTCTAAAGATAAGGATGGTAACATTCTTATATTTTGTATACATATTTACATTGCAATGCCCATAGTTTTATTTAATATAATTAAATAAATAATTTGGAAAGATTAAATAAGGGTAGAAGGAGAAAATACATAATATATATGCTGGACATATGTTAAATATACCTGAAGTATAAAATTCACTAAGAGAGAAGTTGGTAAAAAGGGTAATAAGGTGAAAAGTAAAAAAAAAATTCAAAATTAAATTAATTTTTGATGGAAGAGGAAAATTAT